>CM019151.1:23845663-23968815 GCA_009733165.1 Naja naja | reverse complement strand
GTGAGATTCAAGGTTTGGTTTTAACATATAAAGTCCTACATGATATGGGTCCTCAATATTTATGGAGCAACTCCTGCCGATATCGAATGCCAACCGCCCTGTGTCGCGAGCACACAGGCAAGGACCTTGGGGTCCTGTCGGCAAGTCAATGTCGGCTGGCAGTTCCCCCGACAACGAGCCTATTCTGTCGTGGCCCCTGACCTTGGAACCAACTACCTCTGGCTCTGCCTGGCCCCTGACCTCCGCACCTTCTGCCATGATTTGAAGACCTGGTTGTTTGACCAATCCGGGCTGTGACACCCTGGGGAGAGGGTTTTAAATTATTTTAAATTTTTAACTATTGTTGGGCTTGTGACTGGTTTAATTCTTTTTTAATTATTTATAATTGTTGCTGTTTTAGTTGTGAGCCACCCCGAGTCTTCGGAGATGGGGCAGCATACAAGTCCAAATAATAAATAAATAAATAAATAAATTTTCAATATTTATGTTTCAGCATAATATGCGAAAACAGCCAATGTACTTCAATCACAAACATACATGAAAACCAGGAATCACAAAGTAAGGTAATGAATGAATTAAATTCCAATTTTCCAGAATGTATTTAGATGTGAAAATAATTTATATTTCAGTCATGCCAAGGTCATATAAAGAAACAAATCTCTCATGTGTATCGTTTTCACAAATCCAAAGGCTGAAAACCTGGGTTAGGATTGGTCACTCAAGTCAGATATTACCTTTCAAGTATCTCTGTCCCACAATATGCTGGGCATTGGGATATCCAAGATGAGCATACATGTGAGCCACGTGAAAATGGAAATTTTCATAACACAGCACGATATAAAGGAGAGGAAAATGGAGCCAACAATAGCCATCAGCTATAAAAATAAAATAAAATAATTGAAGTAGCCTGAAGTTTTCTATAGATTTTTTTGTTCTCATTTCTATGATATATTCTCACTTCTCTTCCTTATATCACAAAAGCATGGGGATAGGCCAATGGACTGCTTTTCTGGAGAGTAATCCATCTCAAGGACTTAAAGTTGCACCCAGATCACCTGTCACAGGCTGCATCTAAACTAAGGTGAGATGCTTTGTATTTCCAGTGAAAATACAACATTTCTAAATATGTGCCTACAGATATTCAAAATTCATGAAAAATCTGTGTGGTGTTTTGTGTGTGTGTGTGTGTGTGTGTGTGTGTGTGTGTGTACTTTTGAAACAGAACTGATTCCTGAAGATTTTTGGGAAGGTTTTGGAAGTGGTTTGCCATTATCTTCTTTAGAGTAACTGGCCTAAAGTCACGAGAGGGCTTTGTAGCTAAAACAGGATTAGAACTCAACTAAGGCATAAATTACCACCTTCAAGTATTGCCACAATAAAATTCCTCTCCACGGCTCCTGAGGAACTGAGAATGCAGTCCTGAGCAACTATATTTCTAGGCCCAATGTAAAACTGGTTTATAATATTTATCCAAGGTTCCAGTGTACCAACAGAATGTACCTTTGATAGAAAATGAAATTATTTACCCGAACTGCTATTTCCTTGTGTATGAACAGAGCAAAATTAGGCTTTCTGATTTTACTTTGCAAGAAAGCAACTGCAGTGATTCCTTTGACTCTGGGATAAATGCCTTCATCATAATAAATTTCAGCTTTTTATTATCTCTGATTTTTTTTATTATCTCTTATTTATTATCTCAGTAGCTGGGACTGAAAAGACCCAAACTCATGCATTATAGGCTTCCATACTGGTTTGAAATCTTAATGCAGCCATATGGTTACTGAACAGTTGAAAAAAGACAAAGGAACTGAACTCTGGTGCAAATTGGCAAGGGTGTTGCAGAAGTTTCTAATTGGAAGAAATCAAAAGAAATAAAGTAAATAGGGACTTCCTGTTCCTTTGCAAGAAATGTATTCTGCTTGTCAGACTCCCAGGGGACTATGCAGGGGTCATAGCTGAGATAAGATTGGTTGAACCTTGCTGAGTGATGCAATGAAGCGGCTTGGTTGGGCCATATGATGAGCTCTGTTGATAGATAATCCTATTATGTCCTGGAGGGTCATGTCTTAATCCCATCATCCTGGAGCTGAAGGTCTAATTGTCTTGTAGATAGGATGGCCCCATCTTTCTATATGGGCCAAACATCTGCTTGGAGCAGGAGCTGTTCTTTGTCTTTAAAAACATGTTTCTCCTTTTCTCATCCAGAAAAATATAATATTCTGCCTTTTTAATATTTCCTAGAATATTTCATTCTTCTAGGAGAGGGGTGAGTGCTAACGTTCTACAGTATATTTGTAATCGAGATATTACCTATTTCTGTATATCAGTATAGTTGCTGCTTTTCCCATACAAGTAGTAATATTGTACTTGGTGTCCAAACTTAGATGATTTTTTTTTGTGTCTCTCCGTGGACACTCCAGGAAATTGTCCCTTATCATGGCCATGCTAGATAAAGATTTGTTTAAAGTGAATTGTATAGGAGTGGAAAGAATCCTGGTTGGAAGATCTCTGAAGAAATCAGTTTCTCAAATGCAGAACAGCATTTTGGATACTATTGTAGATTTGTTTGGTTTTATTTCTTCTTTCATGAAACAGGGTTTGTTTTTTAAAGTATCCCTGCATGAGAAGACAAATGGAGGAATAGATGGATAGTTTTGTTTTAGGCAGAGTAACTGTGATCTGTTTTCTCCATGTAATAAAAGAATGGGCCATTCACACTGCTTTTGTGCAGATTGTTGATGGGTTAGTTTATCACATATTCGCAGGCAGCGGCTGACAATTTATTGGAAGCCAAACAGTATCACAGCTAGAAAATCTCCACCTTCTACAATGGTTTAAATACCTACTTGACAGTCTCTGGCCAAATAAAAGTCAGCTGTCTTTTAAGCCTGACAAGTTCTGTTTTTAATCACTGTGTTCCTGGTTATCAGCAATGAGCTCTTGTAACAGAAAACACTGTCCTAGGGAACACATGTCACATTGAATAGAGTTTTTATGCTTTAAAATTGGTTGTAATGTTTCTTCTGCAACTTTTGGATCCCTCCAGAAAGTTGTTTGAGATATTGACATACATTCAATCTAGGGATAGCTTGAAATATATTCTCTGTTTGTTTGCTTGCTTGCTTGCTTGACATGGACACTGCCTGATTCCAATTGAATCTGGTTGGTTTACAAAATAAAAATAAACAACTGTATATAATCTAAATAAAAATCAATGTACAAGTTGGTAAATCTAACCGATAATATTCATATACCCAGGAGTAGGATTCCACCGTATAACAACCGGTTCACTGATCGCACTTCGTGCATGCATGCCCCAAATGCACGAGCCGCAATGCGCTCCATGTTTAAAAAGGCTCTAATACTTACCTTCTACAGCAGTCACTGTGAATAAAACAGCTGAGGCACAGCAAACTGCTTTGCAGCACAAATCAGCTGTGCTCTAAAAAGGAAATAAAGCACAGGAAAGAGCAGCGGTGGGCGGGCCCACATGCTCGTCACAGTGAACTGGTTCACTGCCAGATGATCTTCAGAGCAAGGGTTCACCCAAACTGGTCCAAACCGTAGAATCCCACCCCTGCATATACCCTACAAAGAGCTAAGCCTGAGAGAACAGCCCAGTCTTTAAAACCCTCCCTCATCTTACATGAAAAGAGATATCTATACTGCATTTGTAAAATAATTGCTTCTTCTAGGCAGCTCACATGTGGTCTATATTTCATTTTCAACTTTCCTTGGGTTTAGGAGCATTATGGGTACAGCATTACCAGAATGACGTAGGATAAGATGGTCCGAAGGCAATCAATTGAAAAGTAAGGGGCAGAGTTCCATGGACCTATGACTGTCTGCATGCAAAACTCATGCTCTATGGTTGAGCATTTGCCTTTCTGCATCAAAGCCATGATACCTCTAAAGAAGACTGAGAAAGCTTCTTGTTGGAAAATCCTAGAATATTAATTGTAGTCAATATGGAGATCAGAAGTCAGCTTCTTTTCTGACCTGGTTGCCATCAATTAATCTTCTGCAATAGCTTAGCCTCACCTCCACCCTAAAATTATATCTAAAATCTTGTAAGATTCCCAAATTGCAAGATTTTCAATCTTTTGTTCTTAAAATCCTTTGAAACTTCATGAAAAAGGCAAAGAGCTGGTAAGATTTTTGCAATTTTTGTGAATGCTGTTTTTAATTTATAATTATTTGAACTTAATCTGAGAAACTCATGGAGAGTTTGGTTCTACAGATGGGTTAAACAAAGCAATGGATTGATTTGGTATAAAGCAATGTCTTATACTTATGAGCGGTAGTTACTAGGACTTCGGTCTGGTTTAGCTACATCAGCTCTCTCTATTTTGTATTCTCTGGGTGTGCTGGACTCTGATTTCTGTCTTCCTCAGCCAACACAAATACCAGGTTGTTGGCTGGGTGATAAGAACTTTAATCCAAACCCATGTAGTAACAGGTTTGAGAAATGTATCTGACAAGGAATATTAGGGACGCTAGCTAATAATTGGCAAGCTGACCCAATATTTACAGCATCAACAGATATAAATGTGTCCTTTGCTAATGGAAAGTCTGTCAGTCTATTTACCAGGCAGATAGATGGACAGATAGACAAGGTACATAACACTATAATCGACAATTATGAATAAAAATACTAGTCAAAATTACAAATATTAATGGAGTATAATTAAAGTCCTTATGCTATGAATGGCTGACTGTTGGGGAAAATGGCTGAAAATTGAAGATTTTGTAAGGGATAAAAAAGCCAAATGAAGTTACAGCTTCATCAGGTTCACTGATTCTATCTTGAACATTTCATGCACTTCAGTGTCAAATGTGGCCATCTCAGAAATCAATAGGGGCCTGGGTTTTTTCTAAATCTGAGGCCCAAATCACAATAAAAATGACAACATTTTAAACACAGTGTCCCAAATTATATGGCAAAACTTCAGTATTCTTAAAAACAAATGCTTTAATCTGACACATTCTTTAAACTTAAGCTCAGACTAGTAGGCTCTTTTGTTACCATTAAAATCCAGTTGATAATAAAATAATAAAACTTAAAGTTACAAGTGCCTTTGGACAGAGAGACTCTCCTATAATATCCGCCACCATCCCAAATCCCAACAATGGTCACTCACCTCCGATTTGCTCCACTTAGAAGGTGAAGGTTTCTTAACCCTCTGGGGAAGATTAACTTCATTATTTCCTCGAGCACCTGCCTGGCTCCCGTTGTCTGCTTCCGCTGTACCATTACTGATTTCATGTTCCTCCCTGCTCTCATGCTTATTATTAGCCAGCTTTTTATTCCAGTGAAGCATTGCCTGTCTCATCCTCCTCCTGTAGCTCCCATTCAGGCTTCATACCCAATCCCTGCTCTTTACTTAGCCACGCTTGTTGCTCTGATTTATAGCCAGCAAGAAAAATAAAATATAGGGTTCATCAAGGTGCACACAAAAGAAACACCAGGTTCATCACTTCTCTCTTTCCAGCAAGCAAGATTCCTATACTTTTTCCCCCCCGGGAAATAAAACTTCCTGGATTCTGGGAAATTTGTCAGGGATTTATTTATTTAGTGTACGGCAAATATATGGACTTACAGTGGTTCAAATGTTAATGTCCAGTCCACCCAGCCATTCAAGAACAGGGTGGTCTATGTTGAAAAAATCAGACATTGGGCCACTGCAAGCTCTTGATGGACATTCGACACAATGTGATGGATATTTTGTCGAAGAGCACCACAGTCACACTGAGGGGTAGAGACAAGACCCCACTTAAACAATGAGTCCTGGCAGACACCATGTTTGGGTAGGGATCCTGTTCAGAGTTGACCAATGCTGGCGAGGAAAGTCAAAACCTGGCACCTTTGTGTAGGGTCAACTACGGAATTGCCCGTACCTGGGTGTTCAGCAGCCCATTTGGCTTTCCACTGTGTGTTGATGTCAAAGTTGATAGACAGCTGTTGAGCAAGTGCTAGAGAGGGCTTTCTGGATTTAAGCCTCAGGGATACTTGCTTAAGATAAATGCAAAATGATGGGCATAATCAAACAGTCCAGTCCAACAAGGGAGATAATCTTGTTTTCAGCAAGCTTCTAACATATCCCCATTTATTAAGGGGATGTGTTTAAGACATTTTGGGTTTACTCTGATTCCTTAATAAATGCCAGGCAATCAATTAAATGGTAACTAATTAGATATCAGTGAAAAAAGATGTGAACTATTTTAAAGAAATGTAGCTTTCCATCAAGATAAAAGCAAGCTTTCCTTTGGCTTGAAGTAGAATAATAGCCATTCTATTAATGTTCTAATAAGCGTGTATGTGCACAGTCATACACAATGGTTCTGTATTGCTACATTAAATTAAAAGTGAAATCTAAGTATTAGTTATTGCTATAAACTTTCAGAGTCTTGGGCATTTTGGGGAAGCATGAGAGGATATTTAAGACCATAGTTATCCACTTTTTATTTTTATTTATATGCTCAATTTTCATAGCCAGCCATCTCAGACAAGTGACTCTGAGCAGTGAACAATTATAAAATAAATTAAAATCAGTACAAGCACCAATAAGTATTGTAAGTATTTGGCAGCCAAGTATTTATTTTTAGTTAATACACTATCCTACAACCTAGCATGAAAAAATTAAAATGTCTTCAAATCTTCTATATGCAAGCCCAACCTTGAAATTTTAAAATATTGTTCTTACATATTCTTGCACTATACTTCACTTCCAGTTGAGCAATAGAACTTCTTGATAGAAACACAACTGAATCAATTACCTAGTGTGTTAAGTTTGCATGAAGAGTCAGACGCGGAGTGCTTCAGTGAAGAGTTTATTAGTGACTACAGTTCATAACAGACCCGATTTGGCTGGGCTGCGGCTGCTACTTATAGCCAGCAGCCGCAGTTGCCAGCCAATCAGAGTGCAGGATTTTCCCGCACTTTTTAAACCAATCATTTCTGACATTTTACAAGAACAGTTCAAACTAAACCAATGACATTCAAACCTGCATACAGAACATAGTGGGTGGCCAAAAATCAGTCTAGCAATCTTCAGACCAATAAATCTTATTGAAAAGCATATACTTGTGTGAACTGGAATGAAATTTAACAACTTGAATGTATTAAACACTCATCGTTTAAACAAGTGTCGTAAACCTTTCGATCTATTTAAATTAGGCAACCTCTCCTTTGATTGTGCTGGTAAAATTTCTTTATTATTTGCTCATTTGAAATAATCTTTTTGGAAGTCATAACACTTTGATATTACTTTGTCCTTTTAAAAAAATCTTGATGTCAAATTTGTGTCCGTTAATTATTTTGAGAATGTCCGTCCTGTTAATCCTACTAGAATCCAGAGGAGGGTATTGCTGTTAAACAATGGCATATATTACATTAGAGAAAGAATATGTGAAGGCATCTTTAACCTTAGATGTGAAGTTATTGGGGCCTGTGATAGTGCTGTTGGTGTAAATGATGAGTTTCTTCTTGCTTGTGAGATTTAATTATTGGAGATCTTAAGACAGAAATGTTTAACAACTAGCTCTTATCTCTGCATCCAACAAAATGGTGGGTAGTCTATATATTTATTTATTATTTATTAATTAATTTGACTTGTATACCGCCCCCTCTCCAAAAGGACTCAAGGCGGCTCACAACTAAAAACACAACAATAAATAATTACCTAAAAAACCAATTAAACAAGGTACAAGTCAACTAGAAATTTTAAAACCCCAAAGTTAAAACACAATCAACGCCCCCTTGAGGTCAGCACAGCCCGGACTGCTAAATAGCCAGGTCTTTAAATCGTGGCGAAGGTGCGGAGATTGGGGCCAGCCGAGCTCCGGAAGCTGATTCCATAAAGTGGGGCTGCCACAGAATAGGCCCTCCCGGTCACCGCCAAATGACATTGTGTCGCTGATGGCACCCGAGGAGCCCCGTCTGTCGCTCATACAGGGCGGCTGGTATTAGATGCTGGCAGGAGCCGTTCTCGCAAATACCCGGACCCATGCCATGTAGGACTTTGAATGTTAACACAAGAACCTTGAATCTTATATAGCCTACAGGTCTACTTTAAGTACTATTATTTTCTGTCTCTCTTTGTCCTTTCCTCTTCAAACAATAGTGTCACTTCTTTATTTACTACCCGTCTTTCCCACTATGATGGTTGGACAAATTGGTCTCTTCCTTTGCTTCATTTTATTAACCTTACCTCAGTTAATTAATCTTAACCACCCTGACTCATGGGCTAGTTGGTTTCTTTTTCTCACACTAGCACCTTCCTTCCAATGTACTGGATTATAACTGACCATACTTATACTTTTCTTGGTACCAAATAAAAGATGGCTTGTAATTGTTCTCATCTGGGATATCTTACAGCCCTGGTATTTTCTAGTGGTCTCCTGCCATGCCTGACTCTGCTTAGATTCCAGGCCCACACAAAATTAGCCAGATGCTGCACCTGCTAAGACAATGATATATTTTCTTATAAATTTAGCTGTACTTATTATTTAAAATTTATTTGCTTTTATCAGAGGTTTAGAAAGATGGTGGGAAATTGCCATATGCAAAGACCAATCTTCTCAATCAAGTGCCTTCAAGCTATACTGAGAGTGTAACTGGCTAGACTGTTAAATAGATAAGCTATGACTGGCCACAGCTGTCCAGGAGACACTTTGGATTCTATCTGAAAATGTCAGGTGCTGTACACAAATCTTTCTAGACATGAAGTGTATTAATCTACAATTGAGGTATAAGGTTCCTTCACAAAGCAGAGCTAAAAATTGTATAGTGATTAAGGCAGTGTAAATGTAGGGAGACCACCACATTCATGTCTATCATTTGTCAGGAAAGCACACTGGATGACTTTGGCCCAGTCACACTCTTTCAGCTAAAGATACTTCACAGTTTTGTTCTTGTGACAAAAAATGGAAACAGGGAATGCAATATATATTACGAATTCCTGAAGGATAGTACTAACAAACAACAAGCTTAATAAAGTTTCCTTTTCAAGAGAGAGAAAGCTAAAGTTAATGACTATAACTAGTTACTTGAATGACCAATGTAAGTTTTAAGAAAGGCTCTAAACTAATCACCTTCAATCTATTTTTACTGCACTATATTGAACATAGAGCAACTAATTAATGTACAAAGATTGGATTTGTGCAAACATACAAAATGGTTACTGGCTAATGTATTTCATCCAAGCTCAGCTCCAGATATATTTTATCTTCTGTGGAAAAAAGCTGAAACCTGGACTAGCATACATATACCTCTCCCCGTTGTTCACCACTATCCAGTAAGCATATAGGATGAGTTTCCCAGGACATGCTGATTCATACATGACGCAACCAGTGGTGGGATTCAAATTTTTTTACTACCGGTTCTGTGGGCATGGCTTGGTGGGCGAGGCAGGGGAAAGATACTATAAAATCTCCAGTCCGAGGTAGTATTTGCCAGTTCTCCGAACTACTCAAAATTCCCACTACTGGTTCTCCAGAACTGGTCAGAATCTGCTGAATACCATCTCTGGACCCAACCCTATTTTAATTTGTACAGCATGCAAACTTCAAAGGAGTATTGGAAGGAAAATCCAATCCAGTGCCAAGCCAGGAGAATTTTTTTTAAAAAATCAATGGAGGCTGGCTGTATGAAAACAAGATCTCTGTTTATTTGGTTTCCAGAAACTTCAGTGATAGGAGCATGTTTCTGGGGTGGCTGACAAAATGACTGAGTGATGGATGGATCTTTATAGGGTTCTGGGGTTTTTTTTTGAGATGGTCCAGGGGGTTGTGCAATATAGTGGGCCTTGTGTCTTTTACTATTTCAGTGGTGGTGGGTTAATCCTAATATGCCCTAAAAGTCATGTCCTATCTTTAGAATTTGGGGGGGGGTGTAAATCTTAATCCCATCCACTCCCACTGAAGGCTGTAACTGTGGCTGAAGGTGTTTTGTTTTTGAATAGATTGGCCCAGTCTTTCTGAATGGATGCAAAACTTGCATTCCTAAAGATCAGTCTCTTCAAGCTTCTTACTGTTTTCCTACGGCAGGAAGACTAGGGCTGCTTTCTGCCTTTGTTAAAAAAATTCTCTATTTCTCCTTTGAGGAAATATTCTGTCTCTTTTTAATATTAAGAATATGTTAAGGGTGGGCGCCTTCCTACAGGAGTCTGGTTACAAACTGAAAGTTGATAAACATATTTTTAAAGAACTGGGTATATTTTCAGTATGATTTGCTTTTTTCACTTTTGCTTTTTTAAAGAGTGATTTCCTCAAGTTCTGCTTTTTTACAAATGCAATTTGATGCTCACAAACTTCAGTTTTTACATCCCCACCAGAAATTGTTAAAATTGTGTCTCCTTCCTTGATGGCGAAGGAGGACTTTTATGAAAAGGGAGTCAAAAGAAGTATCCCATGTATGTTTTGTTGACTAAAAATAAAAGAGGAATGCTTCCCACACTGCAATGAACCTTAAAAGTCAGAGGACAAGAAGTACCGGATCTAAACTTATCCAGGAGAGATCCAACTAGAACTGAGGAGAAATTTCCTGACAGTGAGAACAATCGCCTCCAGAAATGGTGGGTGCCCCCATCATTGGAGGTTTTCAAAGAAAAGATGGGACAACATTTGCCTGGAATAGTACAGCATCTTCTTCTTGAACAGGCGATTGGATCAAAAGACAACACTGCCCCCGACCGCTCAAAGGTCCCTTCCAAGTCTGTTATTCTGCTGTTCGAGGCCTGGGTCAAACCAACCCGCCTTGACACGATGCTTATGGTCTCTAATGACAGATGAAGCAGCGAGGGACTGGAAAAGAGGCGGAGCTTTCAAGCGGCGAGTCCGCACGAGTTTTTCCGAACAGTTAACAGTCCGTGGGTTCTTTTTTTTCCGTCTCACTTCCTATTGGTAGACGGAGAGCGCAGGGAGAACCGCCCCTTCGGGTCGATTGGCTGGGCTTGAGGCAGGGTTCCCGGATGTTGAGACGTTACAGACGGGTATAAAGGGCTCGTCGAAGGCGGGAGAGGGTGCAGTTTTGAACTGGAGCCCTTGCCAAAGAGCAGCGGTGGTAATCAAAAGACCGGAAAGTAGTTGTCTTCTATTGGCCTAAAAACGTTTCTCCTCCCGCCGGTGGACAGACCTCGTTGGAAAATGGTAAGATAACGGCTAAAAGGAAGAATTTGGGATGCGCGGGGCGGAGGGCACCCGGCTGAGCGGGTGGATTCTTCTCCCTCAGGGGCTTCCTGCAGAAGCGAGACAGCCGTTGGGGGGGGCGGGTACTCCCAACAAAATGCAGGCTTGAACCAACTGGGGAGTGGGGGGAAAGAAAAGAGGGGCGCGGTCACACACGCACACGGTACACCCTACTGCGGTGGTCGAGCGTTTTATAGTTCTTCAGGCGCATGCGTTCACAGCCGGGCTAAAGAGAGCGGTGGGCGCGTGCGCGGCGGATATTTCGGCGGCGGGTGGGGGACGGCCGGGGTGGTTCCGCTCAATGCGCATGTCTCGTCTCCGCGCTTCCGAGGCTTTACTGGCTGAGGAACTCTGGGAGTTGTAGTCCACAAGTCTCAAAGTGGCCACGGTTGGAGACCCCCTGCTCTAGATTTAAATGCCGAGGAACAGCCGCTGTGCCTTTGCAAGGAAAAGGGGCTCCTTTCCTCGGCGGCGGCGGGAGGAAAGGATACATGGTGTTAGTGAGGGGCTAACGTTTCTCGTGTAAGGGATTTACTTTCTTGCTCCCCAGGCTGGAGGAAAAGCTGGGAAGGACTCCGGGAAGACGAAAACCAAGACGGTATCCCGGTCACAGAGAGCCGGTTTACAGGTGCGTAAGGCATGTTAAGAGTTTAAGGTATTTGTCTTTCGCAGCGTCGAGCCTTTTGCGTTTTCTGGCAAAAGGGAGGAAGCTGAAATATTAATCCTTTTAGAGCAGGGGTCTCCAAACTTGGCCACTTTTAAGATTTGTGGACTTCAACTCTCAGAATTCCTCAGATAGTCATGCTGGCTGGGCAATTCTGGGTGTTGAAGTCCACAAGTCTTAAAGTTGCCAAGTTTGGAGACTCCTGCTTTACAGTTTAACTAGTTGCTGTTGTTTTTAAAGCTACATAGATTTGAAACAAGTATAATTGTTAATTGTTGTAATTAGGTACAATTAAAAGATGAACAGTGGTAAATATTGTATATAAGTGTTGAGTTTTTTTCTTCTGCGTGTACAGTTTCCTGTTGGTCGTATTCACCGGCACCTGAAATCGAGGACAACAAGTCATGGACGTGTGGGGGCTACAGCTGCCGTGTATAGTGCTGCTATCTTAGAGTACCTCACAGCTGAGGTGAGAGCTTGGTTGGGTTAAAAGCATCTACAATTATAGGACTTATAAGATGTTGTTGTATTTTACCTGTTATCTCAAGTAGAATAGCTGTATTTCTTACATTACTTACTGCATTTTTCTGTTCCAAAAGACAAGCTATAGTTATCCTAGAGCAGCATACAAGCAGTATAAATCAATGCAAATAAAAGTAAATATTGTTTCTAAGGTCCCTAAGCATTTTTCTCTTGGCATAGCTGATATAACTTGAGACAATAAAGGAAGAAATTCAGTGGGGGAAAAACCCAAATTGAAATTCAAAAGGGGACTGAAAAACACAATATGGTATATGAACTCTCAAAGTAGAGGGGCCTTGGTGGTGCAGGCTGTTAATAGCCTAGCACTTAGTTCCAGCTGCCTGTAATTATTGCAGGCTCGAATCCCACCAGGCTCAAGGTTGACTCAGCCTTCCATCCTCTCGGGGTAGGTAAACTGAGGACCCAAGATTGTTGGGGGCAATAAGCTGACTTGTAAAAATGCCGCTTAGTAATAAGCAGGCATATACAATGGAATGAAGGCTATTGCTGAGTGCATTGGGTTGTGCTCCAAAAAAATTGTAAGCCACCCTGATTCTCTGGAGAAGGGCGGAGTATAAATATGAATTTAAAAAAAACTAGAAAAAGAAGGACTAAGGGTGACATGATAGCAGGGGCTGCCACAAAGAAGAGAGGGTTAACTTATTTCCCAAAGCACCAGAAGGTAAGGCAAAAAACAATGGGTGGAAACTAATCAAAGAGAGAAGCCACCTGGACTTAAGGAGAAACTTCCTAACAGTGAAAACTATTGGGTTGTATCCCAAAAATTGTAAGCCGCCCTGAGTCTCCGGAGAAGGGCAGGATATAAATATGAATTTAAAAAAAGTATGGAGTAACTGAATGTACTGTTGATATTGGTTATTAAAATCTGGGTGTAGTTTGTCTACCAATTTACAAATTGAAATAGCGAGCACTCAAGATTACGATCAATATATGTATAAGGCATGATATTGGCTAATTGTCACTTTTGGACCTCACATTTTGGATTTCTGCCAAATTGTTAGTTTGCAGAACCAAATCTTTAAATGTTTTGCTTATTCAAAGCTTTAGATTAAAAAATACAAGATGGCAGCCCTAGTGTCCTCAATAGCTCCCACTGCAGTATATTCTCTGACCTATCTGTTCCTAAACTTGTTTCCTTCTGCAATCACTAACATCAGCTTTTTCCATTCTTTACTACCCGAAATCACTGTTGTCCAAAGCAAAGCAGCCATGGTTGGTTTGTGTTTGTATGCACACACAGAACAAAATACCCAAAACATATTTTTCAATGTGGCATGCACTACTGAAAATCACTGTCCCATAGGACGTCCTGCACATTCATATGCTATACTGATGGTTGCCTTATTGCATTACCATAGCTCAGGGGGAGTGTGTCACTCTCCAAGTTCCTTTCTAGCATTTCTGATAGGCTCCAGGAGCATGGACTGTCAAGACATCATTTGTGGGTACCAGCTTCCTTAACTTCTCCATAGGTCTCTGTATCTTCAATGAAGGCATGGTGGTTTGGCATTATAAATGGGATGCTTTGCAGTTAACAATTTGTCTTGGTTTCATCTCTATAGGTTCTTGAGCTGGCAGGAAACGCATCTAAAGATTTGAAGGTAAAGCGAATTACTCCTCGTCATTTACAGCTTGCAATAAGAGGTGATGAAGAACTGGATTCATTAATCAAAGCAACAATTGCTGGTGGAGGTATGTGTTAATTTTACTACTTTGTGGCATCTCTAGTTGGTGATGCTTTAACCCAGTGGTTCCCAAACTTTTTCAGTCCACTGCCCTTGGTGCTACAAACTCATCCTCAGTGCCCCCCACCCAGGGGCGGGATTCAAGTTTCTGTGGGTGTGGCCTAATTTGAGGGCATGACCTGCTGGTCACATGACTGGGTGGGCATGGTTTGGTGATTGACAAACCAAATACAAGTGGTCCTCACTTAAAGGCAGTTTGCTTAGCAAGTGTTCTAATTTATGACTGGCCTCCCCAGAGCTACTTGACCTGTTTTGGGAGTTTTGACAACCATGCACACACACACACACACACACACACACACACCCTTCTAACCCAGCTGGTTGGACTAGATACCTCATTCACTTTCTCCTCCCTCCCTTTCTCTTTTCTTTTCAGTACCTCCCCCTTGGTGCTACAAACTCATCCTCAGTGCTCCCCACCCCCATCCCCTATAAACAGCATTATTTGGAATAGCTGTTTGCATGACCCACCAAAGAAGATAGTAACAGTAAAATTCAAAATTGTAACAATTAATTGCACATTTATTCAAAATCCAATTTAAAAATCTTTTAAGTTAATGTTAATTCAACAAAATTGTTGACCATGCTCCAGTGATACCAGGTTTTCAAAGTCTGATAGTCATTCATCAAGAACCTTAGTAACTGTAACTTGGTAAGCTCAATAAAATTTAAGAATTTACTGAACAGCGAAGCAGTTACTAATGTGATGGATGGGCTTGATGAAGTGATACCAGTTTCCTAATGTCTGGTTTTAAGTCACTTAGCAGGAGTCTTAAATCACCATGTTCAGTAATCCGGAGTTGATTTCTTTGCTTGGAGAGAAGTTGGATGACCACACTGAAACCACGTTCCACCAAATATGATGTTGGAAATGCAACAAGGAGCTTCTTAACTACTGTCCATAGTGCAGGATAGCGATCAGAAATTTCCTTCTGTAACCAAAACTCTTGGTACGATTTCTTAAACTTTGGCTTCAGCTCACTGTCATTTTTCAGTTCTATTAGTTGTTCCTCCACTACCCCATCTTCCTCAGTATCTAAAAATGGATTTATCACCCAATCTGGAATTTCCATCAAAAGAAGATCCTGATACTGCTCAGACATATCTTTATGCAGCATGTCCAAATGGTCACAAAAAACATGCAGATCATCATCTTGTATCCCACCTTTCTTTTCTAGCTCAGACAAGCTTGGAAATTGGTATAGCTCGTAATGGCCTATATTGCGCTTGAATAGAGCTAACTCAAATAAATGTAGAGATGACAGATTTGGCCTTAATAAGATTGACTTCATTTCCTTGCAACTGCAAATTCACTTCATTGAACTTTGTAAACAGTTCTGATAAATAAGCAATGTCATGCCTGATCTCTTTGAGTTCATCGCTGAGCAAAGCATTCTTGCCTTCAAAAAACTCAAGTGTCAAAAAGATTGTAAAAGCGTCTCAAACAGTTCCCTTTTGATAGCGAATGAACTTCTGTATGAAGCTGCAAACGATCAAAATCTTCATTCTCAACACAGAGCTCTTGGAATAGTGGATGATTGAGAGCATGTACTTTAATTTTGTTCACTGCAGTAATGACAGTGTGTAATGACTTGTGCAAGCGATCACAGGTTTTTTGCAACCAGATGTTGGCGATGAATGACACAGTGAATGGTAAAGACATTTGGCACTGCTTTTCTCAAGTAAGCAACACACCCACAGGTCATTGATGGTCTTCCATCAGTTGCACAAGCAAGTATGTTGGTTAGTGGAATTTCCTTATCTTTGAAGAACTGCTCAACAACATGAAATATTGACTCCCATTACGTATATGTGTTTAGTTACCTCAAAATAACTCTTGAGTCAAACTTTCATCTTTAATAAAGCGCACATAAGCAAGAAGCAAAGATTCATTGCCTGGCAAAGTTGATTCATCCAGCTGTAATGCAAAGTCTGTTGTCCGTAGTATGCTGCACAATACATCTTTCACATTCTCAGCCATTTCATCTATGCGTCTTTGAACTGAATGGTTGCTGAGAGGAATTGTCTTAATTATATCATGTGGTGACTTATGCAAAACAGTACTCAAAACCTCACTAATAGCTGGTAGGATGAGTTCTTCACCAATAGTATGTGGCTTTCCCGACTTAGCAATCAGCAATGAAATGTATGATGCACGCAAACCGTCAATGTTTTGTTGGGAAGCATTAGAAAACACGCGAGACAGAGTTGGGCGCTTTTGAAATTTGTGGTGAAATGATTGAAAAAGTGTTAGATTCTTGTCTTCCTTGTTAGGATGTGCCTTCTTCAAATGTGCGTTCAGTCTGGAAGACTTAATTGCCTCGTTAGAAAATACTTCCCCACATAGGAGGCACTGTGGCAGCTGCTGGTTTGATGATGCTGGTATAAATTCATACTTCAGATACTCCACACTATATTGTCTACATTTCTTCTTTGATTTTTTCTGCTGCCATTTCTGCTCCGAAAATCAGAATATTTACAACGTGTGTGTTCACATCTGGTTTGAAAAGAGTTACAGTTGCAGGAGGGTTTTAGTAGAAACCTGCTTTTTTAAACCAAATACAAGTGGTCCTTGCTTAATGGCCAGTTGCTTGGCAAGTGTTCTAATATTTATGACTGACCTCCCCAGAGCTACTTGACCTGTTTTGGGGTTTTGACAGCCATGCACACACATACACACACACTCCCTTCTAACCCTGCTGGAGCAGGTCATTGGACTAGAATCAGCAAAGCATCTCTGATTAGATTCTAGTAGTGAATAGAATCTAATCAGAGATGCTTTGCCAAGTCTTGTTCATTTGTTTTATGTCCGAGCGGAGCGATGCACCAAATCAATGGGGTGAGCCTGAGAGAAGGAAAGAGAGAGAGGAAAAGAGAAAAGGGAAAGAAAAAGGGACAAAGAAAGAGGGAGAGGAGAGAGAGAGACCTGATGCATCAGATTGAAATGAGATCTAGTTTAGAGACCCTTTTCCACATTGAAACATCTTTGCCAGCACATTGAAACATCTTTGGCTCCTATTAATTAAAGGTTTTGTGGACGAAACATGGCCAAGACTATCAGGAAGCTCTCACATTTTGTTGAGGCTTAAACAGGATCCATTGGACCAGACCTCCACCCTAAAAAATTACTTTTCCCCAATGTATTACAGTGCCAATTCTGAAGAAGGCAAAACCAAAATGTACTGGTAAATTACAAGGAGAACACACACAAACACACACACTCCCTTCTAACCCTGCTGGAGCAGGTGATTGGACTAGAATAGATATTTCTCCTCCCTCCTTTATTTCTTTTTCTTTCTGTCCCTTCCATCTCCCCCTCTTTCTTTGTCCCATTTTCTTTCTGTCCCTTTTTCTTTTCTTTCTCTTTCCCTCTGTCAGGCTCACCCTATTTTGCTCCCCTTTTCAAACGTTCAAGGCAGGCTGCTATGTTCAAGGCAGGCATGTCAGGAAAGCGGAGGAAAGCCAGAAGGCACGTCAGGGAAGTGGAGGAAAGCCAGAGTGGCTTTGCTCCCCTTTTCAAATGTCCCACCGCCATTGCAATTCGCGGCAAGGCCCTGCAGGCTCACCCAATTGACTGCTGCACACTCCAATGCAAGGGGCTTAGTGGGGTGAGCATGTGGGGCTTTGCCTCAAACGCAGTGGCGGCGGGACATTAGAAAAGGAGAGCAAAGTCACTCTGGCTTTCCTCCACTCCCGGTACCGCCCACTTTGGGAACCACTGCTTTAACCTAATGATTCTGTGCGTCTTGTCACTTGACTGAATCTTTTCCTTTTTTTTCTTTCAGGTGTAATTCCACATATTCATAAATCTCTCATTGGGAAAAAAGGTCAACAAAAAACAGTTTAGAGGATTACTTATTAGAACTTTCAAAAAGCTATGTTGTCCATTGTTAGTGGATTTCCAATGGACTTCATCTGTGAAATACAATTTTGCCTTTCTTTAATCTTGAAGATGGAGCCCATCAAGCTTTCTAACCAAAATTCTGCATTGAAGTCTTAATCTTATTTAAGTGTTACATGGCTTCAGAGAAGCTATTGTCTGTAGTGGTTCTTGACTTTTAGATATGTTGGATTTTAATGGGATTCTTGACATTGTTGCTAATATGTAATTTTTAATGCATTGAGTACATTTATTGAATTATACTATGACATTTAAAACAGATTTGGACATCAGCATTGCTAATTAAATGAAATTATAAAAACTTGAATTATAAAGCTTTGATGTCACTCTCTTGTAGTTAAGAACAAAAAGTTCCAAAAGAGAAACGAAAACAGCGTTGTTTATGTCTTGTACAGAACCTGGAGTTAAATGAATGGATTGCTTTAAGGCAGTATGTTTGAACCATTTTTAAGATGCTGACAATGTGTATGATTAGTTAGGTCAAGTTCTTGAAAAGTACTTTACAGTAAGCTATGTATTTATATTGTTTGTTTAACTATTTGGTCCCCATTTCATGGAAGCTGCTGATCTTACTGCTAATGTGCATGCACTGTGCTAGCACACATACAGATTAAAACCCTTGCAAAAACTGTTTCAAGACCAATCACTGCCAAAGGAATCACATTAAGCCATATGACTTGTATGGTTTTGGTTTAATAAGCTAAGCATTGTGACTTGTATGCCACATCTGACCTGGGGTACTGTTCATGCTGTGCCTTCTAATGTTTTAAACTAATCTTAAGTACTTGCAGCTGCGTTGCTTCAGCTACCATTTGAAATAAGCATTGTTTAGATAATTCCATCCAGTTCACTGTATACTAAAATTGAAATTTCCAATTGAACTTCATATACTCAGTATAAGGCTGTCCTGTCTTTCTTCACTCACCTAAAAATACATGCCTTAGAATATTATTTCAAAAAACTGACATTTCGTTACATTTGTGTCCCAAGTTTCCTGGGAAGAGAGACTATATTACTTGAATTTACTGTATTTCTGCCTTGTCAATGCTGTATGTCATATAATAGATCGTTAATTTCTTTACAGAAAAATGTACATTCTAAGTTTATTAAAACCAAATCATAAATCTTAAGTATTTCTATTCTATACAGCATCAATTAGTTTAGATTAAGTTGTTGCTAAAAGATTTTTAACCATGATGGTTGTATTGACCCCCAATTAATGAGTTGGAAAAATGAAACGGGTATTACTTACCTGTTCTAGTGGGCATCATCTATAATGTACAAATAAAGTTACTGAAAAATATTTTCAATTGTGATGGTTAATTGACAAAGAAGCAAAGAACTTTGATTTCAGCATACGGTACTGTCATGTGGGAAAGTACTGAGTTGCATGCAGTGACTCAGGTCTTGTAGTTCTAGACATGGCTTGCTAATGCCAACAGCCTTGCCAAAAAATAATAAAGGGAATGTATTGGCCATCTTAATTTTGTCTTTGGGTGATGGAAGTTGATCATAATGGCCCTTAATGGTTACTAATTTAATTAATGGACTATTTAATTTAATTAGTAAATGGACTAGGATTCCTGAAACATGAAGAAATAATGATAAACTGAGGTGTTAGAAAGTTGGGTTTTTTTTACTACCAAAGCTGTCCCTGGTATCTGCCATCTTGTTTCAAGCATCTGGAATAGTTTCGGAGATACTTAGGCGAAGGTCAAAAATAAATTTTCGGTAGTAGCACCCTCTTAATGCTGCTAGTAAAACCAAATTCAAGGCAGCTTGCAAAATACCTCAAGAACAAAATGAATTGTAAAAATGACAGTCTGTTAGTCTACTAAGAATAAGCAAAGGCTGACCGAAGAGAAACTGAACCGTTGAAACCTTTTAAAAAGCGGAGTTGGATTAAAACTTAGCACTTTACTAGCAAACGGAGCAGGCCTGACTGGCAGGCTGTAACTGCGCGGCCGCTCGCGCGCTCTCGGCCACGGGCTCCCTGAAGGAAACCGACCCAGCAGCGTGCACAACCTGCATTTTAATCCAGGCAGTCCCGGCGGCGCGTGCGCAAAGGCAGCTCCGCTACCGGCTGCAGCGCTTTCCGGAAGCGACAGGAGCAGTAGCGGCTCCGCTATTTGTCGGCCCAGACGCTTGGGTGTCTCAGGCCGCCGCGACGTTTGTAAGCAACAGGTCCTGGCGAAGGGAGGACGATGTACCGGAGGAGCGCCGGCGGCAGCGGCCTAAAGTGAACCTTAAGGCCGTGCGAGCGAAGCCGCCGAGTCAGACCCGGCGCCCGTCCGGCTGGCCCCGCCGCTCTGGCCCCGTCAGGCCCCTTTTCTCTGCGCTGCGGCGGGCGGAGGCGGCGGAAAGAAAAGCCCATGGAAGGGAACCGGGACGAGGCAGAAAAATGCATCGGGATCGCGCGAGAGGCCCTGGAAACCGGCAACCGAGAACGGGCGCTGCGCTTCCTCAATAAGGCCCAGAAGCTCTATCCGACAGAGACCGCCAAGGGTAAGCACGGGTCGCCCTTAGGCCGGCGGGGAGCCGGTAGGAGCCAGCCTGGAGCCTTTTCCTTGCGGAGCATCCCCGCCGCTTGAGACACGTCAGTCTCGGTTAAGGGACTATGGCCCCGAGGCCTCGCGCGCTCCTTCTCTTCCTTCCTGGGTGGCCTGGCCGGGACTGGGGTTGGGGGTCTTTACCCCAGATGAGGTGGGAGAGCGAGGAACAGGCCGAAGCTTCATCAGTATCGAGGCTCTTAAACAAGGTCCTTAGATAAGCTATCGTTTGTTGACTAACCCACGTTCAACCCCCTAAAGCTGTAAACCATAGCTTCATAAAAGCAACATTTTGGCTTGTCCTTGCGATACTGTAAGCCAAAAATCAGACCATCAGATCATGGTTTAATGAGGTGTATATATAACCCCAATCTTCTTACCATTGCCACTCAAAAGTGCATATACAAAACATTAGCAATAGCACTTAGATATACTGCTTCACAGTGCTTTACAGCCCTCTCTCAGCAGTTTACAGAGCCAGCATACTGCCTCCAACAATCTGAGTTTGTACAATCATTTACCTACCTTGGAAGGCTGAGTCAACCTTGAGCCTGGTGGGATTCGATCTGACAAATTGCTGGCAGCTGGCTGGCAGCAGAAGTAGTTTGCACTCTAATCACTGCTCCACCTAGGCTCAAAATTACATGTTGGTCTGCTTATTTACCATTTATACTGAAAAAGGTTTGGATCATTGAGGGTGGCAAGTGCATCTTTTTGAGAAACCACTTCTGATAATAATACATTCAATAAATTTATTTTAGTAGTGGCTAGAGTGACCTTGCGAGATCAATCTCTAATAAGGCTTTTGCAGAGCTGCAGATTTTATTCCAGAAAGTTCTTTAGAGCACAGTGACTGCTTGAAGCTCTTTAAAGCAGCTGCATCTTTTCCCCGGATTTCATAATTGTTTTAGAGAGTTATACGCAGGTATTGTCTTTATGATCCCACGTGCTCCAAAGCACTTTTTCGAAGCTGAATTCAAACAATTTCTATTATTATTTATTATTATTTATTAATTTGATTTCTAAGCTGCCCCATCTCCCTAAGGACTCGGGGCGGCATACAATAAAAACAATACAATATACAATTAAAAAGAGATTAAATCCAATAAGAAACCCAATTATAATCTAAAACACTAAAAACAGTCATTAAAACTCCCACACACACACCCTCAGTCCAGGTCAGCGAGTTGGAACAACCACGTTTTTAGGCCCCAGCGGAAAGAGCGGAGGTCAGGGGCCACCCGAAGCTCCAGGGGCAGTTGGTTCCATAGGGTGGGTGCTCCCACAGAGAGCCCAAAGGGGTATCCCAAAGGGGTAGTTTATTTTAGACTGCATAGTAAGTTCACATTTGAACTAGGTAGAAGAAATTCTGTCATGTGATATTTCATAATTTACATACATGCTCATTATGGTATTCCTTTTTGAGGTAAGAAGAGTTATGAAAGAGTAAATTGTAGCAAATAGCAATAGTACTTAGACTTATATACCGCTTTATAGTGCTTTACAACCCTCTCTAAGTGGTTTACAGAGTCAGCATATTGCCCCAAACATTTGGATCCTCATTTTACCCACCTTGGAAGGATGGAAGGCTGAGTCAACCTTGAGATTCAACAGCAGAAGTAGCTTGCAGTACTGCACTCTAACCACTGCGCCACCGAGGCTCTCTAATAAAGTTATTATTTATTATTTATTCTAATAAATAAAGTTAAGCCATGAGAAAAATAAAGGGAGATATAACTAAGTCTATTTATATTATTACCCTTCAGTATATCTTTTGATACCTTTTTTTCAATGCAAACCATTTTTCTTTGTACTGTAGCCAGATACCATTTCAACACTCCCTTTTAAAGTCCTCACCTTCTTGTCTACCCATTTACTGTTCTTTCATAAATTTATATCCTAAATATAGTTGTATTATTTTGTGTTTTCTTTATAATTGGTAGAATGCAGACCCAAAGCTTATTGGCTTATAAAATAATATTCAGATTAGAGATCATAGCTTGCCTAAAGTAGTGTGAACATACTTTGGGGTTAAACTTGGCTTTGGTTGCAATTGTGGCACATTGGCCAAAATGTGCCAAAACTATCTTGAATAGTTGTTAGTGATAATATCAATATTATCTTGATATTAGCAAGGAATGCTACATTAACAAGGACATAATCAGTGCTAACAAAGACAGTTTATTAGTTAATTAGTGGTATGGTATGTTTATGAGCCCACAAAATTTGGATAACCTAGTAAACCATAGTTTTTATTATTAGATTTATATTGCACCTTTATTTTATACAACTCAAGGTGGTCTACACAATTGTTCCCACCTCCTGTTATCTGGCCCAAAGTCACCCAGTTGGCCTAAGAATGGACTAGAATTCACATTTCCCAGCTTCTACTCTAGCATTTTAACTACTACAGCAAACCATCTAATGGATTAAATTAACTGTGGATAGCTATTTCATGTGAACATAACCACTGATGTAATGAAATGTGCAAACTCATCAGTTTCAGTGAACTATGTTTATGTGTAAAGTACTTTAGTGTTCTTGCAACATTTTGTATTTTCCACTCTCCTATCAGTGATACTTTCAAGCTCATTTGATTCACATTTCTCCCCTTTTTTTGGTGTTCTTGCTGTGGAAGGATGAGTTATCTAGTCTTTCTTGTACTCTGTTTTGTCTTGAGGGCCAACTTGAAATATAGGTCAATATAGACTTTTTAAGGAAACGTTATAACTTCAGTCAAACTCCAAAATAGTTTTATAATATAACATCCAAACGTCTAAATTTGCAATTTCACAGTCAAGCAAATTCACCAGCTGACAATTACAGATGCATATAATTGTCGAAACACATCAAAGGCATCATAAGAGTAAAAAGGTTTATTAACATTTTCATTCTAGTTTTGAATATATTGCTTGAAAATGTGTTATTTGATTATAGTTTATGGTTTTCACTTGGCAAAGGGAAAGGGAGAAAAGTGAATAAGATGTATTAAGAAAAAATTAATGGGTATATTCCAGGTGCTGTTTTTTTTAATTCTCAAATTATTTGGAGCTCTCAAAAATATTTGAGTTTAAATTAATGATTTCAATCCTGTTAATATGACTTGTACTTTCTGAGTTGTTGATGAACATACTACAATAGCATTGTTGGAGGTATCAGTAATGCTTCTTCCTTTAAAGATTGTAAGCTGCCCTGCTATATTTATAGTAGTAGTTATATTGATAGAAATTAGCAGGTAAGGATCAGCATTAAAACCAGCTAATATTTTTATCTCGAGCTGTTACTTGAAGCAGTTATTTAAAACGGTTAGGTTTTCTTTCACTTATTATAAATGGATTATAGATGGAGTTTTCTGTCTCTATCCTTACGTCATTCGAAGCCCTATAAGTTTAAAACATAGACTAGCTAAAGCAAAATTTAGTTTAAATCATCATATATAGGGTATGCTAAAGTTCATTCAGTCTAGTGTGCTCTAGTGGTGAAGGTGCTGAACTAGGTAGGAGCAGAAGAACAAGCTCTACTCCACCATCTACCACAGAAACTCACTGGGTGTCTTTGGGGAAGTCGCGCTCTCTTAGCTCAGTCCACCTCAAAGCTAGTCACTGTTTTCCAACTGTTTCTTCAGAGACTGTTTGAAGCTACAGTGGTGTTGAAAAAGTAGGGTTTATGACCAGCCCTTGAATTTGAGGCTGTCACAACTTCCCCATGTTCTCATAGATATGATTGGAGCACTTGGCAACTAGCAACATTTACAATAGTTGAAACATCCCATCATTATTTGCAACATTCCCTGCTGGCTTCCCACAAGTAAAGTCAGTGCAGAAGCCAGCAGTAAGTTGCAAGTCATGGTCACATGACCTTGCAATGAACAACCGCAGTGATTTGCTTAAGGGCGGCCGCAGTTGTAAGTTGGTCATGGTCGTGTGAAGTTTCAGTTAACAACCACATCACTTAGCATTGGAGTTGCTGGTCCCAATTGAGGCCAGTAAGTGAGGAATAGCTTTTCCCTTTGTAGTGTTTTTCTTGCTTTTTTTAAAATCAACTAAGTGTTGATCCACTGGTTGTGCGGGAAATTGACCAATCATTTTGTTGCCCAAGCTTGACATTGTGGGCTGAGAAAGACTGACTGGCCCAAAGTCACCCAGCCAGCTTTCATGCCTAAGGTAGGATTAGAACTCATGGTCTCTTGAGTTTTAGCCTGATACCTTAACCACGAGACCCAAGTGAGGACTACCGGTGTGAAGAAAAGTTGAGCTGTGGCATAAGCTGCGTGATGTATTTGAATCAAATAAATAAGCGAGCTAATAATTGCATACTGGGTGAAGGCATGAGTAAAAATATATGGGATGCCTTAGGTTAACAAAAAGAAAAATTCACCATGGTGCTAAATGTATTTGATAAGCTGTTAATTGTATGACATTCAGGGTACAGCAGTAGATTGTATCTTAATCTTTTTATTACAACAAGAAACAATTTACAGTTAACATATTTTAAATTAGGAATGTTAAAACTGTGACACTACAATTGCCAAATATTTCATTAGCTCAGATCCTTGTGTAGATAGTAATTCATTTTCAAAGTTACATCATGTTAACACCTCGATAGCAAGCATAGAAATGAGAATATTTCATTTAGTTCATTAAATTTAAAAATTCTATAACTGTATTAGCTACTCCACAGATATGTGATTAAATTAAATAACTTCATTATCTCAATTTTCATTCATATATGCATTGTTCATGTAATCATACATTTAAACAAGTCTGTTAATGTTAAAATAATACATTATAATTAAACTCAGTTGTTACACAGATTTTTATAGTTAGCCTTGGTTTTCTTTTATTACTATTCCTAATTTTAACTTGTAGTTACATGACAATTATTTTAAATGGTTTAACTATACACTTACTTATATGTGAAAAACTTCTCCAACATATGCCCTCTCTCAGAATTTCTAGCTTGATGAATATGGACTAAATTGTTTATATTTACTATGCCATTTTTTAAATTTTTCATTAATAAATTATCATATACCTCTTACAGTGATTTAGATTATATGAAATGACTGTGCAACCACTTGGGTATTAAATGTTACAAATGCCTGCTAGGTGATTTGCGGTGCCTACATTTATTGTAAGAGAAGAGGCTGATATTCTTTGTTGTTGCTTTTCAGAAAGAGTAAGCCTACAAATCTATGCATGCTTACTCAGGGGATAGACTCATTGTACCCAGTGATAATTACTTTTAAGTAAACAAATATAGACTTGTGCTAGCAAAAGCAAGTACTATAATTAGATAAAAGTCAGATTTTTTTAAAAAAATGTATATCCCTATGAGATTGGAGCATGAAACCCTTCTCAATTTATTTATAAATAATGTACAGTGCACTGCACTCTGTATGTATGTGCATTTCTGTACAAACACTTGACTTTTGTATCTTCCGTTAGAACTGGCTTAAGTGATGGAAATATTTGAATGTTTCATTTTCACTTTTTTTCTCTTTAGTGTTATTGGAGGCAATTATGAAAAATGGGAGTGCAGCTGGAAGTGGTACTCACTGTCGAAAACCAGCAAGTAAGAATGATAAAAGTAAAACTAACAGCATGAAGGACAGCAGTGCATCTGCTGCAGGTGAAATTAGCAAGACTTACACCAAGGAGCAAATTGAAGGAGTACAAAGGTATTGATTGCTCTATAACACTTCATTAATGTAAAAATTAAATTTTAAAAAAATGTCTGTAGGTAAATTAAAAAGTACCCGACTTAGCACAAAAATGTGCTTTAAACTGTTTCATTGTACACTAGCTACAAGTTCTGACCTTTTTTCAACAATTTTAGGGAAATTATAATGTTTCTTAACAATGATGATTTTAATGTCAGAGCAACCCTGAATAACATGGTAATAAACAGAATGAAGTTATCCAGTGAGTTTCGTAACTGAGTAGGAATTTTGCCTTACATTTATCATTTGCAATCTAACACTCTTTATTGCCACATCAACATTGGTTTGTCTTGTTTTCAAGTAGAAAATATTTTAGAAGTATTTCAACAATATGTGGAACACGTTGCTCAGTCTCTAAGTGGTAGTAATAAGAAATGTAAGAGAATATAGGACAGCTAATCAATTCCACGTGCCCGAGTTTAGCCTATTTTGCTCTTCTTCCTTCTAATAATGTGTCTGTAGGCACAAATATAAGCACCCAAAGTAGGGTTGTTTTCTTCTCTATCTTCTGTGTCCTATACACAAGAGACAGTGCTCCCTTTCAGATTGTTGTAGCTCTTCAACTGGGTGTTGCTCAGTGACAGTTTGACTCAAGCGGGAGCTGGGAAAGATGCAATAGCTCTTTACTGATTGCATAAGTATTAAGCAGTTACGCACGAAGAATAAGAAGAGAGCAAAGGGGGGCTCTTTTGGTGGTTGCAAAAGAAATCTGATAATGTCATAGGAGCTAAGTTTCATTTCAGACTTCTAAAAAATGAGCTTGGTTTTCTAATTAAAAAAAGCACCTTCACAACTAAATAGTAATGATTTGCTCACTTCAACTAACTCCCTAATCCATTATTTTTATGAATAAAACCAAGTTTTGTTATATTACAATAAAATAAAGTGCTGTTTCACTGAGGGAGAAGACATGAAACCTTTCCTTCTGAATTGACTTACTGTGGTCCATTCTGGAATAGTAGTCGTACTACCTATCCCTTGGGTGTTCTTTATTTTATAGTCTCTGGTGTTCGAAACATCTTTCTTAGTTGTTGCATCACTGACCTGATAATACTTTAATTAATAATGAAGATAATACTAATAGTATTGATAATATTGAATAATATTAAAAATACAACTCATGTAACTTTTTTAAGTGACTGAATCTGGATGTGCCTTTTTTTTTTTTAATTCATATTTGTATCCTGCCCTTCTCCGGAGACTCAGGGCGGCTTACAATTTTTGGGATACAACCCAATGCGCTCAGCAATAGCCTTCCTTCCATTGTATATGCCTGCTTATTACTAAGCGGCATTTTTACATCGTCAGCTTATTGCCCCCAACAATCTTGGGTCCTCAGTTTACCTACCCCAAGAGGATGGAAGGCTGAGGAAGGCTGAGTCAACCTTGAGCCTGGTGGGATTCGAGCCTGCAATAATTACAGGCAGCTGGAACTAAGTGCTAGGCTATTAACAGCCTGCACCACCAAGGCCCTATTTTCTAGATGCTTTATCAAGAAAATAAATTAAATATATTAAAACTTACTTCTATGTATGCGTTTAAATATTTGCAAGACTTTGAGGAAAAATGGTAATTGTTTCCCAATCAATCTTATATAAATAAATCTTAACCTCTGAAAAGTGTTTGTTGTTGTTAACCACAGCCACTTGCATCTCAGTTATAAAGATTTGGTTGAAATCATAGTGCTATAGATATCTGCTGCAGCATACCTGATAAAATAAGCATGAAGTCTAAGGTAAAAATATCAGCTCTAGAAACAGTAGGAAAGTTATGCAAGTTTGAAAATTAAACAGTAACCTGCTCATGTTGTGTTTTGAGATTTAATGTGCATTAAAGTTTGGTCTCTGAAGAATTACTTCTTGTTATTCTGCAGCATAAAAAAATGTAAGAATTACTATGAGGTCCTTGGAATATCAAAAGATGCAGGTGAAGAAGACTTGAAGAAAGCTTATAGAAAGCTTGCTCTGAAGTTCCATCCTGACAAAAATCATGCACCCGGAGCAACAGAAGCTTTTAAAAGTAATATTTCATTATTCTTTTATAAGAAAATACTCTCAGGCAGAACAAACTATCACTGCTGCCCTACTGGTTAGGTTACTTATCCATCTTTTTAAAGCAGGATGTATCCAGAAATGTATTCTAATGGCAATTTAAAAAAAATCTGTGTGAGGATAAACACAGTTTTATTTATAATTTCATTCTTCTGTTTGCCCAAGATGGATGAAGTAATTGACCTATCCATTCCACTATGGGGAAAATTCAGTCAGCATAATTACAGACGTATTGGCTGAGTAGTATTCCTGTTGGTTTTCATTCTACTGTTGGATACTTGATTCCATCCAGCATACTCAACCTTTGCAAAGAAGTTAGTCAGCTTGAGTTGGCGAAAGAAAATTAATTATAAGCTGTATGCTATTACATTGTAAGTTCTGAATACATGAATGAAATACATGTAGTCCTCAACTTACGACAATAACCAAGTCCAATTTTTTGTTGTTAAATGAAACATTTGTTAAGTGAATTTTGCCCCATTTTATGACTTTTCTTATAACAGTTGTTAAGTGAATCATCACAGTAGTTAAGTTAGTAACGAGGTTATTAAGTGAATCTGGTTTCCCATTGACTTTGCTTGTCAGAAGATCATAAAAGCTCATCACATGACTCAGAGACACTGTAGCCATCATAAATATGAACCAGTTGCCAAGTATCTGAATTTTGATCACTTGAACATGGGAATGCTGCAGCGGTTGCAAGTGTGAAAAATGGTCATATGTCACTTTTTTCAGTGATGTAACTTTGAACGGTCACTAAATGAACTGTTGTAAGTCGAGGACTCTCTGTATATCAAATCAGTTCTGTCAAAAGGTGCTGAATTACGTAATGCAAATATGGGGCAATATTATAGCTTTCTTGCAGAAAAAGCTGTAATAATGTTCTATATCTATAGCAATTCAACTACAGCTTTGGGTTTCAAGCCTTCTGCTCTAAAAAGAAATTCACTGCAGTTTTTAAATCCTCATTCTTTGCAGCTGCTCAGTCTATTTTGTGTGTTTCTTTACATTGGTTGTTATTTCTTTTGAAAATGCTAAAAAAAGAGCTACAGTTACATCCTCTCTAGATTGTAAACAGAAGAATAGGTGTGTTATAAGACAAAATCATTTAAAAACAGGTTTAAGAATTAAAGACACAGTAAAAGAAAAAGAACAGGCACTAAATAACAAAGTCATTTACAATCAGTTTTGATAGCAAATCTACTTTAGCCTTTAAAAAAAAGCTGCAGCTGCAGCATAACAAAAATGGGCTTTGTTGTTTAGAATATATTTGGAAGGAATCTGTTTTCAAGATGATGGATGCTGTCTAGCGTCTCAGAGATTCTTTAATGGATTCTGCTAGATTCAAAGAAGAGAGAGCTCAAATGGTAGCAGAAGAAAGATGAACAAGGTAGAAAAAATCAGCTTTGCACTCCTCACTGATCACCTACTAAATCCAGAGTTCCCTCTGAAGGGAAGGGAAGTAAAAGGAACCATGCTTTGGAACCAAATAACACTAAATCTTTCAAAACAGTACTTTGGGTTTTTAAACCAAATTTAGTTACACCTATATCAGCCTTTCTAATTGTTTTTGTTTACCAAGATCTAATATAACTTTCCACATCTCAGGAAGAATGCTTTTTGAAGGCAAAAATATCTTAGGAATTCTAGGTTTATAGAATATTTAAATTAAATAGCAAAATGTGATCAAATATGGTAGGAAAAACTATCCATCATCTTTCTTCCAAAAAGGAAAAAAAAAGCTTTTCAAAAATAAGTTTGTCACATTTCAGGAAAATTAACACTTTATTTGTAAGGTGATACCTTTTGACCTTCATTTCTGTTATTTACTTGTAGCATCTTATGAAACTTGCTACATTTTCCAGGATAGTGTGCAGAAAATGAACATAAAAGCAATTTAAATGAAAAGAGTTAAGTTTAAACAAAATTGGTACAAAATAGAACTTCCGTCATGTCAAGATTTTTTGCACACGTTACAAAACTAAGCAGTTCAGGCTGCACAAATTTTTAAAACAGATGACAGGAATGGTGCACATTGCAACAAGATTTTATTTTGGGTTTTTTCCTCAATTCCCAAAAGGGGAAAATACAGTATGCAACAGCATGGCTGTTGTGTTGTGTGGAAAAAGATATTGCAAATCATGCTATCCGGGTGTATATTGAATTTTTGCTGTCTGATATAAACATTTTGATTTTGACTTGCTGGGCAGTAGTAGTCATATTTGTATTCATTTCAGATTTTTTTTCTTTTTTCCTTTTACATTCTGTCTTCAGAGATTGGAAATGCATATGCTGTGTTAAGTAATCCAGAAAAACGCAAACAGTACGATCTCACAGGCAGCGAAGATCCCTGCAATCAGCCAGGCAACGGTAGATTTAACTTCCACAGGGGATGTGAAGCAGATATAACCCCAGAGGACCTCTTCAACATGTTCTTTGGAGGAGCCTTTCCAACAGGTCTGTTTAGCTGACAAAAATAACATTCAGACTTTTTGTTGTTGTTGTTGTTGTTATCTGTAAAATTGACTTAAACTCTATCCTAAAATAGCTTTCATTTGTAGCATTGTAGCAGAGTAATTAAATACTATGTGTGTTGACAGATTATAAATTATAAAAACTGCTGTAGGACAAAAATAGAACTCTTTTGAATTGCCTCATGCAAGGATGGGCAACTTTTTGATCATAGAAATGGATAATTAACATTTCTCACAAGATTGAGTGTTGCAGTGAGGATGAGGAAATGTCATACAGTTTGATGGCAGCGTATTCAGGGTTTTCTTTGCAATTAAGGAACAGAAGATAGCTTAAGGATTTTATGCTACACTAAATCTATTTTAAGGTTTATGCTATAAGTTTGTATGTGTTCTACATCTAAATAGCATCAAACTGGTTTGACAGATGTGCTTGGAGGGGGTTCTGCAGGTTACCATTCCTAGATTCAAATAAAAGGTTTCTAAAACATTTTTTTTAATATTCATATTTATATGCCGCCCTTCTCCGGAGACTCAGGGCGGCTTACAGTTTTTGGGATACAACCCAGTGTGCTCAGCAATAGCCTTCATTCCATTGTATATGCCTGCTTATTACTAAGCGGCATTTTTACAAGGTCAGCTAATTGCCCCCAACAATCTTGGGTCCTCAATTTACCTACCCCGAGAGGATGGAAGGCTGAGTCAACCTTGAGCCTGGTGGGATTCGAGCCTGCAATAATTACAGGCAGCTGGAACTAAGTGCTTTTATATTTAGGTTCTCATCAGTTCCCTCTGGTTTTGTTTATAGGAAGCGTACATTCTTTTTCTAACGGACGGTCTGGTTTTAGTCACCATAATCAGCATCGTCATAGTGGACACGAAAGAGAAGAGGAAAGGGGTGATGTAAGTTTCTTCTGAATAACTATTTGCTCAGTCTAATCTGGGATGCCTTTCTGTATATTAAATAAGTGTGCACGTAAACAATACAAATTGAAATGCTAAAAGTACTAATATAGTCTAATCTAAATGTTGGTTTCATATGTGTGGTTTCTGAGGCATAAAACTTATGTGGGTTGCCCCTAAGCACCAGAGGCCATTGGGAGGGAGGGAGGAGTTCCATTTAATACAGGGATTTGAAAAGGACATTTCTGTTGAAGAACTACACTCCTTCCTTTAAACAATTCTTAAAAGATTTTATTTAATCACCTTAATATATTGCAGCCTGATAAAAGCTGTATAATTCTGGATTGTGGCTATTTAGTGATATGGGAACATGATATTGGGTTAGTTTCAAGACTTGATTTTGTAGATTGTTATTTTGTACTGTTTTCGCAGTCTGGATCACATTAATTATGGGCATAACAAATGTTCTGATTTCAAAATTCCATTATGCTGAGGAAACATAACATTTCAGGTTCAGAAGACCTCAAAATCGTCTAATGGTGTTTTGAATTTGGAATTGTTTGAACTCAGAACATTTTACATACCTGTGTTTGGCAAACCATAGATTGTTGAGATTAGAACACATTTTGAGGAAGCCTATTTTAACACAAGGTAATGGATTTTAATTAAACAATATTAAACTTAAAAATAGATTATTAATATCACAAGATTTATTAAGATGCACAGATTTCAGACGGTTTTAAGAAATGAATTTATAGGAATCTGCTATAGAAACACATTTTCTGTTTAGCTTTTATGGGCTGGATAGATTCCTTTCAGTTTAAAAAACAAAAAACAAAATATCCTGCAATTCTTTTCATTGATTATTGTCTTGTTTTCCAGGGAGGATTCTCCATGTTCATTCAGTTGATGCCAATTATTGTGCTGATCTTTGTTTCTTTACTTAGCCAGTTGATGGTATCTAATCCTCCTTATTCCTTATATCTAAGATCGTAAGTAACAATACTTCTATAATTATCTTTATCGCTCCTACTTCGTTTGTTAAGTCACCATCTATAAATAATTCTCATTTATTTCTTGCATCTTCTTTTACCATTCTTTCCTTCCATTCCCTCTTGGGCCCTATCCCGAAAATAACAACTGGGTATATATAGGATATTTATTTTTTGGTACTATATTTGATGAACCTGAAATGGATTGTAGTCCACAAAATATATTCATAAATACTTAAAGTACACAAGACTCTTTGTCCTTTTGCAAAAGAGCAACTTGTCTATAAAATTGCTATTTTAAATTCATTCTGTTGGTTCTACATTGTTTAGGTTTTGTTTATAGCAACATTTTTTTCTCTGTTGTATGTATCAAATCAGTAACAACCCTGTTTTGTAACAAGGAGGAATGCAATCTTTTCCTTTTGTACATTTTTCTATTGTAGATATTGATCTAAAAACCTGATATGACTAATTAAAAATCCAGGTCTCCTAGGTAGCATGATGGAGGTAGATGATGCTGTCTAATTAAATGTTGTGACCATGCATGGATTTAAGTTAGAAATAGAAAAGATACAAAAGACATTCTATGATTTTATTGTTTATCAAATTTACTATCTGAATGACTGGGCAGTTTATAGGTAAAAGCTATAAAACAATATGAAAAAACATGATTTAAAAAAACAATTAAAACAGAGTTTAAAAGGTGAATGAGCAACTTCAAGACACCAGTCACCTCCAAGGTTGCATGCCACTCTTGTGTTAAAATCAAATGATCAATTTTTGGAACTGAAATTCTGGGTGATGGAAATGAAGGAAAGTTTGCATTTGTGAGAAATAACCAACTTGCTAGTTTGAATTGTTTTAAACAATACATTTTTGTAGCTATTTCTGATAGTGTTATTAATGTTGATTAATGTAATTGTATATAACAGTAATTGGCAAATGTTGCTGTATTAAAAGCTAGATTCCAATTGCATGCTGGGATAGTGCCTCTGGCCTCATAATTATTGAGGCAGTGAATAACTAATGCAATATTAGTGAATTTCTAGATTTGCAGCAGTAATTATTTGCTTGGAAATTAAATAGGAAATAAATGAATGAATATGAATGAATATAACTTTATTACAGTCTTAGACCAGCAATAAAAAATAAATGAATAATTTACATTATAGATTTGAAAGTCTTCTTGCTTTTCTTTGCTAAGTGCAGACTTTGAAGTATGTACCCATGCTGACAGTTGATATGGAATCTCTTTACAGGAGTTCAGGGCAGACTATCCAGATGCAGACAGAAAATCTGGGTGTTGTTTATTATGTCAACAAGGACTTTGAAAATGAATATAAAGGTCCAAATTTGCAAAAGGTGGAAAAGAGTGTAGAAGAAGACTATGTCTCAAATATTCGAAATAACTGTTGGAAGGAAAGACAACAAAGTAAGTTTTAACAGCTGACATTGAACATTTTCTCAATATAGCTATAAAGAGGTAGTGGGGAATTTCCTGAGCCGTGTTGGCTGGATTGTTGAAGAGAAAAATCCTTCCAAATTGTCCATAATTCACAGAGATTAGACCAGCGGAATTCTTCCAGGCATTTTATATAAAACTAGAGGTTACGTAAGTTCCATGTATCATTTACAAAATTTCCAGTTCTGTTTTACCTCAGTCATGATCACTTCATGATTCTCTTCATTTTGCCTCACCCCCCCCTTTTTTTTCAAATATGAGGATAAAAATAGCAATAGTGCTTAAACTTATATCTCACTTCACAGGGCTTTACAGGCCTCTCTAAGCGGTTTCCAGAGTTAGCCTATTGCCCCCAACAATCTGGATTCTCATTTTTACCAACCTCAGAAGGATGGAAGGCCTGGTGAGATTCAAACCACCCTTGAGCCTGGTGAGATTCAAACCACCAAATTGTAGGCAGCCAGTAGGCAGCAGAAGTAGTCTGCAGTACTGTATTTTAACCATGGCTACTATGGGTACTGCTTCACCATGGCTACTATTGGTAACTTTTCTGTATATTATTAAACTAATTTGTGTAGAACTGCCTTCTATTAATTTAGTTCTTTGAAAGCACTGGAGTATGGAGTAATGGAGTAAAAACTCTTGAGAAGGTCATGTAAATTATAAGTCCCTCTGAAGCATTGTAACATAGCAGGATTGGTGGCCAAGAAGCATTTTTCCTCACTGCTATTGCATCCTTGCAGTATCTATTAACTTCTTCCAAACAGCATAGCTTTTAACATTTTGGTCATTGTAAGAGTTCAGTGCTATTTTTTACTATCATTTGTTACCGTTTGAACAACCTAATGATTGCTGATGAAGAAAAGGAGTTTTACAGAATCCCATTTGGTAGAAGTTTGATGAATGATGTTTTTCTTCTATATTGGAAATTGTAATCAAGATGCTTGGCGAAGCCTTACTAGCTGTTTTTGGTTTGGGAATTCTATTTTCTCTCTTTGCATACTCACCAGCTAAAGACATGAACTACGCACAAGGCATATGTTTCTAATGAAAAAAAGCATAATTACATGCTGCTTAAGAGATATGATTCTGCAGCAATTCCTAATAAAACATTTGAACTCAATTCCAATAGTAATAATCAATAGCAATAACTGATAGCATATATGCACTTCCTAACCAAGTGGTTTATAAGCCACTTTCAAGTGTGGTTGAATAAAGTTGGTTTTCTGGGCACCTTTCAGTTATAGGTTTAATTGCTATGTGAGTTGTTATTTGCAAGGCAAGAAATTGGGAGGCTACAATTTTGTTAATATTCTGGTGCTGTACAGTTGAACCTGTCTTTTATATTAATCATTGGTTCAGCTGCTCAGCTTCTTTCAGAAAGTAGAGTTGAATTTCTACTGGTTTTCCTGCATTTATTTATATTTTGTTTGCAGAATTCTATCTTACATATTAAGATGCACATTTTAGTAATTACATAAAATTATTGAATAAGGTCAAGCAGAGGTTTCATATAACACCTAACTCTAATTCTTTTTATGGTTAATCTGCTTGAGTTGATGGAGATATAAACTGAAGTTCAGCCCAAGCAAATGGGTAGTTTTTGTATTCAGTTGAATAACTGATTATGATATATATACAGAAATCTATATGTAAATTTACATCATAGTAAAAAAGAAGTGAAACATCTTTAAAGCAACATGTAGAAGATTAAGATCAAAGCACCATTTCCATTATTCATAATTTGGATGGGCATCTTTTTCTCTGTCAAAATCTGTACAAGCTATATTTAATGGAATGATAATATTTCTTTCATCCATTTCTATTTTTAATGAAAAGAGATATAAAAATATTTCACATTAAAAAGTAAATAGATTATAGATTATGAAGTAGAAGAGACCATTTTGTTATTTGGCAATATGTGGAAGAACCTAGATTGGGGGAGAAGCTTTTTAAATTTGATTTTCTGACATATTTTTTCATTTATTTTTAAAGAAACCGATTTACTCTATGCAGCAAAAGTTTATCGGGATGATCGCCTACGAAAGAAAGCAGAAGCTATTCCCATGGACAACTGCAAAGAGCTAGAACGATTAACCAGTATCTATCGAGGAGGATGAGCTAAATTTTTGACCTATACTGCTTGAAGTACATGCTTTCTAAGAAAAATACTGTTTCATCATGACAACTGAAAAGGAGAGATGTAAAAAAATTCACTCTGTAGCTATTTCCAAAATCTTACCCTGAAGTTTCAATATCATTAAATAGCCTCTTTATGTAGTCTGAAACATAGGACAAAGATTGTTTACATCATTGAATTGTCCTTTATATTTTACTCCCAAAACTTCTGAACTTTTCCACAAGAAAGAAAGCATTTTGGACAAGCACTCCACTAGAAATGTAGATGTAGTGGTTCTCTTATTCAAATACTTGCCGTGTAAATATATGTGAGACAATTACTTATATGTATATAAAAATGTTATGGACATCTGAAGGCATTCAGAATATTAAAAGTTTCAATCATAATAGGTGGAATAAATATGACTACATTATTATTCAGATGTCAGGTAGGTGGAACTAAAGAAAATTGAGGTTTTAGGTTTCTTTTTTCATATTCTCATTAACAAAATTAAGATTTGTGCTGGAAGAGAGAAATGTTGCATATTGAATGTACTTGAGTTCCTAATAGAATATTTTGGCATTCCAAAAGAAATCAATTAAGCAAAAGCTGTTTTTCAGACTCCTCCTTAGTTTGATTGTTATTTCACTTTTATTTAAATAATAATCATTCAATAATTTTGGAGTGTTTTTAATCAGCTCCAATTTCTATTTTGCTATCAAAAATCAGTTAAGACAGTTGTTCTTAAAGTTCAGCCTTGTGCCTTTGTTTTGTGGTTAGTTGGTTCATCTTATTTCTGAATTGTTGTCATCAATATTAATAGAAGGCATGGTCTTGTTCAAGGATGTTAGTTAAAGTCATAATGTAGCAAGTTCAGGCCATATGTATATGAAGGGTAGCACTAACGATAAAAGTGATCTGCTTCTAAAGATCATTTATGACATACTGCTTATATAATCACTTTTGCCAGTTTAAATTTAATGTGATTTTGAAAGAACTGAAGATAAGACATGGAATTTCAGAACTGAATTTATATGTTTATAAGCTACCATATAACTGATACGGAAAAATATTTATTTTTTACAGCCAATGTGGGATAGACTAAAAAGTAGCTTTCACATGAATCGGTACATCACTGTAATATAAGGATGCCATTTTTAACTGACAGATAGTACTTCAGACTTACTTCAGTGAAACAACTTGCATTGTGGTCTGCTGCCTATAAAGTTTAGTTTTGAAAACCTGTAATTGTTTATAGGTGGCGCTTAAATTGGTACTGACTCATAAGGTCACATGAACAGTTTCATTACTGCTAGGAACAAAAGCCTAACCAATATGTAGGGGCTTTTCTTTTAAATAGATAATTATAAAGCCACATTGTTTCAGAACTGCTATTTTAATGGTACTTCAACATTTTTGTAAAAGAGAAAAATGTGAAATGAGTTTTGGGTAAAAAAGCATTCTGGGAACATTCCCATTAGAACATTTTTTAGATAGCAAGTTTTCTTTGTTGTTCTGAATTAGTTTAAAAATGAAATTCAGTTATGAATGTCACTGAAAAAAGCAAGCCTACTGTAATCTTATTTTCCTTTATCTGCAGTCAAATTGTTGGACAAATAGTATATGTAAGATTCTGTCAAATTATTTTAGTTATGTCTTCAGTTTTATAGAGGAATAAACAATACAGATTCCCTGTAATTTTAGTTATCTATTTCCTTAATGAATTCAGCTTATTTTGAAGATCACTCAAGCTTTAGAGTTGCAAAAAAATTTTTTTAATTTTGTGCTAAAATTACAGATATCATAACCTTAAATTCCATATGAATACACCAGCCTTGGTCTCTATCTGTTCCTCATAGAAAGAAATGGCAAGGACAGAAATAGAAAATGTGGTAAATCAATTTTTTTTAAATGTGAATGTACAAAATTTTGTAAATTAGTTCTAAAATCAATTTAGATCGCCTAACGTCTCATAAATGCTCCTTCACTTAATTCCAAGTAAAGAAGTTACAATGAATTCAATATTTTCTATAAATTCATGATTGCAAGTGTAGATAGTTTCATAACTTCCACACATGATTATTTTTATTTGAATTTCCCTGATATTGGAACTGTACAGGAGCCTAACTAAATGTTGTGTGATAAATTTTTGCAATAACATGTTCAAAAATCATTAAGCAAACTTGGACAAACCTTCCAAGTAATCTGAAGTTAAATGCATTCATGGTACTGGAATTTAACAGATTCTGCATTGATAGAGAAAGCTTTGAAAACCTGCAGTTTAACCAGTAAGTAAGCTGAAAGTATATAAGACAGTTCTGTGGTCATCAAAAATACTTGGTAACTTTCATTTGTTAGCTGATTTTCAAGATTTCCATAATCAATCTATGAGCTTGGATCTAAAGATGCATTTTCACTAGGAAGTTGTATTTGAAAGTGACTCTCTTTATATTGCTTTTTTCTCACCTGCTGCAGCTCACAATATAGGGTAATACTTCATCTTAATCTCTTAAGAGCAGGTGCTTAGAAAATTGCTAGTAAGAGTAGCAGAAAGCCTCCTTGTTCAAATTGTGCCTCTAAAATCTAAGCCCAAAGTGCTGAAATAAAACGGTGAAATTAATAGAACTTGTTCTCAATATATGAGATTTGGATCTCCAAGGGTGAACTACTAGTTTATAACAGACTAATTAGTCCTATTAGTTTATGTGCAGATATATACTAGAATGCTTATACTTACGAATTGTATTTATCCCTCTGGTCAGGGCTAAGGATGTAGTAAATTATGTTATTTGCATCATACCTTCCTTTATGTTTCTAGAATTGGGATAATATTTGCTGTATATGAAATGGATACATAATTAAGCTTCAATTTTCAAGAACATTTATTTTCTTAGAGGTATTTTCCTCTAGTATTAATAAGTGGAAAGCATATTAAATAGCATTAGTAATAATTGAAAACATGGACAGTATTTCACTTTAAACATAGCTTTCAACTATAATTTTAATCAGGATTTATGATGACATAACTAAGTTTTATCTTCATTATTAAAAAAAAGTCTATTCTAACACACTGATTTAATTGGGCTGTGACCTGATTGCCTTACACTTTTTATTTTTACTTGAAAATAGCCACAAGGACTATAAATTTGGTGACGGAACTTTTCCAGGTACAGAAGTGTTAAATCATTTCCATGAACACCCTAATCTCAATTTACTCATTTTATTACCAAATCATTTTTTTTAGTTTTGGAAGAAATAAAGGGATTTATATTAGTTAAAGAACAAAGGAAAAATAATTTTAAAAAGTCTTTCACCATCACAGCTATTCCAGCCAAAGATGAACTTCTTTTGAATGAATAAAAAGTTGGAAGATATGTTTATAGTTCTCTTGCAAATTTGTCCAGTTCTGTTTTCCGTTCTACAGGTTACTTTACTTTAGAGTTAGTTAGGGCATTTTGTATTCCTTTGACCTAAATGTTTCATGAATGGAAGGGTTACTGGCTTCTCTTAAGTTGCTTTGATATGTTATAAAAGAATAGTTTCAAGCTCTGTTTTTTCTTTCTTTAGAATGTCAGTTACAATTTCTGCTTATTGCTTCACTGCTTTAAATGCTGCAGTATACAATACTGTTTCCAGTTTTCAAAGCATTAGGGATAACTGCACCAGACAATGTGGCTATGATTTAATGAGCTGTAATCCTTAGCAAAACCAAACTGGACTTCCGCTACTAAAAAATGCAAAACATTCTTATTTCAAAATAATTTAAAACAAATATCAAAAGCTCTCTTCTAATACGTCAAGAAACAATCCATCAAAATAAATGGACCAATTGAAGGAATTGAGGGACAATCATATTTGATATGATAGGCAGATCTTGCAGTACAAGAATCTTTTACAGGCATAAAAATTCTATTAATAGCAACCTTGCACGAACGTTTAAGCATGCTAAAACATGGATGATTGCTTTTTTGTGAACACAAATCAACTGCTTAGGTTTCTGGATGGGCTTTTTTCCAAATCGGCCCCATGGAAATTAATACAGGCCACTCTACAAAAGTGCCTAATAAATTAGGTCCCCAAAGGTTTATATTACAACAGCTTTTCTGATTTACAACAGCTTTTCTGATTTACAACAGCTTTTCTGATTTGCAGAATAATAGCACATCTCTAGATCATATGCCAGCTTTGTTAGAATGTTGATTTAAAAACAATATGCCTTACATTAAGGATTATGTTAAGGTTGCATATTTATATTTATTTATTTTGTTAGGTTATATGTTTTCTTTATTTCTTTTCACTGCACCAAAGCCTTTTGGTTTGGGAACTGCTGCTCTTATAAATGACTAGGTATATATGTATGCATCTGTGTATTGGTGTATGTATTTCCTAGTATCATACCTCCAACTTGTGATTGTATAATATTGTATGACTAAACATGTGCAGAGGATAGGACAAGAAGTAGGGATTTGGATGTCATGGCAAGAAAAATTTCCTGGAAATTGTCATTCCTTTTCTTTCCTTGATAATCTTGCCCACTTTCAGTTAGGATACATCACTTGCAAAGAGAAAGTAGAGAAATAGAATCTTAATGGTGGATTGCTCAGTGTAAAGGTTGTGTGCAAATTCTTCAGTAAATATTACCTATGCTCAAAATGATAGTTTGCAATAAGAACCTCAATCTGTGGCTTCATATCATGTCATTAGCCAATTTTAGTGCTAGTTCAGGTTTTTCAGATATGTTCAAATATCTGTATGTTTGTATATGGGAGAACATTCTAGATGAGGAACAATCAGAACTTAGAGCAAGTCAATTCTCTTTTCCTTATAAATTTCTCTCAAACTCTGAACAAATTTTCTGAAGGAGATATTCATGTAACACAGGAAGAAAACAGTTTGGTCATATGGGCAAACATCTGATCATGAAACTTCGGATTTCACCCTCTAAAATAGGGGTGTCAAACTCACATTGTCATGTGACATATCAAGACTTTTTTCCCCTTCGCTAAACCAGTGGGTGGGGCCAGCATGTGACTCATCCAGCCAGTGGGCTGTGATTTTGACACCCTGCTCTAGTAGTTCTTACAGAATCTACTGTTAATTAAACTTGTGTAGATTTGCTTTTTTTTCTAAAGCTATACTTATTTTTCCATTTGAATAAAGTGAAATAATAGAGATGTCTTACCAACAGACATTTCTTAACTATTTGCTAACCTTTCACATAACAATCTGACAATCTGTAGTTTGTTCATAAGGTTTTATAAAACTTGATTAAATATGCAAGTTTCAGTTGGAAGGGGCGCTCCGTCAGTATAAATAAATTTATTTTCAAGTAAATACATTTATAATTTGTTTGCTCTGTTTTGTCTGCTTTAAAAATATAAATGAACTTCAGTGTTAATTCTTGGAAGACCTGATAATGTTTTCAAATCAAGCTTTAAAAATCTGTCAAAGATGCCCAGTAACAAAAATCCTTTAAAATTTAGAACGGCATCTTACAAAAGAAATCTTATTTTATTTATCTGTACATTTATGGTTAGGAATAAAGAAAATAAAATTTTAATTTGTAATGTACCTAATATCAGACTTATATCAAAATAAAACTATTTTCAGTGTGAATAGATTGTATCTAATTATTCGCCCAAACACATTCAGATACTAGCACAGTACATGGAAGCAACAGCACAGAGACTGTTTGTCAAATTCTCTTAAATCCTAAATCAGAATTTACAATTCATAATGTTTAAATGAAAACTGTAAGTCAAATTAAGCCATCAAGTTAATGTGGTTTGTTTTGGCATACTATGTCAATATAAGCGTGTTTGTCAAATACAGTTTAATCTATTGGGCAAACAACTCTTATTCTAATCAGATTCCTTTTATTCAATGGGATTAAAGAAATCAGATATTTTTAAAGTATTCTCAGTTTATATTTGAGTTAGTCCTGCTAAATAAAAACAATTTATTGCATTTACAGAAGAAAATTTGATCAACAGAATACCTATTGCGCTTTTCTCCTGTGTAGCCACTATTTTTGGTTTTCATGCTATATTCCAAAGATTGTCCCAACCTTAAGAAATTTAAAAGGAAGAAGAGAAAAATGATTACATGTTCAATGTGAATATGTTTCTTCAGCCTTACTTGTCTGCACAGAGGACAAAACAAAATATAACAAAATAAAATTTGTATAAAAAAATAACATGACTTTTTGCATGACAGGATTACTTCTTATAGCAATATTTGCTGTTAAGAACTTGGCAACTCTGTTCATAATAGCAGGTTTCTAGCCTGACCACTTCTTCATTGAAAACTTGGTCTCTAATAGGAGGTAGTAAAGGTATACCAACAAGTAAGTTCTGAAAGAAGAGGCAATGAAAAATAATAAGGTCTCAGGTTCATCCTGGTCTATGGAATTCATTAAATTTTATAAAAACTCCCATCCAACATTAAAGAACATTAAAGTGGACCAAAAAAGGTTCTAGAGTGTGTTGAACAAACTAGATTGAATAGATAGTTTGCAGGTTGAAAAGGTTTTCAGGAAGGAACCCATTCTTGTAAGTTGTCTATAGTCTTAATTTAATAGCAATTTAAAAAAAACAAATCTTGGCTTTGGCTTTTTCTAGGCCAAGCAAGGCGTGAATAGAAAAAGCCAATAGAAAATAGAACCTTGAGCCAATAAGAGGCAGCATATCCAAATCCTCACCTCCAGCAGGATCATTCCTGTTACTATGCAAAGAGAAAATGTGGAACTGAACCTGGAACCTATTGTGCAAATGCACAATGAGTGAAAAAAAATCAGACTATGTACATGTTAATTCTTTATGTTCCAGTTTTCATTTATATTCAATATAATTATGTGCAGATAGGATTATCTACACAGCAAAATGCTTTTAAGCAGCCTATCCTATTTAGAGGCCTTTGGCATCCTGATCTTTTCCAATGCATCTCCAGCTACAGAACACTGGCTTTTTCCCACTCAATTTCAGATGGCTTTTGCAAATTTTTACTTCTTTTGAAATCTGTATTGAATACCTATGCAATTCATTATAGTGGAGAAAGCCCTGTTTCTCACAACGAAACAGGGTTCCAAGTTTAAAAAATGACTTAGGTCCAAGTGTGGAGGAAAAAGAAACCGATCAGGAAAAATATTCTTCCAAACTTTGAGCCACCAGTAGCATTTCTGTCCACCATTCTGCCTTAACATGGAAGGCTTAGGACAATTGAGCCCAGAATTTATGTTGCTAAGTGAGAAATTTGCTATGTGAGTTTTGCCCCATTTTATGACTTTTCTTGCCACATTTGTTAAGTGAATCACTGCAGTTGTTAAATTACTGAGAGGGTTGGTTAAGTGAATGTGGCTTTCCCATTACTTGGCTTGATAGGTCACAAAAGGGAATCATGTGACCATCCTCGGGGGTCTGCAACGGTCATAAGTATGAAAACGTCTTAAGTCACTTTTTTCAGTGCTGTTGTCACTTTGAATGGTCACTAAACAAACTCTTGTAAGTAGAGGACTACCTGTACTGGAGCTACTTAGAATGGAATGAAAACTAAGTTGGAAGCCAGGAAGATCAATCACCCACTGAAAAGGTTTGATCATTTTGACTAAAATTCCCCTTGTTAGACACTAAAAGTCTGTAGATATTTTCTTGGTCATTCAGGTCATGGTTGTCCCAGAGGTGCTTTTTTCAGGAGGCAACTGGACTTTGTTTTTTTTCTTTTGAAGATGTTTCGCTTGTCATACAAGAAGCTTCTTCAGTTCTGAGAAAATGGGGAATGGAAGGATTTATATTCCTTGCAGATAGCTGGTCATTTGCATCCTTTCAGCGGGTACTTGAAGCACTTGGAGATTTACCTGTGTCCTTAGGGTCACCTGAGTGTTGGTCTTGCTTCCTGTAGTCTGCAATTGGTGTGGGAGTAGGAATGAATTTCTAGAGGAAAAATTGCGGATTACAGGAACCAGGAGCACCACTCAGGTGACAGTGAGGACACAGATAAACCTCCAGGTGCTTCAATAATCCTCTAAAATGATGCAAATGACCAGCTGTCTGCAAGGAATATAAATCCTTCCATTCCCCACTTTCCTCTCGGAGTTGAAGAAGTTTCTTGGATGACAAGTAAAACGTCTTCAAAGAAAAACACAAAGTCCAGTTGCCTCCTGAAAAAGCACCTTTGGGACTTTAACGTTAGACACTATTATCCTTTGTGCAAGGAGTGAAGTCCACACATCTTAACATGGGGCAGGTTAAGCGAAACTGCTGTACGCTACCCAGCTACGTTGACTGCTCACACGTTCATCATCTTTGATTGCCCCACCCCAGCACTCCTCTAACGCTCCCGCCCTTTTTAATCTCTTTAGCAACGTCGTCTATGCCAGGAGTCCCCAACCGTGGCAACTTTAAGACGGGTGGACTTCAATTCCCATTGGCTGGCTGAGGAATTCTGGGAGTTGAAGTCTACCAGTCTTAAAGTTGCCACGGTTGAAGACCCCTGGTCTACGCAACGTCTAAGTCACGTGAGAGATGGAAAGCCTCTTCTCGCTCTCTCAAGACCCCGCCCCTTTTTTAAGTATCTCTAGTCACCTCCGTGGGAAGGGGGGCGCCTGACCGGATGTGACGAATCACGTGAGGGACGGGCGTCGTCGAGAGTCACGTGACAGCGGAGAACCCGGAAAACGACTCGGGCGCAGTATAAGGTCGGCCGATAAGAGCGTTAAATGCTGGAAGGGAGTGGAGGTTCGTATGGGGGAAGAGCGGTTGGCGTATTCCGAGTGCCCCGAGGGAGGCGGCGGGGCGTGTCGTCGTCCTCACGTGGTTTTATTTCCTTATTAGGACTCCTTACCCTCTGAATATTTAGGGCGATGAGAACCTCCTGCCCCCTTTCCCGGGAGGACAAGAATAGTTAGGGGGCTTCCGAATCGGACCCGGGAAATGTCCGGCCTCTTCATCGCCCCGAAAACCTCCTTGCTCCTCCCCAAGATATTTATCATTCTGTGCATCCACCTTATTTGTGGTTGCTTTTCTACTTCCCTTTTCTTCCACACACACATACACACATACATAAAACAATTTTTGAATTGTTTGAAAAACAAATTTTGAAAAAACAATTACTACCAACCTGCCTTCCATTGAGGACCTGTATACTGCACGAGTCAAAAAGAGGGCTGTGAAAATATTGTTTTTAAACTGTTTAAACCCTACCCTCAAAATGAGCACTGCACACCAAAACAACTAGACACAAGGACATTTTTCCCCCGAAAGCCATCACTCTGCTAAACAAATAATTCCCACAACACTGTCCAACTATTTACAAAGTCTGCACTAATATCACTATTAATCTTCTCATCACTCCTTATCTCCCATCCCCTCCCACTTGTGACTGCATGACTGTAACTGTCTCTTGTATCCTTACAATTTATATTGACTGTTACCTAGTATGATTTGATTGCTTAATGTACCCTATGACTATTATTAAGTGTTGTACCTTATGATTCTTGATGAATGTATCTTTTCTTTTATGTACACTGAGAGCATTTGCACCAAGACAAATTCCTTGATTATCCAATCACACTTGGCCAATAAAAGAATTCTATTCTATTCTATATACCCCAAGAAGAACAGTGCCAGGACATTAAGGGCAAGTTTTCCATAAAGCAAAATCTCACAAAATCAAGAAACCAGGTCCCCCCCCCCGCCCCCTCGACTCCTGCTCTCCAGCAGTTTGCTTCATCACAAAATTCTTTTCTTGTCAACTGTGATGGTTTCCCAGCTGGGAATCAAACCAGGAAATTCCTTTCTAATATCTAATATGGACAGCCCAGATAAAATTGGCCGAGGGAAAACCACCATGCGGTCATTCTTTATTTATTTCAAAATTAACTGGTTTTGAATTCACTAAATGTTTGACTTTTCCAAATCCAGAATTCAAAAAGTTATTCTTTTTGCATGATCATGGAAGTGATCCCTGTGGACGTGGTCACTGAAGTTTCTCTGTGCTTCGTAATGGGGTTGATGTTTGCCATTATCTGTAGGGATTATTCTTTCTTTTCTAGCATTCGGTTCATTTATCTTATTTTGAAGCCTAAGAAAGCAAAGCTTTCCACCTAAGAGGTAAAAGATACCAATGCCCTGGTTAAAGTAATTGATACCAAACTTGAGAAGCACAGATTGACTCAGTGCAGCTTTCCCCAGTATTTTCTAGACTAGAGGGACAGATGTCAGGGCTGTATAGAGCTCCAAATTAAACGGGGGCGGGGGGTGGTAAATTGGACTCTGTGAGGACTTGTACTTTGCATCTGTTGGCAATTCATATTTTCCTGAAAGTTGTGAAAAAACCCACCCATTCAGATTAGAAACCAAAGCATTTGAAAATAAAATGTGCTTACAGGGAGATAGGAGAAAACTGGAATTTGGAAATAGATTGTGCAGACAGAGGGAGAGAGGGTCCCACGTGCAACACTTCTACATTTATGAATTATACATTTATCAAGTATATTTGAAATAGAAAGATAACAGAACAAATACAATTACACTGCAACCTTTCTTCTGGAATAGATTGATGAGCCATTAAATTGACTCCCCTATCAAATTGCACACTTGTAATAGCTTTCCTGATATTGACATGTACAATAAACAATGTTGTTTATGTTGTAGTCTCCTTTACATCATTCAGTTTCTCCTGCCTAGAAAGACAATGGTCTGGTTTATTTTAACTGTCTCTAGTCTGGGGTCAAGTATAGGCACTAAGTATACGAATACATTCCTGTCTATTAGCTTCATAAAGAATCATATTTGTTTAATATGGTTTTTAGGTAATTTATTGTTGTATTTTCTTTTAATCTGTGAGCCGCCCCGAGTCCTTTGGGAGAGGGGGCGGCATATAAGTCGAATTAATTAATTAATAAATAAATAAATAAATAAATAAATAAATAAATAAATAAATATTTAAATATATGGGTATGTGTATTTAATTTTATTATACCTCCACATGAGCTTGTACAGTGGCTCCCAGAAAAAGGTGTGTTTGAATTAAGGTAGTGTTAGCAATTATAACATGCATGCCCACACATTTTTATAAGTTAACATGACTAATAGCATATTAAAAAGAATGGAAAAAAAATAAGAAAGGATAATTGTTTACAAGGCTGACAAGGATAAACAGGCAAAACAATAAAAAAGCATCTCAATGGGCCATCTAACCTCCCAAACCCAAATCATGTTTTAACCTTTGAATCCAATCATTGTGCAGCCCCAGTGCAGCTATGTTTTGCTTGCAATAGAAACAGCAAAGAGTCTGATATCACTTTAAAGATGAACATAATATCTTTTCTAAACATATATCATTTTGGCTTTTCAGTGACCTGGCAAGTCATAATTTTTTGAGTATCATGGCAGATGTAAGTACGAATATCCTTTTAATGATTGGAAACTTTTTTGTAACAAGTTACATACTGAACAATTTTTACTGATGTTTATGGAATATTTATTTCGCTTATTCTGGTAGTCTATAACCTATATTGAATTAGTAATTCATGAGTAATTGGTTCGGATAGGAGGAACTATCTGCCCGTATGGCAGCTCAATAGTACAGATGCACTCAAAAATGTGGCCAAGAAGCTTGCAATGAGAAGGTCATGTACTGTTTACTTGTTTGCCTATGATGATTAAGCTTATGATCCTGGCAGTATTTAGGAATTACTGCCAATTCCTAAACAAATATCATCCTTTCTAATGAAAACAAAACATTGTTTCTCCAAAATCTAGTTTAATTCAAACATTTAGGAGTATGATCTCTTACAAGTAATATAAGTGACTAAAAAAACTGCTTGCTTTGTTTCACTCTAGGATTTGAAAAGGTTCCTGTATAAAAAACTACCAAGGTAAAATACTTATTTTTATACCAACTAGGCATGTAAACTTATCAGTGTAAAAATGCTCTGAGCTATTTCAAAAACCCCTTGAAATGATCTTGCAATTCTTCCCATTGTTTTCTGATGCCACTAGTTGATTCACTTGAATGTTATTGCAGGATGACATTAGATTTATCAAAGAGCCCTCAAGTTAGTATATGAAGTATCCAGATGCAGGTCCATCTGGCTGCTCCTTCTAATCCTTTGGTCACATATGTAACTGCTTCTGGGCAATCCTTCATTATAAAACCAAAGACGTGGGTTACCCCCAGCTGAAATAAATAGCATAAGAAGTATCTATCTGTCAGAGGATTTCGAATTACTTTTTGAATGGCAAATTAGGGGTGTTTGTGCTGCAGAGGGAAGAATCGTAATGGTTACTTTTAAAGCTAAGATTTCTTTTTTGACAGCCCCAAATTACAAACTACAATCTGATGGGCTCAATATATAGGAAGTGGTTTTTTTCCCAACCCATCCCTTTCCATCACAGCCCTGACTGATGTAGTACCAGAATGCATAATATAGATTAGAAGGAGGATAAAAGCAGAAATATAGATCACCTATTTCCTAGTGGAAATTTCTTTTTCCTGCTTGTTAAGAGCTGTAATTTGTGAAAGAGCACATGCTGTGCTTGCAAACATTGCCGGATTCCATTCTTGTTTTTCTATGTACAGCTAGAAAAACCTCTAAGCTGAAACCATGGAAGTCAGCCTTGACAGTGATGGGCAAGGTCAACCAATGCACTGCAGTATAAGGACAACTTTCTGCGGTCACAAAATACAGAACAGCTAGTCCTTGACGTACAGCCATTCATTTAGTGACCTTTCAAAGTGACCACAGTATTGAAAAAAAATGATTTACAACTGTTCCTCACATGTCTCCAGGGTCACACAATCAAAGTTTGGGCACTTGGCAACTGGCCTGTATTTATGATGGTTGCAGCATTCCAGGCTTAATGGGTCACCATTTGCAACCTTCCCAGCCAGTTTCCAAAAAGCAAATTCAGTGGTGGGAGCCAAACTTGCTTAACAGCTGCAGTGATTCACTTAACTGGTGCAAAAAAAAAAAAGATTGTAACATAGCATGCGGCTCACTTAATAATCACATTGCTTAGCAATGGAAATTCTGCTCCCAATTGTGGTTGCAACTCAAGGACTTCCTGTATGGAATTCTTTGGTTGCCAGCAACTGTTTAGCAAGCATAACTTGCGAATGTTACATGGCCTCAAAGGTGTGGATAATATAAACAGAATGAAGATAGTGTATTTCAATCATGTTTTCTTCCCTTGCACTCTGGTTAGAATTCGTGGCTTTCCCAGCCTATCTCAAAGACCTAAAATCTGTTTAGCTTCAGAGTTACACCTATAATAAACAAGCACCTTTGGAACATGTTTTAAGAATAAAAATCCTCAAATAACGTTTACAAAATAATTGTTACTGTTGAGAAAACTGTGTGATTGTCAGAAGGTATCTGATGTGAGTTCATCTCAAGAGATTCAGATATTATTTACTGCGACCAGGAAAATAAGATTCAAGTTTTCATATACACAAAAATCTAATTTGATGAGATTTGCCAGTCACACACACTCAGTCTAATCTACTTCCAGGTTAATTTTTGTGATGTAATTTTTTGTAATTTTTGTGATTTTAGCTACAATATAAGGAACTCAAAATTATGGGGGGGGGGAGATAATCAAATTATTTTATAAGCGTATTAACAAGTTTTAAATTGCTATGTTTATTAACTAATTAAAAATAAAATCAAGAGACAGCAAACTCAACTGGCTTACTGTCTTTCTAGACAGATGACTAAGCTATCTCCTTTTATTTTATTTTTTTAGTGTTGAAGGACTTCATGCTATTGTAGTATCAGACCGAGATGGTGTACCAGTAATTAAGGGTAAGGAATAATCAAAGAGAGATAAATTGCTGAATTATCCCTTTACAAATTGATTGCATGCTTGGTATTGAACTATCTGTTGAAGAACAACATTCCAACCAAAACTGAGATGACAAAAGGAAGCAGTTTCATCTTATATCTCACATATCTAAGTTTTAGTATGCAGATTCAGCCTGATTCCAAACTGGATTTTTCAGTACTGTATAAGCTAGCAAGCATGCATCTGCATTAATCATAATTTGGTTACTCCATTTTGTTGGCCTTTGGCATAGTTGTTGGTCAGCAGGAAGCGTAATGCCAGTTCATCAGCCATGATGCACTTCCTTAATGTGACTTATGGAAACTGTTGAAAACAGCCACATGCCAACTTTTTGTGTGGGTGCTTTGAGTTTGAGTGACAATGTGGGCTTATCTTATGTGAGGGGATGAGTGAAAGCCACTTGTACTAAAAGCTAAGCTGTACATCAAACTTATTTACTAAACCTCTTCTAAAAAGAGGAAGAGGTTTGTCAGATCTCAGAATTACTTTTGCTTTTAACTTCAACATGTACTGATTGACTGCATATTTAGGGTTTTAATTAATAGCATTTCACAGAGGACTGCAGTGGGTTGGTTTTTGAAACACACTGATGCAAGAGCCACGGTATTCCTTGTTCTTCCTTGCTGTGGTCACAGGTGTACCATATTCATGGAAGAGCTGGTCCTGTTTCCCAAACTTGGGTGCTCTCCAAATGAGTGGACCATTTTTCAAAGGTCATACTGAATCTTTACACCTGTATGGTGCCCAAGTTAGAGAAAACTGGTCTATGCTTTTTGACTGCCACTACTGCTTTTAAAACTCATTAGATCTTGTCTGGATGTTGAGGACTCAGGAGTTTATAATGCTGTCCAAGACAATAGTTTGCATTCCTGCTTACTCTGTGAACAATTATAAAATGACTTCTTTTTCCAGTTGCCAATGATAATGCCCCTGAGCATGCTCTTCGACCAGGTTTCCTGTCAACATTTGCACTTGCGACGGATCAGGGCAGCAAACTTGGGCTTTCCAAAAACAAAAGCATAATCTGTTACTACAACACTTACCAGGTAAGAAATTAACCAACAAAGGTTGTTTATTAGTGAGAATGCCAGCAGGTAAATAAGTGTAAAAATTATGGATCAGTTCAGAAAAGTTATAGAAAAGTCTGTTCAAAATCTATCAGCGCCTATAATTTAAACAGTTTGGAATTTAATTGGCCTGATGCATAAACCTAGGTCACTAAGGAATTAAATCAACATTGGTTTGTGGTTTTGTTTGCTAGGTGAATCTGGATTCAGTAGTTTGTTTAACAAAGTACTGTATGTTCAGGTATGCAGCTTATCACAATGTATTAACCCAGCCAGTATAAAAGAGTTATGCAATGTAAAGAGAAACCAGAATGTTCTTTTGAAATAGGGTATTGTGATGTTTCATATACAGGTAGTCCTCAACTTAACGACCACAATTGAGCCCAAAATTTATGTTACTAAGTGAGAAATTTGTTAACTGAGTTTTCCCCATTTTACAACTTGCCACATTGGTTAAGTGAGTTACTGCAGTTATCAAATTAGTAACACGGTTGTTAAGTGAATCTGGTTTCCCATTGACTTCACTTGTCAGAAGGTTGCAAAAGGTGATCACATGACCCCAGGACATTGCAGCTGTTATAAACGTGAATCAGTTATCAAGCATCTGAATGTAAATCATGTAACCATGGGATTGCTGCAACGGTCATAAGTATGAAAAATGGTCATAAGATTTTTTTTCAGTGCCGTTGTAACTTCAAATGGTCACTGAGTGAACTGTTGTAAGTCAAGGACTACCTGTTTTTAGATTTAAGTGTGACCTGTGTGTATGTACCTAAGAATATATGCAAAAGATACTATTAGCATTTGAAGGGTAGGAATAGAGAATGGCTAATGGCTAATCTGCCAACTAGCAGTATATACAACCCAAACAGGTAAACTGACCATAACAAAACACTGACGTTGAATGTTGAACTTGTATTTCTTTTCTTGTAGGTGGTTCAGTTCAATAAACTTCCTTTGGTAGTGAGCTTTATTGCCAGCAGCAACGCAAATACAGGTACATTTTCAAAATTGAAGAGTCCTGTGTTTTCAGCATTTCAATACTTAAAGGAATGGTCTGTGCCCGTTTTTTAAGCTATATCTAATTTTTTGCAAATAATTTTGAAATTAGTCGTTCCTGTTGTAAGGACTAAAAGCTAGACCTAAGTTGAAAGCCTTATACCAAAGTTTTCACATTTTCCTCCAAAGAAAGGGAAATCTACGTCGTGGTAGCAGTGATACTGGTCCTCACCCAAGTAATAAGTTCTTCCTAACACTATGAAAATGAAGTAACTCCCACTTGTGCCAGTTATGGATTCAGTAGTGCCTCTGTAAAAAAATCTTGGGCAGGGGTAGATAACTATGATAACTACAACCTGTGGACTTCAATTCCCAGAATTCCTGAGCCAGCATAGTGTAAGTTGTGAGATTGCCCTTCTAAAACAATAGATTAAGATGGAATTTAAATCTTCCTTTACTTTTTTTTCATTCCTGCCTGAAGGACAACAGTTAATTTTTTTATATCTCACCTTATTTCCCTATCTTTACGTAGGTCTGATTGTAAGCCTGGAAAAAGAGCTGGCTCCGTTGTTTGAAGAGCTGTGGCAAGTGGTGGAAGTCTCTTAACTCAGTATTTATATCTAGAGCACAGCAAGTGTTTAATATGAAACAGGGAAAGATTCAGTCATTTTCACACTGTACAATGAACGTCTTGGAGAAAATGTCACTTTTTCTTATTATATGTTAAGAACTGTACTGGACTGAAATATAAGGTAAGATTGGGATAAATGGGCTGTAGCTTTTCCTGTATATCTTAGGCTGCTGGGTGTATTTGTGAGCATAACAACTCCCATGGAGTTAAGTTCATGCTAGCATATATTTCATAGTAGAAAAAATACTTTTTGTGTATAAAATGCCATCCACAATTTTTTCACTCTACCAGCAATATGTTGCCTCTGTTTAGATAAATGGAGACTAGTGCAAACATACATTTTACAGTCAAGTCTTCCTTTATGCTTAGAAGAGAAACATTATTGAGAAATGATATTCAATCGATGGTTCTTTGTTTGGATAACAGAATTTTAAACTTGAAGGTAGCTATTTGTAAACAAGTAGCTATATGCTAGCCGTTTTTACAGAGTTCAAATTAATCAATGCATTCTCTTTCTGTATTCTTGGTAAAACTGATGTTTTGAATACATGTAATTATGATACTTTGCTGACTTATCTGGCTTTGTATGTTCCTAAGCAAATCTGAATAAAAGAAACAGTCAAGGTATATAGTCTGATCATTATCCCAGAGATAGGTATTGCAAAGCAACATTATTGCTGTCTTTAATCTCAGTATGTTGATTTATACAGAGTTGTTGCCTTGGAGTAAAAAAAAAAAGGCAGGGAAACCTAACTCGGAGTATTTTTTTAAATGAGAGAAAGAATTTTGAAAGTTGGAAAGCATAAGAATCATAACATAAAAAGGAATGTTCTATATATGGAAGAAAGCCACTTTGACAGGACAAAAGCCACTTTGACAGGACATTAATAGCTACATATATGACTGCACTCTAACAAATAGGCTTCAAGTGAAGAACAGATCAGGCATATAGGTGGAGTCTAGACCAGAGCATTGTTTATCAATCATGGCAGCTTTCAGATGTGTAAACTTCAACTCCCAGAATTCCCTAGCCAGATGGCTATTATGGAGAAATCCAGAATTTGAAATGTACACACCTGGAGACTGCCAAGATGAAAAACAAGTAGCTGATGTCCAAGATCCATTCTAACTTTTACATATTATTATTTGGAAATTGTCACAGTTAAGAAACATTGAACCAAGAGAGTAAACAAGTACTTTCCCCCCCCCCAAAAAATCCAAAATCTTATTTAAATTAAGCGGAGTACCCTAACCCTAGCCTCGGAGCCCCCATTGAGAAAGGAAGGTTAGTTATGTAAAGCTTGAAAGCATTTGTATTGTCAATATTGTCTTATCCGTTGCACAACTAAAATTGTATTTTCTTTTTGTTCCTGGTTTATTAGAAATTTTATAATAAAAATATAAAATATGATACATTTGTTCCCAATACATATTTGTGCAATCCTTCATTCACTTGTTCTTACAAACTGACAACAGTGTAACTTTGAAATGTTCCTATTGGTAAACATAAAAATATTAAATAATAAAACATATGAGAAAACATGTTTTACAAGATTAAAAAATACAAGAAAATGTTAACAAAAGTGAGAGCCATAGTTGGCTGTATATATTTTGGAACTCTTAAACAGTATTAATTCTAAATAGTAATTAATAGAAATTAATTAAATAGTAATTTAATGCCATGTACATGAATGCCAATTTGTTCCCTAATATGTATTGTGTTGTATTCTATTTCTTGTTGCGCTACCTTTCTTTAAACCCAAGTTGTCTGGCCTCTAAAATTATATTGGATAGATTTGAGTTAGTGGCATAGAACATCACAAGATGTCAAATGCATACACTAACAGAAAATTTTATTTCATCCTTCCAAAGACAACTGGAGCTAATAAAATGCTATGCAGACTTATATATTTGATTCTGCAGGTCTCTTACGATCTAGCAAGTAAGGTATGCTCTCACGCGACTTTATACTTAAGTATGCTGAATATTTGCAGAAAATCTATTGCTGAACCAGGATATGGACACATATATTAGATGTGCATTCAGCATAAAGCTTCCAATAGATACCATAGTTTCTACTATAGGGCAAATATATTTAAACAGTGTAGTGTAGCTGAAGCTACATCTTACCATCTACGTATATCTTGAGATGTGCAGTTTCTCTGTGTCTTGGAAAACAACTACACTGATTTGTCTGCATTGTGGCATTTTGAGACTTTGCAATAAATTTAAAGCAGCCGCCATCAGTGACAAAGTACAGTCACTAATGAATGAGGGCCAGGGACACAGAAAGCAGCCATGAGAAAGCATAGTATTAACAGCTTTTCCGACCCGAAACTGACTTCTAAAGCCACATCTCGTTTGTCACAATATACGGATATTTCTTGACTTACAACCACAATGGAGCCCAACATTGCTGTTGCAGCGCAAAACAGTTGTTAAATGAGTTGCACTACATTTTACCACCTTTTTGCCACAGTTGTTAAGCGAACCACTGCGGCTGTTTAGTGAATCATGTGGTTGTTAAGTAAATCCGACTTCCCCCATTGACTTTACTTGTCCAAACCAGCTGGGGAGGTTATAAATGGTGATCACATGACCCCGGGTCAGTGCAGCTGTCATAACTACATGCCGGTTTCCAAGCTCCCAAATTTTGATCACGGGACCACAGGGATGCTACGATCATGTGAGAGCCGGTCATGAGTCATGTGCCATTTTAACTTTGAACAGTCACTAAACAAAATGGTTGCAAATTGAGGGCTACCTGTACTCCCAATATTTGAAAAAAATCTTACTTGCCCATAGAAATGTGTCCCACTAGCAGTAGAATATCTATAATGATTGCTCATCAGGGAAGTCAAAACTACAGAAGTTCTGAGAAAATGATTTGGAAGTATGAACAGACGATTCTTAACCCCAATCAAAGCCACAGATGAAATCAAAACTATTTTTTAAAAAACTGTGCAAGTGTGTCTTAATAGACCAGTATGTAAATGGTTTGAAGCATATGGAATGGCAGCCAGAGGTGAGTGGGTTTGCAACGAGTTCAGGTTCATGCTATGAAACTTTGACTGAAACTGCTTACATAAGAAAGAACTGCTCAAAACCTGGCAGCAAAGGCAAATACAGAATGCCAGTAACCACTGGGCGTATCCAGAATAATGAAGTGTTCAATAGGTTAATATCCATCTTCCAAGGTAATCGTCTTCTGCTTGAACAGAGTGTTCAGGAATTTCCTAGAAATCAGTTGTCAGCAAGTCGGCAGCTGCAGAGCTTAAAAACCTCCGATCTGATCTGGTGCAGCCCTTCTTAATGCTGAATAACAAATCTGAAGGCATATGAATATGAACCAAGGTTGGTTTCTGCACAGTTAGCATTTGTAGCCAAAACTACTATGGCCTGAGTGTGGCATCATGCTGGCGTTTTTTCCTTATCTGGGACTAGGGAAAAAAAAGTAAAGGGGAGAAAATATTTGTTGTTGAAATTAATTTGTAAATAAAAGTAAATTAAAATGCCGTGTAATTTAAGAGCTTCTGATAACCCTCTGCATATTGCTAGGCTACATCTCCCATCATCTCCAATCAGTTCACTATAGTATATACCAGGGGTGTCAAACTTGCATCGTCACGTATCGGGACTTTTTTCCCCTTCGCTAAACCAGGCAGGGGCGGAACCAGCACATGATGCACCTGGCCCGCAGGCCATGAGTTTGAAACCCCTAATATATATCATATACAATAGGCTGTATATCAGGAGTGGGCAACTATGACAACTTTACGACCTGTGGACCTGTGGGGTTTGTCAGTTTAAATTGTTATATTGGGATGTTTGTTTAATTGCTTTTTAATGTTTGTATTGTATGTTTTTTATTGTTGTGAGCCACCCTGAGTCCTTCAGGGGATAGGGCGGCATAGAAATCCCAATATAAATAAATAAATAAAATAAACTGCCAGAATTCTTAGCTAGCTCAGGAATTCTGGGAGTTGAAGTCCACAGATCATATAGTTAGTTGCCCATCCTTGTAGTATATGGTAACTAGCAATAATTAGAACTATAGCCCACCTAGAAGACCTTTTTTTGTTTTTTTAATTACATTTATATGCCGCCCTTCTCCAAAGACTCAGGGCAGCTTACAATTTTTGGGATAAAACCCAATGTGCTCAGCAAAAGCCTTCCTTCCATTGTACATGCCTGCTTATTACTAAGCGGCATTTTTACAAAGTCAGCTTATTGCCCCCAACAATCTTGGGTCCTCACTTTACCTACCCCAAGAGGATGGAAGGCTGAGTCAACCTTTTGCCTGGTGGGATTCGAGCCTGCAGTAATTGCAGGCAGCTAGAACTAAGTGCTAGGCATTTAACAGCCTGCACCACCAAGGCTCTCCTGTTTGAAAGTACAATTTGTTCAAAATGCAATTGGTCTCATGTTAGAATAGGTTGCCATAACCACAATATTGTTATTGCTGGATTGGCTGCTCAGAGGCCATGTTTGGGAATAGCCTCCCTTCAGAGAAAAACTTGGCACCCTCATCACTGGCCTTCTGGAAACGAGTGAAAATGCAAGTCCTATGAAGGGCATCTGGGGACTGAAAAGCAGTTAGCTTTGCATGTGTATTTGCTATATTGATATTTGTTGATATTACTGACTTTTATTGTTGCAGCAAATATTCAATGTGTCTTATAAATGTAAGCCATTGGGATTCCCTTATTATGACTGGGTATTAAGTAAATAAAACTAAACAAACAACACTGCAAGAGGGGCAATAATGGGCAAGACTTCTCAACTTTATATATTTTAAGCATGTTTGACTAAATAAAGATTAAAGGACAGTTTGATAAGATACCAAGATTAGGGGGGAAAAAGGCCGGTATCGTAACAGAAATTGAAAAAGAAAATCATATAAATGACTATACGCGACTCGGTTATTTGAATTTAAGAATATTTCCCTTCAAATCATCCCCCCAAATCATTTGAGCATTTCGCAACCTTTTTTTAAATTTCTCAGACAAAGTCATTATACTTGCTAAACTCTTACCGATTCGATGTATACTTTTTTTCTTTTAAAATTAGTCATTAAAGCAAGTGGCTTTAGCTTTTATTAGGCCATTTTACATATTTTATTTGGAAAATGTAAAGCAACAATTCTGTTTGGTGCTGCCATCGTCCCATACCCCTGCTGATTTCAAAGATCAAAAGATTTCAAACATTATTTTAAGTAAACTACTACAAATTTAGCCTTCTGCCTATTTTCTCATTCCTACCAGAAAGGCAAATCACAGTTTTTCCAGAGCTGAGATTCTCCATTCAGCATTTAATCCAAATCAATTCCTCACCTATACTACCCTTCTCATTCACTAAAAGCCTGTCCCTGCATCATAAAGACCTTAATTCATGTGACTACTCACACTGAGCACCATTGTGCAATATTAAAGGGGTCACTTAAAAGTCCAAATAACAGCTTTTGGGGGTGGGAAGTGAGTGGAGGGGAGTTTCATTATGACTGAATCGCCTGCACCAGCTAAGCTCCAAAAGACAGCAGAGACACACTACAAAGAAAAGTGAAGTTGAGTGTGCTCTGTGACATGCAGAAGCATTGGATCTTAACAATTTAGTACAGTTTCATTTCCTTTTGGAAAAAGAACATAGGAAACTACCGTATATCAAGTCACATTCTTGGGCGATCTAATTTGGTGGTGTTTGTACAGAGTGCAGTTGCTGTTAACATCTGTTTGTTATCTGGAGTTAAGAAGGATTGAACTTGGAACCTATACGAATAGTCCTTGACTTACGACTGTTATTGAGCCCAGAGCTTCTGTTGCTAAGCAAGGCAGTGGTTAAGTGAGTCACACCCCATTTTATGACCTTTTTTGCTATTCTTAACTGAATCACGGCAGGAAAGTGAATCATGCAGCATTAAGCAAAGCTGGCTTCCCTCATTGACTTTGTTGTCAGAAGCTCCCTGGGAAGGTTACAAGTGATAATCCCAGTGTTGCTGTAACTGTGAACGATCACTAAATGAATGTTTGTAAGCAGGGGTGGGATTCAAAAATTTTAACAACTGGTTCTGTGGGCGTGGGTTAGATGGTGGGCGTGGCTTGGTGGTCATGTTATTGGCTGGGTGTGGCCAACTCAATATCACTCACATCGAGGCACACATCTCCTCGCCTGGCCTCTCATGACTGTGGGGATGCTGCAACAGTCGTAAGTGTGAAAAATGGTCATAAGTCACTTTTCAGTGCCATTGTAACTTTAAATGGTCACTCCACACAAGCAAAGTATCAGCAAAGGAGGGGGAAAATCCAGAGAAGTTCCTGAGACAGGAAGTCTAGAACTGCCAAGAATGTAATAAGGGTTAATGGAGAGGCAGTTTCTGTAAGCAACACCAGAATGTTTCCTTCCTGCCTTCCTTACAGGATTAGGCCAGTAATTTCTTCTAAAACCAATTCTCCGAACTGCTTAGAATGTTAACAACCGGTTCTAGCAAATAGGTGCGAACTGGTAGAATCCCACCCCTGGTTGTAAGTCAAGGACTACCTGTATAAGCAAAGAAGCAGAGTAGGGAATGTTTAAATGTCCATGAGTAAGTGTGGTGTAATTTTCTCTTTTTAAATATTTCCAAGGCTACTATTGTGGGATTAAATTAAAGAAATCAGCACTGTCAGCATGAACTATTATTTGTCACTATATTGCTACCCGTTTAATTCTAATCAAATCTTCTGTGATGGACATTTCCTTACCAATTTCCACTGCAATATTTTAATCCACTCATCGGCTTCTACTCCAGTCTTTGCAAACAGGTAAAATGTTCGCATTGGAAATACTAAACTGTAAAACATAAAATTATAAACATTCTGTGTCACAAATATAAGGAAACCATAGTCATCTCCAATATGAATGTTCCATTTTCCCAAAGAAACTGAAGCTAAAAATATTATTTATTTTAAAAAAATAATCCTACTTTTCTTCTTAGAAGAAATAGAAAGTAATTGAGGTAAATATTTGAAATTTGATCAAAGCCTTATAAATAAAATAATAGCATTAAAAAATTGGTTAAAAAACAAACCAGAGAAAAACTTATCGGCAATAAAGATGCATCCAAAGTGCTCCATTCAATGTGAATCAGAGATATTACCAAATGCAGAGCCTTCTAGAGATGACACTCATCAGGCCTAATCAACATGTTTGGGTAAGGGCTCCAGCTTGGGGAAACCATATCAAGCATCTCCAAATTTTATTTCTGAGAAATAGCGGAAGGTATGGCTGCTTTTTTCTTTTAAGTACAGGTAATCCTCATTTAGTGACTGCCTCATTTACAACCACTTGCAGTCATACTGGTGATGAAAAAATAACTTTACAAACAACTCTCACATTTACAACTTTCAGCAGAGAAAAGCTGATGTAAGATTATAAAAATTATTACAGTTTCACTTAAAGGCTGCTTTGCAAAACAACTGCGTTATTGGTAACAATTGTGGTCACTATAAGAGGATTCCCTGTAAAATTGAATGCATATTTTGCTATAATTAAAGTAGATTTACAGAATTCAAAGAAAGTAACTCCACTGAGTTGAAACACAACTATGGTCCAAGCCAGTGTATTCCAAGGTCAAGTAGGAACAAGTAAATTATGGAAGCTGCTGTTCAGCTTTTTGTTTCTGTCTTAAGCAACACATACAGCATGTGCAAGAGGAGCTAAGCAATCAAATAACATGCATGGGTACACCGCTCTTTCCTAATTAAACTAGAATTCTTGGAATTCAAGCACAGCCCTTTTCTAAAGCTATGCAGAAAAGAAGAACAAAAGGAGAACAGCAAGCAAATCAAGTAAAACCAGCACAATGTCTTAACTGAATTCATGAGAGATAACAGTGATTTGGTTAGCAGTGTGGTGAAGAAGAAAAGAAGAAAAAGTTTACACAGAATAGCACTGAGAAACTGTTAAAGAAAGAAAAGACATGCTAGGATATCCCAAAGTTGTACTTAAGCTTCAACTTACCAAAAGCAATTCACTTTTTCTTGGGAATAGTCAAACTGCACTGCTGAGCATTCAGTTAAATCAAGTGCTCTGATTGGCTCTGTGGACTTGAAAAAATGTCATTTTTGAAACAATTGCTCTGTGTTATCATTTAAAATGGTTACCCACCTCGCCCCATCATAGATATCAGGTAAGAAACAAAACAGTAAATAAAGCCTTACAAAGATTATTTTGCACTCACTAGTGCAAGGGTGTCAAACTCAAAGCCGGGGGGCCAGATCCGGCCTGTGGGGTGCTTAGATCTGGCCCATGGGGCCACCCTGGAAACAGCGAACGACTGGCCTGCAGTGCCCTGCCAGCAAAAACAGAGCTAGGGGGGCACATGTGGCCCACTTGAATTCCATTTTCACTGGCAAAGGGTTGCAAGAGGCCATCACGGCTGAAAACCGAACTCAGGACCCCTTTTTTTGCTGGCAGGGTGCTTGGGCTGCCACAGAGTGACGGCAAACTGGATACCCCCACCCCAGCCCCCAAGGTCAAACACAATCCTGATGTGGCTCTCAATGAAACCGAGTTTGACACCCCTGCACTAGTGGGTTTGATTTAATACATGGCAAAAGATGTAGTACAACTGAAAGGAAAAAGACTTTAGAACAGGGGTGTCAAACTCAAGGCCCGCAGGCCAGATCCAGACCATGGGGTGCTTAGATCTGGCCTGTGGGGTCACCCTGGAAACAGTGAAGGACCAGCCCATGGTGCTTCTGCCAGTGAAAACAGACCTCAGAGGGCCACACGCGGCATCCCAGGCTTCGTTTTTGGCTGTGACTGCCTCCTTTTGCCCTCTGCACACAGCCACCCGACCTCTGTTTTCACTGGCAGAGGGACAACAGGAGACCGTCATGGCCAAAAACGGAGCTCGGGAGCCAGTTTTCGCTGGCAGAGTGCTTGGACCACCTCAGGCGCCCCCGACACAAGTGATGTCAAGCTGGCTATGCCCCCAAGGTCAAACACACCTGATGTGGCCCTCAATGAAATAGAGTTTGACACTTCTGCCTTAGAAAAAGAAATCTAACATGGGTGGATTTTCTTTCTCCTCCAATAGCAATGAATGTAGTTTATCCTGCTATAGCTTTAGGCCTCTTGTGAGTACATTTCTATAAAGGAAGGGCAGCTCACATTTTTGGGTCATGTTTTAAAATTGTTATTGGTCTCCAAAGCCCACAGGATCTGTATCTCATCAATTATGATGATGATACCAGTGGGCAGGGCAACCTCATTTTATTTTGCAGAATTGAGGTATACATAGCAAATATGATTAAACCTTGAAGAGACTATTTTGGTGTCCAAAATGCATAATTACCACACAAAAAGTAATTTTTGCCACTAACTTACAGGAGAGAATTTGGGGGCTAGGGAGGAATGTGTCGTCTGCATTTCCTGACTCTGCTATAAAGGAAGCACGGTCATTGATAGATTAGAGGTGCCATGTACGTGTAGCCCACTAATTGAACTGTTACACTATGGAATAAAAATGGCAGTGAGTATGAAGTCCACCTTGCTTGGCACTGAGTTTCGCAGTAGCTATTTTGGAAAGAGTATTTCCAGTACCTTGTTGATTGCTTTGCGTTAGCTCTCACAAGCAACAGAATAAAACACAACTCACCGTCTGATCTTTGTAATATTTCAGCTCATTCCTATGCAGTGTAAACCACCTAGTTTTCCAGTTCTAAAAGAATAAAGAGAAGGGAAATTGAAAGAAATTCAATGCAAAAGAAGCAACACGTACTGGAAAAAAACTTTCTCTTTCTTCCCTTCCTCACCATGATACAGGTAATTCCCAACTTACAACTACAGTTGAGCCAAAATTTCTGTTGCTAAGTGAGACAGTTGTTAAATGAGTTTTGTCCCATTTTACATTGTTTCTTGCCACTGTTGTTAAGTGAATATCTGCAGTTGTTTTATTTAGTGAATATGAATCTGGGTTCTCTATTGACTTTGCTTGTCAGAAGGTTGCAAAAGGTGATCACATGACCCCAAGACACTGCAACAGTTATAGAAATGGATCAGTTGCCAAGCATCCGAATTCTGATCACGTGACCATGGGGATGCTGCAATGGTTGTTAAGTGTGAAAAATGGTCATGAGTCACTTTTTGTCTGCACTGTTGGAACTTCAAATGTTCACTAAACAAATGGTTGTAAGTTGAAGATTACCTGCATCTAACATGCATAGCATCTCCCATACTGGATGAGTGAGTGTACATGGACAGGAAATGCAACTTGCATTAACAAGATAAGACAGAAACAGCGAAATGAAACCTGGAGATGCCACAGAGTAGCCTTCCCTAATCTGGAAGACGCTAAACACATTTGGAAGGTACCAGGTTGGAGAAGAGTAAGTCGCACTGGAAAAAAAGAAAATGCAACGGAAGGATGGCTCAGAAGAACATTCTAGAAGGAAGACAAGGCAGGCAGATTTAGTAAGTGAAAAGAAAGAGGTGTTGCAACCTCCTACACGGCATGAGATGTGAACAGGAAAAGACAACAGATGAATCTACATGAAAAAGGAGAAGTGAGATTGAGGCCATACATGACTCAAGTGAGATTGGAGATTAGAGAAAAATTATGAGTAATCTTGCCAGTAAACTCATAAAGAGCATGGAAAGAGGCTGAGATTGGCTACTTATTTCTCTGATTTGAGAATATTCAGAAGTCAATTCAGCCAATACCTTGAACATACTGTAACTCTAAATTTGATAGAAAGCTGGATCTAAAATTAAGTCTTAATTATAATCTATAACAACTGTTTTTAATCACATAACTCAACCATTCAAAATAACATTCTTTTTCTTTCATTTACTATGAATATGTGTGTCTATAGCTTGATAAAGCCCATATCAATATATTCTGCATGCTGCCTGGGGAATTCTGATAGTCCACCCAGCTTAAAGTTGCCAAGGTTGAGAAACACTGCCTTAGAAGTTTTCGAAGGTCTGTGCTGTGATCTCGGCCTGAAATCAGGAAAAGTGAGGTGGCCAAATCTGATTCAGAAAGGGACAATTATGAGAGAACTGGGAAATGAAGAGACAATTCTATAAATGGTACTGAGAGAGGAATACGTGAAACAGCCAACAGATTTTGGCAGAAATACTACTCAAAAAACTCAAGATGGCTCTTGCTGAAATCTGGATTTCTCAGCACTTGAGGTGAAAATCCAAGAAGTACCTCTCAGCTCTACAGCAAGAAAATTGCATTTTTAAATAAATATACCATTTGCTATCTTTTCAAAATGAGCTACTAAAAGAAGCTTCATATGGCTTCTACTTCATACAGATTTCATTAAGATATCCCCAGGGACATTGGACTATAACTCCCATCATAACCATACTGGCAGGGGATTGTAGGGGTGACAGTCCAATGTGCCTAGAGGCTGCTATACCAAGGAAAAGTAAGTTTCTTAACAATACAGCGATTGTTGGATATTATACAAACATGTATTCCAGATCCTATTTTGCTCACACATGCCCAATACAATTTTCAAGCTCTGCTCCTTAGCATGTTTGATTTTTAATGTGTAAGGAAATAAACAATAGAACAACTTTTAGATTGCTTACCTTAACTATTTTGCCTTGCTTTGTTAGATAACCTTCTTTAGTCCCTAACTGTAATGAAACACAGGAAAGTTTATTAGGATGGTTGAGAAGGATGTGGGGTGGGGTGAACAGGGGAAGGGAGGAGGCAGGTAGATCTTCATCTCAAACTTGAGTCTTTTCAGAGTCTTGATGTGGCTGACACAGCAAAAAGAGCTTGGTGGTTTTCAGCTGTAATTGTTCCTTTTCTCTTATAAATGAGTTATCTGCTCCCACTTCCCAAAAGGTTCATCTCAATGTCCAACTATGCAAAATTTATTTTGCCAATAAATTGGTGAAATATTCCCTCGGGCAACATGTATTAAAGTGGATGCTGACTATAATGTACAAAATACATATTGTAAAGGGATCAAACATAAATACTAGCCAACTGTTTGTTCATCAAAATTAATATGGTTTATCAACTTCAATCAACATTCATATAAAACACCCAGTTAGGGCAAAATGGAATTGGCTTATCTGCAATTAACTGCATCATAAGGAAATCCAGCCATTCACTTAGAATATTGTATGAATTAAATATCCCATTGAACCATAATATTGAGAATACCATATAATATAAACACAGTAGTTGTGTTTTGTTAACCAGGTTTAAAATTTAGACCATTTATGATCCCAGCCTTCATATTCATGGATCTTTATGCTATAAGTTACATTAATAGCTGAAAGGAGGTGCGATGGCTCAGCGATTAAAGATGCTGAGCTGGTCTGCTGGAAAGCTGACTGCCCAAGGTCAAGACTCAGCCATTTCATGATGGAGAAAGCTCCCATTACTTGCCCCAGGTCCTGCCAACCTAGCAGTTCAAAAACATGTAAATGCGAGTAGATAAATAGATACTACTTTGGTGGGAAGATAACAGCATTCCATCTCAGTCATGCTGGCCACATGACCATGGAAGTGTCTTCGGACAATGCTGGCTCCCTTGGCTAAGAAATAGAGATGAGCACCCCCACCCTAGAGTAGTCAGACATGACTGGACAGGGGAAACCTTTCCCTTTAATTGCTGAAATGCACCATTTGGAGGAAGAACATTTTCTCACTAAGACCATCTTTCCCAAACCGATGCCTTCCAGATTTGCCAAGTCTTCAACTCGAAGAATTTTCATCCTGGATGTTTTCTTCTAAAGGATTCACTTCAGCTCTAATCAAAATCTTGTCCTAATTCCATAGTAAACTACGGAAAGCTTTCTTTTCTGCAACCAATAGTCCAAATAGGAACTCACCGATGGAGCATTGGGAATGAGATCAATTTCTGTTCTTCCTGACTGCATAGCCGTGTGGACTCGCACAGATTCATAAATGGAAGGCTCTTCTACTTTCTTGGGATATGGATGCTTCAATACAATCAAAGTCCCTATAAGAAAGAAAACCCTAAGTATCCATAAAAGTGAATTCAGAGCCTTTTCCCTTACATAACAGGATGTCCCAAAGGTGCTTTTTAGGAGGCAACTGGACTTTCTAATTTTTCTTTGAAGACATTTCACTTCTCATTCAAGTTCATAAATGCATGGCACAACATAGGAGAACAAACCCATCAGGACAAGATATATGCATTTAAAAGGCAAAGGCCACTCTTTTGAATACAGCAAAAGCCACATTTTGGACAGAAGGACTGCTGGTTTGAAAGAGGAGTCAAAGAGCCCATCTATATCAAAATTAAACAGCCCTCTCTCAACAGAGGGGGAAGGATATGACATCATCTATCTCCAGTCTACAACACAGTCCTTTCAGCAGTTCCAAGAAGGCTTCTCAAAAAAGCACCTTTGGGACAACCATGACCTAGATGACTGAGAATCTCCTTAGATACGTAACGGGATGCATGCCAAAAAGAAAAAAAGAAAAATGATCTTAAAAAAGCCATTACAACATATCACTTACTATATTTACCTAGATCTAATCTAGCATCCTGCTATATAAACATTAAACACTTTGATAAGTATCAAAACATATTTGTCTATTTTTGTTTTACATTTCTCCCTTTATCTCAGATTCACCAAAAACCTACTGAGATCTCCTTCATATTCACCTTAGCCCTATTCTGGACTACACCCTCACCAATCTAAAAAGTACAATCTGCAAAATACGTCAACCTAGAGGGAAGTATACTTTGATGTATTTTGGCATAGACCTTCTTCCCAGCTAAATAATAAATAAAGCCCCAACAAGGTGCAGTACATTACATACCTTACCTTATCCTAAACCCTAAACAAGTTACTACTTGAAGAACAGACTACCAGGAAATCCTACAGTTGTCGGGTAGTTAGGAATTGAACAAGCATCCCAGAAGAACGGTAGTGACCAGCCATTTCTAGATTGTTGCCAAGAAAACTACGTAGCATCTCCATGAAATCACCGGCTGAATTTGACTCAAAGGACACCTTGCTTATTATAGAGTCCTTGATGCCCTCTAATGTTGTTTCTTTGCTTGCAGACATTTTGTTACCTGACATCAGCAGTACTAGTGAGTGGGGACTTTGCTGCCTGTTTATACACAGTAGTTTGCTTTGCCAACGTTTAGCAGGGGCGGGGAGAGGGGGGTCTCCTTAGAAGTTCCTTGATTAGGGTACTTTTTTCTGCTTGATTGTCTGGTATTACTCCCTGCTTATCTGGGTGAGGATGTGTTCTGGTTGTTTTGTTTCCTTTTTAGCTTTTTTATTGTCTCTTTTGAATGGTGTGTAGATTTGGTTTATCTCTATGTATCTTTGATGACTGATTTGTCTCAGCATGCAGGAATTCCCTCTCATTTTTGGCTTTATCTTGGTCTGGTATGCTTACAGTCTCTCAGTTGAAACTATGGTTAGGTCTGTCCATATGTTGTGAAATTAAGGATGTCATGTTTTTGTTTATTTTTTAATAAATATTTAAAATGTTCTTTTTTAAAGTGTTTTTAAATATTGCTTCATATTATAAAGGCTAGGGTTAGGGTTATAATAGAATCCTCAAAATCAAATGAAATAGTTGATATTTCAAATAAAATCATCCATTATCTGTAACCATGAAAGAGTTTCATTCCAGATTGTTCTGATTGGCCTATGGAAAGAAAAATATAATCTATTGATGCAGGATCCAATTTGGGTCGGTCACCAGGACCAGAAGTTTTGTCTTCTGAGCTTTTGGATTTGTGCTAGAGCCCATCTTCAGGGAACTGAAGTGATTGCCATACATTGGATCCTGCAACATTATCCTTGGACCCTTAATAAACCTACTCTGTGGAGTTTGGGTTATTATGGTATTTGTTTTTTCTGGTGTTAACTTTTCTTTTCTATGCATTGCTTCATATAGAAAAATAACATGGAAGGCAACAAGTTTATAGGTATTATGAAGTCTAACACCTATCTCCCAGCTGGTGGCACTTTCCATTTTAAGAACATGAAAGGAGTTTCACAGAGCCAGCAGAATCTGATTTCGGAGCTGGTAAACCATAGGCCAAGTCAATCATTCAACACTGGAGATCAAATTCACTATTATATAGTGTGAATTTCTTCGCTGTTAACAGATATAACAGATGGCAGCATGGCAGGTGGTGAAGAAAAACTACAATAAGGTACAAGGTGCATTAGAAATATTTAAAATTGAACCAACAATAAACTATAAGGTGGAGATTCCTAGGCAATAACATATAGTATATCTAAGATGCAAGCCTTGTGAAACAATTTCTGTTAGTTAGGACTGGAATAGATGACATTTCTAAAAGAGTAAGGCTGTTTCTATGGCTCTTGAACAAATACAATTCTAATGGATGATACCGTTATCAGCAAATGGTGGGATGTTATTACTTTAACTAGGCAATTTGTATCACTATTCATAGGATATTAAGTAGTTTCCCATTCAAACATGAACAGAAGTTAAATCTGCCTAGCTTTAACAAAGTTGGTATCTAAAGCTACTCCTCAAGCTATGGCCATAATTAAAACCAAAATTTTGGTTCCTAAGCAAGGCAGTCATTATGCCCAATTTTACAACCATTTTTGCCATTGGTTGTTAAGCGAATCACTGCAGTTAAGTGAATCATGCGATCAATAAGTGAATCTGGTTTCCCGCATGGACTTTGCTCATCAGAAACCAGCTAGGAGGTTGCAATTGGCGATTACATGATTCCAGGAAGATGCAACTATCATAAAAACAAGCTGGCTGCCAAATGTCCAAATTTTAATCACATGATCACGAGGATGCTGTGATGGTCGTAAGTGTGAGGAACAGTTGTAACAGTTGCCACTGTATCTTTCTTCACTAAACAAATGTTTAAAATCAAAAGCAACCTTGGGTTGGTTTGATTGAGGCCATTTCCCCATTAGTGAGTTATAGCATTTTGTAACAAAACAGAATATCAGAGTTGGAAGGGATCTTGGAGGTTCTCTAGTCCAGGGGTGTCAAACTCAAGGCCCGCAGCCAGATCAGGCCCACAAGGTACTTAAATCTGGCCATGGGGCCAGCCTGGAAATAACAAAGGACTGGCCCACCAGCCTCTGGCAGCCAAAATGGGGTGCCGGGAGGGGGGATGTTTTCGGCTTGAACAGCAGTTTTGGCCAGCAAGGTGCTGCAGGAGACATCCATCCCATCTCCCCCCACCAGACAGCCCACGGAGGAGAACTACAATGCTGATCTGGCCCCTGAAGAAATCCAGTTTGACACCCCTGCTCTAGTCCAACCCCCTGCTCAAGCAGGAAGCCCTATACCCGTGATGGTGAACCTATGACATGCGTGCCACAGGTGACACACAGAGCCATTTTTGCCGGCAAGTGAGTCATAGGCAAACTTACCTCACTGCGCATGCGTGCACCTCACAGCTGATTTTTGGCCTGTTTGAGGCTTTTTTCGGTCTCCCAGAGGCTTGAGGAAAGCCTTTGCAGGCCGAAAAATAGGCCCATTTCATCACTTCCTGTATTTCTGGAAATACCAGAAGTGACTAAACGGGCCCATTTTTCAGCCTGCAAAGGCTGCAGAAGCTTTCCTCAAGACTCTGGGAGGCCAAAAAAGGCCTCAAATGGGCCGAAAATCAGCTGGGAGGCATAGTGCAGGTAAGGGGAGGATTGCACATGCATGCACATTTCTGGGTGCTGGCACACAAGCTCACATGTGCAAGCGTGCACACAATTTTTGGCACAGGAGCCCAAAAAGGTTAGCCACCACTGCCCTATACCATTTCAGACAAATGGTTGTCCAATCTCTTCTTAAAAACATCAGGTGTTGGAGAATTCACAACTTCTGGAGGCAAGTGGTTCAACTGATTAATTGTTCTAACCAGGGGTGGGCTTCAAAAATTTTACCAAAGGGTCCTCTGCCTGGTTGTTGGGTGAGCGTGTCCATGGTGGGTGTGGCCTAATCAGCCTCCTGAACTATGGTAGGGGTGCTTTGCATCCAAAACGGGCTGCATGGTGACTCCTGGGAGGGGCAGGGTAGGGTGGGCAGAGCCAGCCAGGAGTGGGATTTGGGGGTTCTCTGAACTGCACAGAATCTTAGCTAGGGCTTCTTCCGCTTCTCTTCTTGATTGGTACCTGTACTGAGCCTCTGATTTCCCCCCCAGTCTGATTGATTCTGTTTGGAAACATGTATAGGTAGTCCTCGACTTACAATAGTTCATTTAGTGACTGTTCAAAGTTACAATGGCACTAAAAAAAGTGACTAATGACCATTTTTTACACTTATGACCTTAAAACAAAACCTTACTGAAGTGATACTGCCATAAAACAAAACAGAACAAAACAAAAACCCCTGTGAATTGCTTATTGCTCCTTATCATCCTTTCCTTTCTCAGATACTTCAACATTCTTGAAGGTTCAACCCATTGATCTTACTTGACACATAATGAGTTGATAATGAGAGCTTCTTCATCTGGACCTGCTCCAGTAGTAGTTGCTCATCACAAATATGAAGCATATCTTGTGTTAAATAGCAACCTATTTAGGGACTGTAACAACAGAGCTCCAGTTTCTAGGTGCTGTGTCAGTTGGGGCCAGTCAATGAGTTTTATCACTTGTATCAGGAAACAGACTTGACACTTGAACAAGATTAAACCATTTCTGACCTTAAACTAAATGTATATATCTCAGTGCTCCTTGTCTCTCTATCTTCTCAAATGCTTTCTTAAACCACCCAGGATGATCCATTCAAGTATTTACTTGTGTAATAAAACTAAGTAAGGATAAAATCAGTATTTATCCCAAATATATGGTATTAGATACAGCATTGTTAGCCAAACCAAACTAAACCGTTTGTATCAAGATGGTTTTATTTAAATTTTTAAGCTGTATGAGAACGGATCCAAAGTTTAAAAAAATAAAATAAAATACAAGCTGAATAGTCAAGACCTTGATGATGTTCCAAACTCCGTCAAAGACCTTGGAGTACTCATCTCTAATGATCTAATTGCTAGAGCTCACTGTAACTACATAGCCAAAAAGGCATTAAGAGTTCTTAACCTAATCCTACGTAGCTTTTTCTCTGGTAATATCACACTACCAACTAGAGCATACAAAACACTTGCTAGACCAAAACTCGAATACAGCTCATCAGTCTGGAACCCACATTACGTATCTGATATTAACACAGTTTAGAAAGTCCAGAAATATATAACAAAAAGAGTTCTACACTCCTCTACTCATTGCAGAATACCTTATGCCACCAGACTTGAAACTCTAGACCTAGAAAACCTAGAACTATGCCGCCTTCAGTCCGATCTAAGTATAGTATATAAAAATCATACATTGCAATGTCCTACCTGTCAATGAATACTTCAGCTTCAACCATAACAATACAAGAGCACACAATAGATACAAACTCAAGGTTAACCGCACCAAACTTGATTGCAGGAAATACGACTTCAGCAGCAGAGTGGTCAATGTCTGGAATACTCCACCTGACTCTGTGGTTTCTTCCCCAAACCCCAAAAACTTTAACCTTAGACTGTCTACTATTGACCTCATCCCTTTCCTAAGAGGTCTGTAGGGGGCATGCATAAGTGCACCAACGTGCCTACCATCCCTGTCCTATTGTTTCTTTTTATTTTTCTTATATGTATCCATTTCATGTATTCATAACTATGTTTATACTTATAACTATTATCTTGTAAGCAATTGACAAATCAAATAAATAAAGTCTATGGAGATTCTCAGTCATCTAGGTCATGGTTGTCCCAAAGGTGCTTTTTCAAGAGGCAACTGGACTTTCTGGTTTTTCTTTAAAGATGTTTCACTTCTCATCCAAAATGCTTCTTCAGCTCAGAGCCAGAAACCAGAAAGTCCAGTTGCCTCTTGAAAAATACCCTTTGGGATTTCAAAAGAAGAACTGCAAGAAATGACTTCTGTGGAATCAATCCAGCAAAAACAAGAGTGCCAGTGATTTTAACAAAACATAGTTATTAATAGGAAAACTACTGGTTATGCAAGCAGCCAGTGTCTGCAACTTTTATCTTTTAGTTAAAAGGCAGCAGGAAAAAAAAACCTTGAACTGAAGGAGAGCAGAAATACTGAAGGAAAAAAATATTTAACTTAATTAACTGCATTATTGACCTCTTCTCCAACTATTGTATCAGAACTATTTCTTAATTAAACTTATATCTTTCTTTCCACTGGCAATACTATTGTTTGCCACTAGACAATCAACAAATAAGGGACAAAATTACACTTAAAACATAACACACCTCGATTTTAGCACATTCATAAAAACAAAAAGGTATCACCCACAAGGCTAAAATCTATTTCAGCAGAAAGGCTGCTGAATTGCATGAATAAAAAAACCTTTTCACTTGCTAGAAAAAAGAAGAATTGGAATCAATCAACCAAGAATTGGAAGCATTGGAATCATCCAACTTTGCAACTCTTCCCTTTGTAAAACTGTAACCAGCCCCCAAGAAGGCCCCTTTCACATCCATACAGAGCATGCTTCTTCTCTCTAAATGGTCCTAAAGTCACAGAGAACCTTATGGAACATAACCAAAAATGCTTGTCATTAGGGGGGAGCCATGATGTGTCCATCGCCCAATTTTTTTGCATCAGTTTTTAAGCAAATCACATATTTGTTAAATGAATCCCACAGACTTGTGAGAAGTCCCATGGGAAGTCACAAATAGTGATCATGTGACCCCGGGACACTGCAACCATTATAAATACCAATGCCATTTGCCAAGCCCCCAAATCTTGCTCATGTGACTATGGGGAAGCACTTATTGGTCATGAGTGTGAGGACCTGGTTATTGAAAAGTGCCATCATAACTTTGAAAATCACTAAAGGAATGGCCATAAGTATAGAACTACCTATAAGGTGTTTTGCTTCTTTTTCATTTGAAGCCATTCTTTACCCTGGCCTGCCTTTGATGACAAGAGACTTTAAGGAACCAAAAAGCTTTTTCTGAAAAGCATTGAATTAAATGTATTGCGATTTCTATGCCAATTTGTGCTCTACTCTCCTCACATCCTGAATCCATGACGTTCATAACATTTATCCTATTAGGAAATGTTTTCTAGTATGCCACATATAGACTAACAAACTACTGTTGCAATACCTGAACATCTGACAGCAAAAAGTAATAATTAAATATTAATTTAAATATGAAGAACTTTGTTGGAGGCAGCAAATCTATAAAACTTACAAAGGAGAGGATTGATCTGAGGAAATAAAAAAGAGTTTTGGTTTAAAGTAAAGCTACAATATAAAAATCTTTAAATTAAATTTTCAGAATACAATATTTCAAAAGAAAGAGAAAAGGAAAATTTTGATTACCTGTCTCACTACCTATTAAAGGCTGATTTGCAAAATGCATAATCAGGTCTTTCAAGTCTGAAAATTCATTGAAGCCAAACTTGTATGAATTCCCTGTGTATTCCACATGAAAATGCTTTACAGAATCTTTTGCTCTGAAAAAAAAATAAAAGGAAGTGGTTAACTGTACAAACTGTTTGTATTGGTTCCAGAAGACCATTAAATAAGAAAGTTAGCAACAAGAAACTCCCTTATCTTCATAAGGAACTCATTCAGGTTCTTCTTCATTCCCAGTAGTCTAAGCCTATGGTACTCCCTACCATCCACCCTTTAGAAAAGATCACTAGCTTCATTGTGAGAAAGTTAAATTTCATCTTATATTACCCCATTTATTATTTTCCTTTGATGTGTACAAGCCTTCCTTAGCCTGGTGTCTTCCAAGTACTGTATGTTGAACTACACTTGGCCATGCTTATCAGGAACTTTGGAAGTTGGATGGCTTCCATATGCGAGTTCCAAACCAGACTGAAAGCAGTTGCATGTTTCTATGTACCTGTAACTTAATAAGCACTGGTGAGCTGAGCTGATTTATTTGTGGATCAACTGTCTTATAGGAGCAATTATGAAGGTCTTGATGATTTTGAGATAAGGTAGCTTCTTTTTGTCCACTGAGAACACTATTGGTTTATTCTTCCAGTTCCTCATCTTCAAATCAGATCTTATGAGAAATGTTAGCTTGATGGCTTTGAGGCTCTCTCTCAGTAGCCCAAAATGAAAAGAGCAGGAACAAAACCGTATTTTCAGGTCTTGTTTTCAGCATTTCAAATAGAAGAAGTTAAGACAATCAGAGATTTGCCTATCTGTCACACCATTTATTCTGTACCTCTGACTATCATCTGACTATTATCAGCTAAACAAAATGCAGTTATCTCTTATCCATTAATAGGAAGAGTAAGTATATAATATCATTAAAACTAATGCATTATCACTTCAAAAACATGAGTTTCAGACTGTAATTCTCAAAATTATAATAAATGAAAGGTCATTCTAGTTTGCATATATTTGAGACTTCAGCATTTTACAAAACCAATCTAAGCAAACAATCATTTTTAATGTAAGTTGAATATGTTTTTCATGTAAGCTGAAATCCAAGTAAGTATGTGTAACCTACCAAAATGGGCCTCCATGAACTGCATTAACTGATTAATTATGAATTATTTAAATTATTCTATTTCTGATTTTTTTTTAATGTTGTATTTCAGTCAAAGTTAAATGTTCCTGAATTATAGCTATTTCACTGGTGTTCTGATGAATTGCATTTCACAACTGACTTGTGAAAAAAAATTTTTAATTACATTTATATGCCGCCCTTCTCCAGAGACTCAGGGCGGCTTATAATTTTTGGGATACAACCCAATGCACTCAGCAATAGCCTTCATTCCATTGTATATGCCTGCTTATTACTAGGCGGCATTTTTACAAGGTCAGCTAATTGCCCCCAACAATCTTGGGTCCTCAATTTACCTACCCCGAGAGGATGGAAGGCTGAGTCAACCTTGAGCCTGGTGGGATTCGAGCCTACAGCAGTTGTAGGCAGCTGGAACTTAAGTGCAGGCAATTAACAGCCTGAGCCACCAAGGCCCTTGATCAGTGATAGAGTCAAGAGGATTGGGTATACAACAGTAAGACTTTGGCTCTTGTACCAGGTGCTACATATATGACAGTTGTGGGAAAGAAAGCAGATACTGTACTCAAAATATGAGCAGGCTCACATGAAAATAATGTAAAAAATATTCATACTACTATACCTTACAGAAAGCGAAAAAAGAGTAGTCTTGCCATTGCTTTTTCTTAGGAGATAGCTTCCATCACTGCCATTGGAAAGAAGAAGAGCCTCCGCTGCATGACGTGTGAGATTGTCATGATACCATCTAATGAGACATCAAAGTTCATATTTCATTAAATCCATGCCTATTGCAACAAGTGTGAAGTCCCATGCAGTTGGACATGATCAAGGAAGCTAGAATTACACAGATTTTCAATAACATGACTTTAATAGCAATCATAGGAAATTTCCAATTCTCCTTTATTAGTGAATTCATTACCATGGAAATTCTGAGGACATATTGAATAATTTCTTCTCAGGTTTGTTGACATTTGGATTTAGTTACTTTCTATGAAATGAATTGTCAACAGATTTGTTTCTTATCTCTTGGCTCTTTATAATTGAAATTCCTTCTATTAGCTTCCCTAGAATCTCTCATGAAAAGTGACAGAGCAAAAATGAAATTTTCCTACATATAAGGCACATTGCAAAACAAGAATCTTAGAGCATATCTGACAAATATCCATGAGGATCCCTATCAATTATGACCATGTCGGATCTGCAGAATGGATCAAACTAGTCAGCAAAGTCCTGGCTTCTTGGTTCATAAAACACAAATCCCAAAGTGTGGGGCTTATGATACAGTGGTATGATGGTGGTTTTTATCATTTAATGAAGTAGTTGGAACCTGAAGATGTTTGCTCAGCCAGACTTGGGTTTGAGGTGGCTAAGCAATGTTTGGGTGATCACTGGAGCCAAATTCTAGAGACGAATCGGTCATATTATCACAGAAAGTTGCTGATACTAACTTGTAAATTTATGAACTTATATTATAGAAACAAGCAAATATGCAAATTATACAATACAATGGGCATCATGTGATTTTTTAAAAATGGCTATTAATAAAATGAATTTCTGAAGTGCAAGGCAAGGATAATCCTTACATGCTATAAAGTAGCACTTTCAAAAAGGCCAGCCATGGTAAATTCCCACCTACGTCTTAGGTACATGTTATCATAAAATAATATGGAGACTTCAATATTTTTTTATTGTAACGACAATTTTCTAGCATATATTATGACCAGGAAAGTGTTTTTTGAAATGTCTTCTGGAACTGCAAAAGCCAGAAAAATAACTGAATAAGGTTTTGAGAAGAGGTTTCTTTCTCCTTTCTAACATTATCAAAATAAAAAATAGGGCCCTGACTCATACTGTACAGAAGTCTTTAGAATTCATTTCTTATGACCAGACATTTGGAATATCTGAAGGCAAACGTTTATTTTATTGTTTGAACAGTAAACTACTTATAGGGCCTTACTTCTTCATTATAACTTAATGCTTATTATTTCAATCTAAGAAGTTATTCTTGTTCCAGTTAGTCTCCCTTGGTTTGATAGATGGTTTATCTGGCTCATAGTAAAGTGCTGGAGACATTTGCAGGATCAGACCAATATACTGAATATTGCTACCTAAACTGGAGCACATAATAACAGCATCCAGTCAAGAAGCCAGCCAGAATACTCTGAGATGGAGAAGGCCACTCTACATTTCTTCTCCCTGCCAGGAAAAATACAACCAAAAATGTACAATTTATTCACCCTTCATCACAGCTCCTTGATGTGAACAGAAGTGATGAAATATGCACCTGGAAAAGGGAGGGGGAATTCCAGCAACAGCACCGTGGTTTCCCAGGAGGAAACAACAGATTTCAAAAAGAAACCCAGATTAACAGTCCCAAACTAAATGGGCAGGATGGAAGAGGTTCAGGGTAGCCACAACCTAGAATCTCTTAGGAAATGTCTATTAGGTTAGACTGTTACAGCTTTAGTCTGGGAAAGATTTGTAAGCAAATAAAGAATTAGGCTCGATTGAATGTCACCGTGTCAGCTTTTGGCTTGGGCTTGATGCCATCTCATTCTGCCAAGTAATAAGCCTAGCCTATTCAACTGCTCTTAAGTGTTGGAAACTATCATGGTAACTTTATAAATCACTATTTCCTGAAGCCATCTCTTCAGGAAGTCTGCTTACTGGTTCCTTCCTCTTTTAGAGAAATGAAGCAATCTATGTATACGCAGATGCATATTACAAATGCTGAAGTCCCAGACCAACTTGCATATACATTTCATGCATGTCAGTTTGATCCAGTTAGGCAGTTTGAGTGAGAAGTTACAGTTAAAAGTGAGTATTATGAAATGGAGGAGGTTTTGCTCTTTTTGTTGTTTAGTATGTGAAAGTAGTAAAGTGATGTGTTAGAATATCAGCTGTTGCCCAAACTGCCTACAGAGTTTCCTAAATTCTGAGAACACCAGAAGAAACCTGCCAAAGGGAATGTGTAGAAGCAATGCAGAAAAAGTCATCTGTCAAAGTGAGCCTCTGACAGCACAGACATTGTTTATCAGGTCTCTCTCCTGCAGAATTGAATACTTGGACTGGGCCATCAAACATAACACTATATGCCATGCAAAAAAAAAAGACTGTAAGCTATTTGAGACATTAATGTTAGTAGGGTAAAGTCTCCTTCAAGTTGAACTCGATTACTAGTGATTACCTGAACATATCTGTGTCATAGGACTGGCAACAACACAGCAATGTTCTGCCTTTGCCTTCTATTGAGGTTCCCCCACCCATTTTTTTGCCTAGGTTATTGTTCTGGGATTCCTGATAGCCTAATAGAGAAGTCTAACAAGGATGAGATAACTAGGTTCATGCTTTCTCAGCTATTCAGATCAGCCAGGCTTGTCTCGATGATGCCATTGGGATGTCGTTGAGAGCTAGTTTTGTGCAGTGGTTAAGGCACCAGGCTAAAAAGCAGAAGACCATGAATTCATGTCCTACTTTAGCCATGAAAGCCAGCTAGGTGACTTTAGGCCAGTCACTTGCTCGCAGCCCAACCCACTACACAGGGTGATTGCTGTGGGTAAATAAGAGAAGGAAGGTATGTTGGATGTCTTCACCACACTGAATTACTTGTAAAAATAATATATGCAGGATACAAATAAATACAATTAAATAAATAATCCTTAAATAAACCTATACTAAGTACCCTATGGAGGTCAAGCTACCACTGTTTTGTCTGTAATAATATTAAAATTAGAAGCTGCTCCAAACTCTGTCTATCCACCATGCATAAAAAGATCAAATGTCATCTTTAAAAACACCTGTTGTTCCAAGTAAATTCACTAAGTAAGTGTCCGAACAAGAAAGAGTTGAAGAGCAGATCTCTGATAAATGGATACTTTAAACATGCATTTATCTAATATAGTGGAAAAGAAGGGACTTTTAAGGTTCATTTCCTGACGTATTTCATGGGAATATAAATACAGTGGGACTTGAGACTTGCATGATTAGATACAGTAGGATGGCAAAGTAACCAAGATAAATGCAAATATATTCTTCTCAGTTTCACTTGTACACAAAGGTGCATAAATTAATGCCCTACATTAGAAAGTATTAGATTAGATCTGACATTATATTAGATCTGATCTTTATTTCAAGGCAGTGACAACGTGATTTGAAGTGAGGAGATATTTTATTTTATTATTATTTTATTTAAAACACTGGTATAGCCACCTGGTTAAAATGAAACTTGTACACAAGTGAAACAAAAGTAGTAAAACCAAATCACTTTCTGCTGATACTTGAGTTCTCTGGTGCGCACTTCCCTACAGGGAGACAACACTTATTTAGATGGTCCCTGATGGTTTAAATGAAACATTGGATGCCACTTGGAATGAGTGGGTCACTTTGGCCTTGGATAGGATTGCGCTTATGTGGACTTCTGTGGATCGAGCAGGGGCCCACCTACCAGGAGGCTAAAATGCCACTGGATAAAGACAAAGACTGTACTCACAATGGAAAAATGGACTGTGAAGAGAACTTGCATAAATGTCTAAATTGACTTGGATTAGGGAGGCAAAAATAACTAGTTTTCTAAGAGTGGAATCCCTTTATGGACATTTTGCTGAAAATTGATAAAAATAAACTGGTGATTTCTGGATTTATTATTTAATAGGGTTTGAATATGAGAAGATGGGAAACATGTCATGTAATTTTGAAGCATTTTATTTTTCTGCCCATATTGTGTCTGCAGACAGCCTATCAGTGGCCCTGTTTAGGATAACCTGGTCCCTCCTAGGAAACATTTGTTTGGCATTGTATTATTCTAGTCATCTGTTGAATAAAGTTGTTTAGATTCTTTCAGAGTTGGAATCTAGCTGTACAGGTCCTGTGGAGTTGCCCAAGGCAGAGTCTTGCCCAGTTAGATGAGAGAAGTTGAAATCTGTTTGCCCTGATGAAGTAGACATCCTTGGAACTGTGTTTTTGGCCTCCTGTATTTGATCCCTATCCCTCCTGACTGAAAGTTCCCCTGAGAGGTGGCAGGTAGTTGGGTCTAGGCAATGGGGAATGCTTCTTTGAGAGGGAGTGATTCCTCTTACTTCGAAATAGATGGTTTCCACCTCCACCAAAGTGAGTCCATTACTGGATCCAGTAGATCTTGACAAAACTAGATCTAGTATCCAAACTTGCTATTCTGGAAACAGAGTTGAGAAGGTGGTTAGGCTTACAGCTCCAGAGGGCTCGGGAGGGGAGGCATTATCTGGACCACTTCCAGTCAGGATGCAGGTCTTGCCATGATACTAAAACAGTAATGCTGCATTTGTGATTATTTTTGACAGGCTTGGAATGGAGGTAATGCATCCATTGTGGCATTCCTTGATCTCTCAGTGACCAATATTGTTCATGGTATTTTCCTGGATTGGCTCAGGGATTATAAGAAGGAAGCACTGAATTACATTGCAATCTCTGACTGGAACTGACCCTGGAGAAAGAAGAAGCAATGTAATTCAGTGCTTCCTGCTTATAATAGGTGTGATCCTATGGGTCGGATGGGTGTGCTGCTTACATACCTATCCCTCAGCTGTGTATCAGCTGCCCTACCTGGGCTGCTCGACGCCGGCTCGGGGGTGGCAGTGGAGTTCCCAGAGCTTCTGGTTCTGGGCGACTTCAACCTGCCCTCCTTGGGGGCGGCGTCGGGTTTGGCGCAGGAATTCATGGCCTCCATGGCGACAATGGGTCTGATCCAGATAATAGATGGACTGACTCATGAGGGGGGCAATATGCTCGACCTGGTTTTTGTCTCGGAGCAGTGGCGTAGTGGTCTGGGGGATGGCGATCCAATTATCCATCCCGTTCCATGGTCGGACCACTATCTCCTATGGCTGGTTTTCCACCAAGCTGCCCCACACCGCTGGGATGAGGAGCTGCCTAGATGGTTCCGCCCCAGGTGCCTGATGGACCCAGAGAGGTTCCAGATGGAGCTGGGGGGGTTTCCTACATCCCTTACCCACAGCCCTGCCGAGGTCCTGGTGGCTACCTGGCAACAGTCGGCTGCCAGGGCCCCCGACAGGGTTGTCCCCATGCGTCCCCTTACTTGGCGCAGATCCCGGTTAGCTCCCTGGTATACCGAGGAGCTCCAGGAGATGAAGCGTCGGCAAAGGGGCTTAGAGAGTAGGTGGAGGGTGACCCGCTCCGAATCCAACCAAGCCCAGTTAAGAGCCTATATTAGAACTTACCTGGTAGCTGTGTGGGCGGCAAGAAGGGTTCATTTCTTCACCCTCATAGCATCTGCAGATAACCGCCCAGCTGCCCTGTTTAGAGTCGCCCGCTCCCTCTTACAACCAGGGGAGGTGGCGGACCCACTGCAGGGCAGAGCTGAGGAATTTGGTCAGTATCTGCAGGATGAAATCGCTTGGATCCAGGAAGGGTTGTGCTCAGATTTACAGTGGTCTGAGGATGAGGGTGCGAGTGGTCTGGCTAATGTGATCTGGACTGAGTTCGATCCTGTTTCTGAGGATGAAGTGGACAGGATCATGCAACGGCTGAGTTCCACCACATGTTTATTGGGCCCGTGCCCTTCCTGGTTGGTTTATGCCTCCAGGGAGGTCACGTGTGGCTGGCTCCAGGCAGTGGTCAATGCTTCGTTAAGGGAGGGGCTGTTCCCTGCCACCTTGAAAGAGGCGGTGGTGAGGCCCCTGCTGAAGAAGCCTGCCCTGGACCCAGCCGTGTTGAACAACTTTTGTCCAGTCTCCAGCCTTCGCTTTTTAGCGAAGGTTGTTGAGAGTGTGGTGGCACAGCAATTCCCGCTCTTCCTGGAGGCAGCGGACTACCTGGATCTGTACCAATCGGGCTTCCGGCCCAGGTACAGCACGGAGACAGCATTGGTCGTGCTGATTGATGATCTCTCTAGGGCACGGGACAGGGGTTTTTCCTCTGTCCTGGTCCTGTTAGATCTCTCAGCAGCTTTCGATACCATCGACCATGGTATTTTATTGCGGTGTCTCAGGGGGTTGGGAGTGGGAGGCACTGTTTTACGGTGGTTCTCCTCCTACCTCTTGGGATGCTCACAATCAGTGTTGGCAGGGAGGCAGAGGTCGACTGCGAGGTCTCTCACTTGTGGGGTGCCCCAGGGGTCGGTCCTCTCACCCCTCTTGTTCAACATATATATGAAGCCGCTGGGTGAGATCATCCATGGCTTTGGGGTGAGGTATCATCAGTATGCTGATGATACACAGTTATACATCTCCACCCCAGGCCACATCAGTGATGCTCTCTCCGTGATGTCCCATTGCTTGGATGCGGTATGGATCTGGATGGACAGGAACATGCTTCGACTCAATCCAGCCAAGACAGAGTGGTTGTGCATACCGACATCTCAGACCAGCTCTGAGATTCCATCTTTGGTCATGGTGGAGGAGGTGTTGTCCCCTGTGGATAGGGCACAGAATCTGGGGGTCCTACTGGATCCACGGCTTAAGTTGGAGGAGCAGGTGGGAGCCGTGGCCAAAGGGGCTTTGCCCAGATCCAGCTGATTCGCCAGTTGTGCCCATGCCTGGATCGAGATGCCCTGCGCACGATCACTCAGGCACTCGTCATCTCCCGACTCGACTACTGTAACGCTCTCTGTTTAGGATTGCCCTTGCATACCACCCGGAGGCTCCAGCTGGTGCAGAATGTGGACGCGCGGGTAGTGATAGGAGCTTCCCAGTACTCCCATGTTACACCCCTCCTGCGCGACCTGCATTGGCTACCGGTTGTCCTCCGGGTGAGATTCAAGGTCCTTGTGTTAACATTCAAAGGCCTTCAAGGCATGGGTCCGGGGTATTTAAGAGAACGACTCTGGCCGGCATCAAACACCAACCACCCTGTACGAGCGCACAGACGGGGGCTCCTCGGGGTGCCGTAAGTGACTAAATGTCGCTTGGCGGTGACCTGGGGGAGGGCCTATTCTGTGGCGGCTCCCACTATATGGAATCAGCTTCCACCGGAGCTCCAGTTGGCTCCCAATCTCTGCATCTTCCACCACGATTTAAAGACCTGGTTATTTGTGCAGTCCGGGCTGTGCTGACCTCCTGGGGAGATTTGGTTGTTTTAACCTTGGGGTTTTAAATTTTGTATTTGACTTGTTTCTCGTTTAATTTGTTTTTAGGTAAATAATTTATTGTTATGTTTTAGCTGTGAGCCGCCCCGAGTCCTTTTGGAGAGGGCGCAACATACAAGTCAAATTAAATAAATAAAATAAATAAATAATTACAGCTGTATTTGAATCTATTACTAAGATCTCCCATGATTCATTCTTAATATTTACTTTCTTTCCAAGTGCTTTTGAAACTAACTTGTGAACTAGAGCTTTGTGATGTCTCTAGTCTAGCCCATTTGCCTATTGCTTTAGTTGCCAGCAGGATTAGTTAATACCTGTCTCCCTGCCACTTCACATGTAATGCAGTATGTAAGAATATATGTTTTATGCCACTGAGCTGGCATTTTCACCTCATGTCTGCATTGGTTCCGCTTCCCTTGCCGAACAAATTTGCATGCCTGTTAGAGCTCTACAACCCCATCATTGGAAAAGCCATTAATCTTCTAACAACTTTTGCATTTGACAGATTTGATTCACTCATGAGCTTTTTAGGCTGTGAATATATAGGTTTAACCCAAAAACCAGAGTATGTTGATTTCAATCACACTTGTTATGCAAGCCATAAGATAGTGTCTGGTTTTTTTTAAACAAATTGAATAGACAAGTGGCCTTGATGTACGAAAACAGACTTATTGTAAAGGCACTTCAGCCAAATATTTAACAAATATGAGGTCCCATGCAATAACTGCTGATAGTGTATATGGCTTACTATGAGAGAGGCAATATATGTTTGAATGATAAGGACAAAAAAAAGGCAAAGACCATCAATTTAGTATCATTTTATAAGATTCTGAGAATCTATGTCACTTCTACTAGCTTCTCAGTAGAATCGTGTATGTTTTTGTCAGATCAAGTGAGTTAATTATTCTAAATTAAGTTCTTGTATGCATTTCAGTATTGGAGTATTTAAGGAATGGTTAATGTATTGGAAAAACAAACCTTGCAGGTAAAGAACTATCATGACTACTGCAACGGTAAATCTTGTCTCCCTAATGTAGTCTTTTTTGGAGCGTGTCAATGAAGACAAGAGTAATCTTGTATGGTTGGACTGTTTAAAAAAGTTGATAAAATCCTTGGCGATTGACTTAGCTCAGCTGCTTGGAATAAGAAGGTAAGGGTTCTGGTAGATCAACAATTAGTTTAAAAACTGAAAGAAGAGAGTTCTTCCACATTTGGATGTACCTTTTAGCTTTTTTCTCAAACTGGCGACCATTTTGAACACATTTTGTCACAAATATGCAGACTAGGTCATAAAGGTAGGTTGTCCATCAAGTGGCCTGATTGCTGTCGCCAGGGAAGTGGAGGGTTTTTGTTTTTACTGTTTGTATATTGAGTTTTTATTTTTTGTAAGCTGCCCAGAGTCACTGAGAGTGAGTGGGCAGCCATATAAATTATCTTTAATAAATAAATATATAAACTAGCAAAGGACAAAGATTTCCCAGTTTTTAATTTAATTAATTTATTTTTATATTAATAATCTTTATATTAATAAATTTACTTTCATTTATTTATCAAATTTATATTCATATTTCATTGAGAGCAAAGGATTGGTGTCTTCTCCAAAGCATTTAAATAAATTAATATTAAATATATCTGGACCTTGGACACTTCAGAATTACCTAGGCATCTACTCTGTATTGTTGATTGGGGTAAATTTTAAATATTGTATATTTTAATTGTTCAAGATTATATACAGTGGAACCTCAGGTCACAACCGTAATCCATTCCAGGGCTTCGGTCGCAACCCGATTTGGTCATGACCGGAAGCGAGACTGACTGTGCATGCGCCTACAATTCTGCGCATGCGCGGCAGGGAAAATTGCCACTGCTGTATTTGATCAGCACCCAAGGATCTGTTCGCGACCATAAGCAACAATTTCCCCAAATTTTTGATCATCACCTGATTTGTTCACGAACAGAAGCATTCATGACCTGAGGTTCCATTGTATGTTTATTTTAATGCAATGCAAGCCACTCTCAAAAGGCCTGATTTTCTGAGTTAGCAAAGAGCAAACAAATAAAATTAATGCCATGGGTCACAACTGAAAGATTGATTTTCACTGCTGTTTTACTGGAAAGTTACTAGCATTTCTTTAAAAATTCCTCATTTGAGATCTCATTTCTCCTCTGAAAGTAGTTAGGTAAAAATAGCCAAGCCCTTCTCAAGACATCTGTGCTATTCTATGCTTAAATCATTGAAACCAAGAAGATGGAATTTATTCTACTTTTGTGGAAAACATTCAAGAGCATTCTTCTGCCTGTCCTGCCATGCTAGTTTTCATGTCTTTCCCAGATGGTCTGCATATCCAGCCACTGCATCATTCTAACAGTGTCACCAGGAACGTTCTTTATGTATGCTCAGTTGCACAAGCAGACAATCTGGGAAAGCTTTCAAAGAACTTGTGATGAGCCTTCAAGACGAATTAGCTGCCTCAATGCTTTCCATAGCATTGTCTTGCATGTGCTAACTTGCTATTCAAAAAACCTCTTTCAATGTTTTGGACAACCACAGTCTACATTGTATTTATACTACAGATAGCCCTTGTTTAACAACCACAATTGCTAAATGAAATTGTGACTATGCTTCTGATCTTATCTTGGATTTGATTTGTTTTATAGACTTGCAAAGGTCATAAATGCAAGAATTAGTCACAAGATTACTTTTCCATTACTGTTGTAACTGTACAAACAGTTGCTAAATGAGACAATCACAAAACAAGAATTATTTGGGTTGGCTAGTTTCTACAGGTGTCTCGCCAAGATCATTAGCCATTTGCTAATGTCTTCCACACAAGCAGATGCCCTCCAGCAAATAAATAATCACTTCCGGGCAAGTGGGAGCCGAGACACTTCATGTACAACAAAGATCTGAGATCACACGCTATGTATTGACATATATAGAGACTGCAAAGGCACATAATAAAGAATGGAAATGTTAAATAAGAATCAGTATGTTGGATTGGCATTTGACCAGGTTCCAGTCTACTCTCAGCCACAAAAGCTGATTAGGTGACTTTGGGCCAGGCGCACTCTCTAACACTTTTACCCATCTATTCTTCGCTGTTCTAAGCATGATTCTGATTGCATGCAAAAAATTGTCTGAATGAGTTCTATGAGAGAAAGCTTCAAAAATGTCAATTCACCATTCTTCTAAGGAAGATCTATGAAAGGGCAACTACAGCCCAGAAGCCCAGTTCCTAGAAATAAGAAAATGAACAGCAGAAGCTTCAAATAACTTCAAAAATTCAAACACAAATTTTACCACTGTGAACCCAATGAGACCAGGAAATTAACTAGAGAGAGTCTTTTGTCATAGAGTCCTCATGTGGAAGGGCTTATTATCTTAAGCTCATTTCAAAAGAACACAGAAAAAAATGACCAAAATTGTTTCTACTAACCACTTAGGCTGATACTAGGAAAAAAATACATATAACTATAACTATATATTAACTATATATTAACCTGTCATAGCAAATAGGGACAAAATGACTCTATGTGCTATCTGAATATTAACATGGATTTTACTTTTTAAGCTTGTAACCATTTATTGTACAATGAAAATGTATAAGAAATCAGTTTAAGTTTAAATCTAGCCTAAGTTTCTAAAGAAGAAATTTCCACCTACATAGAGAGCTGCTGTTAAGGTGTCTATTCTAGGATGCTTTTATTGTACTTTCACAGTTTGTAAAGGTACCATTATGACCATTAGCTTTCCAAGGAAAACTGATGTTTAGTCTTGCAAGAGGTAAGTTGCTTATATTTTTGATCAGGACTAATGAAGAGATTGCCTGACCATGAATTTTCCTCATGATGAAACATGTTTTATGTTGTGTTATGTGCAATTTGGAAAGTACTTAATTACTCAATTAGTCAGATTAGCTATTCAGAAGTGACATATGTTTACTTGGAATAAAATGAGTGTCTGTTACCTAACTTCACTCTTTTAGGATTACTGTTGCAAAAATAATTAACTAGCACAACACAATTTGACTTTTGCTTAGTATAGTATCTAGACTTAACTTCCATTTCTGTTAATACTAAAACTTATTGTAATCCTCGATTTATAACCTTTTTTAAAAAAACTGTCTGATGTTACAATGGTAATGAATAAAGTGACTGGTCCGCGCTTACAACTGTCACAGCATCCCCACGATGATCGTGTCATCAAAATTCAGTTGCTTGGCAACTGGCATGGATTTTTGATGGTGGTAGCATCCCAGGTCATGTGATCACCATTTGTGACCTTCCCGGACAGCTTCTGACAAGCAAACTCAATGGAGGAAGACAGATTCACTGAACAACCATGGCGAAAAAGTCATAAAAGTGGGCATGACTTACTTAACACTTGCCTTGCTTAGCAATGGAAATTCTGGTCCCAATTGTGGTTGTAAATATGTTTTCCTCTACTTTGGTTTTTTGTTTATCCAAGTTCACAATGATTTACCTAATATTGGAGACAATTCTACACTTGTCTGGATTTTACATTTTCATCCTTGTTTGTGCCCAGATTCCAGCGTATAACCTGAATTCTATCCATTATGTATGAAAGCATAATAGTTTAACATTAAAATCATGATTCTTCTTTTATTTATCTTGAATCCCTATTCATGCAGACCTCATAAATTCATCCTCAAACCATTCATTTTTATCCTCCTCCTCCTCCTTCTTTCCTAGCTTTTTCCTAATGAAAAAAAACCCCAGATCTCCAAACTTTATCCACAGTTATATATAAGGTTGGTTGGTTGCTTCTAACGAACATATTAACCATAGATGTTAGAACTATTCTCATAAACTCCTTATTAGTTTCAAGATATAATGTGAACCCATTTGATTTTCAAGAACACTTTGCAGATATTATTCAGTTGCTGCAAGGATTTATTAGAGTTCCCTTATTTAGGAGAAACCACAATTCTTTCAGTAATACCATGACAATATCCTACTACTCAGAAAAAAGCAGAACCATGAAATCAGTGGGTTCGTGCATGATAGGGGCTCCTATTAGGTAATGCTATGGCATCACTATGGACCTAATGATGTCTTGTTATTATGAAGTACTCCCTCTCCCTTAAGCTGAAGCTTTAACACTTTTTTGAAGAACAGAATGGCATTATAGGTATTCCATTACAGCAATAATAAGCAACCCCAAGGCCTTTATGACTGTCAGATCTCTAATTTGAAGTTTAAATAACTTCTCCATCCACAACTGCAGAAAACTGGCAACTTGTTTCCCCTCCAGCCTTTGTGAGAAAATACATAACATCTGTAGTATAGACACTGTTGTAAATTGTCATAGCCTTAAAGTAAAAACACAACTCCCTGAAAAAGTGAGGGGAGATGCCTATAGACAGGAAGAGAATTGGGTTTGACTTCTTAGGCCACAAATGTGGTTTAACTTGCCCACTGATGCCCTCAGGTCTTTAAAAAAAAACTCACTCAATCCATCAGTGACCCACCACTGTTTCAGTTACTGAGCATTGCATCTTCTTTTATGACATCAACAAAAAGACTTTTCCAATTAAATAAATGTTCCTGTAGCAAACCTCTTCTCTTGTTCACAGCAATCGCTGTCATTTCCTAAAGCATTTTCTCCCTCCCTTCTGCATTCTTTAAGGCTTAGAACTTGTTTTTCTAATATCGAAACCAGTTGATTCTATTATTCTAAGTATCTGCCCTGTTAAAAGAAGGAGGAGGAAAGGAGCAAACTGATTTTCTTGACTATCTTTCAAGACCCCAACCTTGGAAGCTGGATCAGAGCTCAGACTAAAGGAAGAAGATAGGGGAGGGATCACCAGGAAAGGCCAACCGGATAATATCAGCCAGCTTTCATAAGCTACCCAGGACCCTCCCAAGAATGGAAGGACCCACAAACTACTGTAATTATAACTCTTGTTCTTACTCTAAGTTCTGAAGCTCCTCTTCTGCTTGGCCATGAACGTGCCGGTAGCTCATCCTCCTTCTGTCTTCCATCTCCACTATGCCCATCCACCACAGTTGTCGCAGCTCCTTTTCAAAGTACCACTGGCCACAGAAAGAAAGATAAGAGAGATGGCAAACAGGTCAACATACTTTTGTTTCAGGTTCAGCTTCTTGATGTTCGTGATAAACAATGCAGACACCCCGTAAAGACAAGCAATTCTCTCTGGAGCTTGAACAGGGTGAATGAGGAAGTGAAAATAGAGTCCCTCCCTGTCTTTGACAAAGTGCCCTCCCTGGCCTCTCCAGCTCAGTGCAGGAAGGGGAAGCTGCCTGGAGAATGCAGCTGGGGCTGTTTCATCTCTTCTTCTGTCCTGAATCACATACCACTGTTACAATAGACAGGCAGGGTAGCCCAAGTGTTAGTTGGGAAGGTTACACGGCCCACATTGCAACATCCCACGACTTACCTGTTTATGGACACCATAATGAGTTTTCCTATGTTTACGATTTTATTATTAAGAAAACAATAATTGAATAGCCATGAAAGGTACAATATCATTCCAGATTTATTTATTTTTAAAAATCAGGATATACTTTTACTGTAGAGTAACAGCAAGACTGTATCATAACTTTCATGCTCTCTCACTGCACATTTTTCCTATTTTGGACTTACATCTGAATATAAAGCAACAGAAAGATTTCTTTTTTTTCTAATTTTCTGGCATGGTTGGGAGTGGAGAAAGCTTAATCTAAACCTATGCTATGAAGCATAATGAAAACTTTCTTCATGTTTTACTCTTCCTAACTACCTTACATGCACAATTGCAATAAGGACAGAGAGAAAATTCCTTACAATCTTGGAAAAATGAACAATGAAAAAATGAACTTAAAATGAAGTTACAAGTTTTGTTAGATTTGCTTCTTTCCACATACAAACACACACACACACACACAAACACGCACTCCATTTTTTTCCCTGGAAGACCAAAACAACCAGTCAGACTGTATGAGGGTTGCTGAGCTGTTGCTGTTGCTTGCATACTATATCAGCTGGGTGCAGAGATGGCACTCGATTCTGCTGACTTTGCCAATTCAAACAGCAAACTAAAATAGGCACCAGGACAAAGAATCAGTCTAGACAAGTAAAGTGATTTAAATTGGGAACTGACTTTTCTCCTATTATTTACTTTTTTCATATGTTTTCTGTTTAATATTAGAGGAAGCATGTAGGCCTCAGGTTTTTTTGACAACATAGCTTTCTCTAGCATAATGCTTCCTATGAGATAGACCAGCTGCCCTGACCTGGCATTTTCTAATCATACCATGTGCTTAGAAATACAGTCTAAGTACAGTTTCTCCCTAGACTTATTGTTCTCTGGTTTTATATCCTTGCTTAGACTTTCCCTTTGGGCTTTTTGAGCCTAACTTTTAATCTCCTGTAGTGCTAATCCCCTTTTGATGGTTTCTCTAGTAGACACAGTGGGAATCTTTCTCTCCTACATTCAACACATATGCAAATATGAACAATGAATCTCCCATGTAATCAAGTAGTGTCTGAAAAACAACAGACGACCATAGATAGTGGTTTTGCTACTTCGCAGATCCTTTGAGTGGGAAAGCTTTACAACCTGAGATATTTGGTGTGCAAATATCATACTGTAATAGTATATAGTTTATTAGCAGCAAGAGACTGACTTCTGTTTCAAACTCAGCTTATCTTGAGGATTATTGTTCAGAAAGGAAGAAAAAGGGAGTCTTGTAGAATCAGTGCTATATAAAAAGATCCATTGTATAGAATCATCAAGTCACTAACTGATCCAGCTACCTTCTACACAACGCAGAATTATTAATACAAACAATCTCAGTTTGAATCCTATATGAATGTATTTATCTTGCTCATATATTTTAGTTATATAGATTCTATTATAGATTATATAGTTGGGCCCTTCTATCCTAGTGTGTTCCTTTGATATCTTTTTGATCAAGGGAAACAAATGCTACATCGCCATCAGAATACTTTCCCTGTTGTAAGAAGTCTGTTTACTCATTGTATGAACTACCTTTGCACCATTAGGTTGGCTCTAAGTAAATGGATGTGAAAGTGGTACTTCATATAAGTAGGTGATTTCCAAAGAGGAAGTACTAAATATGGCAAGTGCCTTTCACTGTGTACATATTGAATTACTTTTTAATCAAAGCCTCAGCTTACTTATCTTACCTCTAGCTTATTGTTTCCCTGCATACTACCAAAGGCTGTTTAGATATCATTCCAACAGAACAGATGATATAGTTTTTCCTCTCTTCCATTCAATAATATTCAGTTTAGAAAGGTACAGTAAAAGATAGAGAGACACCAATGATCTGTGTTCAGAATGGTCTGTACCAGGGGTGTCAAACTCGATTTCATTGAGGGCTGCATCATGGTTGTGTTTGACCTCAGGGGGCTGGGTGGCTATGGCCAGCTCAACTGTGTTGGGGGCACCTGTGGTGGCCTGGGTGAGGCTGGGAGACTCCATTGTCTCCAGCTCTGTTTTTGGCTGCGACAGCCTCCTGCAGCCCTCTGCCAGTGAAAACGGAGCTCCCTTTTCACTGGCAGAGGCACCGCGGGCTGGTGCTACAAAAAAGTATCCTAACTTCAGCTATATAAAGTGTGAGTCAACAAGGAAACCTTCCCTATATATGTTCTAACAGCCCAGGCCGAATTCAGCTGAAGATGGTGGTCCCATAGATACTCAGGTTCCTAGCCACAAAGAGCCTTATAGCTCTACAAAATAGAAAATAAACAATCATACAAAACCCTCCTCATCTATCTACCAATTCTAAGTCCTGCCCACTTGTCTAACAACACTGCATCAATGCCCTGCCCACCGCAGCTTTTCCCTGCTCCAAAATAGATGGTGAGAATTAGATGAATAACAAAGCATTTAAAGCCAGGCTAGAGGCTTAGCGGTGTCTCAATATCAGAATGGATTTTGTTATGTATGCAGGTTTGAATGTCATTGGTTTAGTTTGAACTGTTCTTGTAAAATGTCAGAAATGATTGGTTTAAAAAGTGCGGGAAAATCCTGCACTCTGATTGGCTGGCAACTGCGGCTGCTGGCTATAAGTAGCAGCCGCAGCCCAGCCAAATCGGGTCCATTATGAGCTGTAGTCACTAATAAACTCTTCACTGAAGCACTCCGCCTTACTCTTCATGCAAACTTAACACTGGCGATGAAGGTGGGATCCTTCCTGAAGAGAAGACGATGCAGAAAACAAGCTGAGAGAGATGGCTGCTGAACACCCCCAGCCCTGTTCGATCCGACGGCAGAAGACTGGGACTCGATGCAGATCGCTTCCAAATGTATTTGAGGGAAATGATCTGCCGACATTTCCAGAAGCGGAAGAGGGCGGTCTTTCTCACGCACTGTGGTCCGCAGTTTTCAAGATGGCGAAGGCATTGGCGGAGCTGCAGACATGAAGGTAATGGAATGGCCTCATTTAGAAAAGCTTTTAAGAGCCCATTATGCCCCACAAGTATCGTGCCTCATTAAGAGACACAAGTTTTACCGTCGGGATCAAGGGAAAGCGAAAACATAACAACTTCGTGGCAAGTTTAAGAGACATTGGGGTGCATGCAGTTTAACAACTTGGAAGAGGCCATGCATGATCGATTTGTTCTAGGCCTCAAAGACAAGGTGCTTAAGAGCAAATTATTATTAAAACCTAAGATCACGTTGAAGGAAGCCATAGAAGAGGTCTCCTCAGCAGAAGCCACCAAGTCCTCAGCAGCAGCCATGAAGAAAATTAACAAGGCCTCAAGCCATCCTGATGTGGAAAAATCCACAACAACTCATTGCAGCAAATAGATTCTGAGTCAGACTGTAGTGAGGTGGAGGAAGGAATTTATAGACTCAGAATGGAGAGGAAAAGAAAGACCTGGGAAGAAAGAGGCAAGATTTTACTGCAGAGGTTGTGGGAAGCCACCCCGCACTGAATGCAAGTTTCTTGATACCATCTGCCTCCGTGAAAAAAGAGGTCATCTAGCAAGAGTCTGCAAATCATCCAGAACTCCACCCCACAGAAGGAAGTTTCCTGACAAAGAATTCAAGCCTAACAACTTCAGTGAGAAAATGGGGCACAACACAGAAGCAAATGGGAAGAATGAAACTCATCAAACAGTCACCATTGGTCATTCTTCACCCTTAAGAAGCAGAAAAGTACATGTGAAGGTACTAATTGAAGGAAGGCCTTGCCAAATGGAAGTGGACTCAGGCTCCTATTTATCTATGGTGTCATGGGACACTATTCACAACTACTCCCAAACATTCAGAAGAAACATTTCCAGAAGCAAGCATGACTCTTAAAGACTACCAAGGGAACAAGATTCCAGTAGTTGGAACAAGAGAATTCAACGTGAAGTTCAAAGGCCACACCAAATTTGCTCCTGACCATCGTGGACAAGGATCACCCAAGCTTGCTGGGACTTGAGTGGTTCAATCCACTAGGCATCGAGGTGACTGGCATCAATCACGTGAGCAACACTGAATGGGAGGAGGTCTTGAAGTCTGAGTTTCCAGAGGTCTTCAGCGAGGATTGGGCAAGTATATGGGGACCCCTATCACTTTCAACCTAGATCCCAAGGTGCCCCAATTCATTTAAAACCCAGAAGGGTCCCATTTGCCTTAAAGGAAAAAATTGATGCACAATTAGATAAACTAATAGCTCAAGGAGTTTTAGAGCCCACTGACCACTCCAGATGGGAGACACCCATAGTCACACCAGTCAAGACTGATGGGTCAGTAAGAATCTGTGGAGACTATAAGGGGACATTGAACCATGCACTTCAGAGCATATCCAGTTCCAGTGGTGCATCATTTATTACATTCACTTGGCAGGGTACAGTCTTTGCCAAATTGGATCTGGCCCAGGCATATCAACAACTAACAGTTGATGATGCCACTGCAGAGGCCCAAACCATTGTGACTCATAGAGGTGCCTTCAAATGTAAAAGGTTACAGTTTGGAGTAAGCATGGCACCAGGCATCTTCAAAGCCTTATGGAAAGGATGCTCCAAGGACTGCCAGGGTAGTGCCTTACTTTGATGATGTGTTAATCTCTGCTGAAAATGACACTCAATTACAAGAGAGACTCAGAGAAGTCCTTACCAGATTCAAGAAAGGGGTTAAAAGTCAAGGAAGAAAATGCACTCTTAGAACTGACAAGGTTGAGTTCTTGGGCTATATGATTGACAAGCATGGCATCCACCCTACAGATGCCAAGGTTCAAGCAATCAAAGAAGCCCCTAGACCAAAATGCAAAACAGATTTAAAGCCTTCCTTGGACTTATTAACTTTTATCACATGTTCCTACCTCAGGCAACCATTGCAGAACCATTACACAGATTACTGAACAAAAATCTGCTTGGGTCTGGGGCAGGAAGAAACAGCATTTAACAATATTAAAGACTAATCACGTCTGATGCTGTACTGATACAATTCTCTGAGAATTTGCCTGTTGTACTGACTTGTGATGCATCCCCTTTGGAGTGGGGGTTTTTGAGCCACAGGCTTCCCAGCAGGAGGAAGCCCCTATTGCATTTTACTGCACTTTGACCAAAGCAGAGAGGAATTACAGCCAATGGACAAGGAAGCATTGGCAATTGTTGCAGCTGTCAAGAAATTCATGAGTATCTATGGGAGAACATTTACCATTGTCACAGATCACAAACCTTTGTTAGGCATTGTGGCAGGAGACAAACCTACACCCACTATCCTGTCACCAAGAATGCTGAGGTGGACTGAATTTCTTGCTGCTTATTCATACAAGCTCATCCACAAGCCTGGCAAAGACATTGGCCATGCTGATGCTTTGAGTCGCTGCCCACTTCGCATTTCACACTGAGGACTTTGAACCTGAGGCACACACCTTTTCCTAGAAACTGTTGCCAAACTTCCAGTACACGCTGCTGAAATTGCCAGAGACTGCCAAAGACACTTTATTGGCTCCTGTTATAGGCTGGATTAAGAAAGGTTGGCCTTTTCAAGATCTACCTCACCTTGCCCAACCTTTTAAATCCAGGCAAACTGAATTATCTGTATTAAGAGGATGTATTTTGTGGGGTAACAGGGTGGTTATTCCTGCAAAACTGCAAAAAGAGGTTTTGGAAATGTTACATGAGGGTCATCCAGGTATTGTAAGGATGAAGGTTGGCCAGGAGTTATGTATGGTGGCCAGGTATTGACAAAATGGTTGAAAACTGGGTTGCATCTTGTCCCAACTGTCAGGTAGTCAGGCCTGCCCCACCTCTCGCCCCACACAGGAATGGGAATGTCCTAGGGGCCCATGGTCTAGGATTCACATTGATTTCGCTGGCCCTACCAGAGGGCACACCTTCCTTATTATAGTAGATGCATATTCCAAATGGCTAGAGGTCATTCCTATGGCATCCACCACAACTGATGCTGTCATCAAGCAGCTTAAAAGCTTTTGTAACTCAGGGTTACCTGATGTTCTTGTCTCTGACAATGGCCCTCAATTTACATCCAACCTTTTTGAATCCTATCTAGCACAACAGGGTATCAGACATGCCCTGACTGCCCCTGGGCACCCTTCAGCTAACGGCGGGCTGAATGCATGATGCGTTTACCAAGGAAAAGCTTCAGCAATTGGGTCCTGGGGAAATCACTGAGAAAGTTGAAAAACTTCTTAGTGTTCAGCACATCACTCCTAACTCATCAACTAAGTTATCCCCAGCAGAGTTGTTGATGGGTAGGAAACTTAGGTCTCCCCTTGACCGCCTTCATCCCTTACGCACCCAAGCACCACTAGATTCCACTAGCAAAGTTCGCACGTTCAGTGTGGGTGATTCTGTTTATGCTAAGAACCTTATGGCTGAACCTTCATGGATTCCTGCTGAAGTAGCTCAAATCACTGGCCCTCGTTCTTACAGGGTGCAAACAGAGGATGGTGTCCTCTGGAGCAGGCACATTGATCAGCTTAGATCCAGATTACCTCAGGAACATCGCAATTGTTCCTCTCTAGTTCCCAATGCCTTTTCTAGGGGGGAAGGGGAGGAGCATGAGGATAATCAGCAAGCAAGAATCAACCCCATGTGTAATGAGCCATTACGACAGGAACCATCCCAAAACCTGTCACAATGCCAAAATCCATCCTTACAAGTGGAAGATTGCACATCACTACCTGACTTGGGTGCTGACATTGGGTTGGAGGTGGGTTGGGAGGAGAGACCAGATTGTAACAATCAAACAGGGTCTTCTTTCACTGGAAGCCCGAGTAGGGAAATGTCAACAGACACATTTCCTCTCTCACTGGGTGAGAACATTAAAACTTCTGAACCACGAAGGTCTCAGCATTACACGTAAGAGCCCCACCTATTTAAAAGAATACATTAGATAGGTTGGGGTTTGAGTATGGACTGAACCTAGTGGGGAGGTGTGTTATGTATGCAGGTTTGAATGTCATTGGTTTAGTTTGAACTGTTCTTGTAAAATGTCAGAAATGATTGGTTTAAAAAGTGCGGGAAAATCCTGCACTCTGATTGGCTGGCAACTGCGGCTGCTGGCTATAAGTAGCAGCCGCAGCCCAGCCAAATCGGGTCCGTTATGAGCTGTAGTCACTAATAAACTCTTCACTGAAGCACTCCGCGTCTGACTCTTCATGCAAACTTAACAGATTTTATTTTCCTGTGTTCTACATTCTCCTTCCTCCTCAAGAGTGCAGTAGTGTCCCCCTCAGGGAAATCAGGCTCCTTTCTCGGATCTGTGGTTATTGCTCCCCCCGCATAACCAGCAGAAACAGAACTTATTGCATGAGCGATTCAGCAGAGAAAACTATTGATGCAGATTAGTCAGAAGAAAGAAGTAGAGAAAACAGGCCATTTCAAGCACAGGTTATAAAAATAGCTGCCACACAACAAGTTGGTTATCTGCCAAATCTGCTAAGCGTATGGCAAGAACATTATGACTATGCTGGAATGCTCATATAGTGCTCTAGGAGTGCATTATCAACAGTTCTTTGTGCTGAGCTCCTGTCTGCTGACATACACATAGTCCTTTAGGAGAAGTATGTCAAAAAGAAAGGGCCAATTGCCCCTTTTATTACCTCCTAATCCCTAATCAATACATTCAACCTGAAGTAATTCTGCCATGTAAACATGGAGTATACTTCAGTTTAACAAGGATGTTGTTCTTTGGCGGCAGCAGTTACCTGACTTTAGCCATGGTCTTCATCCCATGAAAGAGCCTTGGTGGCTCAGGCTGTTAAATGCCTAGCACTTAAGTCCAGCTGCCTACAATTACTGTAGGCTCGAATCCCACCAGGCTCAAGGTTGACTCAGCCTTCCATCCTCTCGGGGTAGGTAAATTGAGGACCCAGGATTGTTGGGGGCGATAAGCTGACTTTGTAAAAATGCCGCTTAGTAATAAGCAGGCATATACAATGGAATGAAGGCTATTGCTGAGCACACTGGGTTGTATCCCAAAAATTGTAAGCCGCCCTGAGTCTTTGGAGAAGGGCAGCATATAAATGTAATTTAAAAAAAAGAATAATGTCAATAAAAATGATACCTTGCTATCTAGCAGCATCAAGGTGACCCTTGGTGATTTCTACAGCTATACAAGATAGAATTTGATTTGTACTCTTCTGGCAGACTACAAGATAATCCTAAAGTTATAAACTAGTGTGAATGATGTAAAAACATCCTAACCTAATACCACTTCTGCATCTTTGCCAAAAACAAGATATCCAGGAATCCATTTTGCAGAGGAGAATTCAAAAGGGTGATTTCTTCATGTGCATTGTAAGGTCATAGAGAGCATTATGGCATATTCTTTTTACTGTAAATGTATGCAGTGCAGTCATGCTGCATACTACAGGTGGACTATCAGACCATAGGCCAACTTTTCACATTTGAATGTTGCATTCTGTGAGGTTTTTTAAAAAAGCCATTTCAAGTCCTAGCACAGCTGCCTCTTCCAAGAAAGGTTGATGCAGTGGTGGGTACTGTCAGCAAATGCACTATATGGACAGAGTGTTTTTAAATTCAGATGATTCATTCATCATAAGCATCAATACTCTACATCAACCTTCAGCTGATGCATGTGCAGATGAAAATTAGTAGACCAAGTTCAAAAGAAAGGGGCATGACAGCTATTTTAGATCAGGAGGATGCGAAGAAAGATCGTTTCTAAGTAAAGTAGAAAGTTTTACTAGGCAATATTTGCATAGTATATCACCTCTGCTGCACAAATCCTAAAGGGACAGGGTCTTCATAAGTGGCTTCACCTGGTTGCTTTGATCTGGGTTTAGCCACTAAAGCTGGAGACTATAATGTCTTCCATGGCAGGAGAAAGGAAAATAGCAATAGCACTTAGACCTATATATACAATGCTTTATAGCCCTCTCTAGGCAGTTTACAGAGTCATCATATTGCCCCCAACAATTTGGGTCCTTATTTTACCAACCTCAGAAGCATAGAAGTCTGAGTCAACCTTGAGTCGGTGAGAATCAAACTGCTGGTAGGTGGCAGAATTAGCTTGCAATATTGCATTCTAACCACTGCACCACCATGGCTCATACAAGTGTGAGGATTAACCATGCAAATCCTGTACCTTACCTACTTGTATCAGTCCTAAAATATTTAGATTGTAACAGCATTTGCATGATTGCATCATCACCCATGTATCAGCATTTTGACATCATTGTGGCTTAGTGCAGGCTCCAAAGGAGACATTGAGATTGGTGGCTAGATTGGAAGGAATAGGAGCTTGAAGCAGATTTTATTTAGATGCAAAACGTTTGTTGTCTCAGAATGGCAATTATACTTCAGATATAAGGGATTATTTTTCTATACTAAAAATAAAACAGGACACATGAGATAGCCATAATTTTGTTTGAATTGTGAGCTTTACAGAGGCAGCTGACTAGAATTAGCAATTGACTTATGGGTCAGGATGAGCCTAATTTGATTTATTTTTATATCATAGGTACACTGTACATGGTTTTAAAAATGCATCAGACAATAAGTAATAGGAAAGAAACATAATTAAAGCTAACATATCCAGGTTGCAAAAATCCAGTTGACCATTACATGACAACAAAGAATTGTTGGAGGTAGCATTATTATTCCTGGATGCTAAAAGGGTCTTTGATAATGTAAACTGGAGTTTTGTTCTGCAACAAATTAAGTATATGGACTTTGGGCAAAAGTTTCTAAATGTAGTAACTGCCATATATGATAAACAACAAGCTAAGATATTGATAAATGACCATACAACAGACAAATTTGAAATACAAAAAGGAACGAGGCAGGGATGTCCATTATCACCGTTATTATTTATTTTGACTTTGGAGACACTAACGAGAATAATTAGAAAAGAACCAGAAATAAAAGGACTAAAAATAAAGAAAGAATACAAACTGCAAGCCTTCGCTGACAATTTGGTTTTTATTTTAGAAGATCTGCAAAATTCGGGATTAAAACTAATAGAGAAATAAGAGGAATTTGGTGAAGTAGCAGGGCTAAAAATTAACAAGGAAAAAAACTAAAATACTTACTCAAAACATGACAAATATACAAAAAGAAAACTTAACAATGATAATGGACTCCAGAAGGCAAACAAAATTAAATATTTGGGAACTGTAATTTCGACAAAATGTATAACACTTAAAGAGGATAATTATACCCACTAATTTAAAAAAAAGCTGAAGATTTCAGAAAATGGAGCAATCTAAGACTTTCTCTTATGGGGAGAATTGCATCAATAAAAATGAACATATTACCAAAATTACTATTTTTATTTCAAAATGCTCCGGTAAAATTAGAAATTTTTTTTAATCAATTGGATAAGTTAGTATCAAAATTTATTTGGAAGGGGAAAAAGCCCAGAATTAGACTGAAATTGTTACAGGATGCTACTGAAAGGGGAGGATTTGGTTTACCGGACTGGGAAATATACTATAGAGCAGCCACTCTGATCTGGATTAAAGATTGGATAAGTGTTAAAAACAAAAGAATATTAACATTAGAAGGATATAACCTACAGGCAGGGTGGCACGCTTTTTTGTGGCAGCACAAACACCAAATTCATGGTTATTTCCAAAGGCACAAAATTAGGCAGACCTTACTAAGTGCAGGGAAGAAAATTAAATCTCAATTCTACATTGAAATACCAACTTGGCTATCTATATTGGAAGCGTTAATGTACCCACATTTATTGCGATGAGGACAGGTCATTACATATGAGAACATATTAGATGAGAAGGGAAACTTAAAAACAAGACAGGAGCTGAAAGATTTGGGATTTGAGATAGAATGGTGGGCCTACTTACAATTACAATCAAGGTATAGTAAAGATATGAAAGAATGGGGTATTAGTAAACGGAAAACAGAATTAGATAAAGTATTATTAGGAGCGGACGAGAAATTGATTTAAAAATTTATAAAGTACTATTGGAATGTAAATTGGAAGAAGAAAAGGTGAAAGAAACGATGCTAGCCTGGATGAAAGATTTTGGATATGGTATAAATCTGGAAGATTGGCAAATTTTATGGGACAGGAATAGGAAAATTACTCTGGCAGCATCATATAAAGAAAATTTACTAAAAATGTTTTATCGATGGCACATCTCCCCATCAAAATTAGCAAAAATGTATCCTAAATGCTGGAAATGCAATAAAGAAATTGGAACATATTACCAGGTATGGTGGAAATGTGAAAAAGCCCAAATATATTGGCTGAAAATCAGAAACTGGTTAGAAAAGATGTGTAAAATTAAAATAGAGTTCAGACCTGAAATTTTCTTATTAGGAATCAATGTGGGGAAATATAATAAAGAGATAATATATTTAATAATCCATGTCACCACTTCCACGAGACTAGCTCTTGCCCACAGATGGAAAGGAAATGATATGCCAGAAGAGATGGAAATAATTAGAAAAATTTGGTCGTGCGCTGAAATGGATAGAATAACTCAAGAATTAAAAGATAAGACTGAATCTGATTATTACAGAATTTGGGAGACATTTTACCACTGGTTTAAAAAAAGAAAGGAGTAACTCTAACAAAAATGATTAATATTTTTGTACATATGTAAATTTGTATTTTTTGTTATGTATGCACCATGTTCATTGTTTTTATTTTTTTTCTGTTTGTTGTTCATTAATAAAATTCTTTTTTAAAAAAACAAAGATTGTTGGTGCTGCTGTTTTAAATTTCTTTGCTATGGTTTAATTACCATCTAGATTTGCAATCCAAATATGATTTATCTGTTTTCTTTTCTACTGCAAATCTCCAGAAATTCTTTCTTTAGGAAAAACCTCCTCTGCAACCATATCTGCTTGAGGAGGAAATCTTCCACAAATGTTGACTGGATTACCTTGACATGCAAATACTACCAACTGCAGAGGGGTTATCTTTAGCTTCTCTATATGATTTAAAGCTTAATTGCTTTTTTGGAGTCTCTCCTGATCCCACCAATAATTAACCCCTCCCAGGTCATTCAGGTTGGCTGAGTGAATTTGAATGCATTTACTATTACTATTTACTATTATATTTACTTTAACTTGAAGCCCAGCAATAAAGAAAGGGTACTGTTTTTTTTACATAATTCGACTTAGACTTAGAATAATTTTATTGCCATTTTAAATGTACACTAATTGGCATACATTAAAATTATTGAAAGAATTACAAGCAGGTGCTAGTGCAAAAGTCTGCAGCAGAAGGAACTGGAAATCAGGCTTTCTTAATGTATTAGTCCATGTGGTTCCTCCTTCCAACTGTTGTGTATTGTTCAGCATTTTTTTGTTTTGTTTCCCATTTCTTCCCTTTTCCATTCTGCTCTGAGTCTTTTAAACTAAATATATGTAAGCTTTAGCATCTTTTCTGGTTGAAGAACAGAATAAAAGATTTTAAGTAAAGTGCTGTACAAATACTAAATGTGGACTAAGGAGGAATTAAATCAGGCAATTAACTAGCAACATAGTGACAACTTGTTACCCTTCTAAAACTGGATCTGGAGGCTTTATGTTCATTTAAGAGCAAGAAAAGCAATGGTGTCCTTTTAACTTCCGTGTCTTCTGACTGCTAGCTGGTGTTCATAGATGTTGTCTATTAGTTACTGTCACAATGTCCTAGCTGTTGAAGACATAAGAAATAAAAATTTCTTAATGTCACCATACATGCACACATGTAACTACAGTTTCACCTGGGAAAATGTGGGCATCCTAGATCAAGCTAAATCCAAAAACATAGAGAATTCTTGGAAGTTTATCATTCATACAAACCAGTCATCTATAGACATATGGAAATAAGCCATATTTACACACCATTCAGAAAAGACAACAAAAACCTAAGAACAAACAAGACCAGAAAACAACCCCTCCAGAAGCCAACACTCAGATAAACAGGGATTAACATCAGATAAACAATCAAACAGAAAACCATAACCTGATCAAGAAACTATCAAGAAACCACACCCCACCAAAACTAGCAGAGCAAGTTACAGGATATAAACAGAAAGCAAACTCCACACTCTCTCACAATGATGATGTTGCCTAACTTTGGTTAATGAAACATCTCAAATAAACAGCCAAGCTCAGAAGGCATCAAGGATTTCACAGTTCAGAACCGAACTACATATATTCTCTTTTAATCTCTTCTACATATATTCTCTTTTGGAAATGGAGATTTCAGAAAATTCCAGCAGTAAAGATGGGAAACATTCTCATTCATGCTAAATCATTCATGTTCTGTATTTGAAGAAAGAAACAAAAAATAATTCAGTTACTTTTTGTGTATTGATTTTGTGCTGTGTAGGAGAGTAAAGTTTCCAGTTATGAAAAAGAAACATAGCGCAAGTACTAAAGGGATAAAATGTCTTGCATCTTTTCATGAAAGGAAGAGTGTGCAAACAATACCCCAAAGGGTGTGTGGGATTACAGATTCATATTCTACCCAGCAATCACAATATACATCAGCATAACCACAGAGCCATCTGTTAGAATGGTTATTTTCTTTGCACATTATCAATATTTGTAGAGGGTATTATAATCTTGTATCATCAATGAATTATTGAGGGGTTTTTTTTTTTGCTTAGAGAATAAATAATAGGGTACACTTACTGAAAACTCATTAAAAGGATTTGATCAAGGAGATGGACTTTACTATGCCTTTGCTGTGCAGTTTTTTAGAAGTTGACGGAAATGTGCATAAAGTAGTGTTGTGTGAATTTTAAAATATTGTGCATGTTGTTTATATAGTACAGAACAGATGGTGAATTTTATGTGGATGGCCCTACCTTGCAGGAAGAATTACATTTGGTGGCCTTCTGGATTGTATTTAGGACTGTCATTCCATCCCTTGAACATATAATTCCTAATATTCGACATATAATTTCTCCATATACTAGTCAGGGTACCCTTTCAAGCGTGATTTTATCTCCTCTTATTTTGGTAAGAGGCCACATAATCACTACTTACATGTATGAAACCAGAAACCAAGAAGGGAACAAATGGGAATCTGAAATACAACTGGCATTTCCAAGTCACTGACAGCTTGATTTGTTGCCAGATGCTTATTTAAAGTCCCAAATGCTTTTCCTGGTCATTGCACAAAAGACTTCTAAGATGAAAAAAGCCTCCATTCCATAAAGGAAATCAGAAGTTCAAAAGACCTGTTGGGTGGCATCCAGTGCATCATATACTATATATCTCTATTCCCCCATCGTCCCTCTGGCAGGGCTTCTGGCCCTTCACAGTGGTTGATATGAATAATGAATCTCTGTTCTGCTGTCTTCCATTTTGGGTTAAGGTATTTGGGCCATGATAAAAACCAATACTTTGTCACATTAACACCTGGCTGCTCAGCCTATCAGAGTGGTTGTTATAAATAGAGATCCTCTCAAGAGGTGTAGTCTTACCTGGAACATCCATGTAGGAATATTAAAAGCTACAATTCGTGCTGGTCTATTACTTGGCACTTCTTATTGGTTTTCTTTTTCCCTCTGAGGAGAAAAAAGAAAAATGTTTGTTGTACTGCCCTGTGATACAATGTGCACTAAGACAGAAATACACACTTAGATCCAGAACAAATACTATCTTGTATTTATCCACTTGTGATTACTAGAATCATTTATTGATTGTTAGGAAATATTCTGAAGAATAGAGAATGATCTACAGAATCCACTATATTATCTTTTTTGCAAAAAAAAGTATACATATTTCTTACCCAAATCTCTTATTAAAATGTCCCACTTTTTTTTAAAAAAATAGTATTTTGTGCTGCATTACTGAAGAATACTTGGAAGCCTTGAATAAAAAAACAAATAGCCAATCTTACACTGACCATTACTGAAAAAATTGTCATTTCAGACCACTTATACTTCTGAGATTTTGAGAACATAAACATGCATTTCCCCACAAATTAATTGCTGATACTATAGTATCCACGTATCAATCAGTCAATCAATCTATCACCCTACCTACCTACATACCTACCTACCTAATAAAACTAGTTCGCTATGTTTTATCATTATTGTAAGCAAAAGAATAAGACAGTGTCCAATCTGGGCTGGTCACTGAGACCAGAGGTTTTATCTTCTGAGCTTTCAGACTTGTGCTGGAGCCCATCTTCAGGGAACTTCTCTCTAGCAGAGTGTGTGAGAGAGAAAAGTTCCCTGATGGGCTCCAGCCATGAATTCAAAAGCTTGGGAGTTAAAACCTTTGGTCCCAATGACCAATCCAAATTGGACTCAGCAACATTATTCTGGGACATTTATATCAGCCTTCATTCGTAAAAGAATAAACCCTACTGAGGTTTGTTTTTGATGGCTAGTAATTGTTTCCAAGTAAATTTTATCTTGCTGATTGTTGCTATGCTGTCCAAGTGGAGAAAGCATTGGCTTGCAACCAGTGTTGTGCTTTGATGACCCCTACCCACTTCCAACTCTGATGGTTCTACGAAAATGATCCTCGTGTACAGATGATCATAGCATTAGGGCTGACACAGGTGTTGAACCTCTGAAACAGATGAGATGAAGGCAATACTGTAGCTTGATAAACCCCCAAAAATCATGGATTAGAAACAGTACAAAAGAAAATCAGATAAACCCCACAAAGAACATTTTATAAAATTATAGTACTCAGCTATATACCACTTAGTTATAATACAGTTGCTTATCCAGTGGTAGCTCCCAACAGGAAAAAGCATGGAATGCTGTGAAAAACAGATATCTGAATTGCCCTGCAGTTCTTCCTTAGTCTTTAATGAAACTGAGAATCTGAACTTTTTTGCATGTTTCTGGATAAAGCATCACAAAATCTGCTACTAAGAGGTGGTGATATTATGGACTACATTGTCACTATCCCTTACGGCTTGCCGTTGTGACTAGTTTTCATGGGCATCAATCCAAAATATCTGGAATATTTTATAGATACAAAACCAGTAGACAAATCCAATGGACATTTTGCTTCTTTCTCATTATACAACACAAGCAGATTATTAGAAGTGCCACCCAATGTAAAACAACCCACCACCACATTAAATCCTCTCACATCTCCTTGTTTGCTGGTTTTCCATTGATAATTATGCTAAGATATTTAAACTTATTAGCTGGGGTAGTGGGATTGTGCAGAGCCAGAACCACAGTTATAGTTGATTGGTTGGAAAGGACTGGCTCCTGCATGAGGTCAATCTGCACTGTGATTGGTTGCTGTGGCAGTGGAGGGAAAGTTTTCCTGTTTTCCCGCCTTTTTCTTCTGCATGCCCTGTATGCTCTGTGATTTACCTCACAATGCTCCTGTGTGCCTGTTTGCTCTATATGTACTTGTAAAATATATTTATTTATATAAAATTACAAGTTTGTGTCAGCACCTCTGACTTCATTTGGACACTTGCTGCATGATTATTAATCTTAGGAAGTCTTCCAAAGTATTTTTTTTCCTGCTGCTCTCTGATGAATTTTATAGATATAAAAGCTATAGGTGAAATTAGATACATGCACAATTCTAGATTAATTACCTTTTAGAATCAGTTATCAGGTCTGAACATTTACTAAAATTTGTAGGCCAAGAATTTGCTTACAAAGTTGATGGCAGAGAAGAATTCCATGGGAAAACATTTGATTAATTGGATGGGAGATAATGATATTTAAAACAATAGAGATTACATTTTTTCCTAAAGTTTTTCCACAATATGTTTCCCATATTGAAAGAATACTGTAATATTAACCCAGAAAAAAAATCTGGTGAAGAGAAGAAACTACTTGTTTTACTTTTTTCCTTTTGATGCCCTTGATGCAATGGATACAAGAAGTTTTTTTCACACTGCAAAGTTATAGTTATCTCAAAAATACTACTGGCTTTTTGTTATCTTTCTATACATTGCATATGTTTTGTGACAGAACTATACAGAGAGAGAAAAAAACCTACACATCTAGTTCATCTAAAGGGTACAAATCATGTTTTTCATATAAAAGATCCAATGCATTGTATCTCCATCTCAAAAGAAATCAGAGAGTGACCGCCTGCAAAGGAAGGGTGAAACATTTGAAAACATTTGAAAACTCAACTCAGCCATGATGGAGATTGGGAAAGTGATTCTTTCAGCATTACTTACATTATAAAAATATTGTGGTGTAAAATGATAGGTGGAGATTTGCATTCCTGAATTTCTCAGGGAAAGGATAGGATAATAAGATAAAGGGAAATATTAGCTTTAATTGTTGGCCAATTCCAGATATGTGGCATTGCAGAGAATTCTGAAGGTCTATGTGCACATCTGTAAGATGTCAAGGTATTCAAACACTATTATAAACAACAATATTTAATTTAATTGAGGAGTTTAGGAATGGTTTTCAGACCATTAGGTAGGTAAGTTGCCTACTCCTGCAATTCCACTTCAATCTAGTCCGATCCAGACTTGATCAGATCCTGATTCTTTGGTTATTTATTATTGCATAGGTGATAACAGCTGTTCAAAGGCCCCACATGGGCAACTTGTCCATTTTCTGCCAACAGGTCAACCAGTCCATCAAGGTGTTTTTTTTTAATAGATGGCATCTATTCATAGCAGATCTCTCGACCCACTTCAGAAGAGATATAATTAGACTGTTTTAAACCCCATTCAAATAAACAAATCACAGATGGTGCACAAGCAAGCGAGACCAAATTAGTTCAACTTGCAAAAAAGGAAGGGAGTCTTGCCTCCCTTTAACCTTTAATCTTACCGTTAGAGATTGGGAAGCCTTTACTCCTGCCTTGTGCAATGAAATTCAGTTTGGTCTGTTCATCAGGGAAGTGTTTGTTTTCATTATATTTGTAATACTGCATGTGGCTATGGCAACATAAGTCCGATCACATTACAGTTCCTTGCTAGCCTGCCTTATTTTAAGTATGCTTGGCCTATTTGTTCTCACTGCTGTAGCGTTATTTTGTTCAAACCACTACTCTACATCTATCTGTGTCATTTTCTCTATACATATATCCAGGGTATCAATGGGCACAGTGAGGCTTTATATGAAGCTCCTTCTCCTGCCATTGTTGGCAGACTCCTTTGACCCCCATATTTTTTGCTCCTTTGAAGCAAGATGCCCATGGAAATCATAATGCAAACCTAATAACAGCAGGGTTTTAAATAAAATAAATAAATAGAATTTGCTCCCAAAATAAGAAAATAAAGATAGACTTATCCAATTGGTATCATTGTTCCAGCCACTTTAGCCCTTAAATTCTGCCCCTCCCCCAAAGTTGTACACACCCTAGATAATGACTAGCATTGCAGAAGTGCAGAACAGCTAAAAGAAGAGAAATAACAAAGATGCTTTTTCAAAAGGCAACTGGACTTTGTTTTCCTGGAAGAAGTTTCACTTCTTATCCAAGAAGCTTCTTGGATGAGAAGCAAAACATCTTCCAGGAAAACAAAGAAAGTCCAAATGCCTTTTGAAAAAGCACCTTTGGGACAACCATGACCTGGATGATTGAGAATCTCCATAAACAAGGGAAATAACACAGTCATAATTCCTCCACAAATTCTGTAAAATTATAAATATGCAAGCTATACTTCTGGCAGATGCAAGGTTAAAGGAGGCAAATGAAAAGTGGAAGAGTTTGGAAACAGAGACAAGAGTTTAGTGTAGTGGGTCAATGCCAGCCCCCAAGCTCTGCAAAGCTCCAGCACCACACTAAATATGGAGTTGCTACCCCAGTCTTCTTCAGTTACCCCATGCATGCAAGTAACAGTGTGGAATCACAGGTCATGTTGCTGATTCTAGGGTGGTAGCTAAGCCATTGCAAAAGTTTCCTGAATTTCAGAAGACTCGCTATGAACAAGCAGTACTTTTGTTTACAGCAACTGAGGTCTTTCTGCTGGCCAAGAAGCTAAACTAATCAGGAACATGAGAGCTGATTGGGTCACACAAGTGCAGATCTATGCCTTTTTCTGGATCTTATGCACCATGATGGAGAAATGCTTTTGCTTTGTGCATTCCATCTTGTTTGGAAGCATCAAAAGTTTAGATGCAATAGCCTGTATCCTGTATTCCTTCTTTGCGTAGCAATTTATGCTAGTGGAAAATGCCTAGTGGGTGGAAATGAGCTACATACTGTTTTAATATATGGTACAACAAAAAAGAATTACCAAAAAAATCAATTTCAGATCCTTCCTCCTTTCTTTCTTTTTTCTTTCTTTCCTCATAACATGAGACTGTCATGAACCAAATGCAACTTGGCAGGAAGTTTCTGGCAAACCTACAACTACAGTAATCCAAATCTGATTTATGCGAATGATGGCCTCAGAGGGCTTCATGTTGGCAGATATTTGTTTCATATTTTTCAGGTGATAAATGTTGGTCTATACATTTTGATACATAAATTATCACATCACTACAACATAGTTTAAAAGTCAAAAATAGCCAAGACTTCTCTGAGAGATGCAAAATAATATAGCAGTCAACATCAGATGGAAATGTGAACTTGGATAGATGGTATCCAAGTATCAGGAATGAAAACTATTTCCAAACTCAGTGGCCTGGAAAAAAAAGGAGGAACAATGACCTGGAATTGGTGGACCTGTCCTTGGTCCCCTTCAGAGGTGGTATTCAGCAGGTTCTGACCAGTTCTGGAGAACCGGTAGCGGAAATTTTGAGTAGTTCGGAGAACCGGCAAATGCTACTTCTGACTGGAGATTTTACAGTATCCTTCTCCCGCCATGCCCACCAAGCCACGCCCACAGAACCGGTAGTAAAAAAATTGAATCCCACCACTGGTCCCCTTGTCATGGTCAGATCACAGTCTGGTGGCAATGAGTTTCTCAAGAGCTGTATTCCCCCGCAAGGAGGCAGGACCTATTAGATTGGTCTGCCCCTGTCAACTAAAGAACCCGGATGGGTTCCAGAAGGAGCTGGGGGTTATAACTGCAGATCTACTGTGCAGTCCAGCCAAGGTCTTGATCACTGTTTGGAATAGGAAGGCGACTGAGACTCTGGACAGGATTGCACCCATGCAACCTCTCCTCACTCGTAGACCTCTTTGTGCCCATGGTATACAGAGGAACTGAGAGGGACAAAACACATGAGCATGTCTAGAGCGCTGCTGGTGGAAGACAGGGGATGAACTCAATTGAACACGGGTAAGAGTCGTCACATCTACCCGACCCATCAGAGTGGGGAGGCAGGGAATGTTGCGGGTCCCATCCCTGAGGGAGATATACACCTTGTGGGACCCAGAAGAAGGGCCTTCTCCATGGTGGGTCCCGCTCTCTGGAACATCATTCTCCCAGAGATTAGAATGGCCCCCCACTCTAATACTCTTCCAGAAGGCACTGAAGACCTGGTTCTGCCAGCAGGCCTGGGGAACCCAGAGTGGGATGGAGCCCATTAAATGGCTCGTATGATCTGCTGTCGCCAGGGTGGGGATGGGTGGGAGGTGTGATTCTGTTATATTGTACTATATTAATTTATTTTATTCTTTTTGTTAGTTTTTATTGTTTTAAATGTGGTTTTTATATTCTGTAAGCCTCCTTGAGTCATCATGGGCAATATAAATTCAATAAATAAATAAATAAATAAACAATGGTTCAGACAGTGTTTCTCAATCTTGGCAACTTTCAGATGTGTGGACTTCAATTCCCAGAATTCCTCAGCCAGCAAACTTTAAATATTAAATTTAAGATTTAAATTCATCTTAAATTTTGGGAATTGAAGTCCACCCAACCTAAAGCACAGCTGGCTGGGGAATTCTGGGAGTTGAAGTCAACTCATCTTAAAGCTGCCAAGGTTTAAAAACATTGCTTTTAATAAGTTTGGCTGATGCAAATAGCCACCAAAAAAGTTTGTAAAAAGGTCTGTTAAGTTTGCATGAAGAGGCAGACACGGAGTGCTTCAGCTCTTAAGTTTATTAGTGACTTCAGCTCAAAATGGACCCAATTTGGCTTAGCCGAGGCAGCTATATATAGCCGGCTGCCTCGGCTGACAGCCAATCAGAGTGCAGGGTTTTCCCACACTTTTTAACCAATCATTTCAAACACTTTACAAGAACAACCAATCAATTCAAACTCTGCATACATAACACCCCTCCCCACTAGGTTCAGTCCATACTCAAACCCCATCTATCTAATGTATTCTTTTAAATAGGTGGGGCTCTTACGTGTTGAGACCTCACGTGGTTCAGATGTTTTAAGGTTCTCACCTTGTGGGGAGGAAATGTGTCTGTTGACATTTCCTTACTTGGACTTCTATTAGTGGTAGAACCTGTTTGGTTACTACAACCTGGTCTCTCCTCCCAATCCATCTCCAACCCAATGTCAGCACCTAAGTCAGGTAGTGATGTGCAATCTTCCATTTGTAAAAATGGTTGTTGGCACTGTGACAGGTTTTGGGATGGTTCCTGTCATGTTAGCTCATTACACATGGGGTTGATTCTTGCTTGCTGATTATCCTCATAATCCTCCCCTTCCCCCCTAGAAGAGGCAGTAGGTATGGGAACCAAAGAGGAGCTATGGCGATGCTTCTGGGGTAGTCTGGACCTCAACTGATCAATGTGCCTGCTCCAGAGGACACCATCCTCCATTTGTACCCTGTAAGACCTGGGGCCTGTGTTTTGGGTTATCTCAGCAGGAATCCATAATGGTTCACCCATAAGGTTCTTAGCATAAACAGAATCACCCACAGTGAATGTGAATTTTGCTAGTGGAATCTAGTGGTGGTTGTGCATAAGTGGGATGAAGGCGGTCAAGGGGAGACCTGAGTTTCCTACCCATCAACAATTCAGCTGGTGTTAAGTTAGTTGATGGGTTGGGAGTGATATGCTGGACACTGAATAGTTTTTCAACTTTCTCAGTGATGTCCCCTGGACCCAACTGCTGAAGTTTTTCCTTGGTAAATCGTACCATACATTCAGCCCAGCCGTTAGCTGAAGGATGCCCAGGGGCTGTTAGGGCATGTCTGATACCCTGCTGTGCTAAATATGATTCAAAAAGGTTGAATGTAAACTGAGGACCATTGTCAGAAACAAGCATATCAGGTAACCCATGAGTTACAAAAAGTTTTTTAAGCTGTTTGATGACAGCTTCAGTTGTGGTGGATGCCATAGGGATAACCTCTAGCCATTTGGAATATGCATCTACTATAATAAGGAAGGTGTGCCCTCTGGTAGGGCCAGCGAAATCAATGTGAATCCTGGACCATGGGCCCCTAGGACATTCCCATTCCTGTTTGAGGGTGAGAGGTGGGGCAGGCCTGACTACCTGACAGTTGGGACAAGATGCAACCCAGTTTTCAACCATTTTGTCAATACCTGGCCACCATACATAACTCCTGGCCAATCCCTTCATTCTGACAATTCCCGGATGACCCTCATGTAACATTTCCAAAACCTCTTTCTGTAGTTTTGCAGGAATAACCACCCTGTTACCCCACAAAATACATCCCCCTAATACAGATAATTCAGTTTGCCTGGATTTAAAAGGTTGGGCAAGTTGAGGTAGGTCTTGAAGTGGCCAACCTTTCTTAATCCAGCCTATAACAGGAGCCAATAAAGTGTCTTTGGCAGTCTCTCTGGCAATTTCAGCAGCATGGACTGGAAGCTTGGCAACAGTTTCTAGAAAAAAGGGTGTGAGTCTCAGGAACAGGGTCCTCAATGTGTGAAGGAAGTGGGCAGCGACTCAAAGCATCATGCCAATGTCTTTACCAGGTCTGTGGATCAGTTTGTATGAATAAGCAGCAAGAAATTCGGTCCATCTCAGTATTCTTGGTGACAGGATCGTGCTTGGTTTGTCTCCTGCCACGATGCCTAACAAGGTTTGTGATCTGTGACAATAGTAAATGTTCTCCCATATAGATACTCATGGAATTTCTTGACAGCTGCTACAATTGCCAAAGCTTCCTTGTCCAGTTGGCTGTAGTTTCTCTCTGCTTTAGTCAAGGTAGAGTAAATGCAATAGTGGCTTCCCTTCCACTGGGAAGCAGGTGGCTCAACACCCCCCACTCCAAAAGGGATGCATCACAAGTCAGTACAACAGGCAAATTCTCAGAGAACTGTATCAGTACAGAATCAGACGTGATTAGTCTTTAATATTGTTAAATGCAGCTTGTTCCTTCCTGCCCCAGACCCATGCAGATTTTTGTTCAGTAATCTGTGTAGGGGTTCTGCAATGGTTGCCTTTTGAGGTAGAAACATGTGATAAAGTTAATAAGTCCAAGGAAGGCTTGTAAATCTGTTTTGCATTTTGGTCTAGGGGCTTCTTTGATTGCTTGAACTTGGCATCTGTAGGGTGGATGCCATGCTTTATCAATCATAACCCAAGAACTCCACCTTATCTGTTCTAAGTGCATTTTTCTTCCTTGACTTTTAACCCGCTTTTTGAATCTGGTAAGGACTTCTGAGTCTCTCTTGTAACTGAGTGTCATTTTCAGCAGAGATTAACACATCATCAAAATAAGGCACCACCTCTGGCAGTCCCTTGGAGCATCCTTTCCATAAGGCTTTGGAAGATGCCTGATGCCACGCTTACTCCAAATTGCAACCTTTTACATTTGAAGGCACCCATGAGTCACAATGGTTTGGGCTTTCTGCAGTGGCATCATCAACTGTTAATGTTGATATGCCTGGGCCAGGTCCAATTTGGCAAAACTGTGCCCCTCCAAGAGAATGTAATAAATGATGCACTACTGGAACTGGATATGCGCTCTGTTGAGTGCATGGTTCAATGTCCCCTTGTAGTCTCCACAGATTCTCACAGACCCATCAGCCTTGACTGGTGTGACTATGGGTGTCTCCCACCTGGAGTGGTCAGTGGGCTCTAAAACCCCTTGGGCTATTAGTTTATCTAATTGTGCATCAATTTTTTCCTTTAAGGCAAATGGAACCCTTCTGGGTTTTAAATAGATTGGTTGTACCTTGGGATCTAGGTTAAAGGTGATAGGGGTCCCCAAGTACTTGCCTAATCCATCGCTGAAGACCTCTGGAAATTCAGACTTCAAGGCCTCTTCCCACTCAGTGTTGCTCACGTGATTGATGCCAGTCACCTCGATGCCCAGCAGGTTGAACCATTCAAGTCCCAGCAGACTTGGATCCTTGTCTGATGGTCAGGGGTAGACGTTTGGTGTGGCCTTGAACTTCATGTTGAATTCTCTTGTTCCAACTACTGGAATCTTGTTCCCTTGGTAGTCTTTAAGAGTCAATGCTTGCTTCTTGAAGTGAGTCTTCTGAATATTTGGTAACAGTCTTTGAATAGTGTCCCATGACACCATAGATAGGTATGAGCCTGAGTCCACTTCCATTTGGCAAGGCCTTCCTTCAATAAGTACCTTGACATGCACTTTTCTGTTTTTAAGGGGATGAATGACCAATAGTTACTGTTTGATGAGTTTCATTCTTCCCATTTGCTTCTGTGCTGCGCCCCATTTTCTCACTGAGGTTGTTAGGCTTAAATTCTTTGTCTTTGTTTGCAGCAAACTTCCTTCTGTTGGGTGGAGTTCTGGATGATTTGCAGACTCTTGCTAGGTGTCCTCTTTTTCACAATGGAGGCAAATGGTGTCTAGAAACTTGCATTCAGTGCGGGGTGGCTTCCCCACAACCTCTGCAGTAGAAATCTTGCCTCTTTCTTCCCAGGTCTTTCTTTTTCCGCTCCATTCTGAGTCTGTAAATTCCTTCCTCCACCTCACTGCAATCTGACTCAGAATCTAGTTCTCACAATGATTTGTGGAGGACTTTTCCCCATCAGAATGGCTCGGGCCCTGTTCATCTTCCTCATGGCTGCTGCTGAGGACTTGGTAGCTTCTGCTGAAGAGGCTTCTTCTATTGCTTCTTTCAGCGTGATCTTAGGTTTCATTAACAACTTGCTCTGTAACACCTTGTCTTTAAGGCCCAAAATGAAACGATCGCATGGCCTCCTCTAAACTGTTGAATTTGCATGCACCCCCAGTGTCTCTTAAACTTGCCATGAAGTCGTTTATGCTTTCGTTTCCCCTGATCACGACGGTAAAACTCATGTCTCTTAATGAGGCACGATACTTGTGGCGCGTAATGGGCTCTTAACAGCCTTTCCAGATCAGGCCAAGCCATTACCTTCACGTCTGCTGCTCCGAGTGCCTTCCATCTTGAAAACTGCCGGACCGCAGTATGTAAGGAAGACCGCCCTCTTCCGCTGGAAATGGCGGCAAGATCGTTCCCTCCAGATACATTTGGAAACGATCTGCATATGACTCCCAGTCTTCTGCCATCAGATCGAACGGGCTGGGGGTGTTCAGCAGCCATCTTGCTCTTCTTCTGTTCCGCGTTCCTTCTTCTTCAGGGAATCCCATCCTCATCGCCAGTGTTAAGTTTGCATGAAGAGGCAGACGCGGAGTGCTTCAGCTCTTAAGTTTATTAGTGACTTCAGCTCAGAACGGACCCGATTTGACTTAGCTGAGGCAGCTATATATAGCCAGCTGCCTCGGCTGACAGCCAATCAGAGTGCAGGGTTTTCCCGCACTTTTTAACCAATCATTTCAAACACTTTACAAGAACAACCAATCAATTCAAACTCTGCATACATAACAAGGTCCTATTTACTCAACTATTTCATATAATTTCCTCAAAGAAAAGTTAGGCAGGTCAGCATTAACATTTCACTAATAATTGTGTTTATAGACATATCAGTTTAGATCAGCTACAATAGTTCAGATTGTATAACATTCTACTTCTCAGTACATTTTTTAGGGTTTTTCTGATTGTGTTTCTACAGGATGAATTTTTGTAGCTAATGGAGACTTAGCTTGAAATAGTATCTTGAAATAATATCTGTTCCCTGAAGCAAGAGCACCTCTTTTAACTCTTTATGGTGACTACTTTTAGAATATTTTGCTTCTATTAACTTGAATTGCATTTTTCCTTTCTTTTCTCTGCATTTTTGAATGCAGCTGGAGACAAAACTCAAGCAAGACAGTGCAAGATAAAGAAAAGGAGAAGGCTGAAATTGCTGCCAGCAGAGCTGAAGAAAACATAAGCAGCATGCAGCTACTGTACTGTGAAGATGGTATCAGTGAAGAGGTAGCCTCCTCACCATATTGTATGGTGCCAACATGCCAGACAGATACTGGTGCAGGTTAAAAAAATTACATAAAGCAATATGAATTAGGTAATAATACCCAACAATTTTTAGTCGTGTAAGATTGGATAGATTTCTTCCTAGCCTTGTAGTATACATTAAAAAAAACAAGCCCAAGAATTAAGATCTTCCCCCACAATGCTGGACTTATCTAGTTTTCATCTCAGGATAAAGGCAGACTTTAGTCTATACCTTGGCTGTCAAACTCCTGGCCCGCGGGCCGGATGAGGTGCACTCTGGCCACACCCATGCCCAGTTTAGTGAAGGAGGAAAAAGTCCTGATATGTCATGTGACAACATGAGTTTGCACCCCTGGTCTACACTTAACATCTATGGATTATTAAAACTCCCATTTTTGTAACCTTTAATTGGGCAAAACAATGCATCCTAAGGCACCAATTTTTGAATCAAGCTATTTCAAATGGGCCAACATACAGAATGCTTCCAAAATGGGCCCCATGACTCCTGAAGGAATATTGTGGCAGCTTCAACTGCCAGGCTGTTGCTGCAGTCATGTGATCCTCATTTTCAACATGTTGGGACAGTTTCCTAGCCATACTTGCAATCCCTCACTCTTTCTTCCATGCAGCAGCAGCCACTTATCTGCCTGGTGGAAAGGGAAGAGAAGGGAAGGGAGAAAGTGGGGAAGCCAGGCTAGCCATGTTTATTTATCAAATTGGATTCATAGTCATTCACTTAAAATTGTTATTTATGCAGCCCCTCACTTTTATGGAACAGATGCAGAAAAAGATTACAAAAACCATCAGATGAAATAAGACAGATAGCCAGATTATTCATTTTATGATGGAAGGTTGAACTGGAGTAAGGTGTCCCATGGATCTGAAATGAGATCGAGAAATGATAAGGTTAAGCAGCAGAAAATGAGTGAGACACCTAAAGAAACTTCAATGGGCCAAAGCTAATTAATAAAACACATAAAGATGGCCCAGGAGTTCATGGTCTCCATGACAACCATGGGCCTGACCCAAGTAGTTCAGGGTCCGACTCATCGGGGGGGACACACTCTCGATCTGTTTTTTATCTCGGAACAATGGTGCCGCGATCTGAAATTGGGGAAAATAGTCATCCAGCCCCTGTCATGGTCAGATCATTCCCTTGTAAGATTGGACTTCCTGGCGACCACTCCACACCGCAGGGAGGCGGGACCGACTAGGTGGTTCCACCCCAGGCACCTAATGGACCCAATTGGGTTTCAGAGGGAGCTTGGGGTTTTTCCGGCTTTCCTCATGCACAGCTCGACTGAGGCCCTGGTGGAAGCCTGGAATAGTGCAGCCACGGGGGCCATAGATCGGGTTGCGCCTATGCAGACTCTCTCCGCTCGTGGACCCCGGAGATCTCCTTGGTTTACTGAGGAACTCCGGGGGTTGAAAAGGTGGAAGAGACGCCTAGAGCGCCGCTGGAAGAAAAGTTGGGCTGAATCTGACCGGACACTGTTAGGACGTCATATTGACGCCTATCTAGTGGCAATGAGGGTGGCACAACGTTTATATTGGGCCAGTCTTATCGCGTCTGCAGACTGTCGCCCGGCTGCCCTGTTTAGGGTGACACGCTCCCTCTTAAGATCTGAGGAGGCGGAGGAACCCCTGCAGGGCAGGGCCGAGGAATTTGTTCAGTTTTTGGCAGATAAAGTCGCTCGGATCCGGTTGGACTTGGACTCTGGCTGGGCAGAGTCCACTGAGATGGTAGGGGCAGGTCTTAGTCCGGTTATCTGGGATGAGTTTGTTCCTGTTGGCCCTGAGGATGTGGACAAGGCCCTGGGAGCAGTGAATGCCACCACCTGTTTATTGGACCCTTGTCCCTCCTGGCTTGTTTCAGCAGGCCGGGAGACGACATGTAGCTGGCTCCAGGAGATTATAAATGCTTCTTTGGGTGAGGGGTTTGTTCTGCACGCCTTGAAAGAGGCTGTGGTTAGGCCCCTCCTCAAGAAGCCTTCCCTGGACCCGGCTGTGTTAAATAACTTTGTCCTGTCTCCAACCTTCCTTTTGGGGAAGGTTGTTGAGAAGGTGGTGGCACTCCAGCTCCTTCAGGCCTTGAATGAAGCGGATTATCTGGATCCTTTGCAGTCTGGTTTCAGGCCCGGGTACAGCATGGAAACGGCCTTGATCGCGCTTGTGGATGATCTCTGGAGGGCCCGGGATGGGGGGTCTTCCTCCATTCTGGTGCTTCTTGACCTCTCAGCGGCTTTTGATACCATCGATCATGGTATCCTTCTGAGCCAGCTCAGGGGGTTGGGAGTGGGGGCACTGTTTTACAGTGGTTCTCCTCCTACCTGTCTAACTGGACTCAGTCGGTGTTGGTGGCGGGGCAGAGATCGAGCCCTAGGGCCCTGCCATGTGGGGTTCCTCAGGGCTCCATCCTCCCCCCTCCTCTTTAATATCTACATGAAACCGCTGGGTGAGATCATCTGTCGACATGGGGTTGGATATCACCAGTACGCTGATGATACCCAGTTGTACATCTCTGCCCCCGGTCAATCAAGTGAGGCCATTGAGGTGATGTCCTAGTGCCTGGAGGATGTGAGGATCTGGATGGGGGCTAATCAGCTCAGAGTCAACCCTGACAAGACCGAGTGGCTATGGGTTTTGCCCCTCGGGGTTCAGTTGATTATCCAACTTTAGTACTGGGGAGAAAATTGCTCCCCTCAGAACGAGTTCGCAACTTGGGAGTCCTTCTGGATCCACAGCTATAATTTGACCACCATCTTACTGTGACCAGAGGGACCTTTACACAGGTTAGCCTGTTACACCAGTTGCAACCTTCCTGGACTGTGGGGCTCTTCACATGGTTGCTCATGCCCTTATCACCTCTCGATTGGACTACTGCAATGTGCTCTACATGGGGCTGCCCTTGAAGAGCACTCGAGACTTCAGCTGGTGCAAAATGCGGTGATTATGGGTGCACCTAGATGTGCCCATATAACATCTATCCTCCATGAGCTGCACTGGTTACCAGTGGTCTTCGGTGCAATTCAAGGTGCTAGTGACAACTTTTAAAGCCCTTCATGGCTTAGGGCGGGATACCTGCGAGACCGCCTTCTGCGACCTTATGCCTCCCAGCCCAGTTAGATCTCACAGGGAGGGCTTGCTCCGGATACCGTCGGCCAGGCAATGTCGGCTGGCGGGTCCACGGGCTAGGGCCTTCTCTGTAGCAGCGCCGTCCCTCTGGAATATGCTCCCGGAGATTAGAACCATCCCAAATCTACTTGCCTTCCACAAAGCCGTTAAGACCTGGCTTTGTCGGAGGGCATGGTATTGAGATCTTGAGATTTTGCTTTTCCCCCATGTATGTTTTGGATTGGTATGAATGAGTTTCTTGTTTTTATATTGTATAGAAATTGTTTTTATCTTTTTGCCGCTTGAGTTCCCCTTTGGAAGTGAGGCGGATATAAATCTAATAAATAATAATAATAATAATAATAATAATAACAACAACAACAACTAAGAATCTATAATAAAATCACAGTACGAGAATGAATTGCAAAAAATTGGCAATACAATTGCTAAAGAAAGAAGACCTAGAATATACTTTTACTCTTATTAGAATATACTTTTCCTTCAAGGGCTGAACAAAGCAGCCAGTGAAAAATTACAAATGATGCGGCTGAGGTAGTATGAAGGCTAGTTCTACATCGCAAACTATCAGTACTGATAGCAGCTGCTGTGGGTTCTCTCAAGCACATAAACATGGAGTGGCTGATTGCCATCCCAGTTTGCCACTTGGAAAACCAGATCAAGAACTTGATAAATGCAATGAAAGAAACCTTTGAAAGGAAGGACATTTAAAAGAAATACTTTGAATACTTAAATCTTCAAATAAAAATATTGGACAGAGATATAGAGTATTGTAGTGTTTACTCATGTATGTGATAGTTGAGCCATTTGGTTTACCCACTCTGCCTTGTGACTCTTTTGTGGCTTTTCTTCATTTCAGATTCCACTATTTTGGGTGCTCGTACATAAAAATATTTTGTTATGTTACAGAATGGCATATTGTTCATTGTCAGCACAATCTGAGCTTAAAGGCTGATCCTAAATAATTTTTTAGCATCGTTCAGGTGGATTTACAGGTTTGAAATGTATAAGTTGATACTTCCCATCACCTTTTCCCCTTTCCCTTTAAAATGTAAAATAAGCCAAGGGCAGGACATATGAACCCCTACTAATTCCAAGCTAATGGGTAGATAGTTTCTGATGAAGCATGTATTTTTACTCTCAACTCATCTTGAACTGATGTGCCACTTGGGCATGTGGCAAAGTAATCACTCAGATTCTTCACTGTGCATTCAATGCAGATCAAGCAGAGCAACCTTGATGAAATGCAAAAGGTTAGAGGAATGAATCTCAGCTAATGCTAATGGAAAACTGAAATCTCAATAGTGCATTTAATTTGACATCCATCATCAAAATAGGTAGACAGGCAGATATTGCAGCTCAAGTTATTTTGTTCAAAATATTCCTGCCAATACATTTAATGGCTATCAAATGCCAATAAAATGTCAATATTTAATAGGTATATTTCAGTGAACAGTTCCACTGGCTCACACCCTTTTCCCTGTGTTGGAGAAATTTGGTGCAGCTTTTGAAAGTTTTCCTGTGGAAGATCATAGAAAACTAACAGAATAGGGATAGCTTTCATATGAACATGTAGAGCATTGGCAGAAATGTGCAGGCAGCATTTATTATAGAATCCTTCTGAATAAAAACTTGGTTAAAAATGAGGGAGGGAAACTAATAATATGAAATAACTATATTAAAAACATTTCATATTTATGTAGTGCTGTCACACTCTAAGTGGAGGATAGTCTTGTTCCAATGTTTACCAAAACTCTATAAGGAAAGTTTTTGCCATTGCATTTCTGTAGTAAAGGAGAAGAGTGCTGAAGTCAAAGAGAGATGAGAAATTTTTCCTATAGCCATTTTTTTTTGCATTTTGCTAAATTCATGGCACAAACAAGACTCAAACCAGCAACATGCATACCTCAGTTGCTTCTTCACCACTCTACTACAGCTATTGACTTATGATAGATTATGGAAAAGACACCTGTTCAGGGCTTCACATTGACCTTAATGCAGCACTTAAGATTATTTGAGAGACATGTAACAAGCAATAGATTCACAGCCTTATTTGCTCCTATTTTAGAAGAATAATGGCATCTCTTCTAAAAGTAGTTGACCTTAGTCTTATACCACACTCCAGTTGGAACATCAATCAAATAAATCGGTTTATTCCATCATTGTAGCCGCCATAAAAACAAAACAAAATATGGTACAGTATGCAAAGCTGCATTTCAAAAGTGATTTGTCATTGATTACAAGAAAGTTCCATCTCTTTTACTGAGATAAAACCAGAAAAAGAGATCTCCCAGGTGATTGAAAGAGAGCAATTTTGATATTTGATTTATGGCTTTCCATCAATGGAAAAGCTTGTTCTTTTTTGGATACTAATTCTTTTATTTAATTTTTTAAAATTCTGCCAATCACTTATCAGCATTTGCATATTTTGCTCCTGTTTTCTTGGAGAACAAACTGTTTTATATGGTCTTTCTGTTTCCAACATAGCCTCTTGTTACTCTATTCTGTTTTTTATTTTTAATTGTATTATTTATTCATCATTATTTATTTTCCATTAATATTATTATGTCATTTTATTTACAAATCAAAGTGGAATTTGTTCACATATTCGATTCTTATTTCTACCAAAATACTGTTCAATGAAGCTAAGAATAAAATATGGAAAATAAAATAAATTTAAATTTAAAGTTATAGTTTAAATTCAACAATAAAAATAATTGACTGAGAACAACAATAACAAATCTTCTGTTAGTATATAAATATATGGATCATAGATATAATTGCATGAACAAATCAGCACATTAAATTAATCCTTTAGATTTGGATTATCCTAATGAAAAACAATAAAAAACAGCTGTCACACAAGTTTTTGCCTATTGCTTCTTCTCTTTCACCTTCCCCCAACCTTGAATTAATTAAAAAACAAAATTCAGTGACAATCTTAATATTAAAGCCATGGTTATCTTTCTTTTACTAAAATTACAAAATGAATCTAATTTAACCATCTTTCTTTCTGTGTTACTTCTACTATTTTATTTTTGTTAATTAATAAATAATTTACTTTATTAATTTAATAAATTATTTTATTTTATTAATTAATAAAAATAGTAATAGTCATCTCATCTATAAAATATTAAATAAAACCAGGGTTACAGAAAAATTTAAATTTTCAGAAGTATCTGGTCATGAATTTAGCAAAACAAACTTAACACATTCTCTCTCAATTAACTTAATTAGAACTCATATTCCATAGCTATCCAAAAAATCTTTTATTCTTGGACAATCTGGAAATCTAGTTTTTTATGTGAATTCATGTAATTATGTCACTAAGAAAAATGGTACAGGCTTTTAATTTAAAATATGCACTCTTGCACAGTAGTGCATATATTTCCTGGACTTTTAATAAGAAAAAATCAGCAATTGCCATCATAATCCCTCATTTTTCTGTAATTTTGATACTATATAAATGCACTCTATTAAATATGCATATAATCACCACACATTATTTTAATGATTTTTGTACATCTACAATATATGGAATGTAAGGGCATTATAAACACCACAGAAGCTGTGCTGATTTGTTTACTTGTAGCCTTAGACCAACAATTGTTTTTTTTAAAGAACTGACAAAATGTTGCCTGAGAAATTATAATGCCTCTAGTATAGATTTTCCTAAGAAATCCCTAATAGGCTTTTCATTATGCGATACTGTAATTTCCAGTATTCCCAATTTAGACCAGAGGATAAAAATTAGCTTGCATAAAATTAATGTTGGTGGGTAATGGAGATACAAAAAGACTGGCTGCTGATATAAATGCCAAAATATAGCAATAGAGAAGATGCATTTCCAATCATGTAATTCAAAGAAAGAAAAACTGCATTTTGATTTGTGGCTTTCATTCCCCAAAACTGTAGAGCTAACACCCTGGCAGATTTAATACCTTGCTTTTCTAGGAGGAAAGAAGAAGAGTCAGTGAGTGTTCTACTCTGCTGTTGAAATGTGAAAGAGATTGAAAGAGGACACACCTGTTGTGGCTGGAAAGTACCATGGTGCACAAATGAGTAAGGGTCTGGCATCTGGCAAATGCATTGCAAGCCTGACCTCCCTCTTGACTATCCCACTGCCAAGTACAGGCTAAAGCGGATTAGGGAAAAGGGAGAAGCCATAGGAGGAAACTGGGCAAAATCATCTCCATCTATAAAGCCCAGGGAACAGCAGCTTTTGCAAGACCATGAGTCACCCTTAGATAGCCTTCTAGGGAAATGTGGCAGGCTCTGGACTTTGCAACTTGTGTGTTGCAGGCTTGCATGTTACAATTTCCTGTGCATGTGCTTTGTGCATTGTACAATGCTGGCTGCCATGGGAGTAAAAGGAAGTGAGCACACACGTAGGAAAACAGAATCGTAAGCAAGTCGTCACACTGTTTCAGCTGTGTGATCAATACTCTGTGTGAGACAAAATGCAAGAGTGTATCCAAAATTTACAAATTATCTGCTTAATCATACCCTCAGCACATACAGAGTTGGGTTAAGTGAAAATGTAATCTCTAGAAATAGTAGAATTGCCACTTGTACAGTCCTTCCCACCCACAATTGTCACTAAAGTAGGAAAAAAACAGAAAATAAAATCATAGCTTGGAAGGGACCTTACAAGTCTTCTAGTCCAACCCCTTGCCCATGGCAGGAGACCCTATATCATCCTGGATAAATGTTTCCAATCTTTTCTTGAAAACCTCCAGCAATGGAACACTCACAATTCTAGAAGGAAACTTTTGCCATTGGTTAATTCTTACTGTCGGGAAATTTCTCCTTAATTGTAGGCTGGATCTCTCTTTAATAAGTTTCTACCCTTCTTGTTCTATCCTCAGGAGCTTTGGAGAATAAGCTGACCCCCTCCCCTCTGTATCAGCCCCTCTTGTACCAGAAGATAGCTGTCATGTCACCTCTAATTCTTCTCTTCATTAGGACACTAGACATACCTAGTTCCCATAACTATGCATCATATGGTTTAGCCTCCAGATTTATCTGCACTCTTTCTAGGGTCTCAGCATCGTTTTGCATAATGGCAATCAGAACTGGATGCAGTGTTC
>CM019151.1:23783580-23844663 GCA_009733165.1 Naja naja | reverse complement strand
TTAATTATAAAAGTGTAAAACAATAGGGGTTACTGACAATTTTACTGGTAAAAGGTCACATTTTCATTTCTTATCCACAAAAGAAAGCTAAATGATGATTAGATGAATTGAATTAATTGAAGTGATTTAGAAAGTGCGTAAAATGGGATTTGTCAATAACCAAGATTAGTTATTTTATTATTATTTTGGAACCATAAATAAATTTTAGGGGATATGTGTTGCAGAACCCAACCCGATTAGAGATATATATTGTAAGGAGCTTTTTCCATTTTCTTTTTCTTTTTCTCTATCTTTCGTTTTGAAGGGAATGACTATGATTATGTTACTATATTAACCACTGAGGTGTCACTTTCAAAGTAGTAAAAGGGGTGCAAGTCTAGGTTTCTTTTTCATTCTTTTTAGTGTTAACATGGGTATGGATTTAGATTATGGTGAGAAATATGTGATGAAAGGGCAAATCTGACGGACAAAAGAATTCTGTAAATGATAAAAGAGTATTAACAATGTGAAGATAATTAAAGGTTAGACATGGAGATTTATACATGAAGTTTTTAAAATATATATGTATATTTGCAATTAACTCAAAATGAACTGGGGGCTATACAGAATGAGATTAAGATTTGAGATTAGATTAATTTTTGACCCTTTGTCCGCTAAAATGGAATAGAAGTGAAGTCAAATGTTTAAAAGGAATATAGATCTACTGTCACATTTGCATGTAAAAGTGATGACTCGGGGAACATGTCTACTGAAAAGAGCTGTTTTAACAAATTGTTAAAATTGAATAAAATTTGGTTAAAAAAAAAATGTAAAAATAAGCCAAGGGCAGGACATATGAACCCCTACTAATTCCAAGCTAATGGGTAGATAGTTTCTGATGAAGCATGTATTTTACTCAACTCATCTTGAACTGATGTGCCACTTGGGCATGTGGCAAAGTAATCACTCGATTCTTCACTGTATTCAATGCAGATCAAGCCGAGCAACCTTGATGAAATGCAAAAGGTTAGAGGAATGAATCTCAGCTAATGCTAATGGAAAACTGAAATCTCAATAGTGCAATTTGACATCCATCATCAAAATAGGTAGACAGGCAGATATTGCAGCTCAAGTTATTTTGTTCAAAATATTCCTGCCAATACATTTAATGGCTATCAAATGCCAATAAAATGTCAATATTTAATAGGTATATTTCAGTGAACAGTTCCACTGGCTCACACCCTTTTCCTGTGTTGAGAAATTTGGTGCAGCTTTTGAAAGTTTTCCTGTGGAAGATCATAGAAAACTAACAGAATAGGGATAGCTTTCATATGAACATGTACAGCATTGGCAGAAATGTGCAGGCAGCATTTATTATAGAATCCTTCTGAATAAAAAAAACTTGGTTAAAATGAGGGAGGAAACTAATAATATGAAATAACTATATTAAAAAACATTTCATATTTAGGTAGTGCTGTCACACTCTAAGTGGAGGATAGTCTTGTTCCAATGTTTACCAAAACTCTATAAGGAAAGTTTTGCCATTGCATTTCTGTAGTAAAGGGAAGAGTACTGAAGTCAAAGAGAGATGAGAGAAATTTTCCTACAGCCATTTTTTTTTTTGCATTAAATTCATGGCACAAACAAGACTCAAACCAGCGACATGCATACCTCAGTTGCTTCTTCACCACTCTACTACAGCTATTGACTTATGATAGATTATGGAAAAGACACCTGTTCAGGGCTTCACATTGACCTTAATGCAGCACTTAAGATTATTTGAGAGACATGTAACAAGCAATAGATTCACAGCCTTATTTGCTCCTATTTTAGAAGAATAATGGCATCTCTTCTAAAAGTAGTTGACCTTAGTCTTATACCACACACTCCAGTTGGAACATCAATCAAATAAATCGGTTTATTCCATCATTGTAGCCGCCATAAAAACAAAACAAAATATGGTACAGTATGCAAAGCTGCATTTCAAAAGTGATTTGTCATTGATTACAAGAAAGTTCCATCTCTTTTACTGAGATAAAACCAGAAAAAGAGATCTCCCAGGTGATTGAAAGAGAGCAATTTTGATATTTGATTTATGGCTTTCCATCAATGGAAAAGCTTGTTCTTTGGATACTAATTCTTTATTTAATTTTTAAAATTCTGCCAATCACTTATCAGCATTTGCATATTTTGCTCCTGTTTTCTTGGAGAACAAACTTTTATATGGTCTTTCTGTTTCCAACATAGCCTCTTGTTACTCTATTCTGTTTTTTATTTTTAATTGTATTATTTATTCATCATTATTTATTTTCCATTAATATTATTATGTCATTTTATTTACAAATCAAAGTGGAATTTGTTCACATATTTGATTCTTATTTCTACCAAAATACTGTTCAATGAAGCTAAGAATAAAATATGGAAAATAAAATAAATTCAAATTTAAAGTTATAGTTTAAATTCAACAATAAAAATAATTGACTGAGAACAACAATAACAAATCTTCTGTTAGTATATAAATATATGGATCATAGAGCCTTTGCCCAGCTCCGTCTTGTTGACAAGCCGCCTTTTCTGGATCGGGACTCTTACGCACGTCCTCACGCCCTTGTCACCTCGAGACTAGACTACTGCAACGCTCTCTATCTAGGACTGCCCTTGCATACCATCCGGAGATTGCAGTTGGTGCAGAATGCGTCAAGGACGGTGATGGGAGTTACCGGTTCTCTCATGTTACCCCCCCTGTGGCCTGCATTGGTTGCCGACATGCCTCGGTGAGATTCAAGGTTTTAGTTTTGACATTCAAAGTCCTACACATGGGTCCCCAATATCTGAGGGAGCGTCTTCTTCCAATATCTAGTGCCGGCCCGCCCTGTGCGGCTCATAGGCAAGACTCCTCGGGTCCCATCGGCGAGTCAATGCCGTTGGTATTTCCCACGACAGCCTTTTCTGTTGCGGCCCCGACCTCTGGAATCAACTGCCTCTGGAGCTCGTCTGGCCCCTGATCTCCTGCTTCCACCGTGAATTAAAATCTTGGTTGTTTGACCAACCGGGTTGTGACCCCTCCTTGGGGGAGGATGTTTTTAACTTATTTTATTGTTGTGTTCTATATTTGGGCTTGTTTAATGCTTTTTAAATATTTATTGTTCTATGTTTTAGCTGTAGCCTTAATTCGGAGATGGGGCGGCATACAAGTTCAAATATAAATAAATAAAATATAATTGCATGAACAAATCAGCACATTAAATTAATCCTTTAGATTTGGATTATCGTAATGAAAAACAATCAAAAACAGCTGTCACACAAGTTTTTGCCTATTGCTTCTTCTCTTTCACCTTCCCCCAACCTTGAATTAATTAAAAAAACAAAATTCAGTGACAATCTTAATATTAAAGCCATGGTTATCTTTCTTTTACTAAAATTACAAAATGAATCTAATTTAACCATCTTTCTTTCTGTGTTACTTCTACTATTTTATTTTTGTTAATTAATAAATAATTTACTTTATTAATTTAATAAATTATTTTATTTTATTAATTAATAAAAATAAAATAGTAATAGTCATCTCATCTATAAAATATTAAATAAAACCAGGGTTACAGAAAATTTTAAATTTTCAGAAGTATCTGGTCATGAATTTAGCAAAACAAACTTAACACATTCTCTCTCAATTAACTTAATTAGAACTCATATTCCATAGCTATCCAAAAAATCTTTTATTCTTGGACAATCTGGAAATCTAGTTTTTTATGTGAATTCATGTAATTATGTCACTAAGAAAAATGGTACAGGCTTTTTAATTTAAAATATGCACTCTTGCACAGTAGTGCATATATTTCCTGGACTTTTAATAAGAAAAAAATCAGCAATTGCCATCATAATCCCTCATTTTTTCTGTAATTTTGATACTATATAAATGCACTCTATTAAATATGCATATAATCACCACACATTATTTTAATGATTTTTGTACATCTACAATATATGGAATGTAAGGGCATTATAAACACCACAGAAGCTGTGCTGATTTGTTTACTTGTAGCCTTAGACCAACAATTGGCTTTTTTAAAGAACTGACAAAATGTTGCCTGAGAAATTATAATGCCTCTAGTATAGATTTTCCTAAGAAATCCCTAATAGACTTTTCACTATATGATACTGTAATTTCCAGTATTCCCAATTTAGACCAGAGGATAAAAATTAGCTTGCATAAAATTAATGTTGGTGGGTAATGGAGATACAAAAAGACTGGCTGCTGATATAAATGCCAAAATATAGCAATAGAGAAGATGCATTTCCAATCATGTAATTCAAAGAAAGAAAAACTGCATTTTGATTTGTGGCTTTCATTCCCCAAAGCTGTAGAGCTAACACCCTGGCAGATTTAATACCTTGCTTTTCTAGGAGGAAAGAAGAAGAGTCAGTGAGTGTTCTACTCTGCTGTTGAAATGTGAAAGAGATTGAAAGAGGACACACCTGTTGTGGTTGGAAAGTACCATGGTGCACAAATGAGTAAGGGTCTGGCATCTGGCAAATGCATTGCAAGCCTGACCTCCCTCTTGACTATCCCACTGCCAAGTACAGGCTAAAGCGGATTAGGGAAAAGGGAGAAGCCATAGGAGGAAACTGGGCAAAATCATCTCCATCTATAAGAAGCCCAGGGGAACAGCAGCTTTTTGCAAGACCATGAGTCACCCTTAGATAGCCTTCTAGGGGGGAAATGTGGCAGGCTCTGGACTTTGCAACTTGTGTGTTGCAGGCTTGCATGTTACAATTTCCTGTGCATGTGCTTTGTGCATTGTACAATGCTGGCTGCCATGGGAGTAAAAGGAAGTGAGCACACACATAGGAAAACAGAATCGTAAGCAAGTCGTCACACTGTTTCAGCTGTGTGATCAATACTCTGTGTGAGACAAAATGCAAGAGTGTATCCAAAATTTACAAATTATCTGCTTAATCATATCCTCAGCACATACAGAGTTTGGGTTAAGTGAAAATGTAATCTCTAGAAATAGTAGAATTGTCACTTGTACAGTCCTTCCCACCCACAATTGTCACTAAAGTAGGAAAAAAACAGAAAATAAAATCATAGCTTGGAAGGGACCTTACAAGTCTTCTAGTCCAACCCCTTGCCCAAATATCATCCTGGATAATCCATTTATATCATCCTGGATAATCCATTTATCCTGGATAAATGTTTCCAATCTTCTCTTGAAAACCTCCAGCAATGGAACACTCACAATTCTAGAAGGAAACTTTTGCCATTGGTTAATTCTTACTGTCGGGAAATTTCTCCTTAATTGTAGGCTGGATCTCTCTTTAATAAGTTTCTACCCTTCTTGTTCTATCCTCAGGAGCTTTGGAGAATAAGCTGACCCCCTCCCCTCTGTATCAGCTCCTCTTGTACCAGAAGATAGCTGTCATGTCACCTCTAATTCTTCTCTTCATTAGGCCACTAGACATACCTAGTTCCCATAACTATGCATCATATGGTTTAGCCTCCAGATTTATCTGCACTCTTTCTAGGGTCTCAGCATCGTTTTTGCATAATGGTAATCAGAACTGGATGCAGTATTCCAAGTGAGACTTTACTACTGCAGTATAAAGAGGTACTATCACGTCTCATGATCTTGATGCCATCCCTCTGTTTATGTAGCCTAGGACTGCATTGACTTTTTGTCATCTACAGCACCTACTGCTGGCTCATATTTAAGCTGTAGTCCACGTGGACACCTAGATCCCTCTTACAGTTTCTACTTTTGAGCCAGGTACCACTATAAATATTGCTTAAAGCTCCATTGTAATTCATAAAATAGTAACTGAATGGAAATATAAAAGCAGAATATACATCAAATGGAAACTAAGGAAATTATAAAGCAAAAAAATCAAATGGCTGGTTGAAAATACATTGCAAAATACAATAGGAAAAAAACGTGCTAATTTGAACCCTAATATTTAACCCAGCATTTTGTTCCCAGTGAATACATGCAAGATGAGAAAGCAATAACCCCACTCCCACCCCAATGCATGTTTCCCTACAACTATTTCTGATTATTTTTCATTTCATTTTTTTTCTTTGCTCTTTGTAAGAACCCAGGTTACTATGCATCATTGAACCGTAATGAAAACATTCTATAAAAACCTTATGGAATCCTTTCTCCTTCCAACCCATGTAAAATACACATTAATAACTGAAAAAATATTGAAAAAGCATTGTAATACTATTTTTCATCCTGAATCTGAGTTCTAGAGTACAGCACATGGATTTTAAGTTACAAGAGTGCAGATTCCAGTTAAATTTTAAATCCCCACTTTTGACTGCTGCGTTATCTTTTTATAATTTTACCTAAAATGCCTCTGATTCTATACCTCTGCCTTACATCCAAGTCTTCTACTTGTTACTATTTTCTATAATTGTCTTATCTATCTTATCTATCTATCTATATCTATCTATCTATCTATCTAATATCAGAATACTATTCAATATTCCAAGTCTGGTCACAATATGGAATACAAATAGTAGATGGAGATTTGGCAATTTATCTGAACATTCTGCATTAAATAATGACATGATATACAGCAATGAATGAAAATTACCTAGTCCACGTATATTTATTTATTAGATATATATTCCATCTTGCCATTTGAGGCTCCAGTTAATATACATAGCATTTTCTCTTCCTATTTTTCCCATCAAAACCTGTGAAGTCACCCCAGCATCTCCCAAAATGAGGTTCACTTGAACCTTGATCTCTTTGTGCCAATCCATCACATCAGAATCATTACACCATACTAATGTGTGTATGTGTGTGTGTGTGTGTGTGTTAAACATTTCATCAACCAATCAACATTTTGACTTGAATAATTTACAATAGGAATAGTATTAGATTTTCTAAGAGAGTTAACTAAATAGATAACTAGATAGTGAGAGAAAGAGAAAGAGAGAAAGCCAATTTAGAAATGTTTATAGAAGATATCTAATTATAACTCAATATGTATGGAGTACATGTGGGGGGGCATGTGTGTGTGTGTATGATTATGTATCCCTCTCTCAACAGATTGCAAACAGTTCACAATGATATTCATTACACTGCTCTATATATAGCAAATCCACTTTCATGAGGCTTTGCTCTGGGGCTTTTTAAAATTTATCCTTTCAGCACTGTATGATGGAGAGCACTATTTTCCCCACATGTCAGGGAAGAAATATAAGATAGATTTGTAGCACATGAACTTCAGGTATTATAACCAAACTAAAACCAAAAATAGTTGAGTAGCTTTTAACTTGGTTGTGTGAATTCTAACTTTGCAGAATGTGAAATGTTTTATGGTGGTCTCTTTGGCCATTCATCTAATATGTATCTTCAGTGATATGGAAGATGCTTATCAGTGAAATATTAATCTCCTACCAAACCACTTTTTGGATTGTTGCATTGATTGTATTTTTCAAGCAATGTGAGAGATAATAGGACATGGCACTTATAAGGCAGAAAGTTTGGACTGGCTCCATTCTCTATAGACATATTCTAACCTCATCAACCTGGAATTAAATGTGGAGGTTGGATATTATGGGTTTAAGGATTGCCTTGTGATTTTATCTCCTGCATTTAAATCAATAGATTCAGTAGAGGACAGCTAAACTACAGTGATGAAGGTAAAACAAGCATCCTATAAGGTGACTGAATGCAAAATTAGTGAAATCAGCCAACAATTTAAATATACTGCAAGTTTCTTACAATATGGGCTGGTTCCTTGCAAGATGTGACTAAGGATATGAACCAGTCCACAATCAAATAACAAGTGGGCCAAATTCCTGCAACTGGAATGAATGGGTAGCTATTCCTAGTGCCAAATGTGATAGAAAAGGTCCATGCCAGTTGCCAGATAAGCTCATCTCAATCCCTTGAAAGTTTTTTTTTCAACAATAAGGCTACTGTTTGCCATTACATTCTTCCAGAATTAAATTTATCTATTTCCAAGTTTAAACTTATTTCTGATAGTTTTCCATCTAAGTTCTAATCAGTTATGATCTTCCTTAGCATTGTATGTAAGATCAACCAAGATTAACTAGGTGCAGTTATCTATTGAGTTCTCAATCCTACTCCTTCTATCAAAGTTATAATCCTCCTTTTGTTACCCTGTTATCGTGGCTTTGGTTCCAAGAAAAGGAAGAATGACTCTGAAGTGCTATAAAAATGCTTTATAAGTGCTAGAAAGTGCCTCTAATAGTTCATTAATTTCCTCTAGTATCACAGTTGAATAGCTAATATACCTGGGGATAGGTGAAAAAATAGTTGAGAGCTACAATGATAGCACTACATATTTATTATTTTGAAACTTTAAATCAAATTAGTAGCACTCATACCTTAAATGGAAAACAATAGTTCTGGTGCATCCAATGTTCACAAGCTTTTAAGAAAATAATGACAATTTTTAAGCTAAATACATTAATTTACAGCAAATTCAGACATACCTGGTTGGATTATATTTACTACTCAAATGCCATAAAGATGGCATTTTCATCAGCATAAAAGTATTAAGACAGGTAACTTAAAAATGCTATCATGTCATGCATGAAGAATCAGGCCACAAGACTGGAATACTGTCCTTTTGCCAAGGCTTTATTAAATCTATCCAACCTGGAATGGTTGTTAAGTATCCAGGTGTAAGTTGAGGACTACCTATACAGTCTATGGTACCTTTGCTAAGGCTTTATTACATCTATCCAATTTAAGTCTTAGCAAAGGACTATAGACCATATAGGTAGTTCTCAACTTAGATCTGGATACGTACCAACCATTCCAAGTTGGACAGATTTAATAAAGCCTGAGCAAAAGGACTGTATTCTAATCCATATTAGCAGTTAGATCTTCCCCAATGTTTTTGTTTAGGCCAATTGAAGTCATGTGACTATTTTATTTATTATTGCAGTGCTAAAAAGAAACATTAAAGTGATAGTTTTAGTAGTAATTGAGACCAACATCACTTTTCAAAAAGTTTCCAGTAAGAATAACACTGAGATTTTTAATTTAGTGATTCAGTTTATAAGATCCCATTGAACTCATTCACTATCCACAATGTGGTTTATTTGATTCTGACTGAGCATGTTGGATCTATTTGCTGTGATTTATTACCCATGGATTATGATTTAGTATGATGTCCCAACCAATAAAATATAACTTCATGCTTTCAAACTATTTATTTTCATTCAGTCTCTAATGTTCAGTCTTCCACTAGAGTTCCACTTCATTGAAATAATATTTTTATGGCATCTCTTCTAGTTTGACAATAAAAAACTTTAAGTTCTAGAATTGATGCCTGTATCCAAACAGAGAATTTACTTGTGTTCAAAACCAGTTTTTATAGGCTGTATATGAGTGAAAAGTTTTCTCCTTGAATTTCAGTAAAGCCGCTTATTTCTATCAATACTTTATACCGATGGCAGTGCAAATTCTCAATGGGCTTTGCAGATTGTTTGAATATCAAAGTGGCAGGTGCTTATGTCTTAATCTGGTAAAGGTGAATCAGTTCTGCTGTCTTTTTCTTCTTGAACTAAAGACAGTCGTAAAAGTGAACATGTAAAAGGTTAACCATTTCATAACTTCATCCTCCCTCAGCGTATTTCCTAAGAGCACCTGGCATTAAGGTGTGACTTGATTAAGAAGACAGCACTTTTAACATGTGCTATTTCACAAGCACTTTTGCTCCCGATGCTAACAGGGTTCAGTTACATGAACATACGTTGCACAGTATAATAGTTTGCCAGAACTTGATCCGTGCTCATCCTGGAGAGGAAATGCAGTCTCCCATTCTAAGGGGCCATTTAAAGCCTCTAAAGCCTTTTAATCTCACTCAGGTTAAGGTCTTGAAAGTTGTCCAGGTTTATAGTTCCACTTCTTGGAATAGGGTCTTGCTTGCAGCGAAAGACAAACTTTAGAAGGTTGATACTTAATAAGAATAAAATGACATATGTTGATCAAGATGTCACCCAGATAGCTACAGGATTTTTCTTCCAGACAGGCTCTTAAGATCATAAATGACTGTGATGTGTAATGTTCAGGGTATCTTAAACAGTTAAATAAATAAATAAAGTTATTTATTGCAAATTTCTGAACTACATATCAGATTGAGAATGAGATAAATGAGACAAAAAACTACCACCATACTAATATAATTGTGATTACTTATAATGCAGGTAAAGGTTTACCATTGCTTCTTGCTATTATTCATGAAATGGAAGTCTGCAGTGAATAGTTGTTTATGCACTTTAAACAATGTACCATGATTGCATTTTTTGACTGCTAAGAAACCTTCTAATTGAAATATAGTAGCCCTTGACTTACAACCACAACTGGGAATTTCCATCACTAAACAATGTGGTTATAAAGTGAGATGTCATGTAACCATATCATTTAGTGATGACAGTCCCAGCATTCCTATAGTGGTTGTAATCAACTATCATTCCACTATCTTTTTTCCACAATGACCATTATCAAGCCAGGTATCCAGTAGTCCACATCTGGGATCGGATTTTGTTTCTTATGTGAAGAACTTATAATATCTCTTAGTAAATTTCAATTTATTTATTTATTTATTTAATTAATTAATTAATTGGACTTGTATGCACCCCCTCTCCAAAAGGACTCGGGGCGGCTCACAACTAAAATACAAACAATAAATATTTAAAAAAGAATTAAACCTAAATAAGCCCAATAAATAAAACCAATTTAAGACCAATTTAAAACCTCCTCCCCCCAAGAGGTCAGTCCAGCCCGGCCTGCTCAAACAGCCAAGTTTTCAGATCGCGGCGGAAAGAGTGGAGATCAGGGGCCAAACAGAGCCCCAGGGGTAGTTGGTTCCATAAGGCGGGAGCTGCTACAGAGTAGGCCCTTCCCCGGGGCACCGCCAGCCAACACTGTCTTGCAGACAGCACCCCGAGGAGTCCCTGTCTGTGCGCACGCACAGGGCAATTGGCATTTGATGCCGGCAGGAGAAGCTCCCGCAAATACCCTGGACCCAAACCATGAAGGACTTTGAATGTTAATACCAACACCTTGAATCTCACACGGAGGGCAACCGGCAACCAATGCAGCTCGCGCAGGAGGGGCGTAACATGGGAGTACTGGGAAACTCCCATCACAACCCATGCGGCCGCATTCTGCACCAGCTGAAACCTCCGGATGGTATGCAAGGGCAGTCCTAAATAGAGAGCATTGCAGTAGTCGAGTCAGGACGTGACAAGTGCATGAGTGGCCGTGCGAAGGGCATCTCGGTCCAAGTATGGGCGTAGCTGGCGAACCAGCCGAACCTGGGCAAAAGCCCCCCTGGTCTTTTAGCCCATTTTTCCAACATGTTCAGCTCATGTTTAATTTTATTTCTGTATTCTGTATTTCTGCTGCCCTATCCAATTGCATCATTTCCAGATTTGAAAAGCACTTTTCTTTTAGAATAGAATAGAATTCTTTATTGTCCAAATGTGATTGGGCACACAAGGAATTTGTCTTGGTGCTAATGCTCTCAGTGTACAGAAAGGAAAAGATACATTCATCAAGAATCATAAGGTACAACACTTAATAATAGTCATAGGGTACAATAAACAATCAAACTTAATTAAAAATTCAAACTTCTTTATCGTCATAAATAAAAATGTTGAAAAATATACAACCCTGCATTGAACCTTTTGCTACCTATCTTTTGCTACCTTTACTATCTTTTTTCCAGTTTAATGAGTTATTTTCTCCCATTATAACTGCTGATAATCTACATTAATCTGTTAACAAAACCCAAAACAATATACTATTTCAACACTAGAGGGCTGTTTTGCACAGTTTAACAATTCATAGTGCCATCTGTAATTAGCTCAGGCCATAAATAAAATGGACACTTCAAAAAATAAAGTTACATTCTAAGCTGTCATTCATTAAACATTATTGTATTGTACCTGGGATATTAATGGGAAATATCTCTACAACTGAAGATTTTGCAGGAAATATTTTAAACAGTGCCCTTCAAAACTGCTTTTCTCCCTGAGAAATGCTTTCCTCCTAATGAACTTTCTTTCACACTGGAAATAGCTCTTTTATAATCAGATCCTGAAGTGTGAAATTGTGATGCTTTTCCTTTCTCGTCCTCTGAGGCTGAAATCCCTCCCACCTGATCTTAGATGCAGATGGTCTGAGAAGTGATTCATGATTCAAACTGATTCCCAAATTTGGGTATCCTGTAGGGTTGACTGATGCGTTATGAAAGTTGTGTGACTGGCTCAATGCCTTATTCTGATTGAATATCCAGGCTGCAATATAATCAGAGCATGTGTTTTTCTTGGAAAAGCTGTGTTCATTCTAATCAGAACTATATTTTATTTAGTTGTGGAATCTTTCTTAAATATCAAGCTCTTTATGTTACAAATGTACTAATATAATTCAACATAGCCTTTTAAAATCTTATCTTCAAGTCAATCACATCTACTGCAGAAGGAAGTTAGAAACTGTCAGTTTTGTAATTTTTCTTTGCATATAATGTATTTCAATGTTTTTTTAAATTGTCAGACATATATTGATCAACCTTCATGTAACTCACTATAGCTAATTTGAAATTTCATAATCACCTCTTCAAGATTTTAATCAATTTGCATCCTAGCTATTTTCATAATAGCATCTTAAAGGTGGGGGAGCCATTGACATATTTGCAATTACAAGCACAAAATAAAAATGCCTCTCCCATTCCCTTTTCATGTTTGCCATTGATTTACTCTTTTCCAATCATGAATATACTTTCAAAGAATCCTATCCAAGGCAAATCTATTGCATAACAACCTTTGTCTATAGTTAAAACCTAAGATTGGCATCAGAAACCCACGTTTGTGATTTCAGAGGTTGTCATTTTAGCATTCCAGGTATTTAGAGAAGTAGCCTGAAGTAGCTGGGTATAAGAGGTACATCTTTATTAGTAACCATTCTGAAATTATGTACTTAACAAAAATAGAGGAAATTGTTTTATTTCCTAGTTTTAGACAGCCTGGGGCCTGATTCCCACATGCTAAACTGTAATCTTGTTTATATTTGTTTTTCAGTATGATGGTGTGCAAACCAGATCACTATCCACTACAGATTAGCACTAATAGGAACTTACTTTTATTTCACATGCGTTTTCTTTTTATTTGTCCTGGTGCTTTAAGAGGCTTATAGTATTTTAAAGATGTTTTATATATTATTTTAATGTTGATTTAAACATTTTTATACCTCTTTGGGTATGATACATATATAAATGGAATTAAAATTAAAATGACATAGAATTTTAAAACTGATTAAGTTAATACATATTGGTAATATTATTAATGGTAATAATATCCTGTTGGGTTGGTTCTGCAACCCAACAGGACAGACACAGACTTCAGAGAATAATTAGGACTGCAGAAAAAATTACTACCAACCTGCCTTCAATCGAGGACCTGTATACTGCATGAGTCAAAAAGAGGGCTGTGAAAATATTTACAGATCCCTCACATCCTGGACATAAACTGTTTCAACTCCTTTCCTCAAAATGACACTACAGAGCACTGCACACCAGAACAACTAGACACAAGAACAGTTTTTCCCCAAAAGCCATCACTCTGCTAAACAAATAATTCCCTCAACGCTGTTCAACTATTTCCAAAGTCTGCATTACTATTACTGTTAATCTTCTCATCACTCCTTATCACCCATCTCCTCCCACTTGTGACTGTATGACTGTAACTTTGTCGCTTCTATCCTTACGATTTATATTGACTGTTTCCTAGTATGATTTGATTGCTTATTATACCCTATGACTATCATTAACCTATGATTCTTGACTCTTGACGAATGTATCTTTTCTTTTATGTATACTGACAGCATTTGCACCAAGACAAATTCCTTGTGTGTCCAATCACACTTGGCCAATAAAGAATTCTATTATTCTATTAATAATTATATTAAGACACAAAAAAGGGAAATATTTACGTTTTTTAAAAAAAACAATATACTTGCATTTTTCTAACTAGACTTCCTTTACAGTACTTTATTGCACACACTTAATTTTACTTCAACAATATCATAACAATGTTATGCATTATATATTTAAGTATTTAAACACAGAAGAATGAGGCAAATATATTAAGGAAGATCAGAGATTCCTGCAATGAATGACAGTCAAACACATTTATTTTTACTATGTACAAATGCGGTAGTTTAAAATAGTACTTTATTCACCCTGTTGAAATGACACACAGTCTATGTATAGATAATGGTTTTGACCCAGCAAGCTATACTGATCTGACAAAAATGCTTCAGAGTTTTCTTACTCTGAAGAAGTCATTATCAAAATCAAACCAGTTTGGTATTTTCCCATTGCTTGTTCTTTATCTCCTTCACATCCTTTTAAAAACCTCTGAAGACAAGAAGAAAATTTTTCAAGATCTAAGGTGTTGATTAATATCCCTTGGACTAATGCTACAAAATCAAAGAAAAGGTAAATGTTTTTTTCATATTGCTTGTTTTTCTGTATTAGACCTCACTGTAACAGATAAAGTATACTCAACTTACACTGGGAAGCTTGAGATGGTATAATTTTAATAGTATCCAAGTGGAACTTTTATTGTGGCTGATATAATTAATAATAATATAATTATAATTAACTAAGTACAATTCTAAAACAACTTAATAAAAAGAGATAGAAGCAAGTTAAAATTAGTTTTATTTCTCTATTTCACAACATATTAAGAATTGTTCTAATTCTGTATGTTGGAAGTATTTTTGTTGGAAGAAGTATGTTCATATGGAGCCCCAATCTGTTTTTATTTTTAAAAAGGAAAGGATGGGGAACCTTCTTTAAATGCTTTTGCATAAAATACAAATAAAGTTTCATAAATTGGGAAAAAGTGCTTTTTAAAAATTACTAGTAAAAATACAAATCATTTGAAATTCCTAATGTCTTATTAAAATTAAATTCAGTCTTTGTTTGCCCATTGAACTATTATCTAGGTAATATTCTTAAAAATACTGTTCTCTTTCATTTTGATCATCCAAAAACCAATAATCTTTTAAAACTATTATGTGGATTAATCCTTCTCACACGCTTACATATTCCTTAACTAGAAGTATAAGAATTTCCATATGCTTTCTCTTCATTTTGGGATGTCTGGGAAAGTTGAGTGGCAGATGCTGTTAATGCTGCTACTTCTATTACCAATGGCATTCAGACTGACAGCTCTTCATGCCAAACTAACAACTGTACTTCATAGCTCAGGAATAAGACACTGGCAGCAGCGGCAGTTACCAGCACCCCCCATCTCCACAGAGACAACAGCAGCCACCCAGCCTACTACCCCCAGTACTATCAAGCAACTCTCCAAGGTCTACAGCTAAACTACAAGCAACAAAGTTAGGAACCACTGGGGAACACGTGTGTATATGTGTGTGTGTGTGTGTCTCTCTCTCTCTGTTGACTTTGGTCCTGGGTCCAAATCTTGTTGCTCCCTTCAATCAGCTTGAAAGCGTTCGCCATGGAAGTATTTACAGAACTGCCTGCTGAAGAGATAGTTATTCAAAAAGAGAATGCTGGAAAAAGCAACAGCCAAATGATCACGTGTCATCCTCAAGAGCCATCAATTTCCTCAGCTGAGGAATCAAAATATGTGGAGATTTATGATTACCCTGGAGGGACAGGAGAGAATCCCCAGACTCTAAAGCTGAATCTAGAACGGAATGGAAGTAAAGTGCCCTTTATCAGACCTAAAAATGGACCTTGCGAGATCAGTGAGATTAACAGATTGGCTAACAAAATCTTGGCAGACAAATATGCGAATCAAGAATCTCTGGATTATACATCTAAAATGGAAGGCACTCTTTCCCCCATGGGGATGAAAGCTGATGAGGTTGGGGAAAGGATCTCTGGCATCAGTTCAGAAGGGTTTGAGAACACTCTGTCCCCTAGCATCTCCAACATTCAGCTTTATACACATGGCTGCCCAGAATCCTCTTCATCATCTTGTCCTTCACCAATACAAAATACAAGGAATTTTCCAAAAATGGATGACTTAGAAAGAGGGGGGAAAACCTCCTCTTCATTTGGGTATGACAGCGATGAAGATGATGAAGCAGACTGCAAAGAAATCTGTCTGAGCAATGAGAGAGGAAGAGGCCAGCATGCTTCACAGCTATTGCAGCCACAACCCAGCTATGCCAGTGAAAGCAACAATAGTAATAATGATGAAGCACATTATATTACCACCCATGAAATACAACTTAGTGAAGTAGATCATGACATGGACTTTGACTATGGATTAGCTTCTCGGTGGGACTTTGAGGATAACAATGTTATTTATTCCTTTGTGGATTATGCTTCTTTTGGGAGCGAAGAAACTCTTGCAGACACACAAACAGAAGAAGATAATAGCTGTTATCTCAGCACAACCACCAGTGATCCTAATAATCAGACAGACAGTATTGATAATACCAGCAGTACAGAGATAGTCAGCATTAATTCTGAAAATGATACTCCAGGCACAGACAAATGCGCCAGCTCGGAAGAAAGTCAGTCCAAGAACCTCTGCAACATGAGTGAGAATTCTGCAGGCCAGATACTCCTATCAATCAAACCAACTTCCAGGGCTATAAATGAGCCTAGCAACCAGCATGAAAAGCAAAACATTATTTACACTGCCAAGCATGAAGGCGACATGAGCCTGTGTGTCTCCACAGCTCATGAACGAAATTCAAGTTTCAAACAAGATGTGTTTCATGACTATGCAAAAAAGTTTATTGCAGTTCCTGCACATTTGCAAACAAGGTGTGCAGCTATAAAAGCAAGAGAATTGGGTGGATATTCAAGTGGTGCCTCCAGCGTGGTAAGTGAGTTGGATGATGCAGATAAAGAAGTAAGAAGCCTGACAGCAAGGGCATTTCGGAGCTTAGCTTATCCCTACTTTGATACCCTGAACTTGAGTTCCAGTGAGTCTTCCACATCTCTTTCAGATCACAATCTAGGAATCAACCGATGGTCAACTTACTTGGATTTAAAGTGCAGCAGTCTGGGACAGAAAGCAGAGCAGAATCTTTTCAAAAGCAACACTGCATCTGCTGGATGGAAAAGAAACTCTGGGACTAAGACAGCCAGTGACCATATCTACATTCACTCCAATAAATCACAGACTAAAGCATTGGAATTTGTTGTCAGTAAACTTGATGGGGAAATAACGCATGTTGAAACACCACGTTGCTTTGAAAAACAGGTCCAGGCAGGCTCCCGAGTTGTTACTTTGCTGGAGACTTTGAATTTCAGCAGCAATATTAATGCGGGTGTCCCCAGACCTGCTAAACCTTCTGAAAATGCTGCTGTTGGGTCAAGTTGCACAGATGGAGTTACAGAAACATTGCCAAAGGAGCAGGGCAATGAAATCTGCAAACAAACTGGAATCGTTGCAGAAACCATGGAAGGAACGCAGAAGTCAAAATTTGCATCTAGCCTCCTCAAAAATGTTATTTCAAAGAAGATGCAACAGGAACATGAGCTCAAAATGGAAAGGGGAGAGATCACAGACACTACATACTCTGGTATGTCAAATTCCTCATCTTCTAAAGAGGTAGATAGCACTGCCAAGGAGAAGTTAAAGAATGGGGGATTGCAAAGACAAAATTCAAGATATTCAGAAGGCAGCTCTGATTGCACTATTGTAACAGCAGATGATTTGGGGGAATTTTTTGATAGCAAGTCACCAACCTCCAAGTCCTCTACTCCACGGGAGGCCACTATTAGCCTAAATCGAAGCCTTTCAGAAACATTTTTAGAAGAGGCATGTAAAATAAAACAAAGTGCCTCTGAAACACTCAAGGCAACTTTCCTCCGAAGCCAGAACAGTGCATTTAGAACATGGAAAGAAAAAGAAGCAGAGAAAAAAGAGGAAAAAGTTCCTGTGGGAAAACTGAAAATAGGATTCAAAGGTGATTGGAAGGCCGATATGGGGGAAATCACAGCTAATAAAGCAACTAAAATGTCTCGTCTTTTTGTTCCAAATATTCAACAAACAGTCAAAGATAATAACTTGCATGTGACAAAATACTCTACAGCGACAACTGCAGCAGCTCAGACTGCTATTGCCACCACAATGATAAAGCCCAAACCTCCAGAGATCAAGATAAGCTTGGGAAGTGTGGAGCAGAACAAAGATAATCCTTTCAATATTACTAAGCTTCTCAGCCCCAAGATAGCTGGAAATATCCCCAATTTTTTCAAGACAGCTGTTGATACCAGATGTCAACTGCAAAAGCAAATAAAAGGGGAGATTATGGACAAACTGCCTCAATTTCAGGTACGTGATGTAAGAGAAAATAAGTCTAAAGTCCAAGGGCCTATACATCAGGTGAGAGATGTCAGGAAATTAATCAAGAGTAGTTATGGTCTTGAGTCAGGGGATAACCACAGTGACAGAGGTAGTGTTAACTCTGACCAGGGAACCTTTGACCAGAAATCCAAACAGCTAATGTCAATAGGCATTCCCAGGTCTCTGTCTCCCATGGTGATAACTTGTCAGGCAGTAAGTAACAGTAAAGAGGACAAGAAGCCCAACAAATCTCACGAGATGGGGCCCAGAGTAATTAATGGAGGCAAGATGATACCTTCCAACCAAGAAGGAACTATCCTGGTACACAGGACCTCAGGAAGGCTGCCAGTAGCCACCATTGCCCCCAACAAGAGTGACCCTCGCCAGCCTGCTGTATTGAAGATAGTCTCCAAAACATCTGTGCCCTGGAGGCAGCAGTCACATCCACCACCACAGCAGCCAGTGACAACTGAGAAAAGCAATAAAGTGGCACCACTGGTGGTGGATGAAGAAGAACCTCCCAAAGAAGAAGAGGTGCCCAAGGCACCTGCCTCAGCAAACCATAAGGCTCTACAAAAACTCACAGCAGCAGTCCGGAGCATGGAAGAGCTGTACAGTTTCAGTAAAAATGAGTGGAAACGAAAGAGTGACCCATTACCGATAACTGATAGCCATGTCCTGTCTCTCATTGCCAGCGAAGAGCAAACCACAGGAGCCATAAACACTATCAGGGAAGAATCGATGATGGTTGCCAAGACTGAGGACCAGGAGGGAGTTCAGATGGTGGGATTAACAACTTCTCCCAGCAGATCCACGCCAGAACGCCATCCCCGTGGCAGATTCACCAACCCAACCAAAAGCATAGAGAAGGTCTCAGCCAAAACAGCAGCCTTTGAGAGCCTGACCCGAGAACGGGCACGCGGTTCAGGCCTCTACGGAGAATCTGCCGCAAGAAACCCCGGGCCTGCTGAGAAGGAAAGAGTCCCTGTGGTCCCCAGAACCACCTTAACTTTTAACGCTCAGGCCCAGAAGGCCAAGCATCAACCACCGGTGCTGTCGTCTCCTTCCCCGCCCCGAGGCCTCAAAGGCCAGGCCAGGCCCCGCGCCATCAAGTTATTTGGCAGCCGGCAGGGGAGCCTGGTGGATCCCGACAAGAGCCGCAAGCCCACTTTTCCTGACTGCGGAAACTACTTGGCCATTTCGCTCAAGGAATCTTCCGCGGAGCAACCGGTGGCCTTAGGCGCAGGAGAAGCAGCAGCAGGCACCAACCGCGCAGGCCTCGTCGCCACTGCTTCACCCGCTGCCGCGCAGCCTCTTAACCTGGCCCGGTCTGTGGCAGGCTCCAGCCTCAACCAGGCGCCCCAGCAACAGCCCGCAGAGGAGCGCCCTGGCCCCACCGCAGCCACCACTCAGCCTCAGCCATTGGCACAGTTGCTGCCGCCCTTGCCGCCGCCGCAACAGCAGCAACTCCAGGCGGCGACGGCGGCGGCTCCACCGCTGGAAATGTCTCCGGCGCACATCTTCCCTCAGGCTCTGTCCCTCGCAGCTGCGGCGGCCGCCCTCACAGGCGCGGCTCAGCCGGCGACGCCTTTGCTTTGCTTCTCGCCGCCCATGGCCGCTGAACCCGCCGCGTTCCCGCCGCCTCAGTTGCAGCGCAAGGTGCTGCTGGACCTCAGCACGGGCCAGTGCTACTTAGTGGACGCCCCGCTGCAGCCCCAGCCGCAGCCCCAGAAGCGGCGCCTTTTTGACCCTGAAACAGGGCAGTACGTTGAAGTACCGTTACCGGTCCCGGCACCGCCGCCGCCACAGCCGCCGGCCCTGGCCCCCATGACCATCCCCATGTCGTCCATGGCGTTGGGAGCGGCCGCTGGAACCTACGGCGCCCCGGCCGCAGCCTACATGTTCTACCCGGGCTTCCTGCCGGCAGTCCTCTCCGCCAGCGCACTGCAGGGCCAGCTCGCCCAGCAGCCCAGCGGTGAGCTGGGGTCTGCGGCCGCCTCGTCCAGGAGCGCCGCCAGCCCCGCCACAGAAAGCCCGTACTACATGCCCACGGGCACCCCGCAGCAGCCACCGTGCCCGCAAGCGGCTCCTGGCGACGGGAAAGCACCGCTTATCAGCATCACCTCGCAGCCGCTGGGCCCCCGGATCATAGCGCCTCCGTCCTTCGACGGCACCACCATGCGCTTCGTCGTGGAGCACCGGTGATGGGGCGCCGGCCAGGAGAAATGCGGGTACGACGGGTGAGTTGTCTTTCGGTTACGATTAATTATCACGACAAAGGTGGCGTTTCTGCCAAAGTTCCCGTCAGGAGAGGGGCATGGGGGTGAGGGAGAGGAGGAACAAGCCTTGCAAAACACACTGAGGTTTGCAAGGAGCCAGCTATGACCAGAGAGGGATCTTGTACCATTTTCAGGTTATTTTGATTGGTAGCACGAGCATTCCTAGCAATAGCAAAGAAAAAAAAATAACAGTGCAATATCTACATGTCCTTTGCTAAACAGATTTTTGTGGTAATAAAAAAGGTGGAATTGTAATGGGAGGTTTGTAGGTGAAAGATGATGATGTCTAGGCCACCAGCTATAGAGGCTACCCCTTAACCCACATCACGTATCTGATATTAACACAGTTGAGAAAGTCCAGAAATATTTCACAAGAAGAGTTCTACACTCCTCTACTCGGTCCAGAATACCTTATGCCACCAGACTTGAAATTCTAGACCTAGAAAACCTAGAACTGCGCTGCCTTCGGTCCAATATAAGTATAGTATATAAAATCATACATTGCAATGTCCTTCCGGTCAATGAATATTTCAGCTTCAACCATAACAATATAAGAGCACACAATAGATACAAACTCAAGGTTAACCGCACCAAACTTGATTGCAGGAAATATGACTTCAGCAACAGAGTGGTCAGTGTCTGGAATACTCTACCTGACTCTGTGGTTTCTTTCCCAAACCCCAAAAACTTTAACCTTAGACTGTCTACTATTGACCTCACCCCTTTCCTAAGAGGTCTGTAGGGGGTGTGCTTAAGTGCACTAACGTGCCTACTGTCCCTGTCCTATTGTTTCTTTTATTTTTCTTATATGTATTCATTTCATGTTTTCACAACTATGTTTATCCTTATTATCTTGTAAGCGATTGACAAAATAATAAATAAATAAAATAAATAAAAATAAATAATCTATTCTGTGAAAAGGAAGGGTCCAATCACTGTTTCTTGAGGCAAAAAAATATTGAAGAGCAATGGGCAATGGAGAGTAACTTAGGAGGGAAAGTAAATTCTTCCCTGGTCTCCTCTGGAATACTGCCTTGCAGACAAGGAATGCTTCCAGAGGAATAGCTTCTAAAGGCATTTATACAGTTATTTTTTTCTCTTTCCCTCCTTATGACCTCATGGGGGAACAGAAGAAATGGGAGCTATGCAATTGTTGCATATACCCACATTATCTTGGATTTTGTAAATGGGACAAAGGAAATACATGTAACTTTAGGTGTCAAGTACTTGCAGCTTGCTTACTGTAGTAATTAAGTCATACTGGGCATTTTGTGTATCAAAACATAGCAAGAAATGATAAAATTTGGCTAAATTACAAATGAAAGACAAAGATATTTCCTTCCTTCTGGCCGTCCATCAGTTTTTACTCCTAGAAACTGCCTGGAGAAGTCCCTGTAGTTTTCTTGGCAAGTTTTCTGTCACTGTCTTCTTCCTAGGGCTGTATGAGAATCACTGGCCCAAGGTCACCCAGCTGGCTTTGTGCCTAAGGCAGAACTAGAAGTGATAGTCACCCAGTTTCTAGTCCGGTGTCTTAACAAAAACCTTGTTGGCAGCATCCATGTTTATGGACACATTCTTTCTGTAACATACAGTATGATGTGCCAATAGTAGAATAAAAGACATTAGTCTCAACATCAGCATGAATATTCATCAATAGACCTGCATTCAGGGCAAAAACAGAAGCGATGGGAAGAAGTAACATATTCATGCACACATGCATGATGGTGTTCATACAATTTATACATTTTCTACTCAGAATATATTCCTAAATACAGCTGTGACATGTTTGAAGCAGGTTTGTGTGTAATCAAAGAACTGGGAAGTGACATTTGGAGCACTCTGTGCTTGCTGCAAAAATTAAAACCAAACCATCCATGATTGTTCAAAAGCAGTCTCTGCTTTCAGAATAGTCAATAGTTTTTATTTCTTAGTACTTTATAATCATTCTGACCTTGTTTTCATCAAGAGAATGGAAAGAGAGAGAAAGTGAACAAATATATTCAGGTTTCTGATAAGAGGAAGACACTGTACATCAGAAGAATTTTTGGAAAATGAAATGAACCTGATCAGTTGTCTTTTTCTGAGAGCAATTTAGAGGAGACACAAGATGTATGTGAGAAAGAGAGAGTGTTGGAATGCTTTGACATATCACAGAAGTAGTCAGACTGCAGGTTACCACCTGCTTCAAACTATACACTTCAAAGAAATACTGTCAGCCACTGAGCCTGTTTCAACACTGATACATGAAACTATTCATTTTCATATTGGAGTTCCAAGCTTTTTTCTAGTAAGGCTTTAATACTCGTTTGACAGAAACTCCAGGTAATGTTTTATTCCCATTATGTACTGCAGATAAGAAGCTGAGCTTAACTTGTGGGTTTCTTTGTTAGAATATAATAGGTATTACACTGAATACAATGTAATATATAAAGTATAATATCTCTAATATAAAATATAAGAATCCTACCTACAAAAATTAGCTTTAGTTTTGGTAATAGTGAATAAATAGTTATGTCAAGCTATTTTTGCATCAAGTAATTTTTAAATGCTTTTAAATATGTATTAGGTTATCTTGTTCTGTTGGAGGGGATTTTCAGTAGAGGAAAGAGTTAACTTTCCCTCCTTTAGAACAGAATCATGATCTGGAGTGCAATCAGCTGTGCCTGCCAAATACTGTATTAAAACATGCTATTGAAATAATGTCAACTCTGGCCCTCACTTCACGGAATAGATTAGACATGGAGTAGCAGTATACTAAATCCCTGGCAAGGGATTTTCTTGAACTGTATTGTGTTTTCTTTTCTGAGATACACTTGTAGATCAGTACAAAACCTCCAGTCTTCCTTAGAAAAAATTATAAGACTTTATAGAATAAAGTTTTCTTTTAAGTGAGAGGCACAAAGTACAGATAGCTTTTGAATTACAATCATTAATTTAGTCAACTGTTTGAAATTACAACAGCACTGAAAAAAATGACTCACAATCAGTCCTTCCATTTTTTACCATTTCACAGCATCTCCACTATCACATGATTAAAATTAGGTCATAAAATCACCATTTGCCACTTTCCCAGCCAGCTTCCAAGAAGCAAAGTCTGAGGGGAAGTCAGTTTTGCTTAATAACCTATGATTCGCTTAATAATTGTAGTGATTCGCTTAACAACCATGACAAAAAAAGGTCATAAAAGCAAGTGAAATTCACTTAACAACCACTTTGCTTACCAACAGATATTCTGCTCCCAATTGTGGTTGTAAGTCAAGGACTATGTGCGCTCAGTATTTTAATTAATTTAATTAAAATTTAATTATGTTACTATGCTCTGACTCCCTACTTCATCTCATTGTTAGTTCCTTCCTTGAAGGCCTTTGTCACTTCCCCCAAAGGAGCAGGAAGTCTCATTTTGATATTGTACTGGGCTAAGAGGGAGACCAGGTAGGGTAGCAGAGGGCAATAGCAGCTGGAGTGCAGGAGTGCCATAATAGCAGAAAACAAAGTGCATGGGGCACTGCCGCTCTGCTACCTCAAGACCTATAATCCAGTACAAAGGCTCTTTCACCATTTTTGGAGCATTTCGGGGGGTGGGGGAAGATACAAGAGAAAGTTCCTTGTTCATTTTAAATTGCATTCAGAATCCTCAGCCAAAATAAACAACTATAAACTTTCATTTCTCAGCCACCTAAAACTACTTTTCTTAAAGTATTGGAGCATGCAAAATACTGGAGAATTGTGCCAGTTACCCATGTGTCCATGTTATGTGTATTTGATCAGCAAGTCTTACAAATAGGGGCAGAAATTGGAAGCCATGGTGTTAAATTTGCTTTAAGATTTATGGATTTGAGAAGCACTTTCATGTAACTGTTCAACAGAAACATTAAAATAAAATTTTTAAATTCTGTGATGATAGAGTTTGGCAAAACTATTAGATCATGTATAAAAATTATACCAGGGATTGCCTTAAATTTTATATAGAAATTTTCTCCTGTAAAATAACAACTAACAATGTCTAGCATAATATGAACCATTGTAAGGGTCATGAAGGTAGAGTGAAGGTGAGGAAATTACTTAAAATTATAAATTCAAAGTTCAAGAAAGGTCATATAACATCTTGCATTGATATAACGATTTTGTTAAATCAAACATTTAATGTCTGTGTTTATGCTTTATCCTACAGGCACAAAGAACAAGAATTTGTCTCCCTTAATTTGAAATGTACTTGGTAATTCTAAATTTTTGTTTAAATAGCTGTCCTCTGATATATTTCTCATGCATTGCTTTGTGCAAAACATGTGTTACATTGTTTTCATGTTTGGATAAGCTGTTTCCTCATTTTTAACTATGTAGAAATTTAATTATTCAAATATAAATGATTGAATTGTGGTATTTTCTATAGGTTTTTAATTGTAGAAACTAGTAATTAGTGTACTGTGCAATATACAGCTAACTACAAATTACCTACAAATGCATATATAGAAGCAGGAGCCCTTATTGCTTTCAAACAAAAAACAAGTTTGAGTGAAGAAATAAGATGCTGATATAGTTTTCAGGTACCTATTTGCAGGATTTTTAAAAAGAAAGCTTGGGAAGCTTGAATTATTACTCCAATCTGTTTCTCTGTTTTAAAAAAAGTGACTATAGGGTTGTTTTTATACATAACTATGTATGTGTAGTTTATTCTTAAAGTTATTTTAATACATTTTTGATATCTCTCCATTATCTTGGAGAAAACATATCTAAAAGTAAAAGAAGTAAAATTTTCTTTTTTCTTAGTTTTGCTAAAATATTCAAATATATTCAGATTTTGCCAATAATATCCAAATACGTTAGGCTTATCTAGTTCCCATTGAAGCTATTTTTAATTTAGAGTTAATCTTCAATAGCAGCTGAATTAGGATCTCATTACATAATAGGTGTGCAGTCAACCAGTTTGAGTTCAAACTAGTTAACCCCCAAGCTGGTTAAATCCAATCAGCTATGGGTAGCTGTACAGCATCCATAGCTATCAAGCAAACATCAGCCCTACAGCAGTATCTTTAGTCCTCAAAAAAAGTTTTTTTAAAGTGCCCAAATCTTGCAAGTTCTGCAGAATTCCATGAAACTTCAGCAGTATCATATGAGGGAGTGCAAGATTTTTCTGGCAAAAAAAGAGTGTGCTAAATTTTAGAAATCTTCAAATCTTGCAAGGTTTCAGGCAATTTGGGTGGGAACTGTGTTGAGGATATTTTTAGGTACAATTTTTTTTGATGAATCCTGAGTTAAATGTATTGAAGATCCACTGAACATTAGATTGTTTTATTTAAGTTTCTTTGAATATGAAGCCTACTTTTGTGGATGTTTACTTGGATTTAAATCCTATTGTTTTATGGGGTCTAACTGCCAAATGTATGCATATGTTTCAGTTCCTATTATTGATAGAGTTCATTGAAATACAGTTAACAAAGTATATATTTTACTTAATGGCTTCCCCTTAAAACCGATTGTGGAAATAACTGAAAATATAGTTCTTTGTTCTGTTTAAATGCTGCTTTAAATTATATTCAAAGGAGTCCTTTAGCTGCACTTTTTTGTTTAAATATCAGAAATCTAGAAAAGGGATACAAATTACTACACTTTCTTGGTGCCTTCAATAATTGTGGAGCAAGCAGTCATTCATCTGGTTAAGCTTTTTTACTACTTTATCTTCATATAGAATAAATTGTGTTTATGTGATTGTCATGCAGCTCCCCAAAAAAGTGTTAACACTTTTGTATATGTGTCTTGTGTTTCATTATTATTTCAAAGAAGACACATTTTTTCATCTTTATATGAGGAATTAGTTTTAGGGTGGGAGGGTTTGTTTTCTTTTTTTACAAATATGTGAATTTCCAAAAGTTATTTTAGAAAGTACTTTGAGATTTTAACTTGGCTATTTGCAGTTAGTATTCTAATCCACTAATGAATATTTGGCATTAAGTTATAATTTAAAATATACCCCTTGAAACATTGAAAGGAAAAGAATGAATACTTTAATGAGCTTTTAAAATGGAGAATTCTCATAGGAGATTTATCTGGTGTAGGTATGACAATTTTAACTACAACTAGGAAAGAGCCATGCAGGAAATCCTGAACAAACTCAGAATGATATTTAAGTGCAAAAGGTATAAATATCTGGTACAATATGAAACATGGAGTGTACAACTCAAAGCAACAGAAGAACCACATATTGTCCCTAAATCTTGGGTGCGTCCCAGAAGGCCCTGAAAACACAGTGTTGTATCTTAAGTTCTACAACTGATTATAGCTGTAAAGCCACAGGTGAAGCAGGAGTTTTTAATTTTACAAATCAAATGGAAGATGTATTAGTTGCATCAATTTTAAGAGATCCTTGGCCAAGTAGTGATGATTCCCTTTCAGTATTCTGTTTCTGGTTAGGTATATTGCAAACACTGCTGCTACCCACAACCATATCAGTGGGTATTATATGGCACATGGTCCACATAGTATACAGATTCCAGTTAGCTTAATGTGGCTGGCAGTTCATCAGTATAGTGCTATAGATTAGTAGATCAGATCCTTAGACTAAATAGTCAATAGCTAAACTCAGGTGTAGAGTCAGAATAAATAAGCCACGGTATCCTAAGAATAAGTCTTATTTTTTTTCTCCCATACTATTTTACTGAAAGTTCTTTGTGGTTTTGGGCCAGAATTCAGTACAGTGGGGCTTAATTACATATAGTAGTAGTCTTGATTCTAGCCCTGTTTTAAAACACTGCGCTTAACATTTCGAAAACACAAGGTTAGATGGACCATCCTATTTTTAAAACGTATTTCTACTAAAGCTCTCACACACAAAACCCCCACTTAAGTCATTCCCATAGTTCTGACTCATTTGTAATTCCTTCATCCATATTATGACTTAAATCTTCTCCATGCTGATCTAAGCTCAGTTTGCTTAAAGAAGTGATGATAAATGAAAGACCAGTTATGTTCCTACTGCATAAAAATTTAACATGCAATTCACCTTAAAAATTAGATTCATGCACACAGGAGGTTCTTTATAGTTATTGTCATTTTAATGCGTATACTTTTGATGGAATGTATGAAAAAGCTCTAAGTTTCTACAGGCTTATTAAATATAAATCTTATTCAGATCTCCTTAGAGGTGATTTAACATGGGCTACAACAGGAGTGTCAAACTCATGTCATCACAGGATCATCACATGATGTATTGCGACTTTTCCCCCTTCACTAAACTGGGTATGGGCATGGCCAGCGCATGATGTATCTGGCCCACAGGCCGCTAGTTTGATAACCCTGGGCTACAATATTTCAATTTGTAGTAGCTTTATATGAAAAAAAAATTATCTAAAGAATGAAATAATGTAATGTGAAAATAAGACAATTGTTTTGGGATTCACATGTTTATTTTTCTGGTTTGTATTTTGTTTTTAAATTAATTGCTTTTAAAGGAAAAATGAATATACAATATTATTTTGATGGTACTGCCCAACTGCTCTGCTTTTGTTTTTCGTGAAATCTATGTGCTGCATAAAATATATGTGTAAGCATATATTTTATGTACTATTCATGTACTATTTTCAGACTGCCAGACAGTATGGGTGCAAAATTATCTCAGTTATATCCACAAGCAATAATAATTTTTTTTTCATCTTGGTGCTCACAATGAAGTTTCAGTCTGTAGTTTACAAGATGCAGCTTTTCATCCACATGTATATCTTAACACAAATAATTTAGTACACAGTGAATGGTTAGAGCACCAATTCTATTGTCAGATGCTCAGGGTTATATTTTTATCCAGTGTACTTGAAAATCAGAGTGAAATTACATTTTATTTGAAAAGAGGGGCATCACCAAAAGAGCAATTTGTGTCAGACACTCCGTTTCTTTTCTCCATAATTTTCAAGTCATTCACATTTACCTCATGTTTCACATGGTGCATTTTTCTCATCTTTCACTGTTTTAGCAGGCAGCATTATGGAATCAGTATGATAACAGGACTCAATAATCAAATAAGTGCTTTTTATAACATGAATTTATATCTACTAAAAATGATGAAAAGTTATATACTATTTTTCAATTTAGAAGAGATATCTATAAAAATCTTTTCTCAGGGGAAAACTCTTCAGAACAATGCCAAAGAAGAAAGTGTTCCAGCATTTCAAGCAAATTTCAGCTTATGTTACCTAATATGCAAATGAGTTCCTTATTCATCAATTGTAGAATCAAAAGTTATTTGCATCACTTAATTATTATTAAAAACAAGTATTTTCATGATTTCAGAGAGAATTAATTCTATAAAATTCCACTAATTTAATAATTTTATTAAAGCTTACCATTGCAATAATAAAAACTAACACAAAATGAAAAATAGAAAAGTAAAAAGAAAGAGTAGAAGGTGCTAAAAAGAAAGGAAAAAGAAGAAATAGGAAAAATGAGTATAGGAAAGAAAAAAATATATAAGGAAGTTACTTACCACCTTCATAATAACAAGTGTAAACAATTTAATAACTTATTACTTTCTTTTAAAATACAGCATTTATTCTTCCCAATCTCATTAATTTTCCATAGACAAATTGTTAAAGCCTTATCACTACAGTCTTGATGTCAGCAAAAGTCCATTAAGGGTTATCAGAGATAATAATATATCTGTTTTAATTTGATCAAGATTGATCAAATAAACCAACTTTATATTCCTTTTGCTTCTAATAATCTTAATCTAGTCTCTTCAAATAATGTACTGGAACTTGACTTCTTTTTAGTTTTTTTCTTTGTCCCTTTTCACAAAATTCTTCAAAACTTTAGCAAGCTTGTTTTGATACAGAAAATTATCCAGGTCATTCTCTTGGTTTGTTGCTTTTGTATGTCTCTTTTAGTTATTAGGACATCAGCTGATTTCTTTTGTGTTCCTAGTATAACATCTTTTCCATTGCATTCTTGTAGCTTATCATTTTTAAGTCCACTTTCATCTCAGTCTTCACATTATTAACTAGAACTTGTTCCTCTTGTATAATATATTTTCAACATAGTCTTATTTCAAATTTAGCCCAGTTGTAACTTTCTAAAATCATAGTTTAACCAACCTTTTGATGTTTGTTTTTAAAAAGTCGTTTAAGTTCTTAAACTTGTAATTAAAACTTCTTTCACTAAGAATTGACAGAAACTCATCGGTTACAGTAAAACTTGTCAATCCAAAGGTTTCTAATAGCTAAATAGCAGTTTAGAAGCAATTTCTGATAATGTTTCAAAGGCACCACCATGGTTTGAGTAAGATGGCAATTCCCTTAACTCCCAAAGCTCTAAACCCGTAGAAGATTACTATCTTATGGATTCCTTGTGATGAGCAGCTGTCTGGAATGCTTGGGGCAATCTCAGCTCCTTAGGTTTCAGAGACCTGGTCTTCATTCCACTGCAGTCATCAGCTCCTCTTTTTGTGGAAACATCTGCAGTCTACCATTTCTTCCCTTGCCTTATCTTATGTTAAAACCATAAGACTATTGAGATGGCATTCATCTGAGAAGAAACATTTTTAGTGTTAGATTTTTCATTCGCAATTTTCCACCCTTTTCAGTGAAGGATAGTTTCAACTTTTTTACCTGAAGGAAACTTCATTCCCCCATTATTTATTTATATGCAACTTTAAAAATCTGGGAAAAGATTGCCTTCAGGTTGACCTGCTTGTAAATAAGATATTACTAAGGTTACAGAATGTAATTTCATATACTATAGGATAAATTAATAATTCAGATGTATTAAATATATTTTGTATCCAAACTGTAAATTGGATGGAAAGAACTGTGAGAAAGAAACTAGTCACCAAAGCAATTCTGCAAATATTTATATTTGCTTGGTGCTATTATATGTAGGCTTTGTAGCAATTTGAAATGTCTTCTTGTTCAACCTAGGTCATAAATACAACCAAATTTTAAAACCTTATTTTTCGTAAAGAATGTCTTTACGAAGCAATATTTTCATAGATCGTTTTGGATTTGAACATATAAATAAGTCAAATTAGGTTACAGTTCTGTCTAGAACTGTAGGATTAAGAAACTGACTTTTTTGTATAACAGGTATTTCACATTGTTATTACAGAAACACAACATTTCAATCAAAATATTTAGGCATCAATTAAGTGTTAGGATCTTTTCCACAATACAGTCTGAAAAGACATTCTATCAATTTCACTGGCTTCTGTATGGTCAGGTAGTCCCCTGACTTATGACCACAACTGAGGTAAACATTTCTGTTGCTAAGCAATATACTTACGTTTTGTCCCATTTTATGACCTTTCTTGCCACAGTTGTTAAGTGGAGTAGTTAAATTAGTAGTACAGTTGTTAAGTGAATCTGGCTTCCTCATTGACTTTGCTTGGCAGAAGGTCTCAAAATGTGATCACATGACCCAGGACACTGCAACCGTCATAAATGCATGTACGTTGCCACATGTCCAAATTTTCATCATGTGATTGTGCATATGCTGCACATCATGTAAAAAAGGGTCATAAATTATTTTTTTAGTGCCATTGTAACTTTGAACAGTCAGTAAACCTACAGTTGAAAGTTGAGGACTACCTATATTGTAATTTCAGACCTGAAATGTTTTGTTGAACATTTCTACCTGAGATTGACTTTTACAGCATTACTTCAGCAAATATTAAATTCTCCTTTGATAGTTACTTCAGAGAGCTGTTTTCGTTTAGACTGAAAAATGCCTTTGCTGTATGAAGTGGCTGGCAAAGGTATTATTCCTTTTTCCATTGCAGTGGCACCAGAATGTCAGCTGTCAATTAGCTATTAGAACTTAGTAATTCTAACATGCTTTTCCAAACTGAATGAGGATGGTGGTGTGGTTTGCCTCCTATTTCTTGATAAAAAGAGGATCTTGTAAAGGAATTTAAGAATGGTAATATAAAGAAAGAACAATGGTAATGAAGGAGACTGTTGGTTGAATGTCTGAAATGAATGTAGTTGAATAAAACGTGAAGGGCAGAATGCATTTGAAGATTGTTTTAACAAAATAGTTCTACTTGTGCAATGTCTAAGGAAAACTATCTGGAAGAAAATGACTACTGCTTTCAACATAGATGACCCTATATAGCAAGTTCTTGACTGAAATCTGAAGTGATCCTCTTATAGACTGATGGAATTGAAAGACAGCAAACCTAGCTAAGACAGTCTGGGAATTGCACTTCATGTGTATTGCACATAGCAAAGATATAATTGTATGAGGATTGCAAGAATATATAATAAACTGTCCTTTAAGAAGCAACCTTTTTAAGCAAATAAGCAAGGATTTGTATATTTTTTGAATGTTATAACAAATAAAATGTATTTTTCAGTAAACAATATTATAAACAACCTCTCAGTATTCTGCCTGGATTATTTAAAAATACTGAATTAGAAATCCATTAATCTGTAATGCGGGGGGGGGGAATATAACAAATATTGTTATGCAAAATAAAGAATAAACTCATATATAAATCAATTAAGATTCACCATCTCTTCACCAAGGGGAACTATAAAGCACTAACATTTTTTTCCATTTCTTAAAATATGACTATTTGTTAACATAATGCATCCTCTACCATGCCTTTAATGAAGGCAGAATAGATAAAGAAACCACAAAAGTGAGAAATTAGTGCCAAGGAATGAATTGTGTAATTATGAACTGTAATTTGTTTTCTGAAAAGAACACATAGTTGCTGCTTGTGCTATCCTTCCAAAGGGCAGTTGCACTAGCTTAGTGAGGTTCTCTTGAACCTCTAAAGGCCTTAAGGTCTTTTACAGCTCCTTGAAAGATATATGTTGCAATAATGCAGAAGGTGAAGTGACTTATGGGTAAACAAAGATTTGCAAAGGCTCTCTGTTGAGCATAAAACTAACTGCAAAGATTGAATAGTTGCCTCAAATTTAGAAGAGGCTGTTTTGAGCATCTTGGAAATACTTGGAGCTCAAAAAAAGATGATAAAATGTAACTCTTCCAAACTGCCCCACAGCTATTTTGCATTTACAAGAAGTATTTCATATTAAACGGGCATTAAAACTGGAGGTTTCAAATTCAGTTTCTGTATCGCTAGCAATTAGCCACAACGTTTTCTTTCTTTCTTTTTAAGGGGTAGATAGTAAGGACAGCTCTTGCCTCTGATTTCAAGACTGTCCTTTTCTAGTGTGCCTACTGAAAAACAAGCAACATAAAATAATGAGAAACAAAAGGGTAACATTTTTCCTATTTATTTCATAGGTCCCAAATGAATAGAATATCTTGAAACAGATATCAAAAAGCATAAAATCATCCACCTGTTGAACTGACCTTTAGGCATGATTAATGCCAATGCCCAAATTTAGCAGCTCCATGCAGGCCAGTGTTACTGGTAGCATTAAGCTATCCATTGAGAATAGTTTCATTCATTTATTTCACTGCTTTATATTCAGGGAAATGCAGTAAAGTACAACATGAAATGAAGACCAACATCAGTTTGACGCCTCTAAAATCACAGTAATATTTGGATGATCAATCAAGAGATAATGTGTTGCTCATGTAACCAATAAAAAAGTTTACACATAATACTATTGCTTTAACTTCTACGGTCATCATCAAAAGAACTCTAATGTTCTATATTACTTAGTAAACTTTGTCAATATGTGGAGATCAAATCCATTTCACTGATCAAAGTTCAGTGCTATTATTTTTAAATAATCTGAAATCTTGTGGCCAACATATATAGCAAATATAAATAATATAAATTAAATCGGGTGGATCAGATATATATTTATTATTATTACACAATAGCAATAAAAACATTTAGTAACTTCTGAAAAAATTTGGCCAGTGGAGTGTTTGATAATTATGTGGGAAGAAAATATCTAAATTTGCTAAGAAGAAATTCTAAGCTTTCCTAATACCTAGTTAGGAACTTGCAAAACCCTTATGTGAGAAATTAGTTTTCAAGAAGGTAAGGCATAAGATGTAATCCTACAACTTTAACTAAATCCACCAGATGTATATGTAAACAGGGTGCAGATCTGCTTCTATTATTTCAAAATTATTTACTTTTGAAATAAATGAAATAAATTTGTATAGTGCAATATTAATGCAATATCAGGGATTTTCAGTTCAATGTATAGAATGTGAAGGATGTGTGTTTGTGTTTATTTTCATAGTCATATTTTTTTTGTACACTGAAGATGGTTATTTAATTTCATTGTATGAGGTGCAAAGACAATAAAGTAACTAATTTATTGTTTACCAAATAGATCAACAAAGCACTTGCAGAGAAGAGGCTATATACAGTATGCTTACAAATGTTTTTCTATAATCTTTTGAATAACTACAACACTGATCATATGGTTTTAATGGCTAAAATGGAACAGACGTAGTAGGAAGAAATGGCCAGATACTCTGGTAAGGTATGCCAACTATAGGTGTGCAAAAACGATCAGTAGAACAGAAATGCTTAATAATGGTTATGACTATGGCTTACTTGTTGCTACATATGTGGAAGGCCATTTCCCATGCCCTCAGCATTGACTTACACTGACCTTTAATGCAGAACAGGGATTTAAAGTACAGTAGGAGGAAGCAATGTATGGTCTACAAACCTGTCCATAGCATTAAACAATTCTTTTTTTGAGTACCTGAACTCTGAAATGAAAATTTGGCAGTTTCCAGCTGAAACTGGCATAGTTCTGTGTATAGGTATGAAATAGACTAAAATTACTGATAACAGTTTAAAACTTCTATTATATGGTAAAGTCTATAATATTAAAAATTCTACCCTTTCCTTTTTAAAATCTAGCCCTAGTGATTTACATTATGTTCTCTGCTGATTGTAGTCTTATCTATCAAAATCCCTCCTTAACTTTTGTTACCTATCGAAGTTTGATTGCACCTGTTATAATGGGCAGTTTAGTGTTTATAGGCTGGATTTGCTCAGTGTGCTAATTTAGAATAAAAAGGGGTAATAGTTTGTAGTCTGCATGTTATAAGAAACTCACTAGTGACTTAACATTGTATGAGCCATAATATGATTTAATTTGGAGAGGCATTATATAAAGTGTTCTTTTGTTAATCAAGATCTAGAACATAGCTTGTTGTATGAACTCAGTTACAAAGCTCCAAAACAGAATCCAAAAAATTTAAAGACATTGGCAAAAAAACAGTTACAGAACTGGATCACAGATTTTTTTTAGTTACAACCAAACCAAAATAGTAAAACAGAAAATCTGTACCAAGACTATATATATGTACTGTACAATCTCACATGAGAGGAAACTGCAAAGTTAGTGGAGTCTAGTCATCTTTAGACACTCCCTGAATGTCTAAGCACTCCTTAATTCAGAGACTTTCTTTTTTTATTCATTTCACTATCAGTTTTGAAATGAGAATTTGAGGGCAATTCCACATAAGGTAGTTTTATTAGAAAATGGGTGATGGAAGGAAGCCAACAACAATATTTACATTACATAGATGGATTAATTTAAAGCTAATTGTATTTAGTACTTCCCAAACTAGGGAGGGAACATTTTCCAGTCAAGTCAAAAAATTACAAGTCCTTACATCATATTGTGGTATAGGCATCCATTTCTAGCCTAGCATATGGAAAAGATGACTATAAAGCCATAATAAATTGAGAAAGGGGAAAAAAACCATTCTGTTCTTGATCTCTGATTTTCTCCAGGTTTCTTTTCCAGTTTTGTGATGAATGACCATCACATTGTTACTTGCAGCATATAAGATCTTGACAAAGCACCATCTTGGACTATGTTGGTTTACACTGGAATCAGGTTTTGACTTGGAGGAAGATTAATGTTCTCAACTCCATTGTCTTCCCACCTTCTTTTCAAATAGAACTAACATATGCATATGAAAGTTAAAATAAAGATAAATTATGAACACATGAGTTAACTTAAATCTTAGCTGCAATCTTAAAATGAGCAAGACTAGCCAAATACTTCTGAAAAATTGTACACAATATGCTTTAACAGGTAAATAGTATCTAAAATATATTCTAGTTAAAAAACCATCTGCTGAAACCATTAAGATGAATGAGACTTCAAAGAAATGTATCTACACATTGTATTAAGACTTGCAAAAGGAACACATTTTGGCTGGATTTTGCTAATAACCCTTTAAGCAATTTTAGCACGGAAGATTTTTTTTAATTTTTTATAGCAGCCACTTTATTATGGTTCCATTAAAGTTATGATTTCTCAACAGTGTAAAATAGCTGAGAAGAGCAATCTAAATAAAATTTTAAATAGTGTTTGTTTTATTGAGTAATTTTCAAGAATTCCCATAATGAACATAGTTTTTGTGTGGTTTAAGAAACAATACATATTGTTTTGACTTGTAAACACCAAATGATAAATATGAAAAAAGGAAACTTCTGACTGGATTTATTGCAGCTTTTTTCTTTTGTTGTTTAAATGCTTTAAATTTCAGTTTCTTTTTCATTGTAAAAAGCTGTTAGCATTTTTTTCAGTTTCTGTTATTATCAAAGTTGATAGTTATTTTTAAAATTTTACACTAAAATTTGCATTTTAATTTGTATGCATTTACAATGAAATGTAATGCACATTTCTCTGGACATATTTCTTTGCAATCTTGCCTAAAATGCATAGCTTCCTCAAGCAATTTCCCTAGCGTGGACAACTAGAACAGTTTGCAGTCAAGAATTATATAAGCTCTTCGGTGAATCCTGTGACTGTAAGAGAAAATATACTAGCAGCTCTAAAATTACTGAAATGGCTGTTGAAATTGCTGTGAGGTGCAGAGAGGTAAAACAACACATACAGTATTATTGATTTTTCTGTCCAAGGCTAACAATTTTGAATGGGGTGTAGGGAGTGATTTTAAATTACAGAAGACAGTGAGGAACTGATTAAAACTTCAGTTCCATCAAGTATCTCACCCCCAAGTTATTTTTCCTCTTAAATAACAGAAAATGCTCTTAAGAGATCCAAGCAGAATTATGTCCTATGACCTCTAATGGTCTTAAAGGAACATCTGGATTTGAAATAAGTTGTAGTCCTAGCATATTACAAACAAAACCCAAAATAAATCTTTTAAATATATGTAAATATGTAAACACAGTGCAGAAGACTCAATCCTGGGCCTCTTAAAGTTCGATTCAACGAAGTTCTCACAGGCTTGTAAATTGTAGGTTTAGGCTCTAAATGAAGGTAGAAGAACTTGAAGCCAGAATCAGGTAGGTTTTTGGTGAAATGCAAGATCAGGTGCCTATTTCAAAACCAAGTTTCAGAAGAATCAGCTTGGTCACTGAAAACTTCCCTGCACATGTTGGAGTTTTCTTGGTGAAGGGGATATTCAGAACCTGCCAACAAGTTCACTTTTCTTTTTCGAGAGATGTATGGCTTTCCAGAAGGAAGACTTTCGTATTTTGTTAGGTATTGCCTGCAAAAAAAAATTAGTAATGATATGATTATACTGTATTACTTGAGCAACGGCATGCTATAATCTTGGGAATAATTCTTAATGACATACACAGTTGGAATGGATTGTGTTTTAAGTTTTTCTTATCCATAATTTTCCAGAGCAAAGTTGAATAAAAATGAATATAGCACACATCAATGGTACTTTTCCTTGAACACCATGTCAGATGCTGTTGAAAGCCAATCTTTGGGAAAATCTGATTATTGAGAACTTCCTTGCGTAGATCAAGGCCAAAGTCAGGTGTAACAGGAACAGTATTACTGGTGAAGGTGAGATGTTTAAAAATAATCCATGCTTGCATTCAAGCGATCTATAGTTGTATCTTTCAGACCTTCCATATGAATGCATGAGGGCTGGAGAGTGATATGTACATTTTGACTACTAGCTCAGAAGAATGCAGCCTTTAATTTAAAAAAATCCTCAAAAACTTTCCTCACAACAGAGAGGCAATGTAGTTCCTCCAGAAAGCAGGTACTGTTTAATCTCATTAGATTATAATAATCTTCTGTGAGAACTATGAAATCTCTTCTGTGGAGAAAACTCTCTTCTATAAAATCTCAAATACCTCTCAAAATAAGTCTATAAACACATGAGATGAGATTTAGTGTCCTTTCAGAAGTAATCTTTAAGGATACTTAGACCATTACAATGACATCTGAATAATTTGCTGATCGCTGCTCTACAGTTGTAGATGATTGTCATTTAATGGCCACTTGTTCAGCAACAGTTCAAACTTGCAATGGCACTGAATGAGTGGTTCTTATGACTAGCCCTCATAGTTCTGGCCATCATAGCCTCCCCAGATATATTAGCATTTGTGATCTTTGTCAGCTTCCAACAAGCAAAGCCAATGTGGAGGCCATCTGGTTCTCCTGAAATTAATTCCTTATTAACCTCTATTTCCTTTTTTCTGTCCTGACAAGTTAAAGTTTACCACTAGCTTCTGCCAGAAAATGAATGGTTCTAGTATAGCCTGCATTATTCATCTTCTTGATATGTGTCTGTCACACATCTTTGAAGTTCAATTGATCTTTAGTATCATACAATACAGTGATAGATAGGAGTTAATGTGTTTTGGGAAAATAAAACATTTGATTCAGTCAACTAATTCCAAGGTAGTCAGATTTAGTTTTAAACAGACTCCATTTTGCATAGAGTTAAACTAATTTCTTCAATCAATCTGTCTTTTCATGAAACTGATGACCTCGGTTAACTAATCTATGCCTCTCGGAGATCAAAAAACTCTCTAGACTGTACCTCTAAGGATGGTGGTGAACATTTTGTGGAAGATTGAGGTCTTTCCCTAAACTTGCCTATCATGGCACCAATCTTGATCATACCATGTTTGCTTTTTCCCTCACTTTGCTTAGAGAAAAAAATTGCAATCTCCTTTGCAATGCTGAAGGGGTTGTAAAAATTGCCACTGTGGTATATTGATCATACACTGCTATAATACGGTGATAAGTCTATCAGAGAGAAAGTTGGAATCTGGATTGGTAATGAAATTAGGACAATCAACAACTATTGATTAGGGACTAATTTAAGGGCCATCCAACCTCCTATATAAATTGCACTCTAATTTCTTATTTATTTAACACATAATGATCTTCTCCAGAATCAGAAAGTAGAAAGCTGCGTTAAAATGCTAGGCAGATCAATAAATATTTCTAGTTGCTTCCTACCTAAATGGACTTTCGGTTTTATCCATCTGCAGGCAGACTAAAAATGGGTATTGCGAAAATTTCACTGTGGTGACAAAATCCAACATTGCTTCGATTTCAGTAGTGGTTTCCAGGCCAGTCTTCACAAACATAGCGTCCACAACGAAATTACCAATCATAGCCACAGCTCCCCTGAAACAAAAGAGGAGTGAAAAGAAAACAAGTGGTCAAAAATTGAATATTATATTGGAATAATATCTCCTCCAATGGGTAACTTTTAGACAAATTGTTCTGTATAAAAATCTCATTTCACATTGGCTTCCCTGGCGGCACCTCTATATTACTGATTCTTCCTAGCAGTCAAACATTGATGTTGCTAAGGATAGGAGGAGAAAAAGAAAAGTGGCTATATAGTTTAAACATTAATTCCTGATGTTTCAGGAATTCAAACCTTGGACAGGACAGGAATGATAAATCCAGTTCCCTACATTTTGCTGAATGCCAAATTACAACATTCCTCACTCTAGCCTTCTGGTTGTGATCACTGAACATAGTAATCTCACAACTGGAAAATATGGGCTCACCCCAAAGGTTCTCAGGTATTGTTCTACTGATTATTTTACTCAAAGCTGATAAGGGCAATACATAAGTTTTATTCAATACCTGATAAAGACAATACACAAGTTTGAGCTACCAAAGGTATAAGTAACAGTTTTTACTATTTCGTGGTTCATCTGATCCACGGAGGGAAAATGATGAAACATTGCCATGCATACCATATAAACATCAGTTGTGAGTTGACAGTCACATGGAGGAAAGTTTCACTTCACCTTCACATGAGTATCAGCTTGCAACTGAAGTTGGGATGCAAGTATGCAATGCAGGGTTTGTGTCGTGTTGATACAATAGACATTTCAAGTTTTCACTATCGCAGTTTATACCAGATGTTTCAACTATGGTTTTTAGAATCAGGTAGAAAAAGAATCTTCTGCAGAAATAGTAAAGTTACATTTTCTCTATTTTTTTTAATTACATTTATATGCCGCCCTTCTCCGAAGACTCAGGGCGGCTTACAATTTTTGGGATACAACCCAGTGTGCTCAGCAATAGCCTTCATTCCGTTGTATATGCCTGCTTATTACTAAGTGGCATTTTTACAAAGTCAGCTTATTGCCCCCAACAATCTTGGGTCCTCAATTTACCTACCCCGAGAGGATGGAAGGCTGAGTCAACCTTGAGCCTGGTGGGATTCGAGCCTGCACTAATTGCAGGCAGCTGGAACTTAAGTGCTAGGCATTTAACAGCCTGAGCCACCAAGGCCTTTTCCACATGTTTTCATACAACTACTGTTTCAGCTAAGGATCTAAGTTTTTTAAATGTTTTAAAATTGTATTCTTCTTCTTCTTGTGCCATAACCATCATTGAATGTTGGCAATCCTATTTTTATCAACAGCCGCACAAAAAAGTGCTGTTGAGTTTTGTCTAGACCAGTCCTTTAGATTTTGATTTGAAATTGTATACATTAATTAAATTTAAAATCCCTCATGTTGATGATGACATTTAATATCTCCATCAAGAACTAAATTAGATGTCTCACCGGTTTTTAACTTTTGTTTTGGATTCTCTGTACCAAAGGCTGAATTCCATTCCTCCTGATGCATCGATAGTCATACCTCCCTTGAATTCAGCACTGCAAATCAGCCCAGATTGCAGCTGGATAGCCTAAGTAAAAAAAAAAAAGAACACATACAATATTTCTTGCTTATCTAGTAAATGTTCAGATTAGTAATGTTTTTGGAGGACACAAATACTTTATGTCTCTACTTCTCAGACTCCCATTTTGAGTTTTCCCTTTGGTGTAAAGAAAAATCTCTCTATTCCATGCAACTGGGCTACTTAACCAGCTAAGAACAGAAGATCCATAGATGAAGCTTACAGTGCAGGGCAGCTACACAGAGAGTCACTTCAAAGTACATTTTTTAATAACAGAAACTCTTCTTGAGACAGTTGTTTCATGTTGCACAGAAATGAAACATCTATCCCCTCAGCACTATTCATGCAAGTTTCTTTTTGATATTTCTGGTCCACTAAATCAAATAAATAGGTTTCCAGGACATACATTTCACGGTACATACCTGTGAGAAATCCAACAGAAGGATGAGCCCTTTCACTACATTAATGGGGTCTCCAGTGGCCGAGAACATTTTAGACATTAAATCACTATATCCTTGGAAAAAGGTAACTGGCCGGAGTTGAACATCAAGCATGATTGCTGACAAACCAGCAAAGGAGTCAAGATTTTCTTCTCCTTCATCTGCAGATGTAGCTATAATAGATTCCAGACCTTGAGCTTCAATTATCACCTAAAAGAAAGCAACAACACACAGCACATGGGAAAATAAATATGTGCATGCAAGGACATTTTGTTCTAAATTCAACAAGATTGTTGTATTTTTCCTCTCTTGTTCACACCTTCTTACAACTGAGAAGCAGCACAAGGCTCTTCTAAGATAACTGCTACATTGAAACGGAAAGGAGACATGACAACTACCATCAAAGGGCAGGTTGGGAGGGTGGGAGGAGAATAGGTGAAAGCTACAGAAGGGGAGATTTTGGTCAATGTAGAGAATATTTTATGGAAGCTCTTGTTTGACAAGGACAAAGTTAGATGGACTTTCTTAGATGTCCTATAAATCTGTTGGAGGGATTTATACAAATTCTTTCAGTCATGCATCAAATACTACAGAGTCTTTAATGACAAGGGTTGGGGGTAAATGATCGCCAGATCCTTTCTCATTCTATGATTCTATCAAAATTTGATAGACATAGTTGGGCATTCAAGGTAATAAAAACTGCAGCTAGTCAACTTCTCATAATTATGAAGGATGCAGAAACACTTCCCCACCCTCACCTGGCCAATTAACAGTATTTTAAATGTAAAAAGTAGGGAATAGAAAATGATGGAGTTGCTGTTACAATAAACTCTAAGCTATGCCATCAAAGGAAGCTTAAAGCACACGGATTCAGGTTCAGTCTGAAACATCACCACTCAAACATCTGGATGATGAGCAGGACCTTTACCACTGTAATGAATTAAGAGGACAACAGTAAGCTGTTCATCTTCCAAACCACTTTCATGACTAGAAGAGAGGTATTATGCTTCTGCATGCGTAAGGTTTAAAGCAATTCTGAACCATTTGCACAAAAAGCATGGTCCTAAACAATAGTTTGATGTAATTTAAGACAATTTTCCATGGTCAAGTTGTACATGACTCCAGCTGCTGGCTAGGCTCTTTTCTGATGTTTTTATTTTAATAGTGCATGAGACATACCTGGCTGGCATGAAGTTGAGCAAATTTATTGAAAAGAAAGATATTCATGTTGCTTCTTCTTAAGATGCCTGAACCAGAGTACAGTATATCAAGGCTATATGTAGATGACAGAACTTGGCCACCTTAATTAAACAGAGTTACGTGTTGTAGTTACAATTTTGGCAAAACAATCAAGAAATGCAAATATAATCCAATATTAATTTTGGTCATCACATACGTGCTAGGTAACCAGAGAAGGCTGAAGAAGAACCCCTTTTTGAAAATCGGTCGTAATTATGAATCAATATGTCCTTCAGAACTTTACGGATCATTTTGCTGAAAAACAAACATTTTATTTCTATTGGAGAAGAAAACATTTTCCCTCTACAATAAAATACCAAAAAGATACATTTTATAATAGCATTACTTTTTGATTTGAGCTGAAATCCATACTAAGAACCTTCCATGGAAAAAAGATATTAATTTATTTAAGGAATTCATCTGACTAAAGAGATATGGCTATTTGCTGAAAGGTACAGTAAAATAATCTCAGCCTTACAAACCTCTATTTCTTTATGCACATCATTATGCCACCAACTGATGGCTCAAATTCAGCCTACACGAGAATTGTACTTACGTTGAATAATTCTTCTGTAGTGTAAATCTGTTTTCTCTGTTACCACAAATGGACATATAGCCTGTGTTCACAATGAAACACAAACTTGCCAACCACATTTAGACTAAGGTATTGTCAAATGTACCCTATTTTGTTACTATCGTGTAAACCCCCCAAATTGGTTAATTTTTTTAAACCCATCATAGTAAGCATACTGCACTAACACAAACATTCTATCAGAGAACTGAGTTAGCATTTTGCTTGCCTTAACGTGGATGTCCTGATTTTAAAAAAATTCTGATGAGTAAAGCTATCTTAACTTTTCTATAGTCATATTCCTCCCATGCCTACTACTACTACTACATCAAAAAAAAATTTTTAAGTGTTAAATCTTCTACTTGAACAGGGGGTTCGACTAGAAGACCTCCAAGGTCCCTTCCAACTCTGTTATTCTGTTTAAAAAGGAACAGGAAATACATACGACTGCTAGCCAGTGCACTTTTAAGTGCTTTAAAAAAAACTATGTTTTTTTTAAAATTCACATTTATATGCCGCCCTTCTCCGGAGACTCAGGGTAGCTTACAATCTTTGGAGCACAATCCAATGTGCTCAGCAATAGCCTTCATTCCACTGTATATGCCTGCTTATTACTAGGGCTCCCCACCCCCCAAGCGGCATTTTTACAAAATCAGCTTATTGCCCCCAACAATCTTGGGTCCTCAATTTACCTACCCCGGGAGGATGGAAGGCTGAGTCAACCTTGAGCCTGGTGGGATTTGAGCCTGCACTAATTGCAGGCAGCTGGAGCTAAGTGCTAGGTGTTTAACAGCCTGCACCACCAAGGCTCAAGCATATCCCAGCATAAATGTGGCGGAGGTGGTATGAATCCCATTGTACAAGAGTAATATTTGTGGAGCAGTCCTATCGCAGCATGGTTACACTAATAACAATGATACTTGATATACCTGGCAGGCATTTCAAAACGTAGTATGTCCTGGACTAGTGAAAGCATGTACTTATTCATTTCCAGTGGCAGCTCCCCAATAGAGAGAAGGAGGTTTTTAACTTCCATGAAGGATGGGTTGCTGTTGAAGATAATAGCAGCAGCTGTGGTTCGTACAGTCTTCTCATGAACTTTATAATTCTGGTGATAAATCCTGTTCATGGTTTTTTTCACCTGGTGGAAATATAATCTGGTAAATTCCACTGAAGAGCTGATAGAAGAGATGAAAGGAAAGAAAGCCTATCACCCATCAATGAGATCAGATAGATTTTTTAAAAACTTCAGATGCTGTATCTTCTGTGTACTGGAATGGCATCAAAATTCAAATGATTGTATCAGGATCAATAACTACCAAGGAATTTCACCTATTCCTCCCAATTCTCTTAAACTGGAGGAAAAATAGTGAATTTCGGTTAACATATACCTTACTAGGTGGTGGTAGAAAATATCGAGATATTATAGATCATGCATCAAACTTGAAAGTTATAGGATTAATTGCTAGACAACCTAGCAATTTGAGTCCCAAATCTCATTTCTTTTTCACCTTTCTGCGTATTGAACTTCACCTTGGATCATACAACTGATACATGGAAAGACCAAAACATGGTTCTTCTCCCAAAATGTTAAATGTATTTCTGCCCATATCCAGAGCAATCAATGAGACACCCTTTTCTAACCTTAAAGATATATTGGATAACAACTCCCACTATTTCTAGCTAATGGAATTTGTAGCCCAACACATCTGGAATCTATATGGGAATTACTTCTCAGATAAAAGTGGTTTCAGTTATAAAAACAATGAATACATAGAAACTACTCTTCTGTCACAAGAGAGGAAGGCATCCGTATCTTTTCACAGAATATGCAGAAATGGACAAGAACTGAATAATTTAAATTTGCCTTTAAGTTTTTCATAATCATCATTGGATTTCTATTTCTTTTCTTCTGATAAATGCTTCTTTTATCTTTTACCTTCTGTTTAACAAATGTTTACCTTCCTTCTAATAGAATTATCAGAGATATTTGATTCTAAGTCTTTGGATAAAATGTTTCCATCCAGTTTACAAGAAAGAAAATCTGAAAGTAAGAAAGGTGTTCAAGTATTACGTTGCCTCCAGCTTTTCCAGGTTTGGATGTAGAAAATTTTAAAACAAGAGTTGGCAATATGGGACCTGCAATAATCCAGACAGCGTATGTAAATAGCTCAAGATACATTAAAATTACATTTTTAATTGTAAGAATTTTTAACTCTCACATGAAATCACCAGAATTCCATAAGGTTCCATATCCATAAGGTTTCATATGGAACGGCAGAATGACAGCTGGTGCTTAAAATGGTTGCTGATGTAAAAAAAAAAAACTTAAAAGGCATACCCATCAGTCTCTTGAACTTTGCATGAGAATGCCATAATCTTTGTGGGTTCTTTGGCAAATACACATATGTATTTACAACTTCTTCCTCTAAATGAAGGACCATCAGATAAGGGGGCATTATCCAATACTCCTAAAAAACCTTGTGTACTTTTTATTTACCTCAGTAGTTATGGATGAATGATCATATCTCTGTAGAGCAGTAACAGCAATGTTGCTGATAGGTCCTTCTCCTGACTCAGCGAATTTCAGCAGCACAGGAACAGCTTCTGGCAAAAGGGCATTTTTCAGTGCCAAAAGGAACATCTTCACATCATCAGCTTTATCTGCTCTGTTCAAGCCTTGGAATATCAGTTTCTTGGCTTCTACAACAGCCTGGAAAGAATCCACCCCACTATATTAATATTGCACCAAAGAGAACCTAGGGGAACCTACTGTAGTATAATGAAGAGAAAATTTTAAAGAAAACTATGAATCAAGAACAATATATAGGTAGTCCTCGACTTATGACCACAATCGAGCCCAAAGTTTCTGTTGCTAAGCAAGGCAGCTGTTAAGGGAGTTGTTCCCCATTTTACGACTTTCCCTGCCACAACTATTAAGTGAATTGTGCTTCCTCATTGACTTCGCTTGTCAAAAGGTCACAAAAGGGGATCACACTGCAACCATCATAAATACATGCCAGTTGCCAAGCGTCCAAATTTTGATCACATGATCAGTGGGGACACTGCAACAGCTGCAAGTGTGAAAAACAGTTATGTCGCTTTTTTCGGTGTCATTTTCATTTTGAATGGTCACTAAAAGAATGGTTGTAAGTCAAGGACTACCTATATTGCACTTTATTACAAGTCATCCATCAGGTTTTCTTCTTGGATTTGATGAATCTAATAAAGCAGGGGTGTCAAACTCAATTTCATTGAGGGCCACATCAGGGTTGTGTTTGACCTCGGGGGGCTGGGGAGGGTGGCATGGCCGGGATGGGCATGTCCAGGGTGGGCGTGTCCAGTTTGACGTCACTCATTGAGGCTCCATTTTCAGCCACAATGGCCTCCTGCAGCCTTTTGCCAGCGAAAATGGAGCCTGGGGGGCACATGTGGCCTCCCTGGGCTCTGCTTTCACTGGCAGAGGGCTGCAGGAGGCCAGCATGGCCAAAAACGGAGCCTGGGCAGGCGGTGCACGGCCTTCTCCCTGAGCTCTGTTTTTGTTGACAGAGGCACCAGTCTGCTGTTTCCAGGGTGGCCCCACGGGCCAGATTGAAGCACCCCATGGGCTGGATTTGGCCTGCAGGCCTTGAGTTTGACATCCCTGTAATAAAGTATTCGATCAAAATATTATGTATATGAAATTAATTATGATTTAAGCCTTTGGGCACGAGTTCACTGGAAAGCATCATATTGGTCTATTCTTCAGGGCTTTATGGGCAAATCTTTTTCTGTTAAGGACTGTATTTCCTCAAGAGTCTTTGGCAAGGACCTACATAATGGGGAGGTGTAATAGCATGTGGAAATGCCATAAGGAGACAGGAGAAGAGCTTCATCTCTTCCTTTCATTCTCTTTCTAACAACCCCTTCTCTTTCCCAAGCAGCAACTAATGGAAAAAGGGCAGAAGCTGAAGTGATTTTGTGCAGAGGGTTTTGGAAATTACTCCAACAGCCACATGTGGCTTGCAGATTGTCTATATCTAATTTGGGATGGGAGTAGGGGAGGTGAAGCAAGCATCTGTGAGCTATTTTAAGAGCAAAATACTATTGTGGCTGCTACTATGGGCCTTTTATATATAGCCTAGATAGCATACCATTGTACTCTGCAGTATATGGAAGTGGCACGCTCCCTCACTCAGTGACCATGCTATCCTTTCCTGGATGGATAACATTACAGCAGTAGCCAAGCAAAGAAAACAAAGCAGAAGGAGACTGACACAAGTAGAATAAGGATAAGGGATAATAAAGGAGTGAGGAAAACAACATAAGAATTATTTGGAAGATAGTTCTTAAGGGACATAAAAACTGAATAAAGGAAAGGAAAATTGTCAGAGTCACAGAGAAGGAAAGGTTTTTTCCAAGCAAACTGGAACTTAATAATTGGAGTCAGTAATAGTCAGAGGAACTTAAATGAAATTTCACATTTGCATTAAGTGCATACAGGTAGTCTTCAACTTATACCTGTAGCGGAACCTGCTCATTTTGGCTGTAAGTCATGACAGTCATAAAAAAAAAAATTATCCTTTTTTGTGGCAGTCTTTAAACAAACCAATAGTTTGCTCTGGGCATATTTTTTTTCCAAAAACTGGAAGTAAATGCTGTTTTTTAGTAAAACCGTTGTAAAATAGTTGTGATTGTGGGGTGCCTAAACTGGCCATAACTGTGGCCTGATTGCCAAGTTCTTGAAGTTCAGTCATGTGAACACAGAGGGTTGTCCATCAGAACTTTGAAACTGGGTTGTAAGTAGCCTCCAGGAAGGTCCATTGTAACTTCTAACAGTTGCTAAGGTCTACCTGTATTGCAGTATTTTGTCATGAGCTCTTGTAGGAAACTAGAAAACACTTACAGGCAGTTTGCAGCCTCCAACGTTGCACAGTTTTCTGATGAGTGCGCCAGCAATAATAACAACCATTTCTCTGATTTCATTGTTACCAATTGGACTCCTGTATTTATTCTGTTGTATTTTAAAAAAAGATCAAATGTCAGCATTGGCTCATTAAATCTAACATTTAAAAATATCTATGATCCCTTTGGGGGGTTTTGCACAAATATTTTTCTGAAATATGGCTTACACAAAGATAGCATGACCTAACCCTACTGGTTTTCTCTAAGGCTTCAAAGATTTGGTTCTGCCAAATCTTGGGACCCGAGTATGTGGTTGAGCCCATATCATGGCTGATTGCGCTGTTTGCTTGGCTTTATCTAAGTTGCGACATTATTTCTTATTTGTTGTTTTGTTATCTTTTGATTTTGTTTTAATTTCCTGGAAGCCACCAAGAGATATCTGGGATGGGTGTTCATATAAATCGAATGAATTAATAAAATGAATAAATGATACCAATCTCTCAAAGAACTGTTCCAAGTCCTGTTTTATGACTGGAGGGAACAATGCTCCTTATTCAAAAAGGATCAGCCTACCTACCATCATGCTGTGCAACACACAATATTTTATAAAATATAAAATAGCCAGTGATTTACAAAAAATATTCTCATGAAGAATTGGAGCAGTTTTGCTGAATGGGAAAGGATCAATGATGGATTGGTATCCATCTCATCATGAGGAAGCCACCAGATCTGCAGCTTCATAGAGCAGTTTTTGGCTATCATGATGTTTTTAATTAAGAATAAGGAGAGAAAAAACAATCAGCATTGCTGATATATGAAATGTGGGGAAATTTAAACTTAACTTTCCCGTTTATAGCTTTGAATAAGCATCTCTTTTCCTCCACATTAAAATTAGAAGTAAAGGGGAGAAAAATCCCATTAAGTAGCACCCCTCAAACATTTTTCTTAGTGAAAATGCATGCCAGGAAGAAGAGGAATTTTAGCCACATTTTTATCTGCATTTTCCCTAATAGTACTGATTTTTTTGGAATTCCAAGCACACTTATTTAGATTTATTCATAAAGTCTTTGTTTTTACTTTATTATTTTTACCATGTTGCTAATGGTACTAAGTGCATCCCAAACCAAAGGCTGTGTCAAAAGCTAGTCTCATTTGATTCAAAGAAGCTCACTTCCAGGTGACTTTCAAAAGCTCATGTTCATCTCTCCAGAAAAGGGTGTTTCTCAGAAAAAGAAAAACATGGTCTTAAAAACTATGCTATAATCACATTTCCTTGACTGCTCTGGGTAACTTACAATTAAAGATCTGAGTAATAACTCATTGGGATGAGAAGTGAAACCAGAAGCATACAGGAATCGTTCCTGAAGGAGAGATCCACTCTTGTTCTTGAAATCCAGAAAATCTACCATCGCTTCCAGAGAGGCTGAAGTATGTGTGGAGGCCACCGCGTCAACTAGTTGGGGACTGTATGGAGGCCAAGCAGAGAAATAAAAAGTTAGTAATTATTTATTTTAAAACACATTACTGTTGCTGTGTCTTCCTGCATTTTTGATAAATGTATTGATTCAGATAGTCCCTGCTTACTGACCATAGTTACAACAGCATTAAATAAAAAGATTGGTCCTTGTGGTTGTGCCTGTTGTAGCTTGTCATGTCCCAACATAAGATCTTTATATACTGTTGTTGCTCTCTAGCCCCATCTAGTGGCTGGAGGGACAATTACAAAGTATATTGTTTGAAGCTCACCCAACACATTTTACCCATCAGTCCACACTCTCAAACCAAGTGCATGGTGGGAAACCAGACTCCATTTCCTTTAGCATTTGGAGAAGGCAGGAGCACAAAGAAGCATCCATCTTAATCTGTGACACATGGTCATCCAAGGACAAACCCACATCCCACACAGAGCATTGTTGGTGATATTTAAATTGCTTGTATTTATTAATTATGTTCAGCAGTGACTTAAAACTGTCTATCTTGTATTTGGTTCTCATTGTATGTATCCCTATTTTCCCCAGTTTCGCCATATCCTATTCTTTCAATAAAACATTCAGATCTATGCACAGGGTCTGTTTTATTGGAGGATAGGTGGGTTTAGCTGCATGTCGAGCTACACACAGACTAACATGTAGTGGCGACAGAACACAGCCCCCACGCCCTATTATGAGATCCCAATTCAGATGCTAAGCAACTATCTCATAATTACAATGATTGCTGTGTTCCCCTGTCACAATTGTCATTTGCAACCTTCCCGCCAGCTTCTATCAAGTAAAGTAAATGGGAGAGCTGGCAAGAGTTATAAATAGTGATTTTGTGACATCCACATGACTGACTGACAGAGTTACCAGTCCCAATTGCCATTTTTATGCCAGGACTACCTGGATAATGTTTCATGTTACTAGTATTCAGTTTGAACAGCTACACAACAGGTTTGTGCAATGCTAGCTTCCATAAAAAAATTTCCAGACAATGCTAGCTGGCAGCAAAATGTTAGCATTGTTCTGTGTCTCTTTTCTGCCATCTTCTAATTTTGCATATTTTTTGCAATTCAAAACTACTTGAGCCTAAAGTTAGATCTGAAACCAGGATAATAAGGCCTAACTAACAAGGAAATTATTTGATGATAATAATATTAGCTGGCTTGTTAGTTATTTGTTCATGGCTTACCCAGGAAAAAACAAAGGGACCTCTGATCTAGTTCATAGTGGCTTGAAAACAGTGCATATTGTGCTAACAAGCAAGAACTACAACAGTGCTTTGGTATTTTATTCATTTTGACCATAATAATCATATATAAAATATGTAAGTCTAATCGTATATAAGTTTACAAATACAAGAAATCTTTCTCCAAAGCTTACTGAAATTTAAAATTGAGATGTTACTGCAGAAAGCGTAAAACCCATTGCCAGCAACTCACAGTATTTCTGTATTATTTTCATTTCTCAGTAGCTGTAAGATTTCTTCTTTTGTTGCTTTCTTCAGGCTCTCAATAAATACCAAAAATCCTTTTGTGGCATCGGCTTTTGAAAGATTATCTGGTTCAAGCTGTTTTCGGGTGACCATCCACTGCTGAAACAGCTGCCAAAAAGATACAGAATTTGAACTTTTGCCCCTTCAAAAGTTTGTCCTCTGTGTGTTGCTTGTAACTGGCCTGGGATATTATCTACTCTCTTCTGATAAGAACTGAAAGCCAAAACTTCTCCAGCTTTAGCCTGGTTTTCTAAAGAGAAACTGACCTTTTGATCCCATCAGATTTTTTCTTTTTTTTTCAGTGAAATCAGAAGAAGGGAATGAGAAAATAAACCTGAGGTGATCAGAAAAACATTTGTGAGGAAGAGGAAATATGTTGACCAGCAGATTTTATAATAGCCTAACCTAGATCATACCTTTACAGAATTTTAAAGGTAATAATCAGTACTTGAAATGTCATCCTAAAAGAAACTGAGACTTGGTGCAATTAAAAACCCCAGAGTTGGCCCTGCAAATGCCAAGGTTGTTAACCAAATTAACAGCCAGTTCAGCTCAGGAAAACCAGGTTATATGAGAAAGAAGCTTAAATATGAGAAAGAAGCTTGACTTGACTTTATTTATTTATTTATTTATTCGACTTGTATGCCGCCCCCTCTCCAAAAAGACTCGGGGCGGCTCACAGATAAAAACAGCACAATAAATTAGATTAACTAAAATAGGATTAAATTGCAACTAGCCAAATTAAGCTAAAAACCCGTAATAAATAAAACACCCATTCCCCAAGGAGTCAGCACAGCTCAGCCTGTTCAAACAACCAGGTTTTTAGGTCGCGATGGAAGGTGCGGAGGTCAGGGGCCAGGCGGAGCCCCAGAAGTAGTTGGTTCCAGAGAGCAGGAGCCGCTACAGAGTAGGCCCTTCCCCGAGATACTACCAACCGACACTGAGTTGCAGACGGCACCCCGAGAAGTCCCTGCCTGTGTGTTCGTACAGGGCGGTTGGTATTCGATACCGGCAGTAGACACTCCTGTAAATAACCCGGACCCATGTCTCGTAGGACTTTGAATGTTAATACTAGACTTGAATTTCTTTGGTACAGGACCAAATGAAAGGGAAATACTGTCAGTCTTTGAAGACTGAGATATTACAGCCAATATAAACAAAGTAGAGTTTCAATTTTTCATATGAAGTCTGAATTGGTTTTCCTCAAGGGCTGACAATAATGTTAATAGCAGAGGCATCATTGATCTTCTGGGGGTTTTGTGGATCCTGAGTTCTAGATTGTATATTAACCAAAGCTAATAAAAGACCTGGCTGTTACTTTAGGGTAATCAATCATGGAAGATCCAGAATCACTCCCAAACTTTCAAGTATGGCATTCTTCTCCCCACTCCACAAGTACATCTGCCTCATCTGGATTCAGCTTTAATTTACTGTAGCTCATTCAACTCAATATTGACTTAAGGAAAGCAACACATTCATGTATAAGTATTCTGACAGCATCCCGTTCAAAATCCTCTGATGAACTGCCCCATCTATTTCATATGGGTACTGAATGCATATATCTACATTGGAGACAGAACTCTTGATTTGAGGAACTATCTTTCCATTTGACACCATTTCATTATCAAGCACATTACATATTCACACTCTTCTGGATAAAAAAAATAAAAGCTATATACTTCGCTAAGAATAAATCCCATAACATTCCATAAAATCTCCTTTTGAATAGATATACATAAACCTACAATATTGGTGCCGGGATTATTTTAAATCTTCAGATGTCTAATTTTAAAAGTCTTGATTTTTTATCTTTGAAACATCTTGTGAAGTTTTGTCTGTCATGTGAAAAAAAAGGTCTGAATGTTCAAACAACTTCCAGTACAGAGCTGAGTGAATATTTTGACCAGTGCTACCATATACAGCCACTTCTGTTATCCAGTATTATCTCTGGCATTCTTTTGAGAAAGCTCAGCTGTTCCTACCAGCAATATTTATTGCAGCTCTCCTAACTAGGAAATTAGGAGCTCAGCTCAGCCTTTGCTAAAATACCCTATCTCTCATTGGGCCAGGGTTATTAAGCAATAGTAGCAGATGCTAATTCCAAATAGCACTTGTATAATTTCAGCAGTACAAGTTCACCTTACCTGAATTGTAATTAAACATACAAAAGCAATGATGAGTGAGATAGCAGCTATTTCTGGATCCTTAATGAATGGCAAGGGAGTACTAATAGCTCAGGACACAGCTGGAGATTAAAAACTTCAGCTGAGCATCCCTATATATCCTATGCTAAATATTGCTTTATAGCCAAGAATGTATGACCCAAGGCCTTGGGATTGTATGTGACCCTCATTTTCAAAATCTTGTGTGTGATCCTTACAGCTCCTCTGAAAGTTGTGTTGAATGAAATATCTGGCAAGGAAAACTATTGTAAATATGTGAGGAGTGATTATATTAATTATTAAATATATTTATTTTCAAGGTTAAAAGTAAAGTTAAAATGTTTGTGCTAAACCCCCAATTTTTGGAGTCTTTCCCCAATATGCCATTTAAAAGCCAAGTGTGACCTTAACTCCCAAAGTTGCCTCTTTCTGATTTATGGACATTTAGCCTCTACAATTACACTGAAGAAGAATAGATGAATAATAAATGAGCTTTCTATTGGTGAAGTTTTCCTGAGATGGCCCAGGCAATGTTGCATGATAGAATTCTCAGTTGTTCAATTGCTGGAGGAGAATAGGGCATCATGGGATAAGGCCTTCAAAGCTGTTCAAATTCAGTTCAAAATCTTGGAATTAGGCTGAGAAGCATAACTATAGTAGCAGCGAATATGTTTCCCAGATAAAGTAATCTCAAGTTCTCTAATTCCTTCCGGTACCTTTTCAGCTACAGTCATTTCAATAGTACATAACTTTTATATTTCTTTTCATGCATTTCTTTATTACTTACTGATGGACAACTTTTGCATTCTTGAGAGACAGGATCTGCCATCAAAGAAATTGCCACATACTTTGAATCCAGAGCCTTTATAATGCTGGCAACTTGCTTCCCAGCCCTCATTCTTGGACCAGCTTCAGTTGACTTCAGTTCCAGTTTCTGCCTATAGTATGTACATAAGGAAGCAGTTCAACTAGCACGCCTCCTCTAACACAAACAGCTTAAAATGGCTGTATGTATTGGCAAGGGCTACAAGACATCTATATTCTGAGATATATATAGCTGAGTAATGGTTATAAGCAAAAACGTATCTATTTGTGGCAAAATTCATGCAAATAAGGAAACAAATAATATGTAGAGCTGCAGCATTTTTTCAAAACAAAACAAAACAAAAGATTTGTTTAGATTTGACAGATCAACCGTGGACTTTGATACTTACTCCTGAGAACAGGAGAAAGTCAGGCTCTGTGAAGCATTCAGATGAAGAGCCTTGCATCTCTTCGCATTATTAAAGCAGCTGTACCATTTGCACAATTTGTTTGGCTGCTTTGAAAGCCATCCTTGGCTATCTACATGAGTGGTTGGGCCTAAACTTTATCTCTATATGCATTTACCCCAATTAGAGAGAAATTTCCAGGCAGCCATTCAAGTTTTTTAATTATGCATATGTTTTAGTATGTTGAGGAGATATGCTTTGCTTATATGCTTGCAAAGCACTTCTTCCAAGCCCAATTAATACAAAGCAATGATAGCAATAATAAACATGTTAAGCTTCTTGAATTATATACAAAAATATATTGTTTTCAAAATGTTTTCCCTTTGCTTTTAAATTATAGTACTTGGGATATCAACAAAGGTAAAGGTTAAAAACATTATTAATTGGATTTGACCATTGGAAATTTTCTGAAAAATAGACAAAGAAACCACCTTACTTTGAAATAACCTTTGCATCAATAAGTTGCAGAGATTTCAAATTAAAAATATGATTTTCTTCAGCCCGCACAGATTTAATGAAGGTGTCCTCCAGTACATAAATTACAGCTGAAGTGGACTTTTTTGTCACCTCGAATAGCTGAAAAATGATTTTATATAAATAAGAAATACATAAATAAATAAAATTAGAAACTAATTCTCCAAATTACATCAATCTGTTTTTATTATACTGTTTGCTGGATATAAAATTACTTGAATTTATCTTGTTCTAAATTATAACATGGAATGAAGCCAATTTACAGTAGTTTTATGGTGAACAAAAGAAAGCAAATCAAATAGCATCAATTGCCATAATATAGGATGATAACTGGTTTATATTATTTTTTAACATCAATAAGTGATTAAGAAATTTGAAAAAGTATTTACTGAACCATATTAGCTTTCATTGTCCCCCAACCCATGTTTTCTTTATTCAGTACTATTCAAATCTTTGGGGACCTTTTGTCTGTTGCAAAAAAAAATGTTATTTTTATTTTATTTATTTATTTTGTCAAGCATGTATTAATAACAGATATAAGTATAAACATGATTATGAATATATGAAATGGTTAAGAATAAAAGGACAGGGATGGTAGGCACGTTGGTGTGCTTATGCATGCCCCTTACAGACCTCTTAGGAATGGGGTGAGATCAACCCCATTAAAATGTTTGGGGTTAAAGTGTTTGGGATTTGGGGAAGAAACCACAGAGTCAGGTAGTGCATTCCAGGCATTGACCACTCTGTTGCAAGTCATATTTCCTGCAATCGAAGTTTGGTGCAGTTTACCTTGAGTTTGTATCTATTGGATACAAACTTGAAGTTGTATAATTGTCGTAGTTCTGAAGTTATCTAACTGACTAGAGATTTGCTGAAGAAAGTAATTAGGATTGGGACCACAAGATTAAACCCCAAGAATTAACCAAATTGTAGAAAAGTTGTGTACCCTACTGTACCTTATTGTGGTTGCTTACACTTGGCTGTTCTAACTTGCAAGAGTTCAGGGATTTCACTTTAGTGATCTGATTCTGCCGAATTTGATAAGTCACATTGCATTTTCCACAAATATCAATCTAGAGAATAGATGAAATAAACATGTTAGTGTATCAAAGACTTGCTGACCAACTTTTTTTTTCAAAACATAGTCTCTGCTTTTTATTATAAATATTCTCAAAGTAATAGCACAACTAATAAAATCATGCAACTGCAGCAATAAAGCAACTCAGTTCTACCCAAGGTAAATTTCACCCCAGTGAAGGAGTTTTCTTTAAGACTATAGCTGGTAAAGGAAAGATCTGCAGCCCCAATAGTTCTAACTCCCACTAGAGTGATACTGTTTACATTTTTAAAATCTGTAGGATAATTTCAAAGAAGTGTTTAATATCAATTAAACCCTATTCATGTATTACATTAAGGCATTACTTGCTTAACTATGATCTGTTGATTAAGCCACAATTGGCCGTGTTTATATACTACACTATGTCATGAACCATGGCAGAAACTACACAGAGTGGACACAAGTTGTTTACAAGAAACAAAACTGACTAATTTGTGTCAACATTCTTCATTACTACAACTCTAAATATTTGCTCAGGATTTGACTATTCATATTTCTTTATGACATCCAAGAGAAGGCAAGAAGAGGTCCAAATGTTCTCTACAAGTCTTTATTGTTGTACTGACTTAAACTAACCTTTACTCTAGATTTCCAAATAGATTGTAGCAAGGATGTCTGCACAAGGAGGAGAGGCAGGGCAAATGATGTCACATGTACTATAATGGCATTGGACACAATGATATCAGGACACATGTGTTGACATTGAGCCCTTAGAGACCCTTGGTCATCAAGAGGCCTTATTTAAACATTAAAGTGAATCAGATAGTTCTGTTTAATTTACAACTGACATTTGTGTAGAAATTCTACAAACCAAGCACCAAATATTAGCTGTATTTGTACCCCAACAAGTTATGGTTTGCCAACTATGATTTCAACAAATAAAATTAGTTGAGTGGAATCAAAGAAAACTATAGTCCCATCTTAGATTCCCCAGTTTTCTTCAGGTGAATTTACAATAGGCTGAGATGAGAGACGAACATGTTGAAACGAAAAGGCTTAGCAAATTGACTGAATGGTCAAATTGACTGAATGGTTTTCAACATGGGATACATGTGCAGCAAATACATTCATTGTTTGTAACATTCATTTTTTATTTATTTGTTAAATTTATTTTCTGCCAATCTCGCTGTGGGGCTACTCTAGGCGGCTTGCAGTAATAAAAAGGAAGAAAATGAAAGAAGTATAAATAGAAGTAAAACAAAAGAAGAATAGAATAAACAATGAAAAAGAACAGAATGAGAATACATCAGTATGATAACTGATTTGCAGTGGTTGGAGGAGCGGGATACGGGGAGTCTGGCCATTACGTTTTGGGATGAGTTCGATCCTGTTTCCGAGGATGAAGTGGACGGGATTATGCGGCGCCTGAGTTCCACCACATGTTTGTTGGACCCGTGCCCCTCCTGGCTAGCTTATGCCGCCAGGGAGGTCACCGCGCTGGATCCGGCAGTTGTCAACGCTTCTTTGAGAGAGGGTGTCTTTCCTCCCCTTGAAGGAGGCGGTGGTGAGGCCCCTCCTGAAGAAGCCTGCCCTGGACCCGACCGTGTTAGACAACTTTCGTCCAGTCTCCAACCTTCGCTTTTGGCTAAGGTTGTTGAGAGTGTGGTGGCCGGCAATTTCCGCTTTTCCTGGAGGAAACGGACTACCTCGATCCGTACCAATCGGGCTTCCGCCTGGTTTCAGCACGGAGACGCATTGGTCGCACTGTTGGATGATCTCTGAGGGCACGGGACAGGGGTTTTTCCTCTGTCCTGGTCCTATTAGACCTCTCAGCGGCTTTCGATACCATCACCATGGTATCCTTTTGCACGCTTGTGGGGCTGGGGTGGGGGCACTGTTCTTCGGTGGCTCTCCTCCCTACTGCAGGGCGGTCGAATCGGTGTTGGCAGGGGGCAGAGGGCCCCAAGGGCGCCACTTGTGGGGTCCCTCAGGGGTCGGTCCTCTCCCCCTCTTATTTAACATCTACATGAAACCGCTGGGTGAGATCATCCGTGGTTTTGGGGTGAGGTATCATCAATATGCGGATGATACTCAACTGTATATTTCCACCCCAAACCAGATCAGTGATGCCCTCTCCGTGATGACTGTCTGGATGCGGTACGGATCTGGATGGACGGAAACATGCTTCGACTCAACCCGCCAAGACTGAGTGGTTGTACATACCGCATCCCGCTCCAGCTTAGAATGTCCATCGTTGACCATAGGGGAGTGGTGTTGCCCCTGTGGACAGGGCGAGGAACCTGGGGTCCTCCTGGATGCACGGCCCGCTGGAGGAGCAGGTGGGAGCCGCCGCCAGGGGGCCTTTGCCCAGGTCCGGCTGGTTCGCCAGCTTCCCGCTTCTGGACCGGGATGCCCGCGACAGTCACTCATGCCCTTGTTACCTTGACTCGACTATTGCAACGCCTCTATTTAGGACTGCCCTTGCATACCATCCGGAGATTGCAGCTGGTGCAAAATGGCGGTGATGGGAGTTTCCCGTTCTCCCATGTTAGCCCCTCGCTGCCTGCATTGGTTGCCGGTTGCCCTCCGGTGAGATTCAAGGTTTTAACTTTAACATACAAAGTCCTACATGACATGGGTCCTATTATTTAAGGGAGAGACTGCTGCCGACATCAATACTAACCGCCCTGTATAAGTCACAGACAGGGACTCCTTGGGGTCCCATCAGCCGGGCAATGCCGGCTGGCGGTCCCGACACGCGTGCCTATTCTGTCGCGGTCCCTGAACTCTGGAATCAACTTCCCTGGGGCCTTGGCCCCTGACCTCCGACCTTCCGCCATGACTTGAAGACCTGGTTATTCACCAAGCCGGGCTGTGACCTATGGGTGGGGTGTTTTAGTTTTGTGTTTTTAGTTTTGTATTGATTGGGACCATTAATTTAATTCTTTTTTTAAATATTTATTGTGTCTGTTTTATTGTAAGCCGAAGTCTTCGGAGATGGGGCGGCATATAAGTCCCATTAATAAATAAATAAATAAATAAAAAGATGAATGAGTGGAGAGCAGAGTGCAAGGCGGGAGGGGGGGAGGTGGAGTCTTCCATCAATCTAACTGCTATCTCCAGCATGGAAGTCCACCATTGGTTCCCAAGCCAACTGGCAGAGCCAGGCTCTTATATTTATATTTATACTTGTATTTATAAAGATGTAATAGAATGTAATGTAATATATTTATGTTTATACTGTTAATATAGCACTCCATGATTGTGACTTCATTTGGTCTTGCTCTTAACCCTTATTTTGAGGGCAATAATGAGCTGGTTCTTCAGCAGAATTATAAATCTCATTACTGGTGGTCAGTGGTGGATTAAAAATGTTTTACTACCGATTCTATGAGAGAGTGCTTTATGCACGCACAGCCGCTCAAAATACACCAATTTCAAGCACTACAGTTTACCTTCTAGGGCAGGCCCGTAAGTAAAACAGCTGAGGTGCGGGAATCCACTGTGCCACATGAATCAGCTGAGCTGAAAATGTGGAAATGTAGGACAGGATAGGGCGGATGGGCAGGGCAAACTGATTGTTGGAGATACCAGTTCACTAGAACCGTCCGAACTGGCAGCATCCCACCACTGCTGGTGGTGTGTTAGTCAAATCACAAGCTTATATAACATACATAAGACATAGGCATTTATGTTTAACTCTTTAAAACTTTGTCCTCAACATTGTAAGAGGATGGCACTCACTGCATTAATTTCTGCCCAAATGTGAACATATATTCTAGAAAGGCTTATATAATTTTTACAAAAATCTATATCCCCTTTCTTTCTTTTTAATGATGTATCTCATCTTTCAGAGTAATATCCTACTGTTCCTGTTCTTTATTCTCTTTATTCCTTTGTTTTTATATTTTATTGCATTGTTCTATGCTGTTTGGTTATGATATACACTACCCAGAGTCAATTTGGAATTGCATGGTGCCTAAATTAAATAAGTTGAATATGTTCAATTTAAAATCAAGACAAGCAAATGCATATAGCATGCATGAAAGAATAGAGTACCTCACTTGTAGATCCAGAATTTAGCTGTATTTGAAACAAGCTAGTCAGGCCTCTCTTGAGATTCTTGATAATAGAAGGTTCATCTTCATAGCAGTAGAAATTTTTAACCTAGAAAGTGTGGAAGGAGAGAGAAAGAGAATCTGTAATAAGAATAAATTTTAATTTGACAACTATCCTCCAAAATTCCAGTCATTATTTATCATTAACTTATTTTCACAGTTATTAAGATGAATCAGTATTCTATTCTACACAGATATGTCCCAAAACATGTCCAATGAAAAGCAGCAGAACAACAACAGAAATCTGTGTCAAATCTGCAGGACAAAACACAATCTATTATAATTTATTTCCAAGCATGGAATGATCTTATTATGCAACACTTTCTTTCAATAATAGAAACATCAAAGCACTTTAAATTCATGCAAAATCAGCAGTGTCATGCAGACTTAAGCCTGATGTCAAAATATCCGACCCAGAATCAGATATAATAAATCTTTCTCAAGCTACCCTAAATAAATAATATTACCATCTGATGGTTACTTAAAATGCCAGATGCAGGAAACAACCAATGACTTAGAATGCTTAGTACAAAAAGTGATGGATGATGTGATGTTTGTTTGCAAATAAGTATTTTTATTTTTATATTATTATCCAACTCTAGGGGGAGGTGCTCATCTCCATTTCTTAGCCAAGGGAGCCAGTGTTATTCAAAGCATCTTCAGATGCTTCTTCCATGGTCATGTACCCAACAAGTCTGTATGCCAAGGTGCACTGAACCTTGTTACTTTCACACTGAAGTGGTACTATTTATCTACATGCTTTGCATGCTTTAAACTGCTATGCTGGCAGGAGCTGGGACAAGTAATGGGAGCTCACTCTGTCATACAGCACTCAGGTCTCGAACTCAGGCTGTCAGCTTCCCAGCTGACAAGCTCAGCATCTTTAATACACCCTTTTCTAGCTCTGATATAGAACACTTAATTTTAATGTAGAAGGTTTTATCCAGCTTTTCACAATCTGGTGACCTCCAGATTATTGTAAATCAATTTCCAAAATCCTCATGTCTGCATATCCTAAAGTAAGTTCCTGGTGTCTTCAATTTTAAAAGATCAGAAGGTGAAGCCCTAGCTACTCAAAAACCTGGGGAACCACTACCAGACTAGATTACTGGTGGCTAAAAGTTATTATCCTTTTTTTTAAATACCTCTAGTCCAGCCATGGGCAAACTATGGCCCAGGGCCCAGATCCGCCCATTTGGCTGTTCTATCCGCCCATGGAGCCAAAAGAGCGAGGGTTCTCTTGCTCTCCCAGAAGGCTATGTGAAGTAATCTAACTTTGAATCTATATTAGTTCACACAAACACTCCATCCATGCTTTTGTTCCGCCCTCCGTCCAGTTTAAGAACCCATTGTGGTCCTCGAGTCAAAAGTTTGCCCACCCTGCTCTAGTTGATCCCTTGTTGAAATTGGGCAACAACACAGTAAAATATTGGGAGAGATGGAGAGATGCCTATGGAGATTCTCAATCATCCAGGTCAT
>CM019151.1:23261353-23782580 GCA_009733165.1 Naja naja | reverse complement strand
CAGCCCTCATTCTTGGACCAGCTTCAGTTGACTTCAGTTCCAGTTTCTGCCTATAGTATGTACATAAGGAAGCAGTTCAACTAGCCTCCTCTAACACAAACAGCTTAAAATGGCTGTATGTGTTGGCAAGGCTACAAGACATCTATATTCTGAGATATATATAGCTGAGTAATGGTTATAAGCAAAAACTATCTATTTGTGGCAAAATTCATGCAAATAAGGAAACAAATAATATGTAGAGCTGCAGCATTTTTCAAAACAAAACAAAACAAAAGATTTGTTTAGATTTGACAGATCAACCGTGGACTTTGATACTTACTCCTGAGAACAGGAGAAAGTCAGGCTCTGTGAAGCATTCAGATGAAGAGCCTTGCATCATTATTAGCAGCTGTACCATTTGCACAATTTGTTTGGCTGCTTTGAAAGCCATCCTTGGCTATCTACATGAGTGGTTGGGCCTAAACTTTATCTCTATATGCATTTACCCCAATTAGAGAGAAATTTCCAGGCAGCCATTCAAGTTTTTAATTATGCATATGTTTTAGTATGTTGAGGAGATATGCTTTGCTTATATGCTTGCAAAGCACTTCTTCCAAGCCCAATTAATACAAAGCAATGATAGCAATAATAAACATGTTAAGCTTCTTGAATTATATACAAAAATATATTGTTTTCAAAATGTTTTCCCTTTGCTTTTAAATTATAGTACTTGGGATATCAACAAAGGTAAAGGTTAAAAACATTATTAATTGGATTTGACCATTGGAAATTTTCTGAAAAATAGACAAAGAAACCACCTTACTTTGAAATAACCTTTGCATCAATAAGTTGCAGAGATTTCAAATTAAAAATATGATTTTCTTCAGCCCGCAGATTTAATGAAGGTGTCCTCCAGTACATAAATTACAGCTGAAGTGGACTTTTTGTCACCTCGAATAGCTGAAAAATGATTTTATATAAATAAGAAATACATAAATAAATAAAATTAGAAACTAATTCTCCAAATTACATCAATCTGTTTTTATTATACTGTTTGCTGGATATAAAATTACTTGAATTTATCTTGTTCTAAATTATAACATGGAATGAAGCCAATTTACAGTAGTTTTATGGTGAACAAAAGAAAGCAAATCAAATAGCATCAATTGCCATAATATAGGATGATAACTGGTTTATATTATTTTTTAACATCAATAAGTGATTAAGAAATTTGAAAAAGTATTTACTGAACCATATTAGCTTTCATTGTCCCCAACCCATGTTTTCTTTATTCAGTACTATTCAAATCTTTGGGGACCTTTTGTCTGTTGCAAAAAAAATGTTATTTTTATTTTATTTATTTATTTTGTCAAGCATGTATTAATAACAGATATAAGTATAAACATGATTATGAATATATGAAATGGTTAAGAATAAAAGGACAGGGATGGTAGGCACGTTGGTGTGCTTATGCATGCCCCTTACAGACCTCTTAGGAATGGGGTGAGATCAACCCCATTAAAATGTTTGGGGTTAAAGTGTTTGGGATTTGGGGAAGAAACCACAGAGTCAGGTAGTGCATTCCAGGCATTGACCACTCTGTTGCCGAAGTCATATTTCCTGCAATCGAGTTTGGTGCAGTTTACCTTGAGTTTGTATCTATTGGATACAAACTTGAAGTTGTATAATTGTCGTAGTTCTGAAGTTATCTAACTGACTAGAGATTTGCTGAAGAAAGTAATTAGGATTGGGACCACAAGATTAAACCCCAAGAATTAACCAAATTGTAGAAAAGTTGTGTACCCTACTGTACCTTATTGTGGTTGCTTACACTTGGCTGTTCTAACTTGCAAGAGTTCAGGGATTTCACTTTAGTGATCTGATTCTGCCGAATTTGATAAGTCACATTGCATTTTCCACAAATATCAATCTAGAGAATAGATGAAATAAACATGTTAGTGTATCAAAGACTTGCTGACCAACTTTTTTTTTCAAAACATAGTCTCTGCTTTTTATTATAAATATTCTCAAAGTAATAGCACAACTAATAAAATCATGCAACTGCAGCAATAAAGCAACTCAGTTCTACCCAAGGTAAATTTCACCCCAGTGAAGGAGTTTTCTTTAAGACTATAGCTGGTAAAGGAAAGATCTGCAGCCCCAATAGTTCTAACTCCCACTAGAGTGATACTGTTTACATTTTAAAATCTGTAGGATAATTTCAAAGAAGTGTTTAATATCAATTAAACCCTATTCATGTATTACATTAAGGCATTACTTGCTTAACTATGATCTGTTGATTAAGCCACAATTGGCTGTGTTTATATACTACACTATGTCATGAACCATGGCAGAAACTACACAGAGTGGATACAAGTTGTTTACAAGAAACAAAACTGACTAATTTGTGTCAACATTCTTCATTACTACAACTCTAAATATTTGCTCAGGATTTGACTATTCATATTTCTTTATGACATCCAAGAGAAGGCAAGAAGAGGTCCAAATGTTCTCTACAAGTCTTTTATTGTTGTACTGACTTAAACTAACCTTTACTCTAGATTTCCAAATAGATTGTAGCAAGGATGTCTGCACAAGGAGGAGAGGCAGGGCAAATGATGTCACATGTACTATAATGGCATTGGACACAATGATATCAGGACACATGTGTTGACATTGAGCCCTTAGAGACCCTTGGTCATCAAGAGGCCTTATTTAAACATTAAAGTGAATCAGATAGTTCTGTTTAATTTACAACTGACATTTGTGTAGAAATTCTACAAACCAAGCACCAAATATTAGCTGTATTTGTACCCCAACAAGTTATGGTTTGCCAACTATGATTTCAACAAATAAAATTAGTTGAGTGGAATCAAAGAAAACTATAGTCCCATCTTAGATTCCCCAGTTTTCTTCAGGTGAATTTACAATAGGCTGAGATGAGAGACGAACATGTTGAAACGAAAAGGCTTAGCAAATTGACTGAATGGTCAAATTGACTGAATGGTTTTCAACATGGGATACATGTGCAGCAAATACATTCATTGTTTGTAACATTCATTTTTTATTTATTTGTTAAATTTATTTTCTGCCAATCTCGCTGTGGGGCTACTCTAGGCGGCTTGCAGTAATAAAAAGGAAGAAAATGAAAGAAGTATAAATAGAAGTAAAACAAAAGAAGAATAGAATAAACAATGAAAAAGAACAGAATGAGAATACATCAGTATGATAACTAAAAAGATGAATGAGTGGAGAGCAGAGTGCAAGGCGGGAGGGGGGGAGGTGGAGTCTTCCATCAATCTAACTGCTATCTCCAGCATGGAAGTCCACCATTGGTTCCCAAGCCAACTGGCAGAGCCAGGCTCTTATATTTATATTTATACTTGTATTTATAAAGATGTAATAGAATGTAATGTAATATATTTATGTTTATACTGTTAATATAGCACTCCATGATTGTGACTTCATTTGGTCTTGCTCTTAACCCTTATTTTGAGGGCAATAATGAGCTGGTTCTTCAGCAGAATTATAAATCTCATTACTGGTGGTCAGTGGTGGGATTAAAAATGTTTTACTACCGATTCTATGAGAGAGTGCTTTGCGTGCACGCACAGCGTTCAAAATACACCAATTTCAAGCACTACAGCTTACCTTCTAGGGCAGGCCCGGTAAGTAAAACAGCTGAGGTGCGGGAATCCACTGTGCCACATGAATCAGCTGAGCTGAAAAATGTGGAAATGTAGGACAGGATAGGGCGGATGGGCAGGGCAAACTGATTGTTGGAGATACCAGTTCACTAGAACCGGTCCGAACTGGCAGCATCCCACCACTGCTGGTGGTGTGTTAGTCAAATCACAAGCTTCTTATATAACATACATAAGACATAGGCATTTATGTTTAACTCTTTAAAACTTTGTCCTCAACATTGTAAGAGGATGGCACTCACTGCATTAATTTCTGCCCAAATGTGAACATATTCCTAGAAAAGGCTTATATAATTTTTACAAAAATCTATATCCCCCTTTCTCTTCTTTTTTAATGATGTATCTCATCTTTCAGAGTAATATCCTACTGTTCCTGTTCTTTATTCTCTTTATTCCTTTGTTTTTATATTTTTATTGCATTGTTCTATGCTGTTTGGTTATGATATACACTACCCAGAGTCAATTTGGAATTGCATGGTGCCTAAATTAAATAAGTTGAATATGTTCAATTTAAAATCAAGACAAGCAAATGCATTTAGCATGCATGAAAGAATAGAGTACCTCACTTGTAGATCCAGAATTTAGCTGTATTTGAAACAAGCTAGTCAGGCCTCTCTTGAGATTCTTGATAATAGAAGGTTCATCTTCATAGCAGTAGAAATTTTTAACCTAGAAAGTGTGGAAGGAGAGAGAAAGAGAGAATCTGTAATAAGAATAAATTTTAATTTGAAAACTATCCTCCAAAATTCCAGTCATTATTTATCATTAACTTATTTTCACAGTTATTAAGATGAATCAGTATTCTATTCTACACAGATATGTCCCAAAACATGTCCAATGAAAAGCAGCAGAACAACAACAGAAATCTGTGTCAAATCTGCAGGACAAAACACAATCTATTATAATTTATTTCCAAGCATGGAATGATCTTATTATGCAACACTTTCTTTCAATAATAGAAACATCAAAGCACTTTAAATTCATGCAAAATCAGCAGTGTCATGCAGACTTAAGCCTGATGTCAAAATATCCGACCCAGAATCAGATATAATAAATCTTTCTCAAGCTACCCTAAATAAATAATATTACCATCTGATGGTTACTTAAAATGCCAGATGCAGGAAACAACCAATGACTTAGAATGCTTAGTACAAAAAGTGTTGGATGATGTGATGTTTGTTTGCAAATAAGTATTTTTATTTTTTATATTATTATCCAACTCTAGGGGGAGGTGCTCATCTCCATTTCTTAGCCAAGGGAGCCAGTGTTATTCAAAGCATCTTCAGATGCTTCTTCCATGGTCATGTACCCAACAAGTCTGTATGCCAAGGTGCACTGAACCTTGTTACTTTCACACTGAAGTGGTACCTATTTATCTACATGCGTTTGCATGCTTTAAACTGCTATGCTGGCAGGAGCTGGGACAAGTAATGGGAGCTCACTCTGTCATACAGCACTCAGGTCTCGAACTCAGGCTGTCAGCTTCCCAGCTGACAAGCTCAGCATCTTTAATACACCCTTTTCTAGCTCTGATATAGAACACTTAATTTTAATGTAGAAGGTTTTATCCAGCTTTTCACAATCTGGTGACCTCCAGATTATTGTAAATCAATTTCCAAAAATCCTCATGTCTGCATATCCTAAAGTAAGTTCCTGGTGTCTTCAATTTTAAAAAAGATCAGAAGGTGAAGCCCCTAGCTACTCAAAAACCTGGGGAACCACTACCAGACTAGATTACTGGTGGCTAAAAGTTACGTTCTATCCTTTTTTTTAAATACCTCTAGTCCAGCCATGGGCAAACTATGGCCCAGGGCCCAGATCCGGCCCATTTGGCTGTTCTATCCGGCCCGCGGAGCCAAAAGAGCGGAGGGTTCTCTTGCTCTCCCAGAAGGCTATGTGAAGTAATCTAACTTTGAATCTATATTAGTTCACACAAACACTCCATCCATGCTTTTGTTCCGGCCCTCCGGTCCAGTTTAAGAACCCATTGTGGTCCTCGAGTCAAAAAGTTTGCCCTGCTCTAGTTGATCCCTTGTTGAAATTGGGCAACAACACAGTAAAATATTGGGAGAGATGGAGAGATGCCTATGGAGATTCTCAATCATCCAGGTCATGGTTATTCCAAAAGTGCTTTTTCCAAAAGGCAATTGGACTTTCATGCTTTTTTTCCTTGAAAACATTTTGCTTCTCACCCAAGAAGAACTGAAGAAGCCTTTTGGAAAAGCACCCTTGGGAGAGATGGAGAAGATACTAAATTTTGAGCCATATTAGAAATCTTCTAGATGATGTGGATACCTCCAGAGGGTACATGATGTGTTTTTCTGGGAACTCGTAATCTAAACAATCTGCACTTTTTCATCTCCCTCTAAGCACAGAATAAACATTTATAAGCCTTCATCTTGCAGTGCATAGACAATGGCTAAAATGATGATGATGATGATGATGACGTGCTCATGATGTTTTCTTTATAATTCCCAGTCCATAACAGTCTTAAAATAGTATTTTCTGTTTCTCTTAATACAATTTTTGCCATGGAGATTGCACAAGCTGTTTCCTCAATAATGTTGGTGATGTTGATGTAATGGACTGGGACCAATCCTAATACCACCATGTTATTCTCAGAAACTGGAAAAAAGTGTCCCAAAATGATTGGCTCCTCTAATTAAGTGAAAATAAATGAATCTGTCTCTGGGATGGTGTTAGTTCTATCTGACCCTAATAATAGTTAGGTACACTGATTAGTTGTGAAGATATGACATGAAATTGACTTAATACACTCACCTTTCATACCTCCCCTTTTGCCACCCCAGCAGAAATTTTGAGATTAACACATACTGTAAATCTTGGTCCTTGATCTAAGCTATGCAATCAGTCAAAAACGAACCGTAGCGAAATTAATAACAGAGGGACGTGTCAGAGGCAGAGTGATCTTTGCACTGGCTGCTGCACCTGAATTTAAACACAAGACTTTGTCCTTTCACCTAGCCCTCAAGCAGTTAAAACATGCTGAGCTGATGCCCATTCTGCCCTTTATAAGGGTTACAATAAATACATTATCTCTTAATGGCACTCCATTGATACATTTTGGCATCCCTTTGAGAGCAGTATTCTATTTCCATGATGGGCAAAACATTTTCAAGCCATGTAGGTGAATCTTATTTGAAGTCGTTCTCATTCACCCTCGAAATGCCATTTTTCCATCTTCAGATCATAAAGCTTTCACCAGTGGGATCATCGCAAGGGATCTGATATAGAGTGGGCTCACCAGCCTTTGATCCTGTGCTCTTCGTTCAATACAAAAAAGACCCAGGGGATTTAGTGTAGCCCACACAATTCAAATTGCTTTTCTATTATGCATTCTGACTCTCCCTGGTATTAGACTGGAATGGAGAATCCAAGACATGAATGGATTTGTGGGAATGGATTACCCACAAGCTAGTTCCACTCATGAAACCCTTTCATGTGATCTAATGCAGCTTCTCCACCCAAAAACACCCTGACATTTTATTTTGATTGCTCTGGCAGAGAGTGAAAGCAAAAAGCCAACCTGTCCACTCCACAACTAGCACAATATGCTCAAAGTAATCGTGATGATGTAGTAGTTGTTGTTTTTTTAAACGCTGGGTTCTATTACATTGGCCATGTAGATTCTATCAGGGCTGGGCCGAGATCTGGATTTCAAGTGATTCAGAGAACATGTGGGTGTGCATGTAATGCTTGCTGGGATCACCTTAAAGCAGCTGTGGCTGACACACAATCCTGGAAAAGACACATCGGTTGTATAGTGTTCCCCACAGTTGCTACCTGCATGCCTTCAAGGGCAACCACTGGTGGGGAAGGGCTCAAAAAGTAAGGATGGCAGCCATTAATGCCCAACTGAAGCCCCACCCCTTCTACATGTGTCGTGGCATGCAGAAAGAAAGATCTGAACTTTTGATTGTGCAAACTTTTCTGCTCTTTGCCCTCCCCCTGACACTCAATGCCATTGAAAGTTCTTAATCGCAGTGTATGCTTTGAATGTGGATCTTTGCCCAGCTGTATTATCTATCAGATTTACTAAATCTTCTCCTGCCATTGTTTGCATGGAACTTACAAGACAGCTCTTGAGAATGTGCTGGCTATATAATACATGATGACTGGGTTACATATCATTTAGCCTTTTACAAATATCATGACCCTAATTCAAAGCATGCAAGGTAGATATATATATAAGTAAAACCTTTAAAACAAACCTTTCTACTTATTCTCTTACCTTTCCACGAATCCAATGCAAAAATACAGGCCTTTTTAAAGCAGCAAGATGCTCTTCTTCATATAGTTTATTAGTGTTTTTCTGCTGAAAAATGTCTTTTGCTACAGGACGCTCGTTCACATTTTCAAGTGATACATCTGTAATCTGGAAAGGCAAAAACAACAACAACCCCCAATAAAATAAAATAGGAAAAATCAACTAATTTGCAGTGGGAGTTTATTTCTCAGACTTAATTTCCCCTTTCTTCAATTATTTTTCAAAATGTATTTTCCATTTTATCTGTGTACTGATCATATACTTTGAAGTGGCTTTTCAAAACCAATGTGTAACCTGCAATTTCTAATCAGTCTTACACAAATTGGCCAAGGACAATGATGAATTCACATAGCATACCAACTCTTAATGTGATTTATTTGGGGTTTTTTGTTTACTATGATGTGATTTTACAAATCTGGCCTTTGTTCTATTACATGAGAGTTTACATAAGCATCCTGAAATAATTAAACTCTACATAATTGATAGGTCTTTTCCAATGAGCCTTAAATATTGGGAAATTCTAAACAGAATCTCTATATTTCTCATTTGGCTTCAATTCACTAAGTTGCTAACTTTGAGCCTGATAGCTCCTTATGTTGAAACCTAGTATGTACCACTGAACATTGTGGGCTATACTTTCTAAGTAAACAGTGCAATATTAAATGCCTTCAATTTTAAAATGCATCCTATATTTTCTGTAAGTACAATTTAATCACATTTTGCATCTTACTAACTAAATTTGCATTACCCAAATTATCAGAAAATGCCTTTATAACATCATCTTACAATAATTGCCTACCGCAATTTTGATCAACTGGTCATCATCATTATTGGGATTTCTCCATACTAAGTTGACATCCACTCCAGATGAAATTCGATAGCCCACACTCTCGTGGGGTAAACCTCTCACTCTGTCAATAAGAACTTGGGTGGAATAGGTAAATTTGTATAATTTGTCATTGTTTATTCGAGGACCAGTATTGTGGCCTATATGAAGAAAAAAATAATTGTGGAAAGTGTTGCGTGAGTGATAAGCTAAAGTACAAAGAGGCCACCATATTACAGTCCTATCTCCAAAGCATGGTTTAAATATGAGAGATTTAAGACAACTCTTAAACTTACCTCTGATCAGATTCACCACCAAGGTTCCTCAGACTGAACCTTAAGAGTCTTTCTAGATGCTTTTTAACAAACTTTTGTGAATCATATTTGCACTAAAACTCTACTTAAAACTTGTCACCTTTAATGAAAGGGTAACAGAGTAGCATACCCAAACCAAAGTTCCAGGAATTAAAACAGGAACAGTCTAAAATATGAAAGCCCTAGGCAAATATAGGAAAATATATAAATAAAAAGGTGTGTGTGTGTGTAGGGAGGAAGGAAGGAAGGAAGGAAGGAAGGAAGGAAGGAAGGAAGGAAGGAAGGAAGGAAAATTTCTGACAACCACTGCCAGCTTCATACAAGGAAATTTAGTGGGGAAGCTGAGAAGTCAGAAGTCGCTCCTTCTCCTATTAATTGTTTATGGTTATTCTCTTTGTCTGTTTAGGAAAGGAAATATCTTTGCAATAATGACCCATGGATCATGGATTGTCTAGTTCCTATCAAAGCTTTGGGCTGAGCCTAGTTTTATCCATTGCTAAAAGAATTCCTACTGGTAGCATTCTATAATAAGCTACCGTGCTGTAAATAATATTTCATTACTATTATTTCAACAAAATTTTCAATGGATGATTGGCAGGGGCAGAGTTTATGAAGGAAGTAATATGCCACTGTATCACATCCATCCATTTCAAGGCCATCCCTACTATTAGACCTAGTAAGGCTGTTGGCTGAGGTTGTAGCTATTGGGATGAATGGTGTAGCAGCAAAGTACTGAACTGCACTCCCGCACTGGGTGTATCATTCAATTTGACCTTCATCTTTTCACTCATTGACTAGAAATTTTGCAGTACGATGCCTCCTTTTAATCACTTCCCAGCCTTTTGGCTAAGATCAAATGTATTTCATCTGTTGGAAATATATGCATACATATAAATGTGCTTATTTGTCTCTCTGCCTCCCATGCTTTTTTGTTTTCTTATCCATGTATTAAATTATATGATAGTATTCTAAATTTGAAATTACCTTGGGTATTTGGCAGAGGCAGTGTATAAAGACCACAGAAATATAATAAAACACAGACTGGAAAAAATATTAATACATCTTTGGGAATAACACAGATTGAGTTAGCAAAATTCTAATATGTTTAGCCTGTTAATTTATGTTTAAATTTATCTTTTTCAGAATTTTGTGTTTGCTGTGTCTGATCTACTGGCTAGAGTTGTTTACAATAATTTGATATATTTTACCTGATTATAAACTGTGACAAATAATAGTTTTAATGCTAATGCACAATTAAAACTGACGGTTTAATTAATATGTATCTATTTTCATCTGCACAATTTTACATTAATCTGCATTAATGTTATTCTCCTTCTGATTCATTTGCAAAGTTTATTCATATAAATGTAGATTTCCCTAAATAGTACTAGATATACATTTTAATGCAGTATGTCTTCTTCTTCTTCATCTTCAGTCTTTGGTCTTCGTCTTCGGTCCGATCTAAGTATAGTATATAAAACCATACATTGCAATGACCTACCTGTCAATGAATACTTCAGCTTCAACCATAACAATACAAGAGCACACAATAGATACAAACTCAAGGTTAACTGCACCAAACTTGATTGCAGGAAATATGACTTCAGCAACAGAGTGGTCAATGTCTGGAATACTCTACCTGACTTTGTGGTTTCTTTCCCAAACCCCCCAAATTTTAACCTTAGACTGTCTACTATTGACCTCACCCCTTTCCTAAGAGATCTGTAGGGGGCGTGCATAAGCGCATCAAAGTGTCTACCATCCCTGTCCTATTGTTTCTTTTTATTATCTTATATGTATCCATGTATTTATAACTATGTTTATACTTATACCTATTATCTTATAAGCAATTGACTAATCAAATAAATAAATAAATAAATGTTGAGATTCTCACATAAGGCAGAGAGTGCCACTGTTACCTAAACATGTTGCAGAGAGAAATGAGTACATGCAACTTGGATATCTATTTTAGTGTCTGTCATTACAACTTTCTATAATTAACTCATGGTGCTGTATAATAGAGAAAGCTATGCTGCCTGAGCTGAGACAGCTGTCAGGGACTGTACCTTTTATTAGTACTCCTGGCATAGACAACACATGCGGTTTTAACCATTAGCTGGCTCTAAGTTTACACTTGCTGTGTCTTACAGCAAGCAGTTTGGAGAAAATACTAAGCTATAGCATTACAGCTGTATTTTCTGCTGTAATCTCACTGAATCCCTCTGAAAAGTATTATACATTTATATAGAAATATACTTTTAATATAGAAATATTTTACATACATAAGCAATCAAAAATATGATAATTAAAATCTATTTTATTACAAAAGCATGTGTTGTTTCGATTGTGATTCTAGGCAGTTGCAACAAAATATCAATACAATCAAAATAAATTTAACACAACTCTAATATTGTCATAGAAAGCATTCTTATAATACCAAGTGGCCAGGATAAATTTGAGTTCACGTTTGCCCAATTATCTGATCATTCTAATGCACAAACATATTCTTTTATAATAAATTACTAAAATGGAATGAAGGCAACATTAGGTATCTCTGTACTCAGGCTAATTTAATGTTCCACATTTATCGTTATCAGATCACAGAGTCTTTAAAAAATCTTCCATGAAGACATACTTTAAGTCCTGCTATAGTCCAAAGGTCGCAATTGTACAACTGATGTTATAATTGCAAACATAATACAAATATAATTAAGGGAGTACTATTCAATGCAGATTAATAGGGAAAAAATGGAGACTTCATGCTTCCATATAATTGCATATTGCTGAATTAAACATTATGACATTTTTGAAAATGCTTAACACTGCTACTGTTCTTTAAAAAGAAAAGCGGCAGTTTAGAACCCCAAACTGCTGCTGTAATCCAGATTTGGATCAGAGCCCACGTCAGTTTGCCACTCAAAATCCACTTTCCCACCTGCCATTTGCCCTTTAGCTTTTCTGCACTTCCCTTGGCTAATGTACAAATTACCCTAAATAGCAGGATAGGATATTAGTAATTTCTGTGATATATATATATTCCTGTACATGTCTATACTGTCGTGTGTGTATACACACACATATACATATATGTGCATATATATAATCGTGTGTGTGTACACACACACACACATACATACACACACATATATGTATACACACACACACACACACACACACACACACACACACAGAGGACAGTATAGACATGTACAGAAAAGTAAGTCAGAAATATGTGTGTGTATATCTCACATATTTTCCTGTCCACTTTTGGTCAAAAACTAAAAGTAGATGTGTTAAAATATTAAAAATAAGAAATGGTGTAGGGTCTCTTGCTTGGGTGGGGGGTGGGTTGGACTAGATGACCTACAAGGTCCCTTCCAACTCTGTTATTCTGTTATTTCAATGGAACACTGAAATGAAAGTACTTTATTTTGCTTAAAAGCAGAAAAGCAAAAAAAAAAAGATTGAAAACCTCGTATCACAACTAGTTCTACTCAGTGAACACATTATTTTTCCCAAAGTTGTCCATCCTAGATCTAAAGCACAATGATAGCATTTCATTACTCTGGGGTACTCTGTGACTAGATGATCTGTTCTCCACACACTGGCTTCTATTTTAGCATCACTGCTTGTCCTGTATTTGTTTAAGTTTAAATTGGGCTGCCTCCAACTCCAAGAAAAACACACTGACAGAAAGGTACTTCTTGGAAAAGCAAAATGCCACCCTACACTTCTCATCTGTGGCAGGAAACTAAGGAATATGTTCCTTAAAGTGTGATAGCTAACACTTTTCCTCCCACTGTAAGCAACAAATGGCTCAAAAAAAATGTGGGAGTTTTTTCAGTGTATTATTCATAATTTTTTTTTACTAGCACGAATGAAATATGACACATTTTCAAAATTGACTTCAATAGGAATTTAGTCTATCAGTACAGGCTGAACAGAATTCATTTCCAGGGGCGTATGGCAGTTATGAGGGCCATGGACACATTTTTTTTAACTTGCCACCCCATAAGAGCCACTATCCATTCCTCCCTGAAGTTATATAAATTGCATTTCCCTCCTAATTTTTTTAATTATTCAGATGATTTCTAACTACACATTGAAATACATTTGCCCAGAAATATGTAGGATAGAATAAAACAAAAACAAAAACCCACGTTTCAACAAAAGGACATTAAAATGCAACCACATCAAAAAAAATATGTAACTGTATATCAAAATAAACATAAGACAAATAAGAGAGAAGTAACCAGGTTTAAAAACAGAGACAACTAGGCACACCATTCAAGCAAGGTCCGAGATAAATTGGCTTTAGGAAAAATTTAAAAATCGATTAGGAAGTTTTTGGAGAGACCATCCACAGCGAGAAGCCCCTCAACTTGCTGTCACTCAGCAGGGGCAGTCAGAAAAGGTCAATGGAAGATTATGCCAGCATTTGAGTAGGCGCATGTATCCAGAAGCAATTCTTCAGTAAATCCTCACACTATGAAAGGTTCTGAAAGGACTGAACTTTAAGACTTAGGCAGAAAGCTCAGTTGTCACTCAGTTGAGTGAAAAGGATGGACAGAGCAGTGTTTGCTGATCGCATTTTGAAGCAAGTAAGCTAAGCATATTGTAATTTAAAGGTGGGTACTCAACTTCCCAAATATATTTTTCCATTTGTTTCCATTTGTTCCGATATTATACTATGCCAGCACCTTCAATTGGACCTAAACCTTGTTTAAAAGACAATGAGGATGTCAAAGTACCCTCTCATATCTTTCTCCCTGCAGGTTTCCTTGCAAGCAGGTGCCAAATTCCATTCAAAAGTGATCTAGAAAATGCATTTTACCTGAGAGTACCCACACTTGGTTAGCAGCCAAGTTACCTGACCTCCTTGCTCAGATCATAGTTCAATATGCCTTACTTATCACCTCTTTTAATGAACTGGAACTAAATCTTTGTCAGTGAGGACTATACCACCTGCAAGACTGCACCTATTATTTCTTGCTGGGTGTAGTAAGCAAGGAGCCACTGTGCTTAATGACATACCTTCTTGTTCACATCCACCCTTAGGCCTAAAACTTAATCAGTTACATGACAATGTGATTAAATAAAATATAAAAATAAAAAATATAGAGTGCTCTGGATTTTCAAAATTGACTAGTCTACTTTCATTATGATACCCAGTTATTATGAAAAGCCTTGTCCTCAAAACCTCTTGCAAATGTGGCCCAGGGGATGCTGCAAGATATCCTACTATATTTTTGTTAAGGAACTTTGAAAAACCATGGAAAAACTCTGCCAAATGAACTGTAAGTATGTAGTCCCTTGCTACAATCCCTGCACAGGGTAAGCTAGATAATTTCTTGCTTGTGGTTTCTTCTGTATTTGCATCTCAATGGAATATATAACCATCACCTCTTGTCACACAGATTGTAATAAAGTAGTTGGAATGAAACATTCAATCATTTCTTCTACTCTATTTAATTTTTTAATTTTTAATTTTTTTATTTTTATACTCTAAATTATCAGTCAAGTTCATTTACATTCTGATCACTGAACATAAGCAGTCCTATAAATTGGATTTCCATAGCATATATTTTTAAATATCTTGGAAATTTTGTAGTTAATGACTGCTAAAGATCCTACTTCCAAAGTCAAAGGAACATAGTTCTGTTTATGAAGACATACATCTTGAAACCTAGAAATTCTATCTTGATCTCTTGCATTATGCAGCTGTTTATCTTACAATCATGTAGACTGATGGGCTTGATTACCCCTTCCTTCCAAATATAGCTAGCTACCTTTCTTTCTCATTGATAGACTCAGTATCCAACCAGTTTATGGTTTACCATTTTACAAGCAGATTATCTGTCATTGTTTTAACAGGAAATTCCAAGATACTTAAGAGCATGGCAAGTTAAAGAAGATAGTGCAATGCACTTTGCTAAACAACTATGTTGCTGCACATAATTGTTATACCTTAGATCAAACAGATCTCTATTGGAAAAACTACCCTGGCATTATATTCTAATTTTGAATGACTTCAGTCCAGTATAAAAAAATATAAGATGACAGATCAGGAGGAGAATAGATTGAAAAAAATTGCTGGATAGCAGGTGAAGTCTTTGATGAGATATATTACCATACATTTACAATATTGTTTAAATGTGCACGTGCAAATGTACATACAGTTAATTCACACAAAACCTATAGTAAGTGGCACTTTATTCAGATAATGGCACCCTCAGCCAATTTTTGCAAAACCAACAAATGTTTGATGCCCTGAAAAGCAAATATATGTCAACTATTGGTCATGACTACACAAGACGTTAATAACCGGCAGTGAAAACTGTTCAGAAATAATTCCCATTGGTTTAAAAGATCTGGCCTGGATTAGAAAAACTATTTTCTTAAACCTTTCTAAAGTAGATTCCTGTGAATAGTTTCAGTGTTAAAGCAGAAATCCAGATTTCATAAGAAGAAAGACCTAACTTGCTCCAAACTATTGATGGCTCACAAAGCAATCCATTTAACATAATCTTCCCCATCTCAACCCCCACTTCCCAATTAATTCAGAATGATCTAGATATGAGATCCACATAAGCAAAATCTACAATGTACCTTCATCTCTCTTATTAAAAGGCAGATACACCTCTATTAATGGAAGTCAAAAGATTAAAGCAACTTACCTTTGACTGATGCTGAATATGTGGAAATGATGCATGGGAAAAGCACAATAAGAAGAACCATGGCTGGCTCACATACAGTACGAATTATCATATTGGAAATAATGTAAGGAAATTGTGAACTGCTCTGATTGAAATGAAATCTACAAAGAAGTCTTCTATCTGCCACAATGGTGTTTATCTAGATGTAGTAAGAGTCAGGTTCCAAATTCCACACTTGGGTACTAAGTCCATTGAAGGGTTTTCTAGTTAATTATTGACAAGTGAGATAATGTGTGTTTAAATATTTTATTCTTTTCTTAAGCTTTCATTACTACATGCTAAAAGATGTACAAATGTTAGCCAGTGTAATACTTGTACATTTGCCCAACTTCCCTTAAACTTTGTAAATGCAGTGGGAATTATTGCAGAAGACATATGATTGATAAATCTAATGAAAAATTATTCTTTTAAATCTTTGCACTGTGTGGCATTATGTCTTTAAGAACTTTAAAACATACTTTGTCCTTCCTGTTTTTGCCCTAAATGCTTTTATCATGCTACTTATTCCTAATTTTTAACAGGATACAGACACTTTGAAAAACTTGTTTTTACTTCTTTGCAGCATTCCTGGAACCAAATTATAGACAGAATACACTCTCTGTTTAATTCTAATCAACTGCACAGAGTTGCTAAGAGTCAGGAAGCATAAACATTTTATCATTATGGTTGGTCACTTTATCAGTCAGATGTTTAGACTGGATTTGGCATTTTTATCCACCTGTTAAGTCTTTCCCAAGGACCTGGGACAGGCAGACATTGTTGTTTGGTGGTATTAAAGGTATTGTAGCAGGATGTAAAGTTATTCCAAGCAAAACTGCCTTATTATTTTTTGTTCACAACAATGTGAAGTCACAGCTGCCCATTTTTTTAACTGGTGTTGGCACTGAGTTCTTCTCAAGAATTTAGGATTTACTATCACAATTGAGCCATGAACTTTTATTGCAAGACAGTTGTGAGTTTTGCCCCATTTTACAACATTTCTTGCCACAATTGTTAAGTGAATCACTGCGGTTGTTAAGTTAGTACTGCAGATGTAAAGCGAATCTGGCATCCCCAGTGACTTTGCTTGTCAGAAGGTCGCAAAAGGTGATCACATTACCCCAGGACAGTGCAACCATCATAAATATGAAGAAGTTGCCAATCATCCTAATTTCAATCACACAATCATGGGGATGCTGCAATGATCGCAAGTATGAAAAACATTCATAAATCACTTTTGTAACTTCGATCACTAAATAAACAGTTGCAAGTTGAGGACTATCTGTATTATGGTTCATCGCACAGTCATCTGGATGTTCAGATTGGATCTGACATTTTTACCCACCCATCGAGTCCTTCCCAAGGACCTGGGATAGGCAGATGTTGATGCATTATGCTGTTGGTGGTATTGTCACAGAATGTAAATTCTTCCAAGTAAAGCTGCCTTCTGAAGTAGAAAAGCCTCTGGTTTGATCCAGCATTACCCAAGCCGAATCCCTTTCTAGTCCACAATCAGGTTTTCCACATTGATCAATAGCTAGAAGAAAATTCAAAATATGATATTGGGGTAGGGTTGGGGGAACCATTTCCCCATCCAATTGTTTCTAACAACTCATCCAGAGGCATAACAAATGCCATTTTTAGATTTTACAGGACACGTCTAATTTAGTTCTGAGTTGGAAGACCTTGTAGCTTCCATTAATTGAAAGGTAAATTAGAATGCATTATTCCAGGGAACATCAAAGTGCCTTTTGAGAACAAACAGATTCTTATTTCTAGCGTTGCTATTCAGACAAATGGTACTGTTCTCGTTGACCTAAACAAGCATTTCCTTTCAATATATTTCATTTTAGTCTTGCTGGCCAGCATTCCAGGGTTAAAGTTCTATCGCCGTCATAAATTTCCAGAGTCCAAGCCATAAAACTCCTTCCATTATCATGTAATGAAGATAATTACAGTTTCTTTGACCAAACTGATTTTTTTTAAAAAAAGAACAAGTCTTATTCCGCTCTTTTCACAAGCCTCATTTGAATGCTTAGTGGGGGAAATGTCATTTATAAACTTGTCCTGTATATACTACCATCAAATCAACAGTTTGGCAATTACTTTCCAGCCAAGCAAAAAAAAAACTAGTGCAGAAGAGAAAATTACTATGTATTACAGTAATAAGAATGTGGGTAATATTTTTGTTAGGAACATATCACTATGGACATGCAAACAGGCATGGACCTTTTCAAACATACACTCACTTTTCTCTTCTTTGCCCTTTTGCTTCCATCCCAGTGACTCTCTGCCAATCATTGCTGTTCATTGGCAGAAACCAATTTAATTTCCTGCTATAAATAGCAGCATTAGCATTCTCATCAGTCACCCACTAAAAGTCAGACCTCACGTGTTTTGGGACTGAGGCCTCTGCATGCCCACAGGCCATTGATGAATCCAATTTAAGATGTATCCTTTTGACTGCAATGATCAGTAAGCTGTCATGACCATTTGTAGTAATCTGGCAATTGCAATTTATCTTTTTACAATATATCCATCAGTCCCCAAAGATCCAATGATTAAAAATGTGATGTGTCATGCTGAGTTCTGTAAGAAACCTATCCATGTATCAGCTCGCTATGTAGCAATGTTTTCTATGAAGGTGTATTTTATATTAATTTTCATTTTCAATCTGCTTCTGCAACCTATCAAATAAGATGAATACTCTTCGTTGAAAATATTCGAATGGGGAAGGTATCTTGTGCAAGGTAAGCTTTCTAATCAGACATTAATGCTGCAGATTCAAAAGCCAGAAGGCATTTTTGAAATCCACTCAACTATCTATTGTCCATGAGTGTCTATCAACTATGTACATCAAATGCACGTGCACTAAATCAAGGGTCTCCAACCTTGGCAATTTGAAGCCTGGTGGACTTCAACTCCCAGAATTCCCCAGCTGGCTTAAAATCACATTTGTATTATTGAACCAGTTGCGAAAAATTTCTTCAGCTCCTGCGGACAAACGTTTGCAGGTCAATACAATTTAAAAGGCACTATGGTCTTTAAAAAAAATAAAAATAACAATGATTGATCACCTTCCCAAATGACAAATTACAATATTCTAAACCCAAAAGCGAGTCCGGGAAGAGCTTTCCCGCCATAACCCCGCCTATACTAAGTCACGAGACTGCGATATTGCGTCATTAGTCCACGTCGAGGGCTGACACTGCGGTCTCGGGCGTCAGCGGCGCGTGCGGAGGGAAGGGCTAGCCCGGCTTCCTGGTCCTTCGGCGGTGGCCATTGCTCCTGGTTCGTGCGCTGGGCTGCGAGGTGAGACAGAGAGAGAAAACCCTTCCTGCTAGCTCGGTCGGTGGGGAAGTCGCGTTTCTCCCTTCCTCCTCTACGGTTGCAGCAGTCGAGCCCGATTTTGCCCAGCTTAGCTCTGCCTGGCAGCCATGTTGGCTGGGGCACGACGGGAATTGTAGTCCCGCTCTGCTTCCAAAGATCCATGCAGGGCCAGGTTGAATCTCTCAGCTCCTTCTCCCAGAGGAGACTCAAGGCCAATCCGATAAGGAGCAGGTCCGTTAGAAATGCATTAAGCCTCCGTTACGAAGGACCTAAAAGAAGGAAAAAGCTGCTCGAGTTAACTGAGGGGCAAAAGAGGCGCCTTCTCTGGCACCTCAGGCACGGTCCCTTCTGTGGCGTGACGAGGCTCCCTGGGCAAAATGTGCGCGCTCAGATGCAAGAAAGCTTGAACTGAAAGGCGCCTATACTCTCCCAGGAAACAGTGGGGCCGATAAAATCCGAATTAAGAGCATTGAGATCAGCCCAGTGTGGAAAGCAAAAGAATAGTTCCAATATCTCAGGGGCTGCCCCAAAGAAGAGGGAGTCAAGCTATTGTCCAAAGCACCTGAGGGCAGGACAAGAAGCAATGGGTGGAAACTAATCAAGGAGAGAAGCAACCTAGAACGAAGAAGAAATTTCCTGACCCTGACCGTTATAACAATTAATCAGTGGAATAACTTGCCTCCAGAAGTTGTGAATGCTCCAACACTGGAAGTTTTTAAGAAGAGATTGGACAACCATTTGTCTGGAGTGGTGTAGGGTTTCCTGCCTAGGCAGAGGGTTGGACTAGAAGATCTCGAAGGTCCCTTCCAACCCTGTTATTCTATTCTAGTTCACAAAAAAAACCTGACGTGACTGAAAAGTCCTCTTTTCCAAGTTGGTGCTTTCTGAATTTGTTGGACCGACCTTTCTGTCTGAGAATTCTGGGACTTTTATTCCAACAAAAAATTAATCTCTAAATTATTCTACTCTCTCCTTATCCATGCAATTCTCCCTCTTTATGTCAGTGTAATTTATACCACTTTATGAACCATTACTGTTGGTTGGTTTTTCAGAATAATAATCAGGATGTAATTACATGAAAGCATGTTTTGAAACCAATATTTAAATTAATAGAACCAGGGCATCTTCATTTCTGTCTCTCTTGATTATTGTAGTCTTTTGAGGGTTTCCATCCCTTTCTTCAGGTCTAATTCAATGATAACCCACATAGGAATGGAGCCTGGGCATGTCTTTTGGCATTCACAACTCAGATTAATTTCTATGGATCTTACAAGGCATAAGGCATCCTGACTTTGACCATTAAAAAGTGTTGAAACTTCCAGAGTTCAATGGGTAACACTCATAATTTGAAAAGGAAACAAAGGGACTTAAAGCATCTGCCCTTCCAATTTCATCACTTCAATATATGTTAGAATTAGAAGACCCAGACTTCCTAATAAAAAAGGATAAAATTATGAACATCCTTAGGCTTCTGTTGCTTTTGTTGAAATGACATAACTAATTTTATCACATTTTACTATTCTCTCTCTTCCTCCCTTTCCCTGCCCCCCCTTCCAGCATAGAAGGGTGGGGCATGATGCTTCTGTTAGACCGGTAAGATTGACTCTCGGACACTGCTGGACAAAATTGAAAGTCATGGTTTCTTGCAATTTAAATTGTTTCAAGAAAATATATTCCCTTAAACCAATGGAATAAAGTATGGGCATTTTGTATCCTATTATTGACAGTTTGATGCAAAGCATTTAAAAGAGGTTCTTTGCAGAATGCAGTATAGCTTTGCATACCATCCTTGAAAGCTGCCCCTGGTTGTTGACATGCTTTGTAGCCATCCAGGAGAGGTAATTCTTTTGCATTTTTCAATGTTGCTAAATACCTGTTTCTAAGGCTTCATACAGATTTGTTTTTTTTTTAGATTTGGGGATTTTTTCATTTCATTGAGTTTATTATAAAGTGTCAAGGCTATATTTTGCAGCCATATAAACTCTTCACTATTATTTTCTTTACTGATATTTCATCAAATGGTTTGTGATTTCTCTAGTAAATGTAATAAAATGGAGATGCAATCCAGATAATTTTTAAACTGAAAATAATACAATGGCTATTATATGGTTGCAAAATAAAATGTATGATATATCAGGGTAACTAATAACTGAATGTTCCTGTTTTATTACAATTCCCAAAATACTATATCCGCCTTGGGCCATTTATTTGTTTATTTCAATCACAAATGTCTTGAATTTGTACTAGTTCTTGCTTATTAGCATTTTATGTGTTGTTTATGCATTTTAATACAAATTATGAAATAAGGGTTTTTTTGTCCTTCATAATTTGTATATTAGGCAGAAATCCTTATATTCAACTGCCTTAGACAAGAATTTTAAAAATATATTTTAGGCACAATTTTTAAATAATATATACTCTGTTTGAATTAAGCTTTCTAAAAATCAATTTTTTTTCTTTGAAGCTCATGTCTTCAGGAATGCCACCAGAAAACTTTAAAACAACCAATGTTACTGATACAGAGGAAAAAGTGAAGTGCAACATTGATAAGGTAGAAATTAAAGAATTGCCACTGGAAAAGATGGAGAACATTGAAACTATGTCAAAAAGACAGCGAAAGAAGCAAATAAAGCAGAAACAATGGGAAGAACAAAGAATCTTACGCAAGTATGGTTTGCTTCTTATAAAAAGGATGTATTTTGTGATTAGGCACTTGTCGGCTAATTCATTTTATTGCTCCCCAGTTTCTTCCATGAAAAAGTTCAGAACCAAGCCTGAGGATTATATGAGCTCATCCTGGCCTTTTCTCTGCTTCCTTTATACAGGAAAGGAGTGAACAAATGTGTAATCTCTCTCATCCTGCATGATGAAAGACTTCTAGGAAACTCTTATGACCTATCTGATTTCACACTGTATAAGTGGTCTCTTATTGGACAAATGAAATAATAGGTTACATATAAATACCTACAAATCTTTTTGTTTTCTTCTGGCCTTCCTTTCTACATTTCAAACATGATTTGTCTCTTTATGACTCATTATTCATGATCTTTGAAACACCTATTCTGCTTGAGACTCATATTCCAGCATCCAACATTTAAAAGCACATGCTTTAGCAGATAAATCAACAATTATCTCTCTCTTTAAAACAACGATATGGAAGAATATAATAATCAGATAATAGCCAGTGTTGTACCACCGAGTAATGTTTGTTTCCATTTCAGACAAAAACGTAAAGAAAAACGCTTGAAAAGAAAAATGGAGCGCCAATCTCAGCTGGAATCAAACGGTGAAGGAAGTGTCAGGAAACATATGCGTAGGGATATTGTTCCTAGTGCACTTCGGCTTATAATAGACTGCAGTTTTGACAATTTAATGGAATTAAAGGTAAATGGAAATGATATTTAAGAAGCAATTCTAAGTGTCTTGATGGATGGATGGATTATATTAAGTCATTGTCAACTCATTGCAATCATTTAGATTTTGTAGTTCTCCAAAATTTCCAAGATACAGGTAATCTGCAGTTAATGATTGCAGACTGTGACTGTTTGAAATTACAGTGACACTTTAAGGTGGCAGGAAGCTTGAAAATTATTCCCACCACTTTTCCCCCAAGGAACTCTGCTACAGAGCTCATGCTCTTTCAGTGTGAAGTCTGGCCCCAACCCTCCCTCCACCCAACCACACTTGCGCCTTGCAGCAGCACCCCCTCCCCATCCTCAGGCACTTGGACCTTGCACCAGCATCCCCTCCTCTCCAGCTCGCATTCATTTGTGCCTCTCATCAGCAACCTCTCTTCAGCTGCCACATGTTCACACCTAGCAACACACTCTTCCCAACCTACACGCCATCACAGAAGCTCTCCCTACCCAACATGCACTCACAACTTGCTACATCAGCCTATCCCAAGGCCATGCACACTCATGCCTCACAGCAGCACCACATCCCCAGCTGGTTTGCACTTCGCAGCAGCAGCTCATCCCCATTCCATAAGCTTTTATTGCAGTACCCTTCCATTTTGCCTCACTCTGTAATACTCGCCCTCCTTCCTGAAAGCCCCTGGGGACTTGAGACTTCCTGCCGGCTTCTACACTGACTTTAGGGGAGGCTTGTTGCAGTCATGGAATATGAGAATGAGATGTTCTCATTTAATGATCAATGACCCTCGCTTAACACTGATAATAAGGCTGTAGGATTGCTGTCTCTAAGAGATGCAGTCATGTGACATTGCACTTTGTGACCACATCGCTTAGCAATGGAAATTAATATCTGAACTGGAGTCATTCAAAATAATTTTTTGGAAAATGTTAAAAGCTTGAGAAATTAGTGTAGAATTAATGAATGAACAGGATCAAAGAAGTAAGGTTTAACTTAGTAGACAAAGTAGGGTACATTTTCGTGCGTATGCCTTTAAGTCAGCACTGATTCTTCACAACTACCTGGATTAATCCCTGCAGTTGCCTTAAGGTTTTTGGAAATGTCTTGCCCTTGTCCAGCTAAAACCCATGGTCTCTGTTTTCTAGCCTGATTCCTTAACCATGTCATCAAACTGGTTCTCATTTTTGTTTTATTTTATTATGAGATTTATATGCCGTCCTATCTCCCTGAGGACTCAGGGTGGCTTACAATACTAAAAACCACAAAATACAAATATTAAAAGATGAATTAAACCCCAAAATCTCATAAATCAATGAAGTTTAAAATTTAACAAATTTAAAAACCACTAAAAAGACCCTCCCCCTCCCCATCAGTCCGGGTAGGCTAGTTGGAACAGCCAAGTTTTTAGGCCATGGCGGAAAGATCGGAGGTCGGGGGCCACCCAGAGCTCCAGGGGCAGCTGGTTCCAAAGGGTGGGCACCCCCACAGAGAAGGGCCTACCCCTGGGGGCCGCCAGCCGACATTGCCTAGCTGATGGCACCCTGAGGAGGCCCTGCTGGTGGGAGCGCACAGGGTGTCGGGAAGCCATTATTGGCAGCAGGGTCTCCTGCAAATACCCCGGTCCAATGCCATGAAGGGCTTTATAGGTCAGCACCAGCATCTTGAATCTCATATGTTAGTGTTACTTGACAAACATTACCAATATTCTCAATAGATTTAGAAAAATTGGTGTAAATAATAAATTGCTTAAGTAGTTTAATTTTAGAAATATTAATTTTCATTTTTAATTGCATACTTTTATTACATTTTACTAATAAATTGAATTTAAAATTAGACAAGTCCCAGAAAGAATTATGCATCAATATTATCATTTTGAATCCATAACACACTTGGTCATGTATACAGCATTGCTGCCCAGACATCTTTAATCAGGTTGTTGGCTTCATCTGGATGATTTTTAGAGTGATGAGCTAGTAAAAAGAAAGAGTGATAACTCAGAAAACATCTATACTTTTAGTATGCTTTCTTCAGGTGCATGTTTTAGAAGTAATTTCTGTTGGTTAAAAGCTTCCTTTCTTTCTCTTTAGCATCTCTCTGAAACTCTTGGTTAAAGCATTTTGTGGTGCTTTCTCTGAAGAACAGTATAAAAATAAATTGTATTATATACAGGATGTCAAGAAACTTCACAAGCAAATTCAGAGGTGTTATGCAGAAAATCGTAAAGCACTTCATCCTGTTCAGGTATGTCAGTCTAAGTAACCTCCAAATATTCTTCTTTGATGACTTTCTTAGTATTATACAATATTTATGCAATAGTTATGCAAGATATTTTTAATATAACATAATGCTTATTATACTTGCATTTTTAGCATACATAAAAATAATTTAAAGATTTCTAGATACTGGTCTAGAAATGTGTCACAAATGTCCACATGTGTCTAAATATAGTTGCCATACCTATAGTGAGTTTACACATGCTGTGGATAATTTAAAGTACTGGTTGCCATGGTTTTTTCCTGCTACGAAATGTCTTAGGTAACAATGCACACATCCATAGAAAAGGAGCAAGAAGTGATAAGGAAAATATGTTAATGCATTAAGATAAGAAAAAGAATATAAAATGTGGCTAAAGGTAGTTTATAGCAATCCATTCACTATATCTCTCCATATCTTTCTGCTACTTGCAAGTTATCCTTGCAAAACTCCACCACATCCTTACACCAACTCAGGCATTGCCTTTTGTTCTTCAAACCTCTCTCTGAGGTCCTTGTCAGCTGCATCCACCCACAACTTTCTGAGTCTTCTCCTTTCAAGCTATTCATTCTTCCTTCATATATTTGTTTTTAGATTCCATCTTCATTCATTCCCTCTTTGTGACAAGACATCTTCATGTATTCACTAAACTATATTTAACCACTGTATGAACTTTAATATAGCAACTGCACAGCAAGGCACAGCCTATATCTAGCCACAGAAATGATGTGACACCTCCTACAGATACACTGCAGATATCATGGAAAAGGCATTCCCTGAGAAGCTTGGTTTCCCCCCCCCACCAAGTTGTACTTGGCAACTTGTATTGCACATGGGATTAGTGAATGCCATGGTGGTTATAAAAAACTTTATGAATTAATTTTTGGTAGGGATGTGCCATGGCATACATACCTGTTGTCACAAGGAGCATTGCATGTATGCTAAGTTTAACAGAGTAATAAAGTTTAATAAAGTTTGTACTATTCATACTGGTTTTCAGGTCCTCTTTCTTGGGGATCCCTTACAGATATAGCATATTTACTATAACATCAATTTTTCAATTCTCTTCCCTGTTGACAATGTTTATATGGTTCCATACTTTTTATTTCATCTATAGTCTATCTAATTTGTGCCACACATTATTTGGGTCTTTATGTAACACCGCAGAATCGCCTACAGTGTACCAAAAATACCCCTTTGAACTTCCAGCTCTTAAGTTATTATCCTGTTTGAGGTGAAACTAAAATGTGTAAAATATGAAATGGTGGAAAATAGTGTTTGGTTGTATAATCTTAAAAATTATCAATGAATGTTGCATGCATTTTTATTCCCCAGTTTTACTTGACCAGTCACGGAGGCCAGCTAAAGGACAACATGAATGAAACAGACAAAGGATGGATAAATTGGAAGGTGCTAGCAATTTAAGTATATAATTTTAATTATTACAATAAAAAAATCAATCAATTTCTTAGAAATGCATGAATTTGACAGGGACTGTCTCAACATTATCAATTGTCAGATTGCTGGACTATGAACTTTGCCTTCAGTAAAATGAGATTATTGACAGGTAGTCCTCAGTTTACAACAGTTCATTTAGTAAACATTTGAAGTTACAGTGGCACTGAAAATAGTGACTTATGACTGTTCTTCACATTTATGACCATTTCCAGCTTCCCTAAGATCATGTAATCAAAATTCAAATGCTTAGCAACTGGCATGTATTGATGAGGTTGCAATGTCCCCAAGATCATGTCATCACCCTTTGAGACCTTCTGACAGACAATCAGTGAGGAAATCAGATTCATTTAACAACTATGTTATTAACTTAACTGCAGTGATTCACAACAGCAGTGGCAAGATAGGTAATAAAATGTGGCAAAATGCACTTCTCTGTCTTGCTTAGCCACAGAAATTTTGGGCTCAATTATGTTCATAAGTCAAACATTACCTATATTTTATGATGACTGAGTGACTTACAAGTAAGTGCCTTCTTTCTTTTAGCTATTTCCAATATTCTATATATAGTATATATATTAATCTTTTCAGATGAATGATAAAACTGTAATACTGTTTCATTGCATTGTTAACCCTTTACTGATAGTTTCATAGTTTTCTTAGTGCAGGCATAGAATATATACTCAAACTAGTGAAAAATCTTTAGTTTTCAAATAATTTATATTTGGATTTGTGTTTGTGTCTTGAAGGATATTCAAATTAAATCAGTTCATTATAGTGAGTTGGTGAAAAAGGAAGATCTTGTTTACCTTACTTCGGATTCTCCAGATGTCTTGAGTGAATTAGATGAATCAAAGGCCTATGTTATTGGAGGCTTGGTTGATCACAATCATCACAAGGTAGATGGTTCATATTGTGTATGCATACTTGAAAAAAATCGTATTGAACTACGGTAGAAGTTAATGGAAAATGAAATGGGATTTTTATGAATGTAGTGTTATATTCAGTTTGGAGAATTTGTGACTGTCCATATGTTGAACTACAGCTTACAACATCCTCTGTACTGATCATGGTGAGAGTCATTGGGACGTACAGTATTATTCTATATTTATACCCTGCACCATAGTTAGGGTAGAAAAGTCAAATGTAAAAATAAAAAACATAATTGGATAAGTTGGACTTTTATATATTATATATTTGACAGCTGTCAATAAATCTCATAGAAGTTTTTGAAACTGATGTAAGGGCTGAATATTCATTAGAATTAAACTACTTTAACTTATTCACCATATGCCAGCAGAGTTGGGGCCATTAGTGCTTCTGGGGAAGCGTAAACTTGGGGTTACCATCAAGGAAGCCTGTTGTCTAGAACACATCCCATGCACCTAATAAGTGGTAGGCCCTCTTTTAGTTATAGGCAAAATAGATGGGCTCAGGTTTTTTACATGCCCAATATATCCTGGAGCTGCATTAATAATTATAAAGAGATTTAAAAGCATTTTGAATTGAGCCTGAAAACCTACAAATAAGCAATGTGAGTTCAAAATGGATGCTATCCAAACCTGTTAGGAGTCACTACATTATCTACTAGCTGTAGTTTCTTGACCATTTTCAAAGACTACCTTATATGGGGCACATTGTAGTAGGCCAACCAAATCAGAGCATGGGTTCCATTTATCAAGGGCATTTTTGTTCAAGTAGGATTACACTGGCATGTCTCATGGGGTTGGGTGAAGGCTTTCTGGCCATGGTTTCCACCCTTTTGTCCTGGAGGTAAAGCCTGACGTCACAGCAAGTCCTTCAGGGAATATAGTCCTATCCACTGTGCCTACCAGAATTATTGACAAACCAGCAGTTCCAGCTTGTTGGGATTTAAAATGAGATCATTTCCCCCATCCAGATTCTCACAATTGCCAGGCACTAGGAGTTCTATGGCATCTCTAATTAAAGCTGAGGTGGGGGTGTCAGGAGCATATTAGTGATATCTTAGCCCAAACTTCTGAACGATCTCACTAGTGTTTTCATGAACCTTTAAATAATATGGAGGAGACCTCTGAATAGAATAAAATTCTTTATTGGCCAAGTGTGATTGGACACACAAGGAATTTGCTTTTGGTGCATATGCTCTCAGTGTACATAAAAAGAAAACCCTGAGCCACCTGCACTGACTTCTCAGGGGCTCAAGTGCTGATCTCTCCAAGGTCACCAGCAGGAACTATTCACTCAAGTAAGAGGATCCATACCATTCCATACGTAGTAAATGAAAATTCTGTAGATATTGTCACACTACAAATCTTTATTGTCACAGGACAACATATTGTCACAATGCATCTATGCTCTGTAACACAAATACAGGATATCAGCAGTGCATTTGTGCGATTAGTATTTCATCCAGTGCACATTCTGTTATTTTAATCATGCTTATTGTATTGCTAGCCTTAAAAATAAATGCCAAAGGAATTTAATGTCTAATAAAAGTGTCTAATAAAACTGTTTATAGCATACATAGGCATAAGTTTATAGGAAAATCTGTAGCACGTGTAAATACGGCAAGCTGTTGAATGGTTGGTATGTCTATTATCATTTGTCATCATCTTACTGTTTCTTTAAAAAGCTTGTATAATTTTTATGGGTTTCTGATCTGCCTTCCAAGTCATACTCTAGGGATAATATTTCTTTAGATTCACCAGCTGTTAGTTGTTAATATGCACATTTTTGGAACATTATTGAAAATATGAGTCCAATATCTGGGGAAATGAGATGACAGCATAGAGTAGATTTGACAAACAACAAATTTGTGCACAATTTAAGAAAAAAAGCCAAGATTTTAATTAATCTTTTCAGCTGTTTCTCTCCATATCAGCTCTGATAACTGGTTCAGTTAATAAACTGTTTATTTTGGTGGATACATAATCAGTTAGTTGACTAACTTTGTATACAAGCCATGAAGATAAAAGTGAAGTTCTCAGCATTTTAAGTTATATATAATAGCTTAATAATTGGTATCTTTTATAAATCAGTCCTCTATGATATGAAACATCTTTAAAACATGCTGTAAGGGGTGGGTTTCTACCAGTTCTGTCTGGCTCTGTAGAACCGGTAGTTCTGAAGAGCAGCAGACATAGAACCGGTTCTATGTCTGCTGCTGTTTTGGCCCACCCACCTGCCCGGGCTTTTACCTGATCTTTATTTCCTGCTTTTTCAACTTCAGCTGCCATGCGAGGCACAGCTGCGGTGGAAAAGCAGGAACAAAATGTTGTTTCAAACGCTGCTGACGAAGATTTACAGGCATGCACGCAGCGTGCAAAGAAGCACATCGTAAATCACCAAACATCGTAAAACATCGTAAATCACCACAAACCAGTAGTTAACCCTGTCGGATCCCACCCCTGTGTAATGCATATATTTTATTATGCAAAAGTAAAGTGAATTCAGTACAAATAAATTACCTGATAATCTCAGGCAGTGTAAATTAATAACACATAGACATTTTCTTTATTTTGTTTACAGGGAATTACATACAAAAGAGCAAAAGAACAAGGTATGAGCCATGCGCAGCTCCCCCTAGGAAACTTTGTGAAAATGAACAGCAGGAAAGTTCTGGCAGTCAATCATGGTAAGAAAATATTTTATTTTTTTCCTTTATTTTTGAGTCTACATTTTGTAAAATAGCTATTTATGCTTTATAATGTCAGAAGCAATTATCATTTTAGTTGTGATTTCTGATAGATACTGAGTATTTTGACAAGCACTTAATTTCCCCAGCAGACAGTTGTCTAGTTCTCAAAATTATGGAGAATGGTTATCCAATAATTGTGGATTATCAGTGTAATAGATTAAATATCCACTTTGTTATCACTGAGTTACTTAATGAATGAATTTTATTCACAATTCAAACCTGTAGAATTCTGTCTTAACATATTTTCCTAGTTGCTCCTTCATGTTTAGTGCAACTGTTAGTAAACAATTCAGATCACAGTAAAAATAACCTGGACAAGGAAGCTACAGAAGTATTCCCCAACCAGGAAAAAAGGCAGTAGAACATACCAGAAAAAAGTTTTGATGCTATAGATATTTTGCTGACAGAGTAGAAATCAGGAAAATGCTTGAAGCAGTTATGATCTTATTTTTATTTACATACTCATAGAAATAGTTCAGTGGAAGGGCTTCCCTGTCCTCAGCTATCCATTAGCTATAGTGATCATAACGCAAACCGATCTCCAGAGTAACCTGTTTTCTCAATTCCCCATAACACAAAAGCTACAAGTTGTTAGATTTTTAAAAATGGAATTGATTTTGATGAATCTTTTTCTTATTTGCAGCCTAGATTAATTGCAATATATCCGTTTTAGAACCATAATAATAATTTATTAGACTTGTATGCCGCCCTTCTCCCTAAGGACTCAGGGCGGCGACCATTAAAAACCATACAATTACAATAAAAATAAATTAAACAAATACAAGTCTAGCAATCAGTTAAAAATTAAAACAATTAAAATAACCCACCCCCCAGGTCAATATGTTTCCATCTTGCTTTTAAACATCAATTCTCTTTATAGATGTATGATTTAAACTGTTTGTCATATTATAGAATTTAGGGAGAAAAACATTAAAAAATAGTTACTTCTCCCTTAAGAACAATTGCATGCTGATTTCATTTCTATTTAATAATTATTAGTAACAATATATAAGTCAAATAATATGTGCAAAGTAAGATTGTTTTGTGGTTACTGCAGAAGCTTCTAATAGTTTTATTACCTTTATTATTTAATGTTCGATCAAATATTTTCCTTTTTTTTAATGGTTTTCCTTTTCTCACAGTATTTGAAATCATCTTGGCATATCTGGAAAAGAAGAACTGGGAAGAAGCCTTTTTTACTATCTTGCCACAACGAAAAGGGGCCAAACTGCTGCATGAGGCAACCGAGGTGACAGTTGCCTCCCCGTGCAAGCAGCAAGAGTCAGGAATTATTCAAGATGAAGTCTCTGAAAAGAGCTAAATGTTAATGAAAACGCTACTCATGACTCGAGAAAGAAAGCTTCCAACTTTGGAATTTATGAAATGATGCTATACCTCCTCTCTTGGTTTCAAGCACTAGATTTTTCTTACCAAGTTTAAGCTGTATATTTACTCATAAAATATTTAATGGCATTTAAATATGCAAAAAGAATTGTGGAAGGAGTTTAGATTTCCAAGGATGCCGCTATTTATTTTCCTCCTTAATCTTTTATTTAATAATTTGCTGGAGACTATTTGTTTTTTATTCTGAACCTCACAGCAGAATTTTAATTGTAATGCAGTCAACATTCACTTGGCTGTATTGAAACTCATGTTAAGTATATTTTCTTGTTTATAATTTTCTTTGCTTCATGTTTGTAATATATGAGATCTTTCCTTAGTAAAGGTAAGACATGACAAAATTCAAGGGCAACTAGAATTGTAGATTAGGAAGGTGAAGAGTAATTTGCATTTCATTAAGGCTTTTTGTTTTAATTTAAATCCTCTTGATTCCTGTGCTTGTAGAAACAGGACAGAAATTTATTTTACATTTCAGCTTTGCTGATGCAACCCAACTACACACATGGGCACACTTAGTAATTTCTGCAGTAAGAATGAAAATGAAGGCACATTGTCAGAACGTAACCGATACAGCAGCTTTTCATTACACTACTGACATTGTCTACGTGTAAGGAGTTAGCGTTGTATGTCTTTCACCCCAAGGCTCAGGTATGAAGCAGCTAGACTTTCACATCTTCTGTTGTGAATACAAGAACTTCTGCAAATGAATACAAGAAGGGGCTCTGCCCCAATTTCACTGAAAGATGTTTTTTAATAGTTACAATTCTTTATTGACAATATTAAAATTGTTGGATGTTCAGAAAGGCATATTTCCTATGTGCTATAATGTTACATGGCATGATGAAAAAATCTGCTTCTTCGAAGTTACTTAGTTTTCAGAAGTTGAAAATCACTATGAAATTCAGTTATATTCCAAAAGCTTGAAATGTTTTAGACAAATTAAGAAACTTTCATATGATTGAAGAAGTTAAGCAAATATTAAACTTAGAAACTAATAAGAATTAAATTTTGTTTTAGGGGTCGTTTGAAAAAGCTGACCAAATAAATTGTGTGAATGGTGTAATTAGGCTTTTAAACTTGAATTCCTTTTTGCTTATTATTATTCATCTTATTCAATCTCATGTGAAATTTAAAATAACAAATGTGCTCTCTCTATATATATACACACACACATACAAACAGATTGCCAGTAAATAATATTCAAAGTTGATCAAAGTTGTTTAATCTGTTGAATTAATTCTCCCATGTAGTTGAACTGTTTCTACATATTTTAGTCATTTTTAAGTTGTTATTTCACTGAAGTGAAATGACAAGGTTGATAAAACTAAATGTGCTGCTTGAATAATAGATTTTAGCAGAAAAATGTTACGTATTATACTGGATTCCTTCAGTGTTTTTATTTTGTTCATTTAATTCAAATGCAGCTTGGTACATATAAGCAAATCTAGATTCTAAAACCAAATGGCTTTCCTCTAGAAGCAATAAGGAAAGAAAGTGGAATAGAAATAGGGTATGCAAAACTTGTGCTTGGATGTACTATTTAAACCTTGAAAAAGCTATTTAAATTTAAATTGACTATCAGAAGGTTACCACACTTTTTCTATCATACAGGAAGGGTTCCAATCTCAAAAAACTAGAAATTGGAAAACCATGAGTGATAGTCCTGTCTTAGGCATAAAAGGCAACTGGGTGACTATGGACCAGCCATTCTTTCTCAAACCATGTCACAGGGCTGTTGGGGGAAAATAGGAGGAGGAAGAAATGTTAGGTTTGTTCACTGTCTTGAGTTATTTATAAAGCTAATGAAGTGGGAAATAGAAAATATCAAATATTTTGGACAGCACAAGCTGGATGTTTTCTGGAAGAATGAACATCTTTTCTATAAAAAAATTGGTGCTGAAAGTTTATTACCAATAAATTTATTTTGGTGCTCCAAAGAATTGGCAAAATGAGCCATTTTTCAATTCTTTCTTTTTTTCAGGTGTCACGTATTGTGTAGTTTTCTGTTTAAAACTTATATTTATTAGCGATAGACAATGGTTGTCATAGCTTAAATACTATATAAACACTTTGTTTCTACTTTGTGAATAATTATTTGTCTCTTTCAGAAACAATTTTATCACATATTTCTCTCATAATACTGTGAAAGGTTGCTGTCCTTTGCACCAACTAATCTCCAGTGACATTTTTAGTAGTTCCCTAGAATAAATTATATAAATACAGGCCTGGGAATATTTGGTAGCTGTTTGAAGACTTTTTATGAAGTGTTTGACATGGATATATGACTGTTTAAAGTAGCCTATTTGACTTTTTCTCAGTAGACCGAGACATACAGGATCCTGAAGACTGCAGACTCAGCTGTTAATGTCTGGAGAAAGTTTGGAGGAGACCCATAACACTTTATTATAGTACAGTGAAACATAACCACCACACTAGAATAGACATGGGGTATAGCTCTCATTTCTCACAGCTTGTTTTGGTTCTGCTACTTTTGGGGGAGAACTAAAGTAAGCAAAGGAGCAGGTGTGCATGCATATTGGGTGGAAGGGGAACTGGAGGACACGGACATTAATTTTCTTCATGCAGCATTAGGCTAGAATTAATAAATCACTGCATTACTTGGGACAGAGGTCTTTGATACCAATTGGGACTAAATTTTTCCATTCCTCCATGCAGATTTTTTTTTCAGCTGTATGATGCTTTGACTTGTCCATTCCAGAAATTTCTCCCTCCTTAGCTATTTTTTTGTGAATATACTGGAACATTTAGGATCGATGTCATATTTGTAAAGTCCACTTTTAATTGAGCTTCAGTCTTTTCACGTGATCTCATATTCAAGTACTCTCTGGTACAATGAATTCATAGGGCATTTTATAATAGTGAGCTGTTGGGCCCTTATGCAGCAAAGCAGCCCCAAACCGTTTGTTTGTATCCTGCCTGTGTTGTTTTTACAGATAAGGCATACAACACATCATCATCATCATCTATTTTCTCTACAACAACCCAATGAGATGTGCAGGGCTGAGAGTGATTGGCTCCAAGGTCACCCAGCTGGCTTTCATGGCTAAGGCAGGACTAGAACTTGCTGTCTCCCACTTTAGACTTAGAATAACTTCATTGTCACTTTGAATGTACAGTAATTGGCATACATTAAAATGAAATTTTGTTGCATACAGCTCTCAAAGGGTCACCACCTCTAATATGCTACATCAACATGACTACAAAATTATGCATGACTATGCACATGGACACATTCTGCATTACTGGAGCCCCTGAAGACCGGGGTGGGATTTACCGGTTCGGACCGGTTCTATAGAACCAGTTGTGAGTCTGTGCAGTTCGGAGAACCAGTAAATCGTGCCACTGGCTGGCCCCACCCCTTCCTGTCCACCCACTCGCCCTGCCCAGTCATTCCTCATCTCTCCCCCCATTGCTAACCTGCCTTAGTCCGCCATTGCTGCCTGCCTTCTGCCACGGCCCTAATCTCCCTGGGTGAGTGAGCCTACAAGCAAGCCCCGGTTGAGTTGACTCTTGGGCTGGCCTAGGCCACTGTGCTGTCTCCCCACCCCCCTCCCTGGGATTACCTGGCTTGCTTCACTGTGACCTAGCTAGCTAGCTGCTCCCCCACCGCATGGTTCTGTCTGTGCTGGCTGGGAGAGGAGGGAACGGTCTCCTCCCCCTGGCCAGGAAGAAACCACGGGGCCATGTCTGTGCTGGCTGGGGGAGAAGGGAATGTTCTCCCACTGGCCAGGAAGAAGCTGCGTGGCCGTGGCCATGCTGGCTGGGGAGAAGGGAACGTTCTCCTCCCCCTGGCCAGGAAGAAGCCACGGGGCTGGGGCTGTGCTGGCTGGGGGAGAAGGAGAACATTCCCTCCTCCCCCAGCCAGCACAGACACGGCCCCACAGCTTCTTCCTGGCCAGGGGGAGGAGGAGAACATTCCCTTCTCCCCCTGGCCAGGAAGAAGCTGCCGCGGGGCCATGGTGGGGCCACCCCCCTGGTGCCACAGGGCCATCCCCCTGGTGCTGCCGTGGTTGGATCCAGCCAGGGGAACGCCCCCGGGAACACCCTGCCATTGCTGTCCTGGTGTGCTCTGCTGCCGCCGAAGCTGCCCAAGGAAATTCCCTATCACCGGCGCAGTTCCAGGACACACTGCCATCCCTGTCGCTCGCTTCCACCCTGCCTTTTGCAGCAGCAGCTGCCACTACCAAAGCCACTCAAGAAAACTCCCCACTGCTGGGAAGTTCTGGGACACGCCACCGCCACTTGTGTTCTCAGCAACAGCCTTCCCATCAGCGAGAGAGGCTCTGCAGCCCCTCTCACTGATGAAAACAACTGGAGTGTGCCACCACCACCACCACCCCAGGTATGGAGAGCCCCAGATCGGGACTCGGCACACAGGGCATTGCTGGAACTGAAGGGGCTGGCCTTCCCCTCTGCCACCAGCTGTGGAAAGAGGAAGGTTGGGCAAGGTAAAGCCAAACTGCTGCCCAGGCAAGAGCTGCCAGTGGGGATGGGCGAGGCTGCAGGGCAAACCTGGCTGCAAGTTGTTTGTAAATCTTCCCAAAAGAGGGAGGGGAGGAAGTTCCACAGCTGTCCAGGATAATTTGATAATAAGAGAAGACCTGGGTACCTTTTTATTATACAGCCTTTCCTAACAAGACTGATTTTTGCTTGTATCACTGTTGGTCTCAATGAGCAACTCATCTGCCTTTTGGTGCTATGCAGTTAATCATGCATTGCTTAACTAGTTTATTAAGTCCCCATCTTTTCTGAGAGCAAGATACTTATGTTGATGAATTGTTAATATCACCCTCCTGAGTGGTCCACAATCCCTTTGGAGCACTTTCCATTTTGACAATTTAGGAAAGAAGTATTTTTTTGGGGTTTACCTGAATTAAATGCAGGTATAGGCATCAGGGGAGGGTTAATTTGAAAAGAGCAGGAAAAGAGAAGCACATTTCTGTACATAACAGAAAGGAAAACATTTACAGTCTGAGAATGTGTTGTATTGAGGAGCTGAGGGGTGTGAGTGTGAGTCAAGGAATTCCAGACCAGAAAGATTGTTTTGTATTCCAGTTAAATTGGAAATGGTTCTTTGTGAACGATCTGTGAAAATTTTGGAATATTGCAATAAGGCCAAAGAAAAAAATATATAAAGCAGAAAGATTTAATTAAAGGAGAAGAGAAAGAATGGTAAGACAGCCACTAACTGACTGCTTTGAAAATACCTTTCAAATGTGTTTTCATTTGTAGGATTGGAAATATTTGCTTGACTGTATGGTTTAATGTTCAAAAAGAATAATCTTTATCAGTATAAGCAGAGGTGTATTCTTCATGCTTTAATGCATTTTGCAAAAATCATTGTAGTAAACTGAATACCACTGTAGAACAATTTAAATATTTAATGGAGCGTAAAGTAAGATTTTACACAGGCAAGAAAAAAATGTATAGAATAGGTGGTGCCTGGCTCAACTGGAAGTAACTGTGAGATGGAAACTTATCAAACAGATCCAACCTAGAAATAAGAAGCAATTTCCTGACAGTGAGAACAATTAATCAGAGAAATGGGATGCCTTCAGGAATTGTGGGTATACCATCACTGGAGGTTTTTAAGAAGAAATTTGTCCATAGGGTTTCATGCTTCAGCAGGGGTTGGACTAGAAAACCACCAGGGTCTCTTCCAACTCTGTTATTCTTTGTAAATCTCTCCACTCAGTCTTTCCAAGAGAATGGTGATAAACAATATTTGGAAATGTCCATCAGGTCTTCTGATAGCAAAATTCCATCTTATTGGCTAGTATCAAGGGGTAAATTACTTTGAAAAAGCTTCCTCTCTCACCATAACATGAAAGATGAAGCGAGGACTGGCTGGGAGGGGAGGGGTGAGGAGAAGCCAGGCGAGGTGCCCCTCCATGTGAGTGACATTGAGTTGGTCACTTCCACCCAGTCACATGACCACCAAGCCACGTCCAACCAGTCACTTGACCACCAAGCCATGCCCACCCCGTCACATGCCCACCAAGCCACACCCACAAATTAGGCCACGCCCACAGAAGTGGTTGTTAAGAAATTTGAATCCCACCCCTGCTGAAGACAATGTGTCAAAATCAGTTTGAAGATTTTATTATTGACTGCATAAAGCTTATTTTATATTCCAATATTGCACTGATGCTCCTCTTACACAAATATGGATTGACAATGATGCTTTGGGATAGGAAGAGCTTAACTAGAATTTGAAAGTAACAATGATTCTCCCTATCCCATGGTAACACTTTTGCAGAAGCCATAATCCCTTTTGAGTACGAAGCTTCTGCAGGGTTGATTCGGATTTCTCCACAAATATATGCACCATCTGATTTAGTAAGAAGACTGTTCAAATTCTTTGTGTCCAAAAATAATGCTATTGTTTTCATTCTCTCTCCTAAGCTCCTTTTCATCTCCTAAAGATGTGTGCAGCCTACATCAAAATTCCATGTATCATTACATGGAGAATCTTGAGATCCACCCACCCCTCCAGAAAAAAAGTAGAGATGTTCAGACCACATCTGTATATTCCATTTTGGGACTGATGATATGCTATTATGGGCACATTGAAACCTATCACTAATTAAGGTAGTTTTAAGGTAGCACCAATATTCTTCCATAGAATTCTGGAAAGGAGAAATGAATAAGCATGCAATTGTTGACTTACTATGGTTGAAAATATAAAATCTAAAAAGTTAAAATAACGTTATCTTTAGATGAAGCAAAAGGTTTCTTGGATTAGTAGAAAACAAAATTATCAATTTTAAATGGTCAAAACAGAAGGTAATTTAAGTTGTTAAATCCAGATTAGTGTCTTTCTTGGAGTTAAACCTCAGTGAAATGTGCATTTAAAATCCTGAAAGTTATAACTAAATGAATTACTTCATTTGTATTCTGGCATAATGGAAATGTCAGTTAAGTCTTCTGCAAAGTTCAAACAGCAGTTGTGAACTCTTACAAAGACGAATAAAATGTATTTAGCATTTTCATTACTGGTTCACTGTATTAATGTTCAAGATTTGGGCTTAGATCAGGAGGTCACTGTCAGAGATTTACCACACACTACCTTCCAAGAAAATACCGTGCTCGTTTTCAGAGACTCAGGACAGGAACAGGTGTGAAGAATTCCTCCTGAATTAAGTTTTTCTAAGGTGAGACTTGCGGTATAACAATTGGGTGTTGTGTTGGGTCGAGAAAGACTGATTGCCACTCGAGCGTTTTGCAGAGCTGCTGGGAAGATCTTCCTCATTTTCATCTATTTTCCCTCTCTTTGCAAATAAATTACTTTTTTCTGTATCTGAAAGAAATTTTCAGAAAACGCTAGTTTAAGAACTGGGGTTTTCTTTGCACATCTAAAATAGGATAGGATAGGATAGGATAAGGTAGGGTAGGACAGAATAGAATAGAATAGAATAGAATAGAATAGAATAGAATAGAATAGAATTCTTTATTGGCCAAGTATGATTGGACACACAAGGAATTTGTCTTGGTGCAAATGTTCTCAGTGTACATAAAAGAAAAGATACATTTGTCAAGAGTCAAGAATCATAAGGTACAACACTTAATAATAGTCATAGGGTACAATAAGCAATCAAATCATACTAGGAAACAGTCAATATAAATCGTAAGGATACAAGCGACAAAGTTACAGTCATACAGTCACAAGTGGGAGGGGGTGGGTGATAAGGAGTGATGAGAAGATTAATAGTAATAATGAAGATATTGTAAATAGTTGGACAGTGTTGAGGGAATTATTTGTTTAGCAGAGTGATGGCATTTGGAAAAAACTGTCCTTGTGTCTAGTTGTTCTGGTGTGCAGTACTCTATAGCATCGTTTTGACTCTAAGGAAAAAGCTGCCTTAATACACTGCATAAGCAGATACATATATCATTACACAGACTCTAAATAGCAGCCTGCTCTTGTGTTCTTCAGTATTCAAAGTTTAAAATATTTATGAATTAATTTTTTAGGACCAAAATTTATACCTACCTGGTCTTGACCCTTTACTGGCTAGCGATCCTTGGCTTGAAGTCCTAAGTGGGAGTAAGATTGTTTAACCATTCTGTACAAATCTAACATTAAATTTAATGTGACTTTAATAAAAGAAAGGATTCTAGGGAAAAATTAATATAAATAAATAGATGGGAGTTGAGCAGAAAGATCTGTATTCTTTTAATGTGTAAAGTAGTCTTCTCTTAGATATTCACTGATGAGAGATTGTCTTCTTCATAATTTCCCCATTTGCTATTTGATTTCAGAAACTGGTTTTACCAGTAGACTGGATTTTGGTGCCTTTTAAACCATCTCACCATGCCTACAGAAAATTCTTGAATAGTGTGTCCTACTAATATAAATAAGGTGCCCCTTCACATATCACCAAACTAACAATACAGTATTGCAATGCTGTATTTAAAATATATAGAGAAGCCATAGTCACTTGAAAGCAGTTTTAGATATGTAGGGTTGATAATATCTACATGGTGAGTTGACCCACGCACTAAAAATTATACACTCTTATCCTGAAAAATAGTTGTATTAAACTTGATTAAGCACATCCCAAATAAAAACACTACTACACTACTAACAAAATGTTATTTACATTGCCTGCCTTGGAGTTCTTATTGAATGGGATGTATTAGTTGGAGTCTGGACCCTTGACATGCATGGACAATCCAGCTCCAACTGCTTTTTGAATACAAAAATTACAAAAACAGCATCACATTGCAAGCTCCTCCCCTTTTGGGAGACGCATATGACATCATGAAAGATTATCAAAGGGGGCAGAACATGGAGTGCAGCAAGGTGGCATCATACGCTTTCAGAAAAGGCACAGTCTTTTTGCTTGTGCACGCTTCTTGGTGCACAAACATTTACCCATAGTAGGTCAAACTGTAAGATTGCAGTAATACCACTGATGGTATCAAAGTTACTTGCCTTGAAATATTATCAACCCAAATTAATCCATTGTAGAATGAAGGCTTTTTCATTGAAGGTTGACTATGATCTAGCATACTCATCCAATGCAGGCTAGTAGATAGATGGTTTTTGACTTTCCAGTCTAGGGAAAATTCTTGAGAAAGAGAGACTGGCCCAAAGTCACCCAGCCATGTTCAGCCTAAGGGAAGATTGGGTCTTAGACCTTCCCATTTCACTGGCTCTTGCCTTTCACTTAAAATTTAGAAAATATTAAGATGGTCAGCTGTTAAATTACATTTGCAGGAGTCCTGAGAAACTTCAGATGAACAGTTCCAAAGGTGCTTTTTCAAGAGGCAACTGGACTTTCTGGTTTTATTTTGAAGATGTTTCGCTTCTCATGCAAGATGCTTCTTCAGCTCAGAATGTCTTCAAAGAAAAAACAAAGTCCATTTGCCTCTTGAAAAAGCACCTTTGGGACAATCATGACCTGGATGACTGAGTATCTCCACAGACATTCAGATGAACAGGTTACAGTAGGTGCTTCCATGGTGCAAACTCTATTCCTTGTGCACTTTTTGCGAGTTTACCTGGCACGGCTACCTTCATTAGGTGTTCCTTTTTGCCCTCTCAGCAAAGCCTGAATGTTTGGAACTTCACTTTCAATCTGGGCCGTTGGCTTATAATACAACAGGTCACGGCTGGTCATATCAGAGCGTATAAAATTGGATACAAACTCTTTCTCTGAAATGCAAAAGATATAAGGTAAAGGTTCCCCTCGCACATACGTGCTAGTCGTTTCCAGATCTAGGGGGCAGTGCTCATCTCCGTTACAAAGCCGAAGAGCCAGCGCTGTCTGAAGACATCTCCGTGGTCATGTGGCCAGCATGACTAAACGCTGAAGGTGCATGGAACGCTGTTACCTTCCCACCAAAGTGGTCCCTATTTTTCTACTTGCATTTTTACATGCTTTTGAAATGCTACCGGTTGGCCTAGAAAGCTGGGACCTAAATGCGGGAACTTCCTCCGTTACACGGTGCTAGGGATTCGAACTGCTGAATTGCCGACTTTTCTGATCAACAAGCTCAGTGTCTTAGCCACTGAGGTCACTTTAAAAAGTAAGCTTTGCAACTTACTTTTTTGGCTCAGCAGTGAGCAATCTGCTCATATTTACATTTCACTCATATACGCTTTGCAACTAAGAGTGTGGTGGGTGCATGAAAAAGATCGATTAAGACCCACAGCCAGTGGGGCAAACTCTGTTTCCCTCTCTTTGTAGCTGAAGGACGTTTCTTGCATTCTCTTTCAAAATTAGAGAGTATTCCAGACATGTGTAATCTAGAGAATTTTCCTAGAAACAATGTTTCAGGCTCTTCTTCTACCTGCACATCATTGCACTTCAATCTGTAGTTTGTCTATTTTACATCAGATCTGTTTCTATATCTAGTTGATACAACTTAAAAAGATGTAAGAGTGATAATCATCTTTCTCTCTAAATGAAATAAGATATGGTGATTCTTCTCATTTAGGCTGAAAATAAAAGAAACGGATGATTTAACAGTCACATTAACGGTAATGAGCCAGCTCATTAAAGCAGCAGTTAGCAGTAGCAGCATATTTAGGTTCATGTAAAAGCCTGAAAACTGGTGTGTGGCTTTAAGGAATAGCAAAGCCTTCAAAAGCACTTCTTCTAAATTCTTTCCAAAGTGTATTTGTGCACTTAAAACAAACTTGATAATTGATACAATAAGCAAAACAAAACACATTGTGTGCAACTATAAAGTGTATTCTCTTACCTTTCACACTTGCCTTGGATAGCCACCTTTGAATCCCTCCAATGGTATCTGTCTGTAAAATGTCACAGAGTTTTTCTAGGACCTAGAATCAAGATGATCATATTAGGTAGTAGTTTTGACTGTCTTATATACAACTCTATTTATTTTTTTTAATGTTCCAGTTCAATTTGACAGTGTTGCCAAAAAGGCATCAATATTTTTCTTTTTAAAACTCTATTGATTTTATCCCTGACTGGGTTTCTACTGAACCAGACATGAGTTCAAATTATTTACAAATGCTGTATATAAAATGTAAAGTAATTTAACCTTCATAATGTGTAACACATAACATCACGGTGGTGCAGTGGCTAAAATGCAATGCTGCAGGCTACTTCTGCTAACTACTGGCTGCTTGCAATTTGGCAGTTCAAATCTCACCAGGCTCAAGGTTGACTCAGCCTTCCATCCTTTCCTAGGTGGGTAAAATGAGAACCCAGGTTGTTGGGGGCAATATGCTGACTCTATAAACTGCTTAGAGAGGGCTGTAAAGCATAAGACTAAGTGCTATTGCTAAGTGCTATCACGCTTTCAGTACTTCAATTTTCTAAGATTTCAGATACTTAAGCTGATAGAAAAGGCCAGGTGTTTTAGAGAAAGACATAACAATAAAAATACAATTTAATTTTACATAGAACCTTAAACAAATTTTAATATTATTATTATTATTATTATTATTATTATTATTATTATTATTAAATTATTTAATTAGACTTGTATGCCACTCTCTCTCCCTAAGGACAGGGCGGCTCACAGAATAAAAAATACAATACAATAAATTAATTAAAAAAGGATTAAACAACACAAGCCCAATTTAGAACAAACAATTAAAACTATTAAAACTATTAAAAAATTTAAAAGACAGGAAATACCCCCCCTTCTTGGTTCAGTCCAGGCCGGCCTGCTGAAATAGCCAAGTCTTTAAGTTGCGACAGAAGGATGGAGATCCAGAGCCAAATGAAGGTCCACGGGAAGTTGATTCCAGAGGGTGGGTGCCCCCACAGAGAAGGCCCTACCCCTGGGCACCACCAGCCGACAATATCTAGCCGCGGTATCCCAAGGAGGCCCTGTCTGTGGGAGCGTACAGGGCGATCAGAATGTGATACCGGCAGGAGATGTTCCCTCAAGTACCCCAGGACCCAAGCCATGTAGGACTTTATATGTTGTTACTAAGACCTTGAATCTCACCTGAAAGGCAATCAGTAACCAATGCAGGTCGCGCAGGAGGGGTGTAACATGAGAGTATCGGGGCACTCCCATCACAACCTGCATGGCCGCATTCTGCACCAGCTGCAACCTCCAGGTGATCCGTAAGGGTAGTCCCATGTAGAGAGCATTGCAGTAGTTGATTCGGGAAGTGACGAGTGCATGAGTGACTGTCTGCAGGGCATCTTGGCTCAGGTAAGGGTGCAACTGGCGAACCAGACACACCTGGGCAAAAGCCTCCCTGGACACAGCCCCCACCTGCTCCTCCAAACTGAGCTGTGTATCCAGGAGGACACCCAGGTTATGTGCCTTATTCACGGGGGGCAACACCTCTCCCCCCATGACCAACAGTGGTATCTCCTGAGTAATCCGAGATGCCGGTATGTACAGCCACTTAGTCTTGGCTGGGTTGAGTCGAAGCCTGTTCCTCCCCATCCAGATCCACACTGCATCCAGGCAATGGGACATCATGGGGAGGGCATCACTGATATGGGTCGGGGTGGAGATGAAAAGTTGAGTATCATCAGTGTACTGATGATACTTCACCCTGAAGCCCCGGATGATCTCACCCAGCGGCTTCATATAGATGTTGAACAGGAGGGGCGAGAGGACCGAGCCCTGGAGCACCCCAGAAGTGAGTGGCCTCGGGCCCGACCTCTGCCCCCCTGCCAACACCGATTGCAAGCGGCCCGAGAGGTAGGAAGAGAACCACCGTAGAACCGTGCCCCCCACTCCCAGCCCCCTGAGCCACTGCGATAGGATACCATGGTTGATCGTATCAAAAGCTGCTGAGAGGTCTAATAGAACTAGGACAGAGGAAAAACCCCTGTCCCAAGCCCTCCAGAGATCATCCATCAGTGTGACCAATGCCATCTCCGTGCTGTACCCGGGCCGGAAGCCTGATTGGTACGGAACGTTGTTACCAAGAATAGAGAATACAATGCCTTTGAGTTTGACAAAGACAATACAATATTTTCATGCACCTAGGCAAAATTGCAAAATACAGTTTCTAGTGGATTCTGAATTTTTAAAAACTTATGTGGATGAAAAGATTAAGGACACCCAGCCTGAAAAGATCTAGCCAAACATTTTTTTAAAAAACAGTGTGTGTGTGTGTGTGTGTGTGTGTGTGCATGCCCTTTTTATTCCTGGCAATTGCCTGGATAAGACCCTGTCATTTCTTGACATTAGATCTCACCATTCCTGTTTCTAGCTGGTGTAATCTTTATTCTTTTTTGCCATTTAGTAATCATCCACATTTTGCCACCAAAATTTAGTAGCCTAAGAAGAAAAAGCCCACCAGTATTGGGTTCTATTGACTAAATAATACAATATTAATACAATGGTTCTTGTTTAACAACCATTCTTTCAATGACTGTCTGAACTTGTGACATTGCTCAACAAGTGATACTTAGAACTGGTCCTTGATGTTTCAGCCGTCACAATGCCCTGGCAATTACATGATCGTAATCTGAGCACTCAACAACTGGCCCAGATTTCTGACTGTAGGAATGTTCCCTCAATCACAGGATTGCCTATTATCCTTGCTGGCTTCCCTCAATCAAAGACAGTGGGGAAGGCAGCAGGAAATCAGCAGTCATGTTCAGGTGAAGTTCTTGCTTAATGACCTGCATAGATTCACTTAATGAAGACAGTGACTAGGGACTGCCAAAATTGAGTTGGGGACAGCTGTCCTGAGAAATTTATGGGTTTTAAAGAAGTTTAAACTTTTATCTACGTTCAATACCCAATAAGTTCGTCAACCATCTTCATATTTTTACTATTAGTTTCAATTAAGTAGTGACAATGCAATTCAAAGAAAAATGAGGTTACTCCTGGTATGTTAAGAAGGAAATTACTGTATAATCCACTGTTTCACATGAATATTCCTTCAGTCTTACCTTTTAAACATCATTCCTCTTTGGCCATCGTATTTTAACTTATCTTAACTTATACAGAAGACCCACTTACTGATTGTATCTTACTTTTATTTCTTGATCCAGATAGCTTGGGGTATAATTAATATTTTCCCTGAAGTTTTCTTTATGATGCATTCTCTGAATAGGGACAAGTTGGAAGTCCTGAGAAGTCCTACTTTGTGGACGGTCTCCTAAGTATTTCATCAAAGATTCATCCTGATGATAAAGCATTATACAAAGAGACACAGTGAATATACATGAAAGGAAAAAGAAAAGATTTGCTATGCTTCTGTTCTGCCGTGGTATTGTTTGGGAAAAGAGGAACATCTGAGGGACCATCTTACCAGAGTTCCGACCTTACCAGTCAAACTGGAGAAGCTGGCCATGGCCCCCCATCCCCCCAAGGCCAAACACAACCCTGATGTGGCCCTCAATGAAATCGAGATTGACACCCCTGTTCTAGCCTGATCCCTTAAACTTTACACCAAACACAGTTACTACATAGATGTAATTTTTTTAAAAAATCATTTCTTTCCCCAATCATTTCTATAGGATAGAAGCATTGCTGAAATTAGGCTATTTGGGTGGCCTGATCATCAGGCACTAATAATTGTATGCAACCCAAGACAAAAAGTCCTGATTAGTTTAATTATAATTAAACCAATTTACTGGTAAACAGTTCCCTGGGGAGCAATTATAATGGAGGCAAAAGATTCCTCACCTTTTTCCTTAAGAGAGGTGTGTTTCTTGCTTGATTTCTCATCTCTTCAAATTCGTCTTTAGCAAGATCTGGAATATAATGAAAGTTCCTAAAACATTGAAGTTGAAATTTAAAAGGATGGTCAGCTAATTACACTTGTGTTGAAAAATTCAATGATGTGTTTTATTTTTATTAATTTGGGGATAGGGAAATAGATGCCCACATTCAAATGTGCAATACTGTAGTGACAGTAACACATATTTGCTAGTGTATACACCTTTTTGCAAACCATTCACAGTCTTCTGCTGTAATTCACCACAACACGAACTAGTTGAAACACAACTCTGCCTCTTATGATCTCCAGTTGTAAACCAACAAGGAGTGGCAGAGACCTCATTCCAACTAGATCTTATCTAGATTCTCTTCAGCCATTCAAATTTCTACTGAAAGCATGGAGAAAATTAATACAGATGTCAAAATCTAAGGTGAAATAGGAAAAACTCAGGTTTTAATCTTGTATGGAAGGATTCAAAGCTCAATGACTTTGCAGTCATACACATTACTCACGTGGAAGAGTTACTCCGACTCCCTCTGTTATCAATGCTGGCAAAGTATTATTGGGAAAAATCTTATCTGCTGCAGTTCCAAGATGCCTGTAAGGCTGGCTGTATGCTGGGCCTGGCATGATGAAATGCCCTTCATTGTACCCTCGGTCTCGTACGAAGCAGATTGGTGCATCATTTAATCCTGAATAAGAAAATGAGCCTTTAATATTTTCTCAGGCTCATCATTGAGTTTGGCATAATGGACAGGCAATCTTTTGGGGCCACTGAGCATATTAGGAATTTTAAGAATAGTATGATTTGATTGCTTATTGTACTCTATGACTATTATTAAGTGTTGTACCTGATGATTCTTGACTCTTGACGAATGTATCTTTTCTTTTATGTTCACTGAGAGCATTTGCACCAAGACCTCGGAAAGAGGAAGGCTGAGTCCACCTTCAGCCTGGTGAGATTCAAACTGCCAAATTGCAGTCAGCAGGCAGTCAGCAAAAGTAGCCTGCAATACGGCACTCTAACCACTGCACCACAATGGCTCGTGAGTTTTTAGGCTTGCGAGTTTTTATTTTTTTTAAAAAGAATTGTCTTTTACATAGTCAGTTTGAACATATTGTTATATACCACACAGTCAGTTTATTATGGGATGTGTAGCCATATAAAATGAACAAATCAAATTGAAGAATAAACTCAGGCAACGTTTCTATTCAAGAAAACATAAATGAGAATGGAGTTACGATACAGTTAGTCACATGGGATGTGGGACACAAAGGAGCCTTACCTTTAATGTGACATACATTTTTGGGATGTGGGGAGTGTCTACAAACAAAATAGGTTCCTCCTCTTTGGAAGGGCTCATTTGAATTTTGCCTGGCAGTTCCTTTGTAGCTCAGTTGAAGCTCAGGCTGTTGTCGAAAATTGATATTCATCTTAAGGCTCTGCTTTTTTCCATGCAGTTATTCATGGGGCAAGGAGTAGCTGCAGCATCTTCTGGAGGGATCTTTAATGCTGGACATGGACAGGAATAGAGAGTCATATACATCAAGCTTATAAACATTCATATGCATCAAGGTATCATAGTATTATGGGATGGAAGTTGATAAAGAATGCTGTTAGTCTCCTTCCAAGAAAAAAAAAACCTCAATACTATGTAAGTATAAGCTGGGAGTTGATAAACTTCACCCTCCTGAAATGGAATTGACATACATATGCTGCAAAAGTTGTAAGGGTAAAGAATTCTGATTTATAGCCTTGACAAGGATTACATCAACAATAAAACCCTGCACTATTAAATGTAGGAAAATTAATTAAATAAGCTACTTTAGGGCTATTTCAGGACTTGGAACTAAAGAAAACTAAACTGTTTAGGTAAATGCTGTATCACGTTTTAAAAGAAAAATGGGATTATTGTTTAAACAATAATTGAGGTTTATATTGTGGAATTGATGCTGCTTTCATTTTGTATGCTTCCTAGAGGACTCAATTACATATATTAATGAAGAAGATGTTATTTATTTATTTATTATTTATTTATTAATTCGACTTATATGCCGCTCCCTCTCCGAAGACTCGGGGCGGCTTACAATTAAAATACAACAGTGAATAAATTAAATTAATTAAAAAGATGTTAAAGATTAATATACATTTCAAAAGAATAGAATAGAATAACAAGAATTGGAAGGGACCTTGAAGGTCTTCTAGTCCAACCTCCTGCTTAGGCAGAAAACCTTATACCACTCCAGACAAATGATTGTCCAATCTCTTCTTAAAAACTTCCAGTGTTGGAGCATTTACAACTTCTGGAGGCAGGTTGTTCCACTAATTAATTGTTCTAACTGGCAGGAAATTTCTCCTTAGTTCTAAGTTGCTTCTCTCCTTGATTAGTTTCCACCCATTGCTTCTTGTCCTGCCCTCAGGTGCTTTGGAGACTAGCTTGACTCCCTCTTCTTTGTGGCAGCCCCTGAGATATTGGAACCCTGCTGTTATGTCTCCCCTGGTCCTTCTTTTCATTAGACTAGACATACCCAGTTCCAGCAACCATTCTTCATATGTTTTGTCCTCCAGTCCCCTAATCCTCTTCATTGCTCTTCTCTGTACTCTTTCTAGATTCTCAACATCTTTTTACATCGTGGCAACCAAAACTGGATGCAGCAGTATTCCAAGTGTGGCCTTACCAAGGCATTATAAAGTGGTATTAACACGTCACATGATCTTGATTCTATCCCTCTGAAATCATATGAAGTCGGAGACTTTTCTTTTGAGACTGATGGATAAACAGTTGGAAATAAACTGTGGAGTTTTAGTTTGATACAGATAGTCCTCAACTTGCACCAGTTTCTTTAGTGCCATTCAAAGTTACAATGGCACTGAAAGAAGTGACTTATCCCTATGATTACATGATCAAAATTCAGATGCTTGGCAAATGGTCCATATTTATGATGGTTGCAGTGTCCTGGGGTCATGTGATCACCTTTTGCAATTGTCTGACAAGCAAAGTTAATGGGGAAACCAAATTCACTTAACAACTGTGTTATTAATTTAACATTCACTTACCAACTCTGGCAAGAGAGCTTGTAAAATGGAGCAAAACTCAGTTAACCAATGTCTCACTTAGCAGCATTTAATGTTGAAGTCCACTGTGGTCGTAAATCAAGGACTACCTATATATGATAACTGCAGCAATATTACATTATGCACCAAGGTGGAAATGTTGGAGTTTACCCACAATGGAGAGGTGGATGGTGAAAATGATGGAATATGTTGAGAAGGTCAAATGGATAACCTTAATTAGAGAAAAAATATTGCCTACGTTTAATACTGACTGGAGGGATCCTACTGACTTTTTGCACGAAAAGAAAATATGTAATTATATGAGGTTTTGATGATCAGCAAAAATAGATTATAAGAAAGTAATGTAAGTCGTGCTGTAACTATTAAGATGTTGATTTACATTTTTTAAAATTATTTAGAAAAAAATTGCAAAAGAAAATTGGAAATCATTTATCATTATATTTTCTTCTTTTTTTTGCACTTTTGGCTTTGACTTTTTCTCCCTCTCTACTTTTTTGTTTATTCTATTAGTTCTTTTTAGCTTTTATCTTGCTTTTTAAAAACTTAATGAAGATAGATTTAGATTTTTAGATTTGCTTTGGATCTGCATGCATTGAAAGCTGTTTAAAGGATGCTTTTCCCCACCCCATCATGGACTTCACCGACATCATGACTTAGGAACAAAGGAGAAATTTGCTAACAGAACAATTAACTTGTGGAACAGCTTGACTCCAGAAGTTGTGAGGGCTCCATCACTGGAGGCTTTTAAGAAGAGACTGGACAGCCACTTGGGGGTGGACTAGAAGACCTCCAAGGTCCTTCCCAGCTCTGTTATTCTGTAATGACTTGTCATGTATCTTTGCAGCATTCTTCCCAAATTCAATCCTTACACAATTTTTTTGCTCTGATAATACTTGTTAAATAGAGCCTCTACAGCAGGGGTGTCAAACTCGCAGCCCATGCGCCGGATGCGTCATGCGCTGGCCACGCCCACACCATTTAGCGAAGGGGGGAAATCACAATACACCATGTGACAACACCATGATGATGCGAGTTTGACACCCCTGCTCTACAGCTTCCCACCCGAGGAATCCACCATGTCTAAATCCACCCCTGTAGCCATCTTCTTAGTCAAGCTAAAGCAATATTGGAAATTAGGAGTCCTTACCAAATTATATAATATAAGCAAAATACCTCTAGTATATCTAGTGGAATGTGGGACTTCTGAAGTCTCTCTGATTCTCCTGCTGCTTGCACTTCTTCAGTGGAGTCAAACGGTTTGCTTTTCTGATTTTAAACTATTCTTCTCCGAAGAGGCAAAGCAGTTTTTTTGCAATACATTTAAGCCCTTGTCTCAAGCAATCGGATAAGCTTTTCAAACTATGTTTTGCTTTCTTTGTTCTTGGCTTCCCTGAACAGCTGGGGGGAAAGCAAGTAAAGACATAGCAGCTTTGGACTGGAACCCAAGAATTTTTTTAACCCCAGCATTCTGTGCACATCACTTCTTTTATGACATCTTGCTACCATATACAGACATAAGTAACCCCATGGTTTCTTGTACACTGTACTGTAAGCAGAAAATGTAGTAAAATCCATGCTCCTGAAAGGATAAATTATTTATTCAGTTAATCGGCTTTACTTAGCAATGAAATAGATGCCAAAAATAAAGCTGCCAGAACCTTTTTCCAAATAAGGAGCGAAATTGGTGATAGGATGATCATCAAGTGAAATCCTGACTTGCTAAATTATGACTATTCATAATTTTATATGGTCTCGTACTAAGAATTATTCAAACTCACTGCCATGGATCTCATATGGAGCTTGGGATTCCCCAGGAAGTTGTCAGCAACCTAAATAGGGATCACAATTTCCTTTTAACCTTGTCCAGACTAGCAGAGAGAAAACTGGAAGGCCCTCAAAATTTACTCTGGGCTTCATTCCTCATTCTGCTTTTCCAGACATAACCCTGCCACTTTTACACCTGGGCTAGAAATCATGTAAATTCATTATATGATCTCTGAATGAATTCACCTTGGGGTCATGGTACTAAATGTTTGGGGACTCAACTCTACTGTATGTCATGAGAGATTTAAAAAAAAAAAAAGACTTGGAACCCCTTTCAGAACAATACATTATTCTTTTCTTATGCGGATAATAGACTAAATATTTTCAAATAAATCTCCTGTTTAGATATACTGTGTTAAACTATAAATTAGCAAATGTGCTGCAGATTTGGAACATCAGAATTACATATGGGGCTAGTTCCATGCAAGGCACTGCAATAGGGTTAGTGAATTAAGCCATATGGGGAGCTGAGCATGTTGGCAGAATTCTTCAGAAAAAAAAATTATTCTCTCTCACTCATTAAAGTAGTTCCACACTTTTCAGCCCCACTTCTCTGTGAACCTAGAGATGTTGCTGCTTTAAGGAAACCACTCCTTAAAGCTAATGTGATTTTTAAAGCAGTAGCATCTTTGGTGATCTTTTGGAAATCTTGTACAAGATCCGCAGCACTTCTTTTTAGTTATTTTTCAAATTGTACATAGTTTAGCCCATTTTTGGCGGGATTCATATAGAATGCTCGGGGTGGGATTCAGATTTTATAACAACCAGTTCTGTGGGCGTGGCTAGGTGGACGTGGCTAGGTGGGCATGGCCATGTGACTGGGTGGGCATGGCTTCTTGTTTTTGTAGCAAACCCCCTCCCAATTTTTGCCTCCTGGGCCTCAGGGAAGCCTACTGGGTGGGGTGGGGGGTTTAATTCACATTTATATGCCGCTCTTCTCTGGAGACTCGGGGCATCTTACAATCTTGGAGCACAACCCAATGTGCTCAGCAATAGCCTTCCTTCCATTGTATATGCCTGCTTATTACTAAGCAGCATTTTTACAAAGTCAGCTTATTGCCCCCAACAATCTTGGGTCCTCAATTTACCTACCCTGAGAGGATGGAAGGCTGAGTCAACCTTGAGCCTGGTGGGATTCGAGCCTGCACTAATTGCAGGCAGCTGGAGCTAAGTGCTAGGTGTTTAACAGCCTGCACCACCAAGGCTCTTTTTACTCCCAGGAAGCTTCCCTAGGGCCCAGGAAGGCAAAAAAAAAGGCCCTGTGTGCCCCTTTTTGCCTCCTGGGCCTCAGAGAAGCCTCCTGGGTGAAGCAGTAAGATAGAAAGGGGGATCCCAGCACAGCTGATCATCGGAACAGCTGACTGTCAGGACGGGGGAAAAAGAAATACCTTAAGGAATGACTGGGCGGGGGAGAACGTAGTCAGCAATGGCGGGCATGTGCGCGATGTCATGCATGCGCAATGACTGACTGGGCGGGAAGTGGAGGGGTGGGCAGAGAGGGGCAGGGCCAGCAAGGGGCACAATTTGCCCATTCTCCGAACTGCGCAGAATCATAACAACCGGTTCTATAGAACTGATCCGAACCGGTAGAATCCCAACCCTGAGTATACTGAACATATACTGGAGCTATTCAACATGATAGGCCACCGGCAAAGGCTAAATCTAACTAATATTGGCTTGCAGTATGAATACAGCCATTATTTTACACTAAGGTAGGGATCAGCAACCTTTTACCACCCTGTATGCCAGTCAAAATTCTACCAGACCACAATATTTCACCTGATCTTGTACAGCCACGAATTTCAGTTGTACATTTATCTTTAAAAATGTTCTGTATCAAAATACATACATGATCTCAATATTTTCTGGCTTTATTGAATGTCCACCAAAGATGAAAAAATATTCCAGTTTCATTACATTTCCAACAAATACTTCTTTTCACATTTTTGACAATTTATCTGGCCTCATGTACCAATGATGTCACACATATCATTTAAATAAATCTCTTTAAGGTTATAATTCAGTGTAATTACTGTTCTAGGTATCTTTTCCATTACTTCAGTTCTGTTTATAGATAAACAGCCTGTGGTCCAGGGCTGGAAAGCAGGCAGAAATCCATCTTTGATCTTTGTGTTCTTCCTTATTTGAGAATTCCCAGAAGACATCACAAATCCCTTCTTACCTCATGTAAAATTCAAAGAACGTTCATTTAGCATCTCTTTGCAGCAGTAAAGAAAATCCCATTGCTTGGTGTGATTAACCCATGGCAGTGCTATAAATTAGAGTGCCACTAGATGGTACAATTTCACATTTTGCAAATATTCCAGATATCACTTGGTCTTCATTTTTATGACTCTGTGACAGTGCATTTTTCATAGAACACCGCAATCAATTCTCTGGCAATTCTCCACAGTTTTCCCTGTCAAAAACTTACTTGGTCCCAGCTGATGAAGGGGAATACATTAGTGATATATATTATCATATATACTGTCATATATTCCAGTAGAAATTTAATCTCATAGCAAAGTCCTTCTACGCAAATCTGTTTTAACTTGTCTATGGATTTCCTTTTATCTACCCAGCAAGTTTGTTTTACAGATAATACTGTGGGCCAAATAAACAAACACATACACTCTACATATTCAACACTCAAAGACCTTATTATTACAAGATTGGAGTGCCGCAATATTCTATATCCTGCATGAAATATCCCCAATGTATTGCCATGGATTTGCTAGCTTCTAACTGGACCAATAACCAGGTCTTAAACATGAACCATGGCCAGATCAGGTTATTCAAGCATGTACCCTGGTAACACTGGATATCTTTCAAGATAAAGGTGTGTTGAGTGTTCAATCTTTTAACAATGCTATCTGGGTTTTAGTTGGCAGAAGCTTTTGAAAAGCTTCTTTCAAATGATAGCTGTGAGAATAGTTTCTTGCCTAGCAAAATAGATTTTGTTTCCCTAACTTTTGAATGCAACATTCTCAGTTCATTAACCTTTTATCGTTGACTGGTGAGCTGCAATATATCTGTAGTTAGTTTTGCTCATGGGTGGGCTTCAAAAATTTTAGCAAAGGGTTCTCTGCCCAGTTGCTGGGTGGGCGTGGCCTAGTTGGCCTCCTGCACCATGGCAGGGGGGGTGTTTTTGCCCGCCCCGGGCTCCCAGGCAGTGGTGGGATCCAAATTATTTTACTACTGGTTCTGTGGGCATGGCTTGGTGGGCGTGGCTTGGTGGGCATGGCAGGGGAAGGTTACTGCAAAATCCTATTCCCTCCCGACCTCACTAACCTGCTTTCCAGCTCCGTTCTCCTCTCCGATCAGCTGGGACTCGGGAGGCAGAGAATAAATGGGGGTACGGCCAGTGAGAGGTGGTATTTGCTGGTTCTCCAAATTGCTCAAAATTTCCACTACCAGTTCTTCAGAACTGATCAGAACCTGCTGAATACCACCTTTGCCCCGAGGCTTTCCTTGAGCCTCTGGGTGGGTAAAAATGGCCTCCCTGGGTTCCGGAGGATCTCTGGAAGCCAGAAACAAACTTCCCGAACTTCTGGGAGGCCTGTTTTTTACCTTCCCCAAGCCTACATGCTCGCCCTGCATTTACCTGCATCCAAAACAGGCTGCGTGGGGACTCCTGGGAGGGGAGGTGGGTGGGGCTGGGCCAGACAGGAGTGGGATTTGGGGTTTTCCAAACTGTGCAGAACCTTAGATAGGGTCTCTCTCGAACCCCTGCAAACCCCCAGCAGCCCACCCCTGGTTTTGCTGCTGTCATAAATCAATGCTACCTAGCTGTATCAATGTGTTCTTTCATACCTAAATTGCTTTTTCAATGCTATTCTTTCCAAATCTTTTTTTTTTTGGAGGAATAGGGTGCACAAAATCAGGCAATGACTGGGTTTGGATATTCCACAATATGTTGTGGCTACCTAAGCACTCTTGTAGGCAACCAATAAATGCAAACCAGTAATGCTTCAGCAAATGGACAGAGGAAATGTATGAATAATGTTGCCTTTAGCCAATCTTTTCCCAAGGAGGCAACCTTTAATCTTACATTCTTGCTCCACTTTTTTGCATGAGGTTTTTTTTTTTTAATTACATTTATATGCCGCCCTTCTCCAAAGACTCAGGGCAGCTTACAATTTTTGGGATACAACCCAATGTGGTCAGCAATAGCCTTCATTCCATTGTATATGCCTGCTTATTACTAAGCGGCATTTTTACAAAGTCAGCTTATTGCCCCCAACAATCTTGGGTCCTCAATTTACCTAGCCTGAGAGGATGGAAGCCTGAGTCAACCTTGAGCCTGGTGGGATTCGAGCCTGCAGTAATTGCAGGCAGCTGGAACTTAAGCGCTAGGCATTTAGCAGCCTGAACCACCAAGGCCCTTGCAGGTTTGATTACAAATCCTTGTACCTACGAAAGTTTGCTTTTGTGGACCCAAGGATGCTGCAGACATGCCTTCCCCTCCTCACTGGTCACTGATCTTCAGAGCCACCACCTTCTGGCAAGGAAGAATCCAGGCAAGCAGTTGTCTCTTTCATTTCTTGCCAAACCTCCCAAATCCTGGCATATGATTCCTGGACAGGCAGTCAAGCCATGGAAGAATGATAAGAGAAGTATCTGTATTACAAGGGGAAGAGACTCTTTAACCATCAGTTTGCCTATGCCACAGAGAGATACTTTGTTTTGGACTATTGTCAGGAAAAGGGATGATCTGGAGCTGCTACTGCCAATATCTCTACTCTCCACATAGCCCTGGCAGGCCAAGCACAGCAGGACCTGATCAGCAAGCTGACTGGGCACATTTTCCAGGGCATAATTAATCACCCACCCACTACCAGGTGCTAAAGATATTAAAACACTGATTGGGGGGGAGGCCACCATTTTGCTGAGTGGGACTAGTAGTTGAAGATTATATTCTACCTTCTTTCTGGTAGAAGAAAGGAAGTAAAAAAGAGGTTCCTCAGCTGGCACACTCTGCAGTCAGAGGAGTGAACAACCACTACTCCTTATATACAACTCCTTTTTCTCCTCAGGAAGAAAAGAGGGAACAGGTATTTTGCTTCCATGGAGGAAGAAACAGGGAAGACAGCTTCTCTTGCCCCAGTTCTCCAAGGCAATAAAGCAAGGGTCTTCAAACTTGGCAAGTTTAAGACTTGTGGATTTCAACTCCCAGAATTCCTGAGCTAACATGACTGGAGGAGGAATTCTGGGAGTTGAAGTCCATAAGTGTTAAAGCTGTCAAGTTTGAAGATCCCTACCATAAAGTGACCACTCTGTGGGACTGGAGAACTGACAGCAAGAGACTAGTTAGTCTTTTGATGCAACTATTGGAAGGTTCCCCACCTCCTTCTCTCCCTCCTTCCCTCCCTCCCACCTCAGCCTCTTTTCTGTTTCACTGTCCAAGGAAGAACCAGGCGTGAAAGAATGGTTAGCACGTCCTTAAACCAGATATTTTTCTTCTGGTTCCTGTACAGGATAACATTAGTTGAGTGTTGATTTACAATGAGCACTGAGTTGATTCAGTTTAATCCAGTGCAACAATGGATTTACCTTGAGCTAAATCTAACCTCTTAGATTAGAGACTGAATAGCTGACAGTCAATTGCCCTTTTCTTGGTATTTCTTCAATCCCCTGTAGTTGCAACTGATCTAATAAATCATGTTGCAACTGGTCAGAACAAGAACCTTTCTTTTATGTTTTTTCTGCTTGCCCTTTAAATTTCATTATAGAGATATAGATAAGTTCATTGAGCAATTATGTGAGCAACCAAGTAACTGTCAATATTGCAGGCTGCTGCAAGTTAGGAAATCATTTACACAAGGAAAAAAACAAATAGAAATTATTGCATGAGAAGATCAGGAGAGAAATTGCCATTACTGTAGCTTAAGAAATAGAAATAACATTTGCTAGTAGTTCTGTGAACTACAGTGCAAAGGAGAAAAGACATTTTATTTACATGTTGACTTACTGTATAATTTATGGCTTGTGTGAGCTAACCATTTCTTAAAGTGACAGACAGGGGCCAGCATTTCATATTTTCAACAGAAGACAAGAAAAGAAAAAGGAACGTTAAGAAGATGCTCCCCAGATAGAAGTCTTTTAGATGTATTAGGATGAAGGATAAGAAATCAAACACTTTCTGTTTTCCTCCTCTGACTCAACCCCAGGGTCATAAAAAGGGAGGTTGGTAGAATCATCCTGGATATATTTGTGTGTCTGGGTGGGTGCATATTGTGAAAAGAAGAAAACTGGACTTTGAAATTGCTACAGTTATGTAGGCCTCAGATTTATTGTAGCCCCGAATTGAAATGATATACCCCATGTTTCTCATAAAACACATGTCAACTCATAAAATATTGCCCTTTTGGAAGTTTTGGAGGTGTGGCTCGAGACTCATGATTTAAATGGGGGTAACTGCTGGAATCCTGACAACATGACTGGGTCTTACATTATTTTGACTCGCGAAAAAACGACTAGGCCTTCTTTTCGAGGGGTGCATTAATTTTGCCCCTCCCCCCCATGCCTCACCTAGCCAACAGGCCACTTCTTTCATGGCTGAAAAGAGCAAGCAACGTGACCCACACACCTCATGCATCCTTGCCTACCTGTAATGGTCACTCCACCTACTGGTAGCTGTCCTCCTGAAAAAGCCTGCCTTCGTCCACTCTGGCAAGCCTGGCCACCAGGCTGCTTTTTTTGCGGACAAAGTCTGTGGGTGAGCGACACGACCTACGCTGCCTGAAGCACGTAATGTTTTTTTGAGTGTTTATGTTTGTCCTGACCCACATGGCCCAGTGCAGCAAGGAAGATCTTTTGGAAAAAGAAGTCCCTATTGCAGATGGTTATATGGTAGCCCTGGGTCAAGTGATCCCCTTTTGCAACCTCCAGGAGACTTTTTTGGGTGGACAGCTAGCGGTAGCTGGAGTGACTGTTACAGGTAGACAAGAGTACGGGAGGTGCATCATTCACTCTTTTCGGCCGCGAAAGAAGCGGCCCAGTGGCCAGGCGAGGTACATGGGGCAAGAGGGGCAAGTTCTCCTCCTCCGACCTTTCCTCCCTTCCCCTCAGTACCTCATATTGTCTGCAATGCAAGCGACACAAGAAACCATCTGCGCATGGGCTTAAATAGGGCCTAATTTTGGGGGGCAGGGCTTAATTTTACCGTATGCGCACAAAACAGTGTTTGGCTTTCTTTTTGTGGAGGGTCGTGTTTTATGAGACACACAGTATTAAAATGTTAGCTAAAATGATTTTTTAAGAATAGTGAAATATTTGCAATTTGCTGTGCTAGTGCAATATTATAACATACATTTGCAAAGTAATTCATTTCAGAAGCTATTTTTGATTAGGAATATTGAAGACGTTGGGAAATAGGGAACTAGAAGTAGGAGATTTCACACGTACACGTAAGTATGTGTTAACTGACAGTCAGTGTCAGAGAATAAAAGTAATTCCAATAAAATTTCATTTACTAAGAGGCTGCCAGAAGAAAGGTATAAAAGGAGATGGATCTCAGATCATGGCTGCTGACTGTCCTTGCTGGACCTAGCTATTGTCTCTGGACCTCATTGCAATGGGTTGTTGATGTAAGTAATGTTGTGAGATTGTATTGATATGTTGGCTATTCATGTTCCAAATTGCTCATGAAATAAACCTCTGATTCTTAAATTAAGAATTGTTTTGCTGTGTTAATGTCTCTTGTTTTTTTTATTGGGATATTTTTATGACAATACAAATTCCCATTTTTATCTGTATTTCTCTAAAGTTTGCAACTCAGTATAGTAGTCATATTTTTTGCAGATTCCTTCCTTCTTTCCTTCCTCCCTCCTTTCTTTTTGGGATTTAAAATTTGAAAAGACATTCAGCGGTTTACAGTGTATCCATAAAAGAATATAAATACCCATGGCCTTTGGTATTAATCAACAAATAAAAAGATCTCAATACTCTACACATAAATTCAGGCAATAACTGATGGCATTAATTTTCATCCCAAAGTTTTGCTGAAACAGCTCAATGTTTGATAACTTAAAGCCAAAAGCATGGGAGTTGGTAGACCTGGAAAGTCTACTAGGACAGGTCTTTCAACACTTACAGTCTTCCAAACCCATCACTACAAAAAGGTGAAGAAGCAGGTCTCAGAGAAACATGGACTGAGTTGGTCAAAACTGGTAGGAGAATACAGTCCTGCAATTTTTCTGAATGCATGCAGACTCTCCTTTAACAACATGTTCTTTTTTTAAATGAGTGCTTTCTATTTGACTATTAGCTCAAAAAATGTTTCTGTGTTGGTTCTAGTATTCACATTCAAAATGAATTCAATAAAATGGTCTGCAGATGTAATTAGGGGAATCTAGTAAAATGCCAGATTATTCCAAGCAGAGGACTGCAAATTCCAAGAACTGAAATCCCAACATATAAAGAGTAATATTCTGCTTTAGATTTTATTCCCCAAAAGTATTTTGCAGCATGTGGGAGGGCGAATGTAGCTCATCTTTAAAGAAGCTGTCTTTTTCCAGGATTGCACAACCATGCACAACTTTAACCTTAAAGACACCATATTAAACAAACTGTTATAGAATCGACTGGATAATTCAAGACATTTTATAAGCACAGAGATGGAAAGATTCGATGTTACTCACTATTAAAGAACGGTTGGTGAAATGGACAGAACTTGCTGAGATGGATAAATTAAAATAAATTCTTTGATTAAAGTAAGCACTATTTACATTTATTAGTGACCAGAATCCTCTTATGGACTTTTTCTATTAAAGAAAAAAAAGGACTTGTGATTTATAACTTTAATAATTAGATAGGACAGATTATAGAAAGAAGAGTGTTATGATGCAATTTTGCAGAGAGAGATTAAAATATAATTGTATTTAAAATTATGTGAAGAATATCAGAAGCCACTTCTTTCTATAGTTTTTCTTTCTCCTTCCTCTTCTGATACAAGTTTTTCTTGTGGTTTTTTTTTTTTTTGCTTTTTCTTTCCTTTCTTCCTTTTTTTTAAAGGAAACTTTTAAAGGAAGAACTTTTTAAAACCATTTTCAGCAAGAATCATATAAAAAAGAGAACTCAATACATTTTAAGGCACAAAGTAGGCCAGCAGTCAATGAAAAAGTGAACAATCTTTGCAAGATTGCAATCTAGATACTGATATTGGGTGTATGGCTGCCAAAATTCCATTACTGAGGGAGGGAGATATTTCAGGTTTAATCATTTATTTGGTTATACTTTGACATCATTTAGTAAAGAGGCATTTGCTGAACAAGTAGATACACCATCAATGTTATTCTCAATGTCATGTTAATATTAGCTTATTTAGGTGTAATCTCTCTGACATTTCATAACTTAGCCTTCCATCCTCCCGGGGTAGGTAAATTGAGGACCCAAGATTGTTGGGGGCAATAAGCTGACTTTGTAAAAATTCCGCTTGGGGCAGCCAAAAAGCCCTAGTAATAATAAGCAGGCATATACGGCTATATGCCTGCTTATTAATACTTATATGAAGGCTATTGCTGAGCACATTGGGTTGTGCTCCAAAAGATTGTAAGCCGCCCTGAGTCTCCGGAGAAGGGCAGCATATAAATGTGAATTTAAAAAAAAAACATGTAAATATCCTACTAGAAAATTAACTGCATGTTTCAATTTATTTCAGGGGTTGACTTACGTAACCATTCCTCCGCATCCCAATATAGGGTTTTGCATGTGTTTAGTCAGATTCATTCCAACAGCGCTATCCTATCGTCCAGAGCAGGGGTCCCCAAACTTGGCATCTTTAAGACTTGTGGACTTCAACTCCCAGAATTCTCCAGGCAGCATAATTTGGAGACCTCTAGTCCAGAACTTCTCAGAAAACCATGTAATGCCTGCCCCTCAACCTCATTTGATCAATGACTCAAGAAGACACATTGTATGTGGGATGGTGACTATGGAAGAGAGGTGGCATAAAATGGGTTTCTGTTTTGCACCACTGGAATTTCTCTTGAATTAAGGTTGCTGCAAAGATTTAACATTCAGTTCAACCCCATAGGGAAAATACAATCAGATGACACAAAATAGAGCTGCGGAAACATTCATTATCTTGATTGATCCCAGCATAGTCTTCTAGGCAAAACCTTCAACTCTATAACATTTACAGTATATCTAAGCAAAGGTACATAATACTTACATGGAACTTTGCTCCCAATATTCAGATAAAAACTAAGATTAGAAAAACACGTGTCTCTAAAATTCTTCTGCCTGCCTGCTTCATAGTGAGATTTCAGGTCTTGGAGGCTAGAAGAAATAAATATTAAGAAGCATGAAGAGGGTGTTAAAGTTCAGACTTCGTGATATCCTTTTCAGGAAGAGCTGTTACTGCCCTCTCTCTCTATTAAACTGAAATTCTAGTTTCAAATGCTTGTCAAAAAATAGATGGCATGATGTCCAAGAAAAACTATTTTAAAAATCCGCACCTTACCCTTGCTAGATCCATGTGAGTTTGGCAATGAAAGAAGAAAAAGTTTGAAGAGTCAGGTCATTAAGAACCTTTTGATGAATACTTCCTCACAAGAGAATAGACACCTGTCTGAAAGCATCATTCGATCACCTGGTCAGAAAGTCAAAAAGCTGCTATCTTATCAGGTCATTTGATTATAGACTTGCCCATTAGGACAAAAATGTAAAGCGCTTCTTTTTAAATGATAGCAATTGTCAAAATGCTCTCTATGTGCAGGTTAACATATCATAGGCATTTCTCCTTCGTAAAGGTAAAGGTAAAGGTTCCCCTCGCACATACATGTTAGTCATTTCCAAATCTAGGGGGCGGTGCTCATCTCCGTTACAAAGCCAGCGAGCCAGCACTGTCCGAAGACATCTCTGTGGTCATGTGGCTGGCATGACTAAATGCCGAACTCTCACAGAACGCTGTTATCGCCCCCACCAAAGTGGTCCCTATTTTTCTACTTGCATTTTTACATGCTTTTGAACTGCTAGGTTGGCAGAAGCTGGGACTAGTAATGGGAGCTCACTCCGTTACATGGTGCTAGGGATTCGAACTGCCGAACTGCCAACCTTTCTGATCGACAAGCTCAGCGTCTTAGCCATTGAGCCACCACATCTCTCCTTCATAGGAAACATCTGTAAGAACCCACCTTATTCTTAAGAAAGGCAGAATACAGTGTATTTTTCATGGCTGTTCCTATAGATATTAACTGTTAACCTATTATATCTGCATGAAAAGATGCTCCTACAAAGTTCAAATAAATACCTCTAATACACCTGGATTTAATTACAGTTTGAGATGTTGCTGCCCTTTCAGGACAATATTATAACTTTTTACCTTCTTTCCTCCTCTGGTCTCTTTTGTTTACTGACCTACAGGAATCCTTGTGGAAAGCAGTTTTTCTGGCTTCTAAAGTTTATCTCTAGTTACAGGTTAAACATTCCTCTCATCTTCCAGCTTCTTCACCTATTTCCTCCTTTCCTTTTGGCACATTCTTATTCCATTAGTGTGGAAAAAATATGTAAGAAGTAGCCAAGTGGAGTATCCTCAGGGTTTACAGGTGGAGTGTATTCTAAATCAGATAAATCAAAATAACATGTTTTTTGTTTAAAATGAGACATTTTAAATTTGATCTCTTTCCCACAATGGAGGCAAATGATCATTGTGTTTTATAAAGTTGTTCAACTGTGTTAGCTGAAATTTCTAGGATTTACAGCTCAACTAAGACATACAGTATAAAGAATGGTTGCTGGAATTGGGTATGTCTAGTTTGATGAAAAGAAGGACTAGGGGGTGACATGATAGCAGTGTTCCAATATCTTAGGGGCTCCCACAAAGAAGAGGCAGTCAAGCTATTCTCCAAAGCACCTGAGGGCAGGACATGAAGCAATGAATGGAAACTAATCAAGGAGAGAAGCAACCTAGAACTAAGGAGAAATTTCCTGACTGTTAGAACAATTAATAAGTGGAAGAACTTGCCTCCAGAAGTTGTAAATGCTCCAACACTGGAAGTTTTTAAAAATAAGTTGAATAACCATTTGTCTGAAGTGGTGTAGGGTTTCCTGCCTAGGCAGGTGGTTGGACTAGAAGACCACCGAGGTCCCTTCCAATTCTTGTCATTCTATTCTATTCTAATTCACCGAAATTCTATTCTATTCTAACTCACCAAAATAGGTCAGCCAAAGTTACCTTATTTCATGCTTTTTCTTTTTTGGCATCAACAGTTTGAGGTTTCAGATTCATTCATTCATTCATTCACTCACTCACTCATGTATACATTCATATATACATACATACATACATACATACATACATACATACATACTTACATACATACCAGGGGTGGGATTCAATTTTTTTAACAACAGGTTCTGTGGGCATGGCTTAGCTGGTGGGTGTGGCTTGGTTGTCATGTGACTGGATGGGCGTGGCCAACTCAACATCACTCATGTCAAGGGGTGCTTCTCCTCGCCTGGCCTCTCATGACAGTGGGGATGCTGCAACTGTAATAATTGTGAAAAATGGTCATGTCACTTTTTTCAGTGCCATTGTAACTTTGAATGGTCACTAAATGAACTGTTGTAAGTCAAGGATTACCTGTACAAAAATACAAAAAGCTTCTTTGCTTTCAAAAAGCTGCCCTAAATACCAATCATTAGATTAAAAATACCTGCAAGCTGGAGTTACAAATCAGGCAGGGTGCTAGAGCACCTAGAGGAATTAAAATAGTTAAAATGCAGTGATAACTATCAAGCAGCCAACTTTTGCTCACAAAGTGAAACCCTTTAGCAGAGAGGTCATTTAAGCACTCCAGAAATAGCACACCCAGGAGAAGCAATCCTTAGATTGATTTGCACCACTTAAAAATACCAGCTAGTCTCACTCACCTCACTAGATATCCTAAGGAAATCATCCAGAATTAAGGAAAGGTCACATGCCTCCCAGAAAGGCAGTAAAAAAAGTAATAAAGTAATAAGGGTGGAAAAAAACAAAAGGAGATTGCTTCTTACTACTGGTTCTCCAAATTGCTTAGAAAGTTAACAAGGTAGAAAGTAGAACCGGTCAGAACCAGTAGAATCCCACCCCTGATATATACACTCATTCATTCTGTCTCTCATTATGTATCTTTCTGTCTAGCTAGCTTATCTAGCTAGCTAGTTATCATCTAGCTAGCAATCACGTAACTATCATAATCTAGAAGAAGAAGAGGAATAAATTCTTGTAACTTACAGGGCATCTATGCTATCCATAAAAGATGAGAAACTCTCATTTTACAACATGCACAGTAATATAAAACATGAAATACATATTAAAAAACCTACTCATCTCCACCAAACTTGCTGATTATGATGATGAAAATGATGATTAATCTGTGCAGTGTCACTATTAGTAATTAAAGGATTGATCTAAAAAGACCCAGATAGTAACAGTATGTGAGAAAGATCTCAAAAAATGGGGCATAGAGATGCTGTCTAGGGAACAATCAGACGGGAGAGGACAGAGTCTGCAGCTGCATAACAGGTGGAAAAAGAGACTCAGAAGGGACAATTTTCTCAGGTAAAGAGGACAGCAAGAGATTTATACTTTAGATTTGCAAGATTCTGTTCAGGTAGCCTTATAATAAGGAGTATTAGCCCATCTAATCTTGTTTTCTGTCTGGTTTACCTTGGGGTGCCTTCGGCCAGACAGTGTCGGCTGGCGACCCCTAGGGGTAGGGCTTTCTCTGTGGGAGCATCCACCCTATGGAATCAGCTGCCCCTGGAGCTTCGGGTGGCCCCCTACCTCCGGTCCTTCTGTCGGGGCCTGAAAACATGGTTGTTCCAACTCGCCAACTTGGACTGAGGGGTGGTGGTGGGGGTTTTAATTGAATTGTTTTATTGTTTTAATCTGATTATTGGATTTCATTTTTTTAATTGTATAGTATTTGTATTGTTTTTATGATTGTACACCGCCCCGAGTCCCTAGGGAGATGGGGTGGCATAGAAATCAAATAAATAAATAAATAAATAAATAAATAAATAAATAAATAAATAAATAAATAAATAAATACTGATAGATAAAAGTCCATCATCATCTAGAGTTGTTCCTGGTTGACTTTGTACAAGAGACTCACTCTTGTTCTCTTTAGTCGGCCCTGGGAAGGGGTGTGTGTGTGTGTGTGTGTGTGTGTGTGATAAATTGTAAGAGTTAGCCAGAGCATCTGAAGGAAAGGCAGATATGAATCTAACAAGATCGAGAGGTGACTTTGGTAGTAGCAAATTCAATATTTGTAAATTTTGGGCATTTACAAAGCTGTCAAATATTTTCAGGCAACTCAGCTTCTGAGCTGGAATAGAGACCAAGAAAGGGCACGTTGAAGAGTATTTCCTTTTTTTAGCTCAAGGGTGGGTGGACCTTGGGAAATAGTGAGCTTGATTGAAAAGCTACACCCTCTATGCAGCTGAAGCTTACAATATAAGTGAAAAGCAAGCTATCCAGCATTCCCTGATCAGTTCAGAGACTGTGCACATTCTTGATCTTTTACAGCCAGAAGGCAGAGAACAACCGCAACTACAAAACAGAAAAAAAGCAACATGAGTACTGCAGGCAAAGTAAGTGGACACGTTTGTGTTGATTGCTTCACGGTACAAGTTTTTCATTATGTGAAACACACTATTTTATTTATTGCACTGTATTTTGTTAGCTTTTGTGGTCTCTTCAACTGCAGTTATATACGTGGTTTATCAATGGAAAATAAACACGGAAAGTATCTGGCTGCACCTAGTTATAACTTGGGTATTAAAGCCAAAATAATAGATCGAAATGGAATTCTGGAAAAGAGCTAACTGAACGTAAAATATGATCATTAGAAGAAAAATGCATGTTTTGCATGTTGCAAGAGATAGAAAAGGCTCATTGAATTGTGACATCTAAATCAAATGCAGTACTACAATAAAAAGTTTATTTGAAGAAGAATATAACTTTTGATTTTGTTCTAATAAAACCAAACCCTTTCAGGATGGAAGTTCAAAAGTAATAGGCAGTGATCCAGCTAACATTTGCAATGTTTTTATTGCAGTGGTAAACTTATCCTAATGGACTTGGGGTTAGAGGAATCGACCTCAGAATGCCAACTTTTGATTCCTGTAATTTCTGTTTTAAAAGTCCAATTAGTATAGAGGAACCAGTTACATACAGCTGCAAAATATTTGTGCAGTATTTTTGCATCAGTGGCTAGGAAGAGATGACCGCATGTTGAGACTTGCTAAATGCATAAACTGAGAAGTTACATATTAAAATAATATCATAGTGCCTTATGAGAGCCATTTATGTGTAGTAGTTAAGGCTAGAAATCAAGAGACCACGAGTTCTTGTCCCATCTTAGGCACAAAACCATCGAGGTGACCATGGACCAGGCAGCCACTCTCAGCCCTAGGAAGAAGGCAATGGCAAACCATTTCTGAAAAATCTTGCCAAGAAAACTGCAGGGACTTGACCATGTATTCATCACGAATCAAGACTGACTTGAAGATAGACACATACACATACACACACACAAAACACAGACACAAACAGGTCTTTCAAAGCAGCATGTTTAAACAATTATAAATGCTCAAATGAAAATGAAATCCATAATCATTTTAGTTGAACTATACAATATGAAAGTATAAATACCAAGCAAAAAAGACTGCATACAATCAAGAATGGATAAATACAAGTTAAATTTAGAAGTGGGCTTCTAATCTACCAAATTGGATGACAACAGGCAAATCATTTTTGTTAATTTATCTCAATGGCCATTTTGGCTGGAAATTATAAGGGGGCAGACATTGTAATTCTGATATCAGTGATTAATGCAATGAAGGAAATCCAAAAGATTGGTCAAACGTTACAGTGCCATTCCTTTAATGCCTCTGGGTATATTTTTTACAGGTAATAAAGTGCAAAGCAGCTATTGCTTGGGAACTGAATAAACCCCTGAGCATTGAGCAGATTGAAGTAGCACCTCCAAAAGCACATGAAGTCCGCATTAAGGTAAACCAAAATAATAGCACTATGGATTCTAATCCCATTTTTTTTAGCTTCACGCCCCCCCCCCTATTTAATATATAGACAAATGATATTATTACCAATAGGAAAAATAAGGATGACACCAATGAGCAGTACCACACACCATTTTCTAACTGAGCTTGTGATGGTCAGCTTCGATCAACCATGATTTCAACCAAGATAAACAAGTTCTTGGATTCTCTTTTATTTTTTTTAATATTTAAAGTTATTCCATTTTTGACATTTTTCTATGTTTGGGATATTTTAATATGGCAACTTTTTAAAAGTGCAAGAAATTGTCTTCCAATCCACCAGGATTGTATTAGGACAACGGTGTTTTGATGAAATACAGAATAGTCAATTAAGAAACTCACTTTATGTGATTGCAATATGAATTGAATTGACATGAATTTGAGAGACTGAAATGTAAACTAAAACTTTGTTATCTATCAGTTTTCATATTACCTTAATGTTTCCACATAGCCCCCATATGAAGATTTGGGGATTTGAGGAAGCCTACATTTCAGAATATGTATTTTTGAAAGAATATAAACCTACCTTGTGCTGGTTTTGTTTAACTGGCTTCTAACTGGGTTTTTTTTCCAGGTGAACATTTTCAAATATAGAAATAGTGCCAAGCAAAGTTTTATTGGTCATTATAAGGTTTTTATTTCAAGATTTATAATCTCTTTTCATATCTTCATTTCCCAATTCCCTTATTCTATTAAGCACAATGTATTCTGCAAGAAGAAATAAAATATTTGGATTAAAAAACTCTAAGCTATGCTGGAAAACTTCTAGAAAATAATGAACATCATAATGAGTCATAATATCTCGGCTTTTCAGTTTGTAGTATGAGATGCAGGCTAAAAATGCAACCAAGGGTATTTCCCCACTATCTAGAAATTTGATTTCATGGCTTTTTGTTTTGTTTTGTAGATTTTGGCCACAGGTGTCTGCCGCTCAGATGAACACGTGATCAGTGGTGCTTTTAGAATGCCTTTGCCCATGGTGCTGGGCCATGAAGCCGCTGGGGTTGTGGAGAGTGTTGGAGAAGGAGTGACTTGTGTGAAACCAGGTATGAGAAAAATTGGGGCCCAAGAAGGGATGAGTTACACAAGGACACTAAAATCTGGCCCAGACCACACTTGGCATGTTCTCACTGTCTTCTTAGTAGAACACCCTGTTCTGCTATTCTATGTATTCTAATTTTAATATAGTATCCAGAATTATTATATAAATCTGTTTTATGAGACAAAAGAGCTTCATGCCTAAAGTGGACATATGATTAGCTTTCCTTTTAGTCTTTATATCAAATAAGATACATTTGCATTGACTGCATTCCTTTTGTTTGATTTCTATATGATAATAGTTATTGCCTTGCAATCTAGTTTTAGATTAAATCACCTCATCTTGCCATGAGGTGAATCTGGGCTGCTTAAAACATTAAAAGCAGTAAAACTATATATATAGTTTTACACACACACTCTAAAAATACAAATTATAATTAAAAGATGGGATGCGGGAACAAGATGTGCAGGGGGAGGTGGGATCTGCTACTGGTCCATTAACCACCACAAGTGTGATACTTCTCTATTGAGGCCCCAGGCCAACTGGCAGAGTCAGGCCTGCAGGCCTTTATAGATGGTCAGGAGGTAGATTTCACCCTGGGGGCAGGGCAAGATAGAATAGAAATAGAATAACAGAGTTGGAAGGGACCTTGGAGGTCTTCTAGTCCAACTCCCTGCCTCGGCAGGAAACCCTACACCACTTCAGACAAACAGTTATCCGACATCTTTTTAAAAACATGTTCCAAAGGGTGGAGCCATGGTGGAGAAGGCTCTTTTCCTGAACCCGGTCAGCCAGAATTCCTTGACCAACAGGATTTGCAGCATGCTACCCAGGTGGTCCTCAACTTACAGCCCAAAATTTATGTTGCTAAGTGAGTCAGTTGTTAAGTGGATTTTGCTCCACCTTTCTTGGCAGAGTTGTTAAATGAATCACTGCAGTTGATAAGTTAGTGCCCTGGTTGCTAAGTGAATCTGGCTTCCCCACTGACTTTGCTTGTCAGAAGGTCACCAAAGGGGATCTCGTGACCCTGGCACACTGCAACCATCAAAAGTATGAACCAGTTGTCAAGTGTCCAAATTTTGATTATGTGACCACGGGGATGCTGCAATGGTCATTAAGTATGAAAAACAGCCATAAATCCCTTTTTTTTTCAGTGCCGTCGTAATTTCAAATGGTCACTAATTGAATGGTTTTAAGTCAAGGACTACCTGTACTTACTGAGCCTAAAGTAATGCAAGGACTAACATAACATGCAAGGACTGTATCTGTAATAAATTTAGAAAGTAATCTGATGCCATAAGGAATGCCACAGCTGTAGGCTAAACTTGGGGAAAAATATACTGCACCAAGACAATGACAAACTATTATGTGCTATTGTCAAGAAAAATTACATGAATGTTTTATGAAGTCATTAGCAATCAAGCTTGATTCAAAGGAGGTATATCTTTGGGATCAATCAATGAAAGGTCCTAACTATAGGACATTTTGTACTTTAACTCAGGATCAGGTCTCTTAATTCCAGGAATGACAGAAACTTCATTTGAATTTAAAAAGCAGTGCATGTGAATATAAGACATGGGATCCACACTTATCCTAGCATTTATTTTAAAATAAATGAGCGTTTGATTTATCTCCTAATCCTTGGTATCCATCTCTAACCAGAGGACATATATTACTGTACTTAAAAATGCATAAAATATAGACAATCAAAATCTTATTTTCAAACTATTTTGTACATGGATCCCAAATCAACTGAAAACACCACCACCATTCAGGAGTATTTCATTTCATTTATATAGCTCTGTGCTTGCTTGCAATGGGTTTGAATCATGCTAGCTATAACTATTTGTTTTTGTTTCTAGGAGATAAAGTAATTCCACTTTTTGCTCCACAATGTGGAAAATGCAGAGCTTGTCAGAGTCCCAAAGGCAACTTGTGTACTTCAAATGAGTGAGCTTCAATTTCTTTTCTTTCTCTTTCTCTATCAAAAACCATATTTTAATATATTCTTTTTATTATTATTATTATGATTGAAATTACATTAAAGGATCCAGTTCAGAATAACTTTAAATGGAACCAATATTTTGTCTCTGGTTTGGCTCCCAATCAAATTTCTTGGAAAGATTCATTATAATCAGTTGAGCTTTAGTTATTAATTTACATCAGGCTTCAGTGACTTTTGTGGGTCTAATCTAACTCTGGATTTAATCTTTGTTAAAGATTAACAAATATACCTCTAATTCAGAGGTCTCCAAACTTGGCAACTTTAAGACTTGTGGACTTCAACTCCCAGTATTCAGCTGGCTGAGGAATTCTGGAAGTTGAAGTCCACAAGTCTTAAAGTTGCCAAGTTTGGGAACCCCTGCTGTAACTGAACTTTGAACAAGATATATATGATAGCTCAATTGCTTTTAGTACTACATGAGAAATTTAAGGGAGGCCTTGTGACTTTCAAGAGCACATCAACTGTGGCTTCTGAATCAGTCCAGGGCAATCCTCAAATTGTTCTAGAATGTTACCCAAATTGTCTTTCTTTTGTCTCTTATTCAACACATTCAACACTGAATATACAAAAGGAAATCAAAGCAATTAACATACTGTACGTGTAAATTAAGTTTTTCAACAACAGCATGTACAACAGGAAAAAGATTGTAAAAGGGTGTTTCAAGTTTCCACAAGTCAGAACTCATTTACTAACTTTTGCAATTCTGATCTATTGCATAACATTCCTCCAATTTCACTTAGAGTCCTGGAGAATTAATCTCCTGAGGAGAGGCTGAAGAGTACCAGCTAGCTAAAATTTTTGAGCTCTGAACTTGGCTTTCCCACTAAAAAACAGCATTCTTCCCACTACCGTTCTGTAGGGCCAGCCACCGTCAACACTGAATAGCACATCGGCATTTAGTATACAACATTGGGTACCTATCATGAAACCTGGTTGGACAAAAATGGGAGTATCCCCTAATCCCCTTCTCTGATATCTGCCCTCCAGGGTTTCAGGGATGTATTAATCTTAAAGGTGGAGTTCTAATCGTATTCCATGATAACCCGGCAGCTTCAGAAATTTTACTTAGAGGTAAACTAAGAGCGTAGTGGCACAGTGGTTAGAGTGCAGTACTGCAGGCTACTTCTGCTGACTGCTGGCTGACTGCAGTTTGGCAGTTCAAATCTCACCAGGCTCAAGGTTGACTCAGCCTTCCATCTTTCCGAGGCGGGTAAAATGAGAACCCAGATTGTTATGAGGGTGGGGGGCAATATGCGACTCTGTAAACTGCTTAGAGAGGGCTGTAAAGCACTGTGAAGCAGTATATGTCTAAATGCTACTGTTATGCTACAGGTAAGTATTTATACCTGAGCTTGGGCTTTGGAAACATGGTAGGGATTCTGGTGGCAGACTCACCATTTAGCTCCCTAGCAACATCGAGTATTTTTAATTCATCTTGTTGGAGATTATTAATGCTGGGGGACTTTATGCCCTTGAAACAGGGTCACTAGAGGCTCAGGAAATCTTGGTCACAAGGGCCATCATGGGCAGATCCTAACAGAGACCCCTCCTTGTCCTATTAACTAATGCCTTTTGACCATGATAACCCCTCTGGGGTACCTCTAAGGACTGGGAATTGGGAATACTGTATTGTATTGTTTTCATTCTTTTCTAAATGGAAGTTCATGGAACTCCAAATATTTTTTTTCAATAAAAAAGGACAGTTTACTGGCAGATTTTCCTCAGCAAAGGAGAAAGGGGTTTAATTTTTTCCCTGCTGCTGATCTGGCTGAGTTTTACCTTAGACCCAGATTATCAATATATAGTTGCTGTTTTTCTTTGTATTCTGCAATTTGTGGCTCAGTCCCAGAGCCTGAATTACACCATGTACTAAGGATGTAGTTTGATTCCTTTCTCACATTACACTAGACCAGAGGTCTCCAAACTTGGCAACTTTAAACCTGGCGGACTTCAACTCCCATAATTCCCAAGTTGGCTGGGGAATTCTGGGAGTTGAAGTCCTCCAGGCTTAAAATTGCCAAGGTTGGAGACCCCTGCACTAGACCATAAATTATTTAATCTGGTTTTAGGCTAGTATGTTCAGCAGAGCCACTCATGCTCTCCCTCCCTTGTCAACATGCACTCAGAAAACCCCAAATGCCAAATGCAAAGAACATTTAACAGCTGGCAGACTTTGACCTTCAGTCTCAGCAAACTCCCTCTTTTGTCAGCTGTAATTTTTCTCTGTGTATATGTGATTTTTTTTTTACAGCCTTAATTCAGGCAGTGGCTTAATGCCTGATGGCACCAGCCGATTCACATGCAAAGGAAAGAGTATCCACCATTTCGTTAGCACCAGCACCTTCACTGAGTACACTGTGGTGCATGAGAACTCAGTGGTCAAAATCGATCCTTCAGCCCCTCTGGAAAAAGTTTGTCTGATTGGCTGTGGGTTTTCAACCGGTTATGGGGCAGCCATACAGACAGCTAAGGTAATAATTCTTGACTCTTGATGAATGTGTCTTTTCTTTTATGTATACTGAGAGTATTTACACCAAGACAAATTCCTTGTGTGTCCAATCACACTTGGCCAATGAAGTATTCTATCCATCTAAGTCCTAGACTAGAGCATTGATTTCAAGAACATATATTTTATTTAAGTTCAGCTATAATCATGCGTGTTTCAGTGGACCATGTGTCTGCCTGCTACTCTGTTTTGGGATTGGATTCAGGGGGCCTTTGTCCTAGAATAGAATAACAGAGTTGGAAGGGACCTTGGAGGTCTTCTAGTCCAACCCGCTGCCTAGGCAGGAAACCCTACACCACTTCAGACAAATGGTTATCCAACATCTTTTCAAAAACTTCCAGTGTTGGAGCATTCACAACTTCTGGAGACAAATTGTTCCACTGATTAATTGTTCTCACTGTCAAGAAATTTCTTCTTAGTTCTAAGTTGCTTCTCTCCTTGATTAGTTTCCACCCATTGCTTCTTGTCCTGCCCTCAGGTGCTTTGGAGAATAGCTTGACTGCCTCTTCTTTGTGGCAGCCCCTGAGCTATTGGAACACTGCTATCATGTCTCCCCTAGTTCTTCTTTTCATTAGACTAAACATATCCAGTTCCTGCAACCATTCTTCATATGTTTTAGCCTCCAGTCCTCTAATCGTCTTTGTTGCTCCTCTTCGCACTCTTTCTAGAGTCTCAACATCTTTTTTATATTAGGGTGGTCAAAACTGAATGCAATATTCCAAGTCCTGTTCATCACCTAGCATTCTTTGTGCCATGTTAAATTCCCAGGATGAAAATGATGTTCAATTGCTAAGAATCATTGGCATTTGCTATAATGCTTCCATGTAATCCAATGTCAACAGCATCTAGGACGGCTAGCTAAGATTTTGGCCTCCCAGGGCACATGTTGTGCTCCCATTTGAAATCCTCTGTTCCAAACATGAAAACCTGGAGATGAAAAATGAGAGGGGACCTTTTTTACACCCACGCTCTGTCAATGAATGGATCCATTATAGCCATGGATTGCTGACAAACACGTCTGTTTGCTAACCAACATAAGAACACAAAAAACAGCCTCCTAACAGTAACCCAATCATTCCCTTAATCTTACCTTTTCTTTGCTGTGTTTGCTTTCACTGTGAGCAAAAAAATTAAAAAAAAAAAAACCCACTGTGGCTGGCAGACAGGCTATCCTAAAACCCAATACAAGGGCACTATGCAGTTTGCCTGCAGGAGAAAGGAGTACAATAGTCCTTGACTTACAGCCACAATTGGGACCAGAATTTCCGTTGCTGTGCAAGATGGTTGTTAAGTGAGTCATGCCCAATTTTACAACCCTTTCTGCCACGTTTGTTAAGTGAATCACGCACATGAGGTGTTAATACCACCTTATAATGCCTTGGCAAGGACACGCTTGGAACGAAGTTGGAACTCTAGAAAGAGTGCAGAGAGGAGCAACGAAGATTATTAGGAGACTGGAGGTTAAAAGATATGAAGAACGGTTGCTGGAATTGGGTATGTCTAGTTTGGTGAAAAGAAGGACTAGGGGTGACATCATAGCAGTGTTCCAATATCTCAGGGGTTGCCACAAAGAAGAAGGGGGTCAACCAATTTTCCAAAGCACCTGAGGCAAGGCAAGAAGCAATGGATGGAAAGCAACTCAGAACTAGGGAGAAATTTCTTGACAGTGAGAACAATTAATCAGTGGAACAACTTGCCTACAGAAGTTGTGGGGGCTTCAATACTGGAGGTATTTAAAAAGAAACTGGACAACTATCTGTCTGAAACAGTGTAGGGTTTCCTCCTTGAGCAGGGCGTTGGACTAGAAGGCCTTCAAGGTCCATTCCAACTCTGTTATTCTGTTTTTCTGAATCCAGCTTTCCCCTTTATTTTGCTTATTGGAAGTTGGCTGGAAAGTTTCGAATGGCAATCACATGTCCCCTGGATGCTGCAGCCATTTTCAATACTTGCCAGTTACCAAGGGCTTGAATTTTGATCACAAGACTGTGGGAATAAGTGTGAGAACCAGCTCTAAGTTATTTTTTTCAGTGCCACTGTAACTTCAATTGGTCTTTAAATTAATGGTTGTACGTCAAGGTCCACTTGTACCAAGAAATCATAAAGCTAGGATTGAGAGGAATTTTCTCCAAAGGAAAACCATTTTATCTATAGAGAAGTTCCGTATCTCCAATGTCAAACACAGAAGATTCCAAGGGTTTGGGGCCAGTTGATAGAAGATTTTTTTTCTGCCATGGGAAAAACCTGTTGAAAAACCTATTGAAAAACCTGTTGAAAGAAAAAAAAAAGGGAGGCCATATAGAAGATGTCAATTCACTCATCAGTGGAACCCAACAACTGCACCTGTAGCAAAGAACAGCAAAACATACCTCCTGGGCAGCTGAGTCGGAACACTGCCACTTTAGCTATCCTTAAACTATTTTAGGCAGCTTTTCATTATATGATTGCCAATGCATTTAAAACAACCATCTGTAAAACATTATTATAACCTGTAAGCCACCCAGAGTCATTTTAGAGCAGGGATGTCGATTTCACTGAGGGCCGCATCAGGGATGTGTATTACTTCAGCGGGCCAGGGTGGGTGTGGCCAGCTCAATGTCACTCATGCCGGGAGCTCCTGTGGTGGCCCAAGCGCTCATGCCTGTTTTGGCCTGAGCAAAAACGGGCTGTCAAGCTCCATTGCAACAGCCTCCTGTAACCCTCTGCCAATGAAAATGGAGTTTGCAAGGACTGTGTATGGCACTCCTGAGCTCCGTTCTGGCTGCAATGGCCTCTTGCAACCCTCTGCCAGCAAAACAGAGCTCACAAACCCTGAGCTCCGTTTTCAGAGCCAGCAAAACCTGAGCTCCATTTTCGCTGGCAGAGGCACTGTACCCGGGGCCAGATCTAAGCACCCCACAGGATGGATCTGGCCCACGGGCCTTGAGTTTTACATCCCTGCTTTAGAGGGAAGATGGGCAATATAAAAATGTAATAAATAAAAAAGGAAATTAATAAATTACACATAGGCAAAAAAAATAAAAGACATATTAATGGAACTTAGCTCAGCAGTGAAAGGTTTAGGCTAAGAAGCTATGTTTAACAGATCCCTAAAACATTGCGGTATTATGTGTTATGTATTTTAATGTACTGAGACCAGAGGCCATGCAAGCTGAACACTATCCTGGATGCATTTGTGTTTCATGGATACTGAGGAGAAAGTAGGAAAATTGCAGATTGGATTTAAAGCACTTTGGAAACAATTGGCAGATGGAATAGATATGGAATGCCCAAGGTCATGACTAAACATTTCAAAAATATTGTATTATATATAATAGAAGGCCCATATTAGACATGCTACAGCTCTGTAGATGATGTTACATTGAAATAAGGCATTAACATCAAATCACAGCTTTTTGCTTTTTCATAATAATACGTACAAGCCATTTCTATAAAGATTTAACAGTCTAATCAGTAAAACCTAAAGTTAGAATTTCACTCTTCTCCACATCAAGCACGAAGTTCAGAAGTGGTCTCCATGTGGAAACAAAAGTACTTATATTCGTTTCTTTAGTCAAAGTGGTCAGTTTTGCCATTCCAGCCAACGCCATCAACTTCTGCAACCATTCGTCCATGGTAGAAATCGAAGGGTCCTTCCACTTTTGCACATACAATAGTCTTTGCTGCTGTCTATATAATAACAAAGTTTCAAATTTTTTTCTCTAGTTCTTTTTCCATTAAACCCAAAAGGAAAAGTTCTGCTTTCATTTTTATCTCCATTTTCCCAAAAATTTGTATTAAAATATAAATCATACTCCAAAATTTTTTTTTGCTTACGATTTTTTTCCACATCAGGGTAATTTGTCCTGCATAGATCACCTAACTTTTGAAAGCCCAACCAAACTGTAGTTTTCTATTATATTTCTATTGTATTTATTCCTTTTGTTTTTTTTCCCTTTATATATTTTCAGCTAGTATTTTTCCGACTTTTGTAAGTCTTGTTAAGATAATTTTTAAAAACCTGTTCAATGTGTATTGACCTTGTGATTTTCTAGGTAGAGCCTGGTTCTATCTGTGCTGTCTTTGGCTTGGGTGGAGTTGGACTCTCAGTGGTCATGGGCTGTAAAGCAGCGGGAGCTTCCCGAATCATTGGAGTTGACATCAACAAGGATAAATTTGCTAAGGCTAAAGAAATGGGAGCCACAGAATGTATCAACCCCCTGGATTTCAAGAAGCCCATCAATGAAGTGCTCTTTGACTTGACTGGGGGTGAAGGAGTAGACTACTCTTTTGAAGTGATTGGACGTACTGAAACCATGGTAGGTGAAAATTGTCATAACAAATCATTCCTATAACACAGAAGCAAAATAGCCCATAGTGTAGTCATATTGGGTGTGACATGTCTTATGACAGAGGTTGGGTGTTGTAATCTAAAGCCTCATATGTGTAATGCTTTCTGTTAATTGTGGTACAGCATTTTTTCAAATGTTGCATAATGATTACAAGATCAAGTAAATGAACTTGGTCCAATCCCAATAAATTATCAAGGGATATTGTAAAGTTAATGTTAGATTGAAGGTTGTGGGGGACAATCATATGTATTACCTTGAATTTTCTGAAGGAACAAAAATTCAGTAAGGTATATCGCTGCATTCCAACTATAGTACACCACACATAGCAACAATCAATTGTTAGTTCTGGCATCCTATAACTAACTTTGTGTATGTGTTCCAGCCAGAACCTGGCCAAAGCAACCAGTATGGCACTGGATACTAGATGGAATGCATTACAAGTTGAATGATGTGATGTATAGAAAAAATATCTGTCTCTATCTTGATTCCTCCAAGATTCAATTTCCTAGGATGTTCTCTGGTTGTAATGTTTTGAGAAGGAGCAAATAGTTTATTGTCCATTTTCTACATGCCATGAATAATTTTATACACCTCAGTCATGTCCCTTGTCATTTACCTTCTCTGTGGGCTAAAAGGTCCCAAATATCACAACTCTTCCTCATAAGGAAGCTGCTCCAGCTCTTTCATCATTTTAGTTGTCCTCTTCTGAACCTTCTCTAACTCTACTATATAGATAATCCCTGACCTTCGATCACAATTGAGCTCAATTGAGCAAGAGCTTTGGTGGCTCAGGCTGTTAAATGCCTGCTCTTAAGATCCAGCTGTCTACAATTACTGTAGGCTCGAATCCCACCAGGCTCAAGGTTGACTCAGCCTTCCATTCTCTCGGGGTAGGTAAATTGAGGACCCAAGATTGTTGGGGGCAATTAGCTGACCTTGTAAAAATGCCGCTTAGTAATAAGCAGGCATATACAATGGAATGAAGGCTATTGCTGAGCGCATTGGGTTGTGCTCCAAAAATTGTAAGCCGCCCTGAGTTTTCGGAGAAGGGCGGCATATAAATGTAATTAAAAAAAAAATTATGTTGCTAAGTGTGACAGATGTTAAGTGAACTTTGTCCCGTTTTATGACCTTTCCTGCCATCATTGTTGAGTGAATCATTGCAGTTATTAAGTTAACATGATTGTTAAGTGAATCGTGGCTTCCCCATTGACTTTGCTTGTCAGAAGGTCACAAATGGGGATAACAGGACCCTGGACATTGCAGCAGCCAATGAATTTAGATCACACGATCATGGGAATGTGGCACTGGTTTTAAGAGTGGAAAATGGTTATAAGTCACTATTTGCAGTGCCATTGTAACTTCAAATATTTACTAAACAAAGTGTTGTAAGGTTTTTTTTTTTTTTACCCCAGGCTCTGGAGGCCCACCAGAAGCTGGAAACAGGCCCGTTTCTGGACTTTTAGAAAGCCCATTTTTCCCCTTCCCAGGGCTTCCACGTGGACCCTGCACTTACCTTCATCAAAAATGGGCCATGTGGAGACTCCTGGGAGGGGCGGGGTAGGCTGGGCCAGCTGGTCGGTTCAAATACCAGTCCGGCGAATCAGATGTAACTTTAACATCCAGTTTGCCTGAATCGTTCCGAACCGATAGAATCCCATCCCTGACTATGATTAGCTTTATATTTTGTATCATTGTTGTAAACAATGCATGTACAATTCTTCCATTCAATTGTGTCTGATTCTTGGAGATTGCCTCGATAAGTCCCTGTAGCTTTCTTGACAAGTTTTTCAGAAGTGGTTTGCCATTGCCTGCTTCCTAGGGATGAAAGAGCGTGACTGGCCCAAGGTCATCCAGCTGGCTTTATGCCTAAGACAGGACTAGAACTCACACTCTCCTGGTTTCTAGTATGAAACCTTGACCACTACACCAAATTGGCTCTCACATGCAAAGTTCCACAAACAAAAAGGAAGTAAACTTGAGTCTAATTGCCCACAAGTAATTTATCTATCCTTTATTTGGTTGCAACCTATATAAAAAGTGGAGGGTGTTGAAGAACAATATATAAATGTAAAAATAAGAAGGAATACATAAAGTGTGTATCTTTGGTTTGTTTGTTTGCTCTCAGATATCTGCCTTCACTTCCTGTCATCAGAATTTGGGGACCAGCGTTGTTGTGGGGGTGCCCCCAAATGCATCTATGATCACTTATAATCCACTGATGCTTTTCACTGGCCGCACCTGGAAAGGATGTGTCTTTGGAGGTAATAAGTGTGAAGAACAAATGCAAAAAAAAATCTTCCATTACACAATTTATTATATGAAGATATTCCTCCATGATAGAATAGACTAGAATAACAAAGTTGGAAGGGACCTTGGAGGTCTTCTAGTCCAACCCCCTGCCTAGGCAGGAAACCCTACACCATTTCAGACAAATGGTTATCCAACATCTTTTTTTAAAACTTCCAGTGTTGGAGCATTCACAATTTCTGGAAGCAAGTTGTTCCACTGATTAACTGTTCTAACTGTCAGGAAATTTCTCCTTAGTTCTAGCTTGCTTCTCTCCTTGATTCGTTTCTACCTATTGTTTCTTGTCCTGCCCTCAGCTGCTTTGGAGAATAGCTTGACTCCCTAAGACATAATTATTTTCATTGTGTATTTGGAGATATTAATGATTTCTGTGAATATATTTCCAGACAATAATACATAACTCAAATTCAGGGAACTATAGTCATTTGACTTTCGTGTTACTGAATTCCAAACCAATCCTGACCAGATTGGCACATAAAAACTAACACAAAGCAGAAACAAGATAGAAACTGGTCACTCAATACAAAAACATACAAAAGATTGTCAGATATCAAAGCTATTAAAATAATCCATCTCATTACTGAATCAAGTTTTTTAATGGTTTAGTATATGGGCTGAATAAGCAAGGGTTAAACAGACTAGCATTTGCAGACTACATGCAGACCCCAAGAATGATGATTTCGGCTTCCCAAGTCCACAAAGATAATAAATAGTAAAGGTTTTCTAGGGACGCAGTGGCTCAGTGGCTAAGACTCTGAGCTTGTCAATCAGAAAGGTTGGCAGTTCGGCAGTTCAAATCCCTAGCGCCCCATAACCGAGTGAGCTCCCGTTACTTGTCCCAGCTTCTGCCAACCTAGCAGTTTGAAAGCATGTAAAAATGCAAGTAGAAAAATAGGGGCCATTTTGGTGGGACGGTAACAGTGTTCCATGCGCCTTCGGTGTTTAGTTATACCAGCCACATGACCATGGAGACATCTTTGGACAGCATTGGCTCTTTGTAATGGAGATTAGAACTGCCCCGCAGAGCCAGATACGACTAACACGTATGTGCAAGGGGAACCTTACCTTTACCTAAATGTTTTCTATTTAGAAACTAGAAATACAAAAAAAGAAGCAGCAATTATAAAGTAACACATTAGGAAAACAGCTATTGAATAAATTCTGAGAGGGCTTAATACAATTACAACAAGGTAGGAAGCAGCAGCAGGAGAAACTAGGTTTATGGAGTATTCCACCTACTTTGCCTCATCCCTCAAGCCACAGTGCACTCCTGGCTGTAAAAAGTGTGATGTCTAAGGCCAATCATACTATTGAAATGTAAAGCAAAGTTTTATTCTAATTTTCTCCCTCTGGTTACTATCTTCCCTTCCAAGGTAGAAGCCTCTTTCCATGACAACAAAAACTACAATCTAGGAAGAAGTGACTTAGGATGGATTCCATTTTCCATTAGTATATAAATCTGCAGAAAGACTAAACTCTCGTCCATCTTTTCAGAATTTTTACTGGGCTTCTTTCAATAATGCATTCTGATCAATCTTTTTTTTTCTAGGGTGGAAGAGCAAAGATTCTGTCCCCAAGTTGGTTTCAGATTTCATGCAAAAGAAATTTGTTTTGGATCCATTGATCACTCATACATTACCTTTTGAGAAAATCAATGAAGGGTTTGATCTGCTTCGGTCAGGAAAAAGGTAATGATGCTCTTCTGTTTCTTTCTTTGCCCTACTTTTGCTATTTATTACTATCAGCCTTTCAAGCTAGACCAGATTAGAAAATCAAAGTCATGAAGGAGAATACTGACAGAGTCTTACAAGTCTGAACGCGCTTCCTTTCTTTTATTTTCACGTGACTCAGGAATTCACCTGCCCAAAAACATTTATGTGTGTTACATTCCTGGCCTGGACTCTGGTTTCCTTTATCTGACAGTTTCTTTGGCAACAGCTCTTCCTCCAGGTCATTCTCTCTGTCATTTACAATTACTCATACTTGCTGTAGGATGGATACTAAAGAACAAAGAGAGAATAACAGAGTTGGAAGGGACCTTGAATCTATACCATTTCAGACAAATGGTTGTCCAACCTCTTCTTAAAAACCTCCAGAGTTACAGCATCCTCAACTTCTGGAGACAAGTCATTCTACTGATTAATTGTTCTAACTATCAGGAAAGTTCTTCTTAGTTCTAGGTTGCTCCTCTTCTTGATTAGTTTCCATCCATTGCTTCTTTTCCTGCTTTCAGGTGCTTTGGAGAATAGGTTGACCCCCTCTTCTTTTGTGGAAATCCCTTGGGTATTGAAACACTGCTATCATGTCACCCCTAGCCAGGACTGAATGATCCAGTTTGAGTTGGTGACTAGAACCAGAAGTTTATTCTTCCAAGCTTTCAAGCTTGTGCTGGAGCCCATCCTCAGGGAAATTCTCTCTCTAGAATGCATGCACTGGGCTGTTCTAAATATTGTATTTGGATAGTGCCTGGCTGTGTGTGGCGTTTAGTTGTTAATTGGGGTGTTGATGGCCTGTTATTAAGTCATTAATTGTTGTTTCCTTGTGGTGCTGCACCCTTGGCTCCTAAATATATGATAAGCTGGTGGTAAATCAGCACTCCTGTTGACTGACAAGGGGCCCTGTTTCCCAGGCTTTGGTCAGATGCCAGGATTATAATAAAACAGCCAATGGCAGGGGGATATTCCAGAAGCTGAGAAAAAGAGATAAACATCTCCTTTCCCCAATTCCCCAACCTCTGGATTCCTCACCTTGATTTGACAATAACTAGCAAGGTGTTTGAGGAACTAGCAAAAAGTTTCAGGGGAAATTAGGAAATTAAAAACCACCAACCGGCTATTACAAACACATAGAATCAGCTTAGCATACAAGCTAAGCACTAAAGCCCTTCAAAACATCCTAAGCAAACCAGCTAGTGGTTTGAGCCACAGTGGCGCAGTGGTTAGAGGGCAGTACTACAAGCTACTTCTGCTGCCTGCCAGCTGCCTGCAATTTGGCAGTTCAAATCTCACCAGGCTCAAGGTTGACTCACCCTCCATCCTTCCAAGGTGGGTAAAATGAGGTCCTAGATTGTTGGGGGAAAATATAATGACTCTGTAAACCACTTAGAGAGGGCTGTAAAGCACCGTGAAGCTGTGAATAAGTCTAAATGCTAGTGCAGACAACTAGCTTCCACTTTTGACAGTGAGAGCAAGTTGCTTTGGTAAGTCTCCTGCACTTGCCAGCAGCCACTGCTGTACCAGCCACTCATGCACTTTGTGTATTGTCCCTCTCCCTGCAAAAGACACTGACCAGCCTGCCCAAGTGCTTGCAAGCCACCTGGGACTTGTAATTTCTTGCCAGCTTCCCCACCGACTTTTGTTATTGGAAGCTGGCAGGAAAATCACAAGGAGGTTCTCACTTAATGACCTGAAAATCTTGCTTAATGACACAGTGGCAACTGCAGATATCACCAAGTGGTGCAGTCACGTGATGTTGTACTTTATGATCACATTGCTTAGTAATGGAAATACCAATCCCAATTGCCCTCTAACCTGCACATGTTGAAAGGAATGCCTTGGTAAAAGAAAGACTTCAGGTGGCATTAATTAGGGTCTTGCCAGTTTCTGACACCAGGGCAAGTTGCTGGAAGATGTTTCAAATGTGCTTTTTCAAAAGACAGCTGGACTATGTTTTTTCTCTGAAGAAGAAGAAGATGTGTCGCTTCTCATCCAAGAAGCTTCATCAGTTCTGACTAGATGTTGGGGAAAGGGGTTGAAATGATTAGTTCTGAGGGACAGAACTAATCTTTCCATCCTCCCCACCATCCAGTCAGAAATGATGGCGCTTCTTAGATGAGAAGCGAAACATCTTCATCTTCAAAGAAAAGACATTAGTCCAGTGGCCTTTTGGGTGTGGGGAAACGTCTTTGAGACAACCATGACCTGCATGACTGAGAATTTCCACAGACATTTGCTGGAAGATGCTAATTAACTAATTAAGGTCACAGCACTGAGCTTGTTCATTTGGTTTAGTTCCTTTTAGGGGAAGCATTGCCCCACATAGAAAAACAATTTGGAAAGAGATAGTTTGTTTAAGCAACCTCTCCCCTTTGCAAGAGAGGAAGTTCTGTTGAGGATGGTGAAAAGGAAACAATTAGGTAATTAGTCACCGGACACACCTAAATTCAGGGATGAGATTTGCACATAGAATCTCAGATTTAATCTTGCCATTAAAAAAATAAGTTCGGGAAGGAAATGATAAGAAACACCAATCCCATGAATAATATCTGTCAGGCAAGGATGAACAAAGCCTAGGTGAATCAGTTGTGTGCTCTGATAAACGCCAATCTTCTGGGATTACTAAAAACAGAAAATACTTGTCAATATCTGGAGAAATTTCCATGGAACCTACGGACCTGCCCATCTCATTCCCAGAATGATTGTATACAGGGGTGAGCTTCAAAAATATTAGCAATGGGTTCTTTGCCCAGTTGCTGGGTGGGCATGTGCATGGGCATGGTGGGCATGGCCTAGTCAGCCTCCTGCATCATGGCGGCGGGCGGGGGGGGTGTTTTTGCCCTCCCTGGGCTCCGGAGGCTTTACTTGATTTTCTCGAAGGCCGAAAACAGCCTCCCCCCTGGGATCCAGAGGAGTGGGATTTGGGGGTTCTCCAAACTACACAGAATCTTAGCCAGGGGTTCTCCCAAACCCCTGTGAACCCCCAGCAGCCGACCCCTGATTGTATATAGTTACTATTAAATACACAAATGAAGAACTAGTCTAGAACAGGTTGAATCATCACTGGAGTTCGTGAAATGCTAGCAGTATTCTTTAATGTTATTTATTTATTTATTATTTATTAGTGGGACTTATATGCCGCCCCATCTCCGAAGACTCGGGGCGGCTCACAATAAAACAACAACAATAAATACTTAAAAAAGAATTAAACTAACAGTCCCAAAACACAATTACAAGATACAAAACTTAAAATCAATCCAAAAATCTTCTGCAATGTTAAGAACAAAACTCATATTTATCTTATTTCTCTGTTTCAGCATCCGGACTGTCTTAATATTTTAAGTTGCTGAAGTGAAAAAAACCAATTACGGAATATTCTCTGAAATTGCTGATGTACTCTGTCTGCAGATTTTATAATAACAACATGTGATAGTATTTTGTCCTTCTACTTTATCTTCATGGTCCAAATGTATGTGGAAGAATCTCATTCTGGGGTGGGGGAAGTGTTATAAGCACAAAGTTTAAAACATATATTCATGTTTGGCTAACTAGATTACTGTCTCCCGGTGTAGGAATACTGCCTTCTTATTTTCTAATCATGGATATCTCTGTCCTCTAAATAAATAAATGCTACAAACATGGTTTTAGATCTTTAACATTTTCTTGTTATGTAGGCACTTTTTTGAAATAAAGAAATTTTGAATTATATATTGGGTATAGATTTATTCATCTGCTGTTCATCTTATATTTCAATTAATTATTTTGATCCCCAAAATCGCAAATAAAGAGCCCTGAGATGCTCAAGAGTATCTGTTATCTAACAAAATGAAATGCAATGTAGAGAAAGTCTTACACTTAGATTGGGTGAAACCAGGCTTAATAGCAGTAACTATGAGATGGATCTTGGAGTCTTAGTGGACAATCAATTAAATATGAACTAATAGTGTGTGACAGCAGCCAAAAAAGCCAATGCAATCCTAAAACAAAATAATAAATTGCATTAACAGAGGGATATAATCAAGATCAGGTGTGGTACTAATACCACTCTATAAAGCCTTAGTAAGATCACACCTAGAATACTGCATCCAGTTTTGGTCACCACACTATAAAAAAAGAAAGAATGCAGAGAAGAGCAACCAAGATGATTAGGGGACTGGAGTGTCTCAGCCTATACAATCAGGCCCTAACAAGTAGTGGCCCAGAGACAATCTTGGCCTTTGAATCACTAATTAATAGTCTTCAAAGGGAGCTAGGAGCCGACCGTAGGCCAAGAGGTCCATATCATTCAAGAAGCAATCCTTGGTTTGACAAAGAGTGCCTGATGCTCAGGAACCAGATTAATTGGGTTTACCTACTCTATCGTAACCGAGGGGACAAATGCCCACCAGAGGACTACCATCACTTGAAGCGGGAGTATAAAGGACTAATTGCTAAGAAAAAGAGGGCTAAAGAGAGAGAGAAGTGGGATCTACTTCTCCATCCAGCAGAAGAACACTCGACTATTTTGGCAAATTGTTGTCAGCTCCTTGCCTGGTCATCAAGAACTCCCCCTCTGCTGTTATTTCCAACAGAGACTGGGAAAACCATTTCTTGTCAATCTTCCAGGTGTCAACAAGTTCGACCGAGCTTGGGCCACAACTGCCTCCTGCAATTCCTGACTGGCAACCCATGACTCACGCTGAGATTACTGAGCTTATCTCTGAACTCAAGCCAGGCAAAGCCCCTGGCCCTGATGCCCCTGATCTGCTAAAATCTAATCGCGAGTGGTGGATTCCTCTCTTAGCAACACTCTTCACTCATATTAATACCTCTGGCAAGATCCCTACCTCCTGGAGCCTAGCAATTATTGTTCCAGCTTTTAAATGAGGAAATAGGAACAACCCAGCTGACTATCGCCCCATAAGCCTGCTCTCCATCATTGGAAAACTATGCTAAATATCTCCAACGCAGACTCCTCACCTGGGTCGAGGAGTCTAACATTATTGGTGCTGAACAGATCGGGTTTAAAGCAGGCTGTGCCACACTGGACCACTGTTTTGTCCTAGCGCACCTGGTTGATAAATAAACTACCATACGAGGTGGCAAACTTTTTACTGCTTTTATCGATCTAAAGTCAGTGTTTGACTCAGTCCCTAGGGGACTGTTGTGGTCAAAACTGCTCAAAAGTTCCATCGACAGATGTCTCTTGTTCCTAATTAGATCCTTGTATAACCAGACCTCTAGCCAGGTCAGGTGCGGCTTGCAGGGAGATCTTTCAAATCCTATCCCAATCAAGAGCGGAGTAAGGCAGGGTTGTGTCCTGGCTCCTCTTTTGTTTAATCTATTCATATCTGACTTGGCCTCTTACATTGGACGTACTGAGTCCCATGCCCCAAAGCTGTCAACTACGAAGATCCCGCTTCTCCTTTATGCTGATGATGTGGTCCTCCTTTCATTGTCAAGGCCAGGTCTGAAAAGACTACTTTCTGCATTTGGGTCTTACTGTGCTGAGAACCACTTGTCCATTAATTATGACAAATCAAAAGTATTGGTGTTCTCTAGAGCCTGGAAATTGTACAACTGGGCTATCAATGGTAATGCTGTTAGGCAGGTTTTCCACTTTAAGTATTTAGGTATTCAATTTCAGAACACCGGCGCTTGGACTAGACATCGAATCCAGGTGCTGAATTCGGCCTCCTGTAGCCACCAGCAGATTCTAAGATTTTTCTATACCCAAGGAGGCCAGTTTATTCCTTCTGCTCTGTGTATTTACAAAGCCAAAAGCTTGGCCCAAACTCTTTACGGAGTTCCCATATGGATACGGGGCTTCAAGGATTGTATTGAAAGAACTCAGGCTGCTTTTCTTAGGAAACTTCTGGGTCTTCCTCCTTGTGTTGGTTTTGCTCCGATGTACCTGGAACTGGGCACTCGATCAGTCGAATGCATGGCATGGATTAACACCTTTAAATGGTGGTTTCGGGTGCTCTTTTTGGCAGTTCACGGTAGCTATCTCTCCCTGACATTTGCTGACTCTCATATTTCTTGCTGGGAGAGGGAGCTGATGAAGAAACTACACCTGCTAGGTTTTACGGGGACTCCTTGGGAGATTATGGCCTTAAGGACACCCAATTTAGAGCAGTCCAATGGCTTGTGGACTTTGATTGCAATATCTAAGAGCCAGAGCTAACAAAACCTGCTCTCCTCTTATCTTCAGCCAATTTAATAATTATGGACTGAGGATGGCTTCTTATTTTTACACTCTAACCATCCCCAAGTATAGAAGAGCTTCCTCCCTAGCTCGTTTCAACGTCTTGCCCTCTGCACTACTGGACGGGTGTTTCAAGAGGCTCCCGATTAGTGAGCAGCTATGCCCTGGTGATAGAGCTGAGGTTGAAACTGTGGAGAATGCCTTTTTATACTGCCCTATGTGTAACGCAGGCAGAACTAAGTTACTGTCTCTCCTTAAAATAGGCCCCTCCAGACCCAATGCTAATAATTTGTTCTTATATTGTCTAGGGGATGGCTCCTCATACATCACTTCTCAGGTTTCCAATTTTTTTTAAGAGCTGTAACTATCAGAGGAGAATGCTGTAATTCCCCTCAGTCAAAGTTTCTGGTGACCAATTGTTCATGATTTTATTTTTCCCATGTTCTTCTTTTATTATACTTGTATTTTGGTCTGTGAAGAAATTAAATAAATAAAAAAACCAGCTGATTAGGGGACTGGAGGCTAAAACATACAATGAACTGTTGCAAAGACTCGGCATGGCTAGTCTAGTGAAGAGAAGGACCAGGGGAGACATGACAGCAGTCTTCCAATATTTGAGGGGCTATCATAGAAAGGAGGGGGTCAAGCTGACAGTGAGAACAATCAACCAATGGAACAGCTTGTCTTTGGAAGTTGTGGGAGCTTCATCACTGGAAGGTTCCAAGAAAAGACTGGACTGCCATTTGTCAGAAATGGTGTATGGTCTCCTGCTTGGGCAGAGGGTTGGACTAGAAGACCTACAAGGTCCCTTCCATCTCTGTTAACCTGTTAATCTGTTGCCTGTAATTGTCTCTAGATAAACTCTGCATGTATATACAAGGATAGATGTGCAAATGTCTTGTATAAATAAGACCAGTACCAGCTAGCTATAGTAGATAGCTTTGTGTGAATTTGATTGGAACAACTGTTGCATTCAAGTTCTTTTAGTACTTTTAATCAGTTCAGAGCTTGCATAAACTAATTAAGCTACATCTAGAACTCTATGAAGGCTTTATTTGTAAGATTTAAGTATGTTTTCCAAAAATTCAGTATAATTGAATTAAGATAAAACTATTTTATAGTAGATTTATAAGATGCTCTGGGGCCACTTACAATCTTCACAGAGGAATGGATGACACATCAGAATTATTAGTTAGGAAAATTCTCTGATATATATTTCTATCAAAATCTAATAAATTACCAAAAAAAAAGACCCAAAATTAACTACACTTGTAGGCTGTCAATTTTGAAATTTCCATTGGTATTGGTTATAAGTCTTCTGGGTATATATCAACATAAATTAGGTTGGGGACAAATGGAATTAACTGCTATACAGGTATTCCTCATTTGTTTAGTGACTGTACAAAGTTGCACTAGTCTAGCACTAAAAAAAGGGACATGATCAGTTTTCACACTTACAACCATTGCAGATTCCCACAGTCATGTGATCTAAATTCAGGCACTTGGCAACTGGCATGTATTTATAACAGTTGCATTGTCCTGGAGCCATGTCATCACCATGTGTAACCTTCCCACTCGGCTTCTGAGAAGCAAAGCCAATGGGGGAAGCCGGATTTGCTTAATGATCACATGAGTCACTTAACAATTGTAGTACACACTTAACAACTATAGCTACAAAGGTCATAAAATGGAGCAAAACTCACTTAACAATTGGCCTGCTTAGCAATGGAAATTCTGGGCTCAATTGTGGTCATAAGTCAAGGACTACTTGTGTTAACTAGTGTGTGTCATCAGTTCATAAGAGATGATAATGGATGGATGGATGGACAGATGGATGGGTGGGTGGGTGGGTGAATGGATTGATCTTCCTGATAAAACTGAAAATTTTTTATAAAGCTCATAAAGGCACAAAGCGAATTAGATATATAAAGGTAAGCTAAAGGTTCCCCTCGCACATACATGCTAGTCATTTCCGGTTTTAGGGAGCAGTGCTCATCTCCGCTACAAAGCCAAAGAGCCAGTGTTGTCCAAAGATGTCTCCGTGGTCATGTGGCCAGCATGACTAAACAGAATGCTGTTACCTTCCCACCAAAGGGGTCCCTATTTTTCTACTTGCATTTTTACATGCTTTCGAACTGCTAGGTTGGCAGAAGCTGGGGCAAGTAATGGGAGCTCACTCCATTACGCAGTGCTAGGGATTCGAACCGCCAAACTGCCAACTTTTCTGATTAACCAGCTCAGCGTCTTAGCCACTGAGCCACCACATCCCTATAATCAGATATATATTGATGGCCTATTCTAAGCTGTAAACTCTCTACTTAAGGAGCTCAGTTTTTAAAATTTCCCTAAATGAAATTTAATTTCCTTTGGAAGACTGTCTGGAAAGCAAATGCTGCTCCTGAAATGTAGTATCTCCTACTTGACCCCTTTTACTTCTTGGTAGTAATGGACTGTTAACTGTTTCTCCTCACATGGCCTTACTGGTTGGTCTGATTCCTGTTAAAATGTGCAGCCCAGGTGCTGGCAAAGTGTCAAGCCATAAAAGGCATTGTAAGTAAAAACTAGTACTTTAGATTCCAGCCAGAAGACTTTAGAAAGCCAATGCAGAGCTTAAAGCACAGCTGTTGCTTTCAAAAGCAGGCACCATTTCGCGCAATTCTGGTTGCGCTAAATGGTGGACCAGAATTTCCCTGTGATCTTCAAAGCCATCTCCATCGTAGAGTATTTTGCAACAGCCCAACCAAGTAATAACAACAGCATGAGTCGTCGTTAGGTTTTCCCGCATTAGGAAAGTATATTGCAATAGCTCAATCAAGTAATAACAACATCCATGAGTAATTGTTGTTAGGTTTTCCTGCACTAAAAAGTCTGGTGAGCTAAGAGTTCCCATCAATGGGAAACAGGCTGCCCACAAAGTCTGCAGAGCCACAGAGCTTCAAAAAACCCAAAAACCCACTTGCCTCATGTTTGAAATAAATCAGTGCAAAACCAGAAGAGATCAAACTTCTTGGCAGCATTTGGCAAGCAAAGATGAAAGCCTGTTTGGTTCAGGTTTGTGAATAATGTTGAATGGAAATGGAAAAGAATACATGCATCAGATAGACAAAGGATCAAGATAACTTAACCTCCATCTGCCAAGTACTGAAGGGCTGTCCCAAAGGTGCTTTTTTTCAAGAGGCAACTGGACTTTCTGGTTTTCCTTTGAAGATGTTTAACTTTTCCTCCAAGAAGCACCTTGAGACAACCATGACCCGGATGGCTGAGAATCTCCATAGACATTTACTGAAGGGCTGGCAAGATCCCATGAATATTTCAACATAATATGGATTTGCACAACAGTTTAGATAAAGAAGCAAAGATGTATATATATATCTCATGTAATACAGCCTTCTGAAAGCATTATGCAAGATGTTCTTCTGTAAATCTAGGATATAATAGGACTTAAAAGGATTCTTTAAAAGAAGTGTTTTTCAATGGTGCTTTCCTTCCTTAGAAACAGACTCTCTCCCAGCTACAGGTTTTCTTCCCTTCAAATCCACTTGACATTCTTACAGGGCTCAAAATTTTCAATGCAAATCAAGTTGACAGTTGTTGCTCAAATGAATAAATTGCCTTGTTTGATTAGAGACAAGGTATTGCCTACATTTATTGGTGACTGGAAGCCTCTTATGGACTTTTTGCATAAAAATGAAAAACAAAATGAACTTGTGATTTATGGTTTTGATGGTTAGACAAGGATTGAATATAGAAAGAAAAGTAACGTGATCTAACTTTACAGAGAGGTAAAATATATTTGTACTTAACATTGCTTGAAGAATATCATAAGCCATTTCTTTATATTCTTTTTCTTTCCTTTCTGTTTTTCTTAATTTTTTCCTTTTCATATACTTTTTTGCTTCTTCTTTTATTTATTTCTTTTTTTTCTTCCTTCCTTTATATTAGTTTGAGTTAGTTTTTATCTTCTTATTTAATTTAATAAAAATTATGTAAAAAAAACAGTGCTCAGTGTCAGGGAGTGACATGAATCAACCAGGACTTCTTTCAGCTGATTACTGTAAATGGCAGAGAGCAAAATCAGTTCTAGACCACAGCTTGCCCATCCTTGACATTATCTTGCTACCATTGTTTTTGCAACAAAAATACAAGCCTGATCATTGCAAGTTACCCGCAGATAGAGAACAAACCCTTGAAGACAGGGTGAACCAGTAATCTCCACCCATGTGAAATGAACTTTTGCTCAATTCAGCTGCAGGAGAAAAGTTGAACTGACTTGGAGCTACAGAGCAGAGTCAGAGGTCCAATTCTGGATTAGCACAAATGAGTTCTGTAGAAGGGATATCCGTTATGATTTCCTTAAAAGGAATTTTATAGCCAGGCTTTCAACTACTGTAGCTTTTTTAACACGGCCAGGCTGTGTGGGAATCTAGGGAGATGCATTCCCAGTAGCTGTTGAAATCATCATGATGAGGACTCCTAATAGCTCTTGACCATCAGGTTGGAATCAGAGGTGATATTCAGTAGGTTCTGACCAATTCTGGAGAACCGGTAGCGGAAATTTTGAGTAGTTCGGAAAACCGGCAAATACCACCTGTGACTGGCCCCGCCCCCGTCTATTTTCTGCCTCCTGAGTCCCAGCTGATTGGCTGGGTCTTCTTTTGTTGCCCTGCACAGGAGAACAGAGCTAGAAAGCAGGTTAGTGGGTTGGGGAGGGAATGGGATTTTGCAGTAACCTTCCCCCAGGAGTGGGGAGGGAATGGAGATTTTACACTTTCCTTCCCCTGCCACGCCCAGCAAGCCACGCACACAGAACCAGTAGTAAAAATGTTTGAATCCACCACTGAATAGAATAGAATTCTTTATTGGCCAAGTGTGATTGGACACACAAAGAATTTGTCTTGGTGCAAATGCTGGTTGGAATTATGACTTCCATTCAGTTCTAGCTGTGCTCACATGAATATGTTCATAGGAATTCCTTCATGCTTCTTCTCCCAAAACATCCTATTTCCTTTCTGAATTCTTTCCCTTTTAGTAATGCTAAGTATGGGGTTCACCAGCAAGAAATAATTGAAGATTCTCATAAGTCACAAAAGCTTCTTGGTTGCCTATTAAAAAAGAACTTAGATCAGTATTTAGTTTCAAACTGTTGCAGATATTCCTTCCCATACCCACCCCATGTTACTTGTGAGGCAAGACTTCATCTTTGCTTTAAAGAAGTGACATCCCTAATAACTTACAGGAGATGAAAAATATGGTACATTGACAGTGGATAATTTCCAAATAACATATTATTACAAAAGTCTTCTGAATAGATTCTCCTTTACTTGATGTAGAGTGAAGACAAATGTATAATTATATGCCAACTGCACCTGGAATTTGGATAGACCATTCATAAGTAACCTACCAGCAATGTCAGCTGGCTTGGCTTAATCATCAATTTTACTCCAGAGTCAATATGTTACACAATGTGGTTAAAACTCTTCAGTTAATAATGTTTGTCTAATTTCCAGAAATGCTGAAATGTTATCAGAATGACACAACATTTATTCCACTTCTTGCTCTTTGGTCATTATTTCTCAATGGGCTCTCTGTGGAGGCTCAAAAATAGCTGAGCTTCTTTCTACCCATGTCTTCTATTTAAACCAGCATGAAAACAAAGGAAACGCTGCAGTAATATGAACAAAGTATTAAAGGTTCTTCCCTTTGTTGTCTTAGTCATCCAGCAAATCTTTTGCTGTCTATGGAATATCAGAGAACAAAAGAACTAATTAAAATTGAAACATTTCTGCCACTTTCACAAGATGAGTCAACATGCAAAAAAAAAAACATTCCCCATTTAAGGTAAAAATAAAATAATGGAAGTTAGCAGTGATTTTCTAATAGCAAATAGGTGAGGCTTAAAAGCAGGGGACCAGGCTTTTAAACTGAGGCTGGAAACATTTGGGATATAGGTGCATCTGTAAAAATAAAACAAAATAAGAAAACTAGAATGTAATTGCAGTTGTGGTATCACCCTCCTTTCCTTTATCAAAGGAGGAACGTTGCATTTTAGGGCCTTTTTACAGATTCCACTTACCCTGCAACCGTGTAAGTCATTTCAATATATTGGATACAATCTTTGCTTTTAAGCACTTCTTTACAATTCCTACCTTTTATCCTATTATTTAAGAGCAAAGGTTCAAAGATATAACCTTAGATTGCCACAGCAGCCAACCAAATTGGATTCCAGAGGTGGCATTCAGCAGGTTCTGACCAGTTCTGGAGAACCGGTAGTGGAAATTTTGAGTAGTTTGGAGAACCGACAAATACCACCTCTGACTGGGCCCACCCCCATCTCTTCTCTGCCTCCTGAGTCCCAGCTGATTGTCTGGGTCTTCTTTTGTTGCCCTGCACAGGAGAACGGAACTGGAAAGCAGGTTAGTGGGGTGGGGAGGGAATGGGGATTTTACAGTATCCTTCTCCCAGGAGTGGGGAGGGAATAGAGATTTTACAGTATACTTCCCCTGTCACGCCCACCAAGCCACGCCACGCCCACCAAGCCACGCCCACAGAACTAGTAGTAAAAAAAAATTAATCCCACCACTATTGGATACCCTCTGAAATTCACAAGGGCAATTGTATGCTGCGGTCTCTGTCTATCAGCAACTGGAATTCAAATAGAAGTATTGAGAATAGTGTTCTGCTCTATAAAACAACAATGCAAAGTCTAAACTCTCTTTGTAGATCCATAAATATTGCTTTCAGGTCTTCCATTTTATGGCCATCACTATTTTTGGACTCATTCCAGAGCTTCATTATGCATGACGTAGCATTTACTTTACTATGTCTTGATACTCCTAGGATTTAATTTCATCAAATGACTCTGAGGTCTATTATTATGAAACAGGGATATTTTTTTCCTTTGCTTTGCATCTCCTCAGTCACTGTCACTCCACATCAGGGGTGTCAAACTCAAGTCCCGTGGGCCAGATCCAGCCCACAGGGTGCTTAGATCTGGCCCACAGGGCCACCCTGGAAACACCAAAGAACCATCCCACTGTGTCTGTGCCAGTGAAAACTGAGCTCCTGCAGTGCTCCAGAGCTCCGTTTTCAATGGCAGAGCACTCCAGGAGACCGTTGCAGCTGAAACAGGAGCCTGGGAGGGGTGCCACCGTCACGAGTGATGTTGAGCTGGCCACACCCACCCCAGCCATGCCCTCCCAAAAAAGTCAAGAACCAGAAAGTGCATTATTTCATCTGTAACCATACCAGACTGGTAATTTGTTTTCTGTGCTTTTTCTTGAGCTTGCCAATGTATTTGCATTTTTCACAAGTGCCCGTGCGAACTGCTGTTTTTTGGACTTACGTAACACAACTCTTGATATATTACTTGTCCTGTTAATAATATCTACACTGAAACTAAAAATCCCTGGTAATCTATTAACTTAATTGCTTCATTGTTACATATTACAAAGCACCCTGATTAAATTAGTCGAAGTAAAGGAGTGGTTAAATTTTTTTGGGTGGAGCTGGGAAAGTACTAGTTAGCTAAAAGAGAAATAAGCTTTTTGCAATCCATACTTTGAAGGCAAACTGTTTTGCACCAAGTAGAAGACGTAAAGTGTACTACAAAATCAAGGACCATGAGCACTGCAGGGAAAGTAAGTAAACTATTATTTCTTTTAATGGTGATTATTCATTTCTGAGCTATACCACAGTATAGAATTATTTCCGCTGTGGTTGGCAAATTGCCCGAGACTGATCCCCAAAGTTTTCCTGTATTCCCCATTCACCCTTGGCACTTTTCTTGTCAGTAACACTCTGAAAAACTCTTACTGCATTTAAAACCATTCTTAATTCCGAAAGTTCATTCCATCCACAGCACAGAGGTAGCACTGGAGGTGAGAGTCTGCTCAACAAATACAAATCTCACATGCCCGTTTACATTCGGTGGAATGTAATTAGTGGGAAGAGATAGGTAATCGGAAGGATGAGAGGAATAAGTAATACAGTCTTACTAATTTGCCGGTGTTGTGGGAGTTAGTTGTTTAGCAGAGTGATAGTGTTTGTTTGTTTATTGAATAGCCCGAAGGCCTTTTCAAAGATCACATGATTTAAAAAAAAAAGACCTTACGGTTATAAAAATGACAATCTAAAAATATAACATATGTAACATTAAAATTGACGATAACTATAATTGTTCAATAACTATATTTACGAAGATTGAAATACTAATTAACATAGCTCCTTTCTAGTTCAGCTCATCAGAGTGATAGTATTCAGGGGGGAAACTGTCCTTATGTCTAATTGTTCTGGTTGGTCAAAACTGAGCTCAACAGTCAGGTACCGTGTTTCCCCGAAAATAAGACACTGTCTTATATTTGTTTTGGCTCCCAAAAACACACTAGGTCCTATTTTCGGGGTAGGTCTTATATATTTATGGTGCCAAATAGTGGGTGTGAGTGTGTAGGGGGGGGGTGTTTCGCGGGTGCACGGTTGCTCCCTGAAAAGTCTTCCTGGAACTGGAGATTTACACTAGGTCTTATTTTCGGGGTAGGTCTTATATTAGGGCAGGTTTAGAAAATAGTGCTAGGTCTTACTTTCGGGGTAGGTCTTATTTTCGGGGAAACACGGTAGGAAGGAAGGAATTTTGGATGCCAGAAGAGTAGTCTTTCCTATAAATGCCTGATTAATCAATGAATTAATGAGTGTCTTCTCTTAGAATAAACCATCTGTTGCTTCCATTTTCTTAGGTAATCAAATGCAAGGCAGCAGTAATCTGGAAACCTAAAGAACCATTTAGTATTGTGGAAATAGAAGTAGCTCCACCAAAAGCACATGAAGTTCGCATCAAGGTAAAGGAAATAAACCGAAATCCATGTTAATGCAAGTTATTCTTATCTATGTGCAATGATCTGAAATGGGATATATTGAGGCGTACCACCTAGAATGATTTCTTCTTTCTTGGGAATGAGGGACAAGACCCGGAATCAAAATGAGACAGTCGTAATCCCTTAAGGATTACCTTGGAACCACAGTCCTTCAGGAAGTTTACATGGGTATCAGAGCCCACAGAGGACACTGCCTGGAAGAAAGACTAACATCTAGTGAAGCTTCAAGTTCAAGCAAAGCTTTTCTCATTAAGCGTGATCAAAAGCTATGATATGTTTTGATTAATTAAAGAACAAAACTTGTACTCTTCATAGTAACTTTCACTTCCATGTATTGTATGGCTCTTCCAAAAGAATTCTGCTCACTTTTAGATTATATTCAGTGCAACCAAATCTAGGATCTGATATGTCTGTACACATGACAAATGTCCAGATTCATAATCCACAATCTTTGGTCTTTGGTGCAAAGCTTATGCAAGATTTTTAAACATACTGTATCTGCACCACAGACTTAAAATGATTCGATGATGCAGCAATTCCCACTCTTTGCAGACTTGAAATTTGTGGTGGTGATCCAGCAATATCTAGGAATTTTTTTCAGAATCTTGCTAAACAATCATTCTTGGGAATGAGGGAGTCCTGGCAATCAATAGAACCATTTTCAAGTTTGAAGAAGACCTAGATAAGCAGTTGTCAGTTTGGCCTCACCCACCAGATACCATAGCATATGAGATCACAATGCTAGTAAGATATGACCTTATAACCTGAATTTACAAGATAAGAAGCACAGTTACCTATTGTAACACAAATCTTCCTCCAATTGGGTACCATAACAATTTCACCATCCTATCTCTGAATGCCTTTGCTTTGATGTGGGGCTAATATAATATAGGTGAACTGGTCTCTTCAAAGTCTAAAGAATTATCTGGTAAAACAAATATGATTAGCTGCTGCAGCAACGTATATCACAAGTTGGGCGATTGAACAGTTGAAATAGGCTTGCAAGAGGTGTGTCCCTTTATAGTTGCAGATCCATATTTTCATGCTAGAAAGGATCTACTCTAGAACCCCTTTTTGTATGTAGAATGCTATGTGGACAGTGTTACTTCCAAAGGAAGTAGGTGCTATGTTTCAAAACACAAAGCACATATCAGTTCATAATGTAAGTGGCATTTGCAGAAACAGTTAATGTCTCACTCTCAGGTAAGCAGCCTCTGATTCTTCCCCATCCCTATCGTCTGCAGTTGGATACCAATTAGACTATTAATTTCTTTTTTATTTTTTTATTTTTACTTATTCTTTTGTAACTGCCACACTCAAATCTTTTCAAAGGACCAGATCAAATAAATGCCGTAATCTTTTCTAAGAGGTTTAACAAATTCCATAGCTCCTAGACTGCAGTTTATCCTAGTAGCTTCCCCAAAGTGATGTGGGACTCATTTGAAATGCACCATGCTCAGTAATTGAGGGAAAACATAGTGTGTTATGTATGTAGGTTTGAATGTTATTGGTTTAGTTTGAATCGTTCTTGTAAAATGTCAAATATGATTGGTTTAAAAAGTGCGGGAAAACCCTGCACTCTGATTGGCTGGCAACTGCGGCTGCTGGCTATAAGTAGCAGCCGCAGCCCAGCCAAATCGGGTCTGTTATGAGCTGTAGTCACTAATAAACTCTTCACTGACTCTTCATGCAAACTTAACATAGTGGAAATGGACTTTTTTGAATGGAAAAAGGGTATCAGGAGAATAGATTGGATTGAAATTTGCATCAGGCGTTTTAGGAGTGAGGCTATGAGCATACTGATGCAATAAACCTGTGATGGCCAACCTATGGCACGCGTGTCACAGGTGGCATGCAGAGCCATTTGTGCGGGCACATGAGCCCCAGGCAAACTTACCTCACTGTGCATGCGTGCACCTCCCAGTTGATTTTCAGGCCATTTGAGGCCTTTTTGGCCTCCCAGAGGCTTGAAAGAAACCTCTGCAGTCTTTGCAGGCCGAAAAAGAGGCCCGTTTCGTCACTTCTGGTATTTCTGGAAATACAGGAAGTGATGAAACAGGCCTATTTTTCGGCCTGCAAAAGCTGTAGAGGCTTCCCTCAAGCCTCTGGGAGGCCGAAAATCAGCTGGGAGGCACAGTGCAGGTAAGGGGGCAGCAGGGGGATCGTGCACATATGTGCAAGGGGCATGGGGGGTTCGCATTGCCTTCTGGGTGCTGGTACACAAGTGCATGCATGCAAGTATGCACACAATTTTTGGCACAAGAGCCCAAAAAGGTTAGCCACCACTGCAATATACAGTAAGCTCTGTTTTCACTGGCAGAGATTGCAGGAGGCCATTGCAGCTGAAAATGGAGCTCAGGAGCCCGTTTTAGCTGGCAGAGTGCTCAGGCCACCACAGGCACCCCCTGACACGAGTAATGTCATGCTGGCCATGCCCACCTTGCCCCCCCCCCGAGGTCAAACATAACCCTGATGCGGCCCTCAATTAAATTGAATTTGACAACCTGCTTTAAATAATTCCAATACTTGTTTTTTTTTAAAAGGAAAAAAACCCTTTAACTGCATTTTTCTGTGGGAAGTTACCCAATTTTAATCATTGTACTTATAGCTCTTCCTGAAAATTGAAGTCAACAGGTTTAACAGAGAAATGAAATTACTGTAAGTTAAGCCTAAAATAATGTACTCCAATGAGTTATCTTCTACCTTTGTTCTAGATTTTGGCTTCTGGAATCTGTGGCTCAGATGTGCACGTTGTAAGGGGTGCAATAAAGACAAAGTTACCTATTATTCTTGGACATGAAGCAGTTGGTGTGGTTGAGAGTGTGGGGGAAGGTATTACCAGTATGAAACCAGGTATGGAAATTCAGTGCAAAACCTTTCCCAGTAAGATTAAAATCAGTAAGGTAATTTATGATGGCTGCAATGTTCCAGGATCATATGAGTCATGGAGGCACAATGTGCCTCTAACGCAGTGTTAGAGTGCAGTACTGCAAGCTACTTCTGCTGACTACTGGCTGACTACAATTTGCCCGTTCAAATCTCACCAGGCTCCAGGTAACTCAGTCTTCCATCCTTCCGAGGTGGGTAAAATGAGGACCCAGATTGTTGAGGTCAATATGCTGACTCTATAAACTGCTTAGAGAGGGCTGTAAAGCACTGTGAAGCGGTATATAAGTCTAAGTGTTATTGTTATTGCTATGTAATCACCTTTTGTGATCTTCTGACAAGCAAAGTCAATGGGGAAGCCACATTCACTTAACCGTGTTACTAACTTAACAACTGCAGTGATTGACTTAACAACTGTGGCAAAATGAGGCAAAACTCACTTAACACCTGTCTTGCTTAGCAAGAGAAATTTTGGGCTTCATTGTGGTCATAAGTCAAGGACTACCTGTTGGTATTTTGAGTTCAGAAAATTAGGAGTGCTATTGGGATTCTAAATGAAAATACTAGCAGTAGTTAGTAGTATCTCCTCAACTATATCCTACAATAAATTACAAGTGTTAGATTTGCATGAAGAGTCAGACGCGGAGTGCTTCAGTGAAGAGTTTATTAGTGACTACAGCTCATAACAGACCCAATTTGGCTATCTGCGCTGCTACTTATAGCCAGCAGCCGCAGTTGCCAGCCAATCAGAGTGAAGGGTTTTCCCACACTTTTTAAACCAATCATTCCTGACATTTTACAAAAACAGTTCAAACTTAACCAATGACATTCAAACCTGCATACATAACACCCCTCCCCACTAGGTTCAGTCCATACTCAAACCCCAACCTATCTAATGTATTCTTTTAAATAGGTGGGACTTTTACGTGTACGTTGAGACCTTCGTGGTTCAGAAGTTTTAACGTTCTCACCCAGTGAGAGGGGAAATGTGTCTGTTGACATTTCCCTAGTTGGACTTCCTGTGAAAGAAGATCCTGTTTGATTGTTAGAATCTGGTCTCTCCTCCCAACCCATCTCCAGCCCAATGTCAGCACCCAAGTCAGGTAGTGATGTGCAATCTTCCACTTGTAAGGATGGATTTTGGCATTGTGACAGGTTTTGGGATGGTTCCTGTCGTAATGGCTCATTACACATGGGGTTGATTCTTGTTTGCTGATTATCCTCCTGCTCCTCCCCTTCCCCCCTAGAAAAAACATCAGGTGAGGTAATTAGAGAGGAACAATTGCGATGTTCCTGAGGTAATCAGATCTAAGCTGATCAATGTGCCTGCTCCAGAGGACTCCATTCTCTGTTTGTACACTGTAAGAATGAGGGCCTGTGATTTGAGTTATTTCAGCAGGAATCCATGAAGGCTCACCCATAAGGTTCTTAGCATAAACAGAATCACCCACACTGAACGTGCGAACTTTGCTAGTGGAATCTAGTGGTGCTGCGTGGGTGTAAGTGGGATGAAGGCGGTCATGGGGGAGACCTAAGTTTCCTACCCATCAACAACTCTGCTGGGGATAAGGTTAGTTGATGGGTTAGGAGTGATGCTGAACACTAAGAAGTTTTTCAACTTTCTCAGTGATGTCCCCCCAGGACCCAATTGCTGAAGCTTTTCCTTGGTAAAACGTACCATTCGTTCAGCCCGGCCGTTAGCCGAAGGGTGCCCAGGGGCTGTCAGGGCATGTCTGATACCCAGTTGTGCTAGATAGGATTCAAAAGAGTTGGATGTAAATTGAGGGCCATTGTCAGAGAAAGAACATCAGGTAACCGTGGGTCACAAAAGCTTTTAAGCTGCTTGATAACAGCATCAGTTGTGGTGGATGCCATGGGGATTACCTCTAGCCGTTTGGAATATGCATCTACTATAATAAGGAAGGTGTGCCCTCTGGTAGGGCCTGCGAAATCAATGTGAATCCTAGACCAGGGGCCCCTAGGACATTCCCATTCCTGTTTGGGGGCGAGAGGTGGGGCAGGCCTGACTACCTGACAGTTGGGACAAGATGCAACCCAGTTTTTAACCATTTTGTCAATACCTGGCCACCATACATAACTCCTGGCCAATCCCTTCATCCTTACAATAGCAGGATGACCCTCATGTAACATTTCCAAAACCTCCCTTTGCAGTTTTGCAGGAATAACCACCCTGTTACCCCACAAAATACATCCTCTTAATACAGATAATTCAGTTTGCCTGGATTTAAAAGGTTGGGCAAGGTGGTAGATCTTGAAGAGGCCAACCTTTCTTAATCCAGCCTATAATAGGAGCCAATAAAGTGTCTTTGGGAGTCTCTCTGGCAATTTCAGCAGCATGTACTGGAAGCTTGGCAACAGTTTCTAGGAAAAGGTGTGTGACTCAGGTTCAAAGTCCTCCTTGTGACAAGGAAGTGGGCAACGACTCAGTGCATCAGCATGTCCAATGTCCTTGCCAGGCTTGTGGATAAGTTTGTATGAATAAGCAGCAAGAAATTCAGTCCACCTCAGCATTCTTGGTGACAGGATAGTGGTTTGTCTCCTGCCACAATGCCTAACAAAGGTTTGTGATCTGTGACAATGGTAAATGTTCTCCCATATAAATACTCATGAAATTTCTTGATAGCTGCAACAATTGCCAATACTTCCTTTTCCAATTGGCTGTAATTCCTCTCTGCTTTGGTCAAGGTGCGAGAGTAAAATGCAATAGGGGCTTCCCTCCCGCTGGGAAGCCTGTGGCTCAACGCCCCCCACTCCAAAGGGGGATGCATCACAAGTCAGTACAACAGGTAAATTCTCAGAGAACTGTATGAGTACAGCATCAGACATGATTAGTCTTTTAATACTGTTAAATGCTGATTGTTCTTTCCTGCCCCAGACCCAAACAGACTTTTTGTCAAGCAATCTGTGTAATGGTTCTGCAATGGTTGCCTTCTGAGGTAGGAACATGTGGTAAAAGTTAATAAGTCCAAGGAAGGCTTGCAAATCTGTTTTGCATTTTGGTCTAGGGGCTTATTTAATTGCTTGAACCTTGGCATCTGTAGGGTGGATGCCATGCTTGTCAATCATGTAGCCCAAGAACTCAACCTTGTCAGTTCTAAGAGTGCATTTTTCTTCCTTGACTTTTAACCCTGCTTTCTTGAATCTGGTAAGGACTTCTCTGAGTCTCTCTTGTAACTGAGTGTCATTTTCAGCAGAGATTAACACATCATCAAAGTAAGGCACTACCCTGGCAGTCCTTGGAGTATCCTTTCCATAAGGCTTTGGAAGATGCCTGTTGCCACGATTACTCAAAACTGTAACCTTTTACATTTGAAGGCACCTCTATGAGTCACAATGGTTTGGGCCTCTGCAGTGGCATCATCAACTGTTAGTTGTTGATATGCCTGGCCAGATCCAATTTGGCAAAGACTGTACCCCTGCCAAGTGAATGTAATAAATGATGCACCACTGGAACTGGGTATGCGCTCTGTTGAAGTGCATGGTTCAATGTCCCCTTATAGTCTCCACAGATTCTCACTGACCCATCAGTCTTGACTGGTGTGACTATGGGTGTCTCCTATCTGGAGTGGTCAGTGGGTTCTAAAACTCCTTGAGCTATTAGTTTATCTAATTGTGCATCAATTTTTTTCTTTAAGGCAAATGGGACCCTTCTGGGCTTTAAGCGAATTGGGGGCACCTTGGGATCTAGGTTGAAAGTGATAGGGGTCCCCATATACTTGCCCAATCCTTCACTGAAAACCTCTGGAAACTCAGACTTCAGGGCCTCCTCCCATTCAGTGTTGCTCCCGTGATTGATGTCAGTCACCTCGATGCCTAGTGGATTGAACCACTCAAGTCCCAGCAAGCTTGGGCGGTCCTTGTCCACGATGGTCAGGGGCAAGCGTTTGGTGTGGCCTTTGAACTTCACGATGAATTCTTGTTCCAACTACTGGAATCTTGTTCCCTTGGTAGTCTTTAGAGTCAGTGCTTGCTTCTGGAAATGCTTCTTCTGAATGTTGGGAAGTAGCCTGTGAATAGTGTCCCATGACACCATAGATAAATAGGAGCCTGAGTCCACTTCCATTTGGCAAGGCCTTCCTTCAATTAGTACCTTCACATGGACTTTTCTGTTTCTTAAGGTTGAAGAATGACCAATGGTGACTGTTTGATGAGTTCCATTCTTCCCATTTGCTTCTGTATTGCGCCCCATTTTCTCACTGAAGTTGTTAGGCTTGAAATCTTTGTCAGGAAACTTCTTTCTGCTTGGTGGAGTTCTGGATGATTTGCAGACTCTTGCTAGGTGACCTCTTTTTTCACAACGGAGACAGATGGTATAAAAAAACTTGCATTCAGTGTGGGGGTGGCCCCCCTCCACAACCTCTGCAATAAAAATCTTGCCTTTTTCTTCCAAGGTCTTTCCTTTTCTTCTCCATTCTGAGTCTATAAATTCCTTCCTCCACCTCGCTACAGTCTGAATCAGAATCTAATTGCTCGCAATGGGTTGTTGTGGATTTTTCCACATCAGGATGGCTTGAGGCCTTGTTAATTTTCTTCATGGCTGCTGCTGAGGACTTGGTAGCTTCTGCTGAAGAAGCTTCTTCTATGGCCTCCTTGCGTGATCTTAGGTTTCATTAATAATTTGCTCTGCAAAACCTTATCTTTTAGGCCTAGAACAAATCGATCGCGCATGGCCTCTTCTAAGTTGATAAATTCACATGCACCCCCAATGTCCCTTAAACTTGCCACAAAGTCATTAACATTTTCGCTTTCCCCTTGATCCCGACGGTAGAATTCGTGTCTCTTAATGAGGCATGATACTTGTGGCGCGTAATGGGCTCTTAATAACTTTTCTAAATTGGGCCAGTCCATTACCTTCACGTCTGCAGCTCCCACCAATGCCTTCGCCATCTTGAAACGGCGGACGCAGTGGGTTGGAAAGACCGCCCTCTTCCGCTTGTCGGAAATGTCGGCGAGATCATTTCCCTCCAAATACATTTGGAAACGATCTGCATATGAGTCCCAGTCTTCTGCCATTGGATCGAACGGGCTGGGGGTGTTCAGCACAGCCATCTCTCGGCTTCTTCTCCGCGTTGTCTTCTCTTCGGAAGGATCCCACCCTTGCCAGTGTTAGATTTGCATGAAGAGTCAGACAGTGCTTCAGTGAAGAGTTTATTAGTGACTACAGCTCATAACTGACCTGATTTGGCTGGTCTGCACTGCTACTTATAGCCAGCAGCTGCAGTTGCCAGCCAATCAGAGTGCAGGGTTTTTCCGCACTTTTTAAACCAATCATTTCTGACATTTTACAAGAACAGTTCAAACTTAACCAATGACATTCAAACCTGCATACATAACAACAAGCATTATTGTTCTTTCCAGAACTAACAAGATTAGTTTAATAATAATAATAAATATCTTTTTTGATCAGTTTCGATGAGAAGCAGCTAAATTTTAATACCATGTCTACCACATGTTCATAATCTGCATTGTTTAACTCAGTGGCTCCCAAACATTTGGGTGCCAAGGACCAGCTCCATGGAGACTAGTGGACCAGGGGGCATGGTTTTACACACTGCCTGCTACATAACCCTATGTAGCCCTACAGCTATGACCCCTACATAACTCCTACATGGCCCCATGGGAGTCTGACAACAGCCAATAGAATACATGTTCTTGCACAGGACCAGGAAGCTCAAGTGCAAAGCCCAAGAGAAGGCATAAATACCCCCCACTCTCAACTCCATGTGGTCGACTGTACCAGAACCATGTGCTTGGTGGTTCTGCTTCATCATTAAATCATCTTCCCCAAACCCCAAAAACTTTAACCTTAGACTGTCTACTATTGACCTCACCCCTTTCCTAAGAGGTCTGTAGGGGGCGTGCATAAGTGCACTAATGTGTCTACCGTCCCTGTCCTATTGTTTCTTTTTTTTCCACATATTTATATGCCGCCCTTCTCCGGAGACTCAAGGCGGCTTACAATTTTTGGAGCACAACCCAATGTGCTGAGCAATAGCCTTCATTCTTTGTATATGCCTGCTTATTACTAGGGCTTTTTGCCCTCCCCCCCCCCCAGCAGCATTTTTACAAAGTCAGCTTATTGCCCCCAACAATCTTGGGTCCTCAATTTACCTACCCTGAGAGGATGGAAGGCTGAGTCAACCTTGAGCCTGGTGGGATTCGAGCCTGCACTAATTGCAGGCAGCTGGAGCTAAGTGCTAGGCATTCAACAGCCTGCACCACCAAGGCTCAATATGTATTCATTTCATGTATTCACAACTATGTTTATCCTTATACTTATTATCTTGTAAGTGATTGACAAAATAAATAAATAAATAAATTAAACCATCTTGCCAATCAGCCTCCATGTTTCTAGTGTCTTTCTCCCTGCTTGGAACTGAACCAGATGGATATTTCTTCCAACATAGCAATATTGAATTAGAGGTGAATTGACTATTTTGCTGGTAAAATCCTGCTGCTAAGCTGTCTGGTAGTTTTAGGTCCATTGATAATTATCTTTTCCTCATTCTCAGGAGACCAAGTCATGCCGCTTTTTCTCCCACAATGTGGCAAATGCAGTACTTGTCTGCATCCTAGAGGCAACCTTTGCAAGAAGGACCAGTAAGTTTCTGTTCGGACTTTTGGCACACACTTTCTTGTCCTGCCTGATAACCCCATGACCAATAATTCTGATTTCCCCTGCCATGTTTTTGAACCTTCACAGAGCATCTGGATTAATGGAGGACGGCACCAGTAGATTCACTCACAAAGGAAAACCATTGCACAATTTTGTGGGTACCAGCACTTTCACAGAATATACTGTGGTACATGAGGATTCAGTTGTCAAAATCGATGCTGCAGCACCTCCTGAAAAAGTGTGTCTTATTAGCTGTGGGTTTTCTACTGGCTATGGTGCGGCCATAAATGCTGCAAAGGTAAGCTTATGATATCTCCATGTTCTAGGTCAGGATAGTGGTTCTGAATCTTTTCTTCACCACATGGACCTCCAAGACTTAATGCAAGATTTAAAACATAACATTTCTTCAAGCCTTCACAGATCCCCTGTGATGGCATCGCATGCCCCAGAGGTCTGTGGACCACAGATGGAGAACCACGGTTCTAGGACATGTCACTTATGAAGCTATAGTGCAGGGGGGTCAAACTCATGTCATCACAGCGGCATCGTGTGATGTATCGGGACTTTTTCTCCCTTCGCTAAACTGGGTGGGGGCGGGGCCAGCACATGATGCATCCAGCCCACGAGCTGCAAGTTTGACACCCCTGCAGGGGTGGGCTGCTGGGGCTTCACAGGGGCTCAGAAGAGCCCCTAGCTAAGATTCTGTGCAGTTTGGAGAACCCCCAAATCCCACTGCTGGCTGGCCCTGCCCACCCCGTCCCACCCCTCCCAGTAGTCCCCACGCGGTCCGTTTTGGATGCAGATAAATGCAGGGCGCGCACGGAGACTCAGGGAGGGTGAAAAACATGCCCCCTGGAAGTTTGGGAAGGCTGGAAATGGGCCTGTTTCCAGATTCCAGAGAGCCTCTAGAGCCTGGTGAGGCCATTTTCGCTGTCCTAGAGGCTCGAGGAAAGCTTCCGGAGCCCAGAGAAGGCAAAAACATCCCCCCTGCCATGGTACAGGAGGCCAACTAGGCCACACCCACCATGGCCACGCCCACCCAGCAACTGGGCAGAGAACACTTTGCTAAAATTTTTGAAGCCCAGCCCTGCACCCTTGCTATAGTGCCATATATCTGTTCATAATGGTTTGACTTCATTTTAATTCCATGATGGAATTCAACATTCCAGAAGATAAAATAAAAATGTTGGAGGCTACAGGCCAGTGTACTAGTTTAAAAGTGTACTTACCTGCCAGGGCAAAGACAAGTTGAAAGGTAGAAGAGATCATTTTGTGGAGATTAGAGATATTGATGGAAAACAATTTGTCTAGTTAGCCTTGTAGAAAGTAGATATTTGTGACTGGTCACATTTTATAGCAGCTATTCAATGAATGTGCAATTCTTTCCATGGTATCCATTTTGTGATAAAACATATGAGATGCTCTCAAAATTCTATATCGGTCCATATATTTGAATCAAAAAGATTCATTAACCCTGCTAGTACATAACCATAATGCTCCATATATATTTTTTATGCTAACAAAGGTGCGACCTGGTTCTACCTGTGCCGTTTTTGGACTCGGAGGAGTTGGTCTCTCAGCAGTCATGGGCTGCAAGGAAGCTGGAGCTTCCCGAATCATTGGAGTTGACATCAACAAGGATAAATTCCCCAAGGCTAAAGAAATTGGTGTCACAGACTGTGTCAATCCCCAGGATTACAAGAAACCCATCAATGAAGTGATCTTTGACTTGACTGGGGGTGATGGAGTAGAATATTCCTTTGAAGCCATTGGAAAACCTGAAACCATGGTATGTGCATTAAGGTAGTACCACAATGGAAGAACTAAAAGGGACATGGGAAAGTAGTTATCTCTTACTAAAAGCCAATGTTTCTGTGGGCTTTATTGCAATAATCATTGCAGTAATTGTATAGTGCTAACTGATAAGTAACAAAATGCATCAGGGATTTAATCTGGGGAAACCAGAAATACAGCCAGAGTACTCTATTTTTACCTCAACAGGGATGGCTGTAGGCAAAGAAACCACTTATGTGTATTTCTTCTGCATCCCATTACATATTGTCACAGCATGTACTTCACCTTTCAATTTGATAAAGAGGGTCGTGGGATTAGGGGAGCCAGTTTGGTTTAGTAGTTAAGGTACCATAGTAGATACAGGAGACCATGAATTCTAGTTCTGCCTTAGGCATGAAGCATTAGGGTCTCTCTCTTTCAGCCCTAAGAAGAAGATAATGGTAAACCGTTTTTGAAAATCTTACAATGAAAATTGCAGGGATTGTCCTGCCAGTCAAGACCAGGCATCAAGACTAACTCAAAGACATGCACACTCATACACTCACAGCTAGACAAGCCAGTGGGATTTTTGCCTTAAGTTATACAAAATTTGTTTTTGTTCTTTAGAGATTTTTCCTGGTTTAGCATTTAGGAAAAGAATTGACACAATGTCGTGTTCACAAATGTCAAGTCATCTGCAACATCATACAATGGCATCGTCTGAACCAAGCAATTAAAACTTTTAAAAATCTTGTGAGATCCAATATGTAAGGGTTACAGTTTCTTTCATGGAGATCACAGGGTGGGAACACAAAATTTTGCAAGACTGTCATAATTTCATGAGATTTTAATCTTGGGATGGATTATTGCTGGCACTTTTTACGCTCTAGGTGCAGGGGTGTCAAACTGGTGGCCCGCGGGCCAGATGCATCACGTGCAGGTCACACCCATCCCAGCTCTGCGAAGGGGGGAAATGTCACAAAACGTCACTTGATGGCAATGTGACATGGCAAGTTTGACACCCGTGTTCTAAGGGGAAAGTAAAGTTAGTAAGAGTTTCTATAGGAACATGAGTCCCTTTCATGGAATGATCGGGAAATTTCTTGTTCCATCCATTAATCAAGAAATAAGGAGTGGATGTAAGTCAGTTTAACTCAAATATGTTCACAGCATTGGGCTAGAAAAAGAGAATGGAAAACTTACTTTCTGCAAATTATTTTATGGTAGCTTATCATGGGAGGACATTGCCAAACAGACCACTTGAGGAGACATTATTATTGATACATTTGGAACAATAAAATCCTATGTGAAAGGTCAATGGAAGAAGAATTGTGGTTGGAGTGATAAACATTGGATTTGCTTGATTCATGTATATGTCTTTGGATTAACTTTAGCTGGCTGCCTTGAATTCCTGCCAAATAAATTATGGAAAGTGCATCATTGTGGGAGTACCCCCTACGGATTCTAAGATTACCTTTGCTCCAGGCCTTCTCTTCACAGGCCGCACTTGGAAAGGAACGCTATTTGGAGGTAGGACCCCTATTTGGCTATTAATACATTCTCTCTCTTTTGTACCCTATACTATGGGAAGCTCAATGTTACAAGTATAATATAGCAATACCACTTAGTCTTATATACCACTTCATAGTACTTTATAGGCCTCTCTAAGTGATTTACAAAGTCAGCATATTGCCCCCAACAATCTGGGTCCTCATTTCACCAACCTCGGAAGGCTGGAAGGTTGAATCAACCTTGAGCCTGGTGAGATTCGAACTGCCAAATTGCAGTCAGCCAGCAGTCAGCAGAAGTAGCCTACAGTACTGCATTCTAACCATTGTGCCACAATGACTCATTATATAATTGATAGGAGATGGGGAACAAGACCAACTTAGCTTACAGACTCAGTCATCTCAATGCCTAAACAGCTGAAATCCTGTGTATCATCTTTTCCCAATCACTTGGTCTTCAGTTTCTATCATCCCCAAATGAGATTATCAATGGTTTCATTTGCAAAAACAGTAGTTGTATTTCAAAATAGAAAGCACCAGATGAGGAAAATGCTCATTGCATCTAATGTTCTGTCATCACTATATTGGACCTAGATACTGTGATTTGTTCTTAACATTTTGTTTTCAGTCACTGGAATCTTGACAGACCACTCTTGTTTAAAAACAATGATATGGTTTCCTATTACTTTGAGACACACAAAAACTGTTAATGTTCATAGATTTAACATATTTAAGAACTAAATACACTTACTGAACTCCACCAGGAAATAAATGTGGAAGGAAAAAAATGAAAATCCTATCTTCGTCAACCTATATTAAACATCTCATCCATCCATTATGTATCATTGACCTATCACAGCAATCCTCACCCCATACCCCAATAGATGTAGCCTCCTGCCACCAGAAGATTGTCCCACACTTTACTTGATCTCCTGTCATCAAATCATAGAATCAAATGTAGTTCTGTTATTTCTCACAAGCCCAATTGCCCTTCAAGAAAAGTTAGAGTAGAGCTCTCATAATTTCACTTACATGGTTGGCTGAACAGCTGGAAGACACCCAACAACCAGCAGACTGCTGCTTCTCCCGAAACTAGTTACTAAAAGGACTACCAAAGTTCGAACACAATAGAAAATTTCATAAATGATTATGTTTAAGTAAAACAGGATTCAGAAGCTCTACATATGTCTTTATATAAATTGGAATATCTGACTGCTTCAAGGGAAGTTTTTAAAAACTTAGAAGCAGGAGTAGTAGGGAGAACTTAACATATTAAGTCAAATAGCAGAGTTGCTGGAAAAAGAGTTTAAAGATTTTGCAGTAGAATTTTTCTGATTCCCTAAATTGCTATCTTTCAGGATATTATTGTTGCAGGGAAAAAACATTAATCTCTTGTTGTTTTTCAAAAACTGCCCGAGAAAGTAATATTTGTTGCAGAAGAAGTAAGTACTGAGTCTGGGGAATACCACAATTGCCCCTTTCATAGCTCTAATTATTTATTTTTTAAATTCAGAGCTCCAATGATTCATCTCCTGCAGTATATAAATACAAATTGTATTGAGAGGCAGAGAAAAATCGATAAGAAATAGAATTAGAGTTCTCAAACTCCTTATGCAGCCATATTGTTCTTCTACTGGTGCTACTATTTAATTATTTATATTGGCCTTTCTCAATTTAATATTATCCAGAAATACTAGACTTGAATACCACCATTTCTCAGACAACGTGTTCTTTAAAGTCCAACACTTATGGAAAATAGGTTAAGGAAGGTTGATTTTCAATGATGGTCCAGTAATCTTTACAAAGGACAGATATGATATATTGTAGATTCCCTAATACATTCCTCAATGCATAGAAATAAAATTTTGAAGCAAGAACTTTAGAATGGGTTGCTTTCTACTCCTTGCCCTCTGAGAATCAGGATTTCAAGAATGAGGAATTGATAGGATCATAGAAATTTGAAGAGTCCATAGGCTATCCAATACAGAAAAAAGTCTGTAATTTATACTGTAAATTCCTCAATTGACAGTAAACTTTTCAACTCTGGGATCAGCAAATCACCTGATATCACATGACACCTAATCCAATCTTATTAAGTTACTGCCTCAAGAAAAGCTGTAGAAGTGTATTTTAAATGACATTGTAAAATTAATGCAGTATCTTTATATCCTTTTTTACTTTCAGACTGGAAAAGTAAAGATACAGTTCCTATGTTGGTTTCGGATTTCATGAACAAAAAGTTTAGCCTAGATCCATTAATTACACACACTTTACCGTTCGAGAAAATCAACGAAGGTTTTGATTTGCTTCAGTCAGGAAAATGGTAAGACTTCTTTTTTTAAAAAATAAGTTTTTCCCCCAGCTTAAAATGAATAAATATGGTCCAAAAGATAATGAACTGCATTGAGTACCCACATAATTAAAAGTCAAAATTCATATTGAGGAGTTGTTTGTTTTGCCAACAGAAGCTTTTCAAAATAGCTTCATGCCTTGAATTTCAGGCAAGATGCCTAAATTCTAGGAAGAAGAAAATGGTACTAAGAGAATTTGGAGGAAATATTACTTACTTTGCTTAGTGGTGCAGTTGGGATGATATAACAGAGGTGTTCACATTGTTGTGGCTGCATCTTAAATTAAAAATTCCACTCCAGAGACTCCCATTTCTTATAGAAACTAGATTAAGGTTAAGTTTTCAAATACTTGCCATTTTATACTGAGATATTAATTGTGTTGCCATTTTAATTATATTAACTACTCTGAAAAATTTGGCTAAAGATGACAAATTAACGAATACTATGTATTTCAGTTCATTATTAATGAAAAAAGGCACCAAAAAGGTGGTAATCAACTGAAATCAATGGTGATAATTATCTAAAAGATTAAGAAATATCACAGGAAAGACTGATACTTTCTCATACTTGTGTGAACATTTGCACCACCAAATTATTTCTTCCTCATACTTTCTATTAGAAGGCTGAAGTTATTATTAGGGCTGTCTTTTATGCTGTACAAAAAAGATGAGTAGTGGAGTGTCTCATTTGCAAAAGAGAAAACAGATTTATCTATGTTATTCATTCTTCCACAGAAATAATGGCATGCTAGAAAAATTTAATTTTGGCAGAACTAGTCCATTTTTCTGGGGGTTTTTTCACCCTCCCTTTAATCTGCCTTGGAAGTTCTTACAATATTAATCTATTGATAAAAATAGTCATGAATGGTTACTATTGCTGGGCTTACTTAAGGTCTAAATAAAATTTCTTAAATTTGCTAAGAAAAGAAATAACCACATTTAAATATAAACTGTTTTCTGGTGTTTCAGCGTCCGCTGCGTCCTGACGTTTTAAAGTCTCTGGTTTGGAAGAAAAATAGAAAACTATCGTTTCTGTCTCTGAAATCCACCAGAAATGCACTATGCGGCATATATACTTCAATAAGCCAGTCAACAGAAACAGAATTACCTTATTTCTTTTCTTACTGTCTCTTTTCTCACTGTTCTGGTTCATGTGTTATTATTACTGCTGAATTTATCGGCAAGGAGGACAACCCTAAAGTTAAGGCAGTCCCACACAAAAACAAAGATTAGGCAAAATATAGTTATAAACATGCTTAATATTCCTGTGTTTTGTACACCAACCCTATTTCATTAGCTCCTTATTGGTGTGCCCCTAAAAGACAGGGGATTTATAAAATTGTGTGCATGTGTGCTCATAACCTTTTTTCTCACAAATTATTTTCACAACATAGACAAATAGATAAATGCAAGGCCAATGCATAAGATTCAGTGGCTTTTATGAGTAGGGAAATAGGTGTAGTCTAGTGCTTTGTTGAAGTTGTAACTCATCTTATTCTCCCTAAACTGGGGTAAAAACTAGGGAGGAGATTATCAGAGTATTAAGCTATATTTTTCAGTCTGTTTGCAAGGATGAAATAAGTTCAGAGAGATGTTTCTGTTGGGCTTCAAGTTCAAGGAAACCCATGCACATCTAGACTTTATTAGGTCTCATTAATAGGTCCCATTTAAATATATTCAGGGCCTCTAGTTATATTGTCGATCAGGTAACTCATTCTCCTCATGTTTCCCTCCTACCCCTGCCATTTATAGATAAATGTGTTTGGGGAAATATTCATCATCTTGGTAAAATGAAATAAATGAAATATATTAAATATACCAAAAGCTAGATAATCCAATAGCAGTAATGATCTGCAGCAAGTTTAACTACTTCCAGTTCTAGAAACATAGATTTATTTTATCACCATTTCTGTGCTTTTTTTTCTTCACTTTTTTGAGTGGCAGGATGGAATTTATATGTTTACAAATGCAAGATGGAAAACGATACACAGCTTTTTATTTGGTACAAATATTGACAGCTTGTCCAAGTTCTTTTCTCATGTTTAATGTTGTGGGATTAGAATATTTTTTTCAACTGTAAATAAAATAAAGAGAGCCAGTTTGGTCTAAAAGTTAAGGCACCAAATAGAAACAGGATACTGTGAATTCTAGTCCCACCTTAGGCACGAAAAGTCAGTTGGGTGACTTTGGGCCAGTCACTCTCAACCCCACTCACATCACAGGGTTGTTGCTGTGGTTAAAATAGCAAAAGAAAGGTGTATTAAATACATTCACTGGCTTGAGCTATTTATAAAATAATGAAGGTAGGATAAAAAATAAATTGGCATTATTGAATTGCCTCCCACATAGTGCCAATCTGTAACCCAATTCATGACAAGATGGAAAGACAAGATTAGAAGAACAACCACTGTTGGCTATTCATTTACAATTAGATTGGCTATTCACTTGCACTTAAAAGATCACAAGCATCAATAGCGGGTTCATAGCTTTGTCCTTCTCCTTTAACATAGAAGAATAGATAAAAAGTTAAGAGAGATACTTTATCACTCATAATTCTTTTATAATTGTTTGACATTTTGTTATCACTTAAGAGTGCCAAAGAGTAGGAGCCAAAATATTTTGGAAGAGACTTTACTTATAGATGGGACAACTTAATAGAACATTGGCTAGAAATTCACTATCACCAAGGGATTTGAGATACTATTGGGTTAATAATTTTGAGCATTCCTATGTGATGTTATTGTAAAATAATAAACTTCTTGGATCAGATTACTTGTTTATTATCTTCCTCAATGGTTATATGGGTGCCTTCAGAAAACCCACAAACAAGGAATGAAGGCATTATCTATTGACGTAATATCACACTTCAAAACATTTATTTTCACTACTGTAGCTGTTCAAAGAAAAAATCTCTTCTTGGGAAGTTCAGGCACTGAAATAATCAAAAAGAAATTTAGATCTATCAAGATATATTGGCAAAGACATCAGAAAACTTTCAAAATCCAATTCCGAGGAACCAAACAAGTATGAGAGCAAAAGTCAAAAGGTCTGGCTCCATTTTCATTTCTTTGTCTTTGTTCATATCACATTTCTTTCTCTGGAACTGGCTGAAACCCATGTCAGAAAAGACATCTAACCCACAATGATCTAGGCTAGAGATCCAGGAATTATGAGCAATACAGAAAGTAGTGAAATTCAGGTGCAGATTAGAATTTTACTTTGTGGATCATGATCTCAACTGTGTGGCTTATGTGTTTTGGAGGAAAGAGATTCAAGGATGAAATAATAGCAACTAAAATCATCTGAGTTTTTTCCTTTAGCATATTCTGTCTTTTCTCCTTTTTTTTAAACCTTGATATCATAATAAATATTTGAATTCTTAGTCAATCACTCACTAACCTTCATTCTAGGGAAAACCTCTGTAGCATATTTTTCTAAATTCAGTGGAGGATTGCCACGTGTTTCCTTTTTAGTAAACCATGGCAGAATGGGATTTATGTGGGAAAAAGTGCCAGGTAGCAACATTACTGAGGTGGCTCCTAAATATTGTGTGGAAAGTTCAGTAAGATTGGATAGATAGTTTGGGCCTCTCCCACCAACCCCACCACCACTCCCCAGAGGCAGCAAGCAGGGCCTACCAGAATCTACCACATTCTGTGTGTACACATGTACTATGTCCCTTTCCAGTAATGGGTAAACCCACCATTGGGAATTCATTCTATCTTTTTAAAAATCATAACCCAGCTTCTGGCAGCAAACATAAAAAAAAATCCCAGTTTGATTTACCAGGAATATTTCTGCTGTTACATTTTTAATCAACTAAACTGAATTTGAAATGATTTGGAATATATTTGCTTTTTATAAAAAATGTTTCTTATAAACTGTCATACTTGTTTATTTTTTTTGAATATTTAGCTGCAATCACCCATGTTAACTAGAAAAATTATAATACTGACTCATAGTACAGATGTTATAATTCAAACATTTGTTTTCAGAATATTAAGTTTTCTTTTGAGTAATCAAATCAGACTATATAAAAATTTGGAAAACACAGATGTCTCTTTCAGGCAAAAAATGTGGGATGGATCACAACATCCTGGCAAGTTCTTTTCCAAAGTAAAATATCCTATAATTCCAAGCCAGAATTGTAGAGAGCATTAGACCAGGAGAGACATGTGTAAAATCAGGTCAGGGAAGATTCCCCCCACACCTCTCTGGCTTTTATGACATGTATTTTAATATCGTCAAAATGCAATGTGAATTCAGTGGAACTGGATGATGTGCTATTATACTGAGCCTCATTGTACAAGCTCAGATAATACACAATGTCACTTTTATTTTGGTTTTGTAACCATTATATAAAGAGAGGCAGTTTGGTATAGCGGTTAGGACACATGAATTATAGTCTCACTGTAGTCTTAAAATCAGCATTTACACTGATTTTACATTGCATTTACATTCAGCGAAGGACAGTCATTCTCTCTCACCCTTATGAAGGAAACAATGGCAAATCCTTTCTTTGCCAAGAAAACTGCAGGGATTAGGCCGGTTGGCTATACTTTTAACCTAGCTCAAGTGTTCGTTTAAACAGTTTATTAGGTATAATATCAGAAAAATTAGATAAAAGTTTGTATTTAATATTACATGTTGTAACAGCAGTGAGGATTATATTTGCACAATATTGGAAAAATGAAGAAACACCACGAGAAGAGATAATTAAGAAGATACTAGACTGTGCAGAAATGGATATGACACTGAAAATTAAGCAGAAAGAAGACACAGAATACTATTAAACATGGAATCTATTTTAGCAGTGGTTGGAAAAAAGAGGTGGAGGTTAAGAATATAACCAGAATTGTTAAGCAAATTAAATACCCATACAACACGATGTTTATTAAGCAGTAAGAAATATAATTAATTAAAAAATCAATAATTTAAACAGGAATGCAAGATATAAATTCAATAATATAAGTGGCAATAACCAGCTGCCAGCTGGATTAGGCATTACTGAAGAATTGAAGATAGTCTCCATTACGCAGGGAAAAGCATCATAGTGTAATTACCTCCTAGTTTAATACATTGCTTTTTCTCCAGCAGCACAAAATATAGTAGCACACACACAAAAGTCCCTCCTCCCATTCCCCTCCTCAGCAAGTACAGATTGGGTTGAGCAAGAGACCTCAATCTCCCAGAGAACTTTGGTTGCTGGTCTATCTGGTCCCAGTGCAACATGAAAAACTACTTCCAAAGTCTTTTAAGGACGAAAGTGTTTCTGCTTCTCTCCAAAATCACCTATAACCAAAAAAAAAAGGAAAAAAAGGATTATTTTCCTATTGTATACACTATTTCAGAGTTGCAATTTTCTTTCCTCAAATTCTGGTAAAACAAAAAATGTCCTTGCACATCATCTTTGCATGCGAAAAAGTCAGTGTATATATGGAAACGAATTTGCACACTCCCTTTATTCAAATGGCCAGGTGAGGGGTATTCTTGTGACGGTTAAGAGCATATTATCACATGCAGATCAGATGCCTTGAGATAATAGCGCTTCTATAAATAGCGTGTAGGCAATATTGTAGGCAGGTCTGACTGCATTCCCCAGAGCCCTCCGCGGCGCGCCTACGGCAAGCGAACAGTTCTAACTAGAAAAAAAAGTGGGGGGGTTGCCTTTGGACCGCTCCTTGACCCTAAAGGAATCTCGATGCTGGAAGCGAAGTGCCTGTCGCTGTGTTGGCGATATTGGTTTACTACGGTAGCTTCTACTTTCTCCTCCCCGTTTTTCCAAGGCGGTAGACCAGGGTTCTCCGAAAAAGGAGTGGAAAGATCCTTGTGGCAGTAGGTAGTTTGCAGACATGGACACTTCTGGGAAAGTAAGAAGCAGTTCGTTCTTCTTAGGGAAGAAGTAAACTAATCTAAGCTGTAATTAACTAATTTAAAAGGGAAATGTGTCTGCTGATTTGTGGTTAATGTTTGGTGCGAGCCCCGTTGTTAAGATATGTAAATGATGGCTGGTGTTTCCCTTTTTTGTGTAGAAAGTACAGCGTATACCAGGGGTCTCCAACCTTGGCAGCTTTAAGGCTGGAGGACTTCAACTCCCAGAATTCCCCAGCCAGCTAGCTGGGAAATTCTGGGAGTTGAAGTCCTCCAGGTTTAAAGTTGCCAAGGTTGGAGACCCCTGGCTTATACAGACCCCTGGCTTACACAGTTAAGCAAAACTGTGGCTTAATGCACAGTTTAAGATGGCATACCTTCTTTGCATGCTTTCTATGAAATAATGGCAACAATAAGATTTAATGGAACAATGTGCAAGAATTATTTAGCTAGAAACCTATTTTTTGTTTAATTGTATTCAAATATACACTAGACTACAATTGCCCCAAGACAGCGTTGTCACTCGTTGGCACTATGGGTAATTTTCAATGTCAATGGGTAATTTTGTCTTGTTTGGTGCATCAGGATTTGCCCTTAAACGGAGAGATCCTAAGTAAGTAGATCCTAATGGCTTGGCTTTGCAAGACTTTAGCGGTAGTTATTGCACTATGTGTCATTTAGTAAGCCTAACGCAACACAGATGGGCGGCATTCTCAAAATACACTAGAGTAAAATGCGGTTGACTTCTTTGTGGTTCACTATAAATCCAAACAATATGTTCAGTTGGATCAATTTCTATTTAAATATGTTTACAGTTGAGAGGCGATTGATGTAGGGGTTAAGGCATCAGACTAGAAATCGGGAAATTATGAGTTCTAATCTGGCCTTAGACACCAAGCCAACTGGGTGACCTTAAGCCAGTCACACTCGCCTAGCCCTTGGAAGCAGGCAATGGCAAGCCATTTCTGAAATCTTGCCAAGAAAACCTCAGGGAGCTGTCCAGGCAGTCACCGGGAATCAAGATTGCTGTGAAGGCTTTCTACCACCTAAAAGGGTTACAATTGCAATCTAATTTCCATACTATTGCAGCCAGATTGGCATCTGAAGCACATATAACTAGGGGTTTAGTTTGCAGGATGTTCTAGTGCACATATGGCTGCATTCATCCCTTACTTAGAACATACAATATACAATAATGTATAATACACTATCTAGTGTGTATATGATTTCTGGAAAATGTATTAGGCCAAATTATAAGTCACTGATTGCACTGACTGGGATTAAAAACCTCAGGAATAAAGTGATTTGTTAAGATAATATTGTTAATGTATAATTGCCCAAAGAGGGAAAGGGCACCCTGTTGCACCACTAAACTTGGGGTCATAGCTCAGTTGCAGATCACATTTCATTCACTACTTTGTCCAAGTTTCAAAGTAAATTAAAAATGGACATTTTTTTTAGGTGGCTAGAGGCCAGAATTAACATTTTGGGAAAATGAATTCATGTTATGCCACAGAGAATATGGAATTTCTGATGGGAGAGGGAATCTGTCAGGAGGGGCAGGGCACACACAACACAATTTTTTAAAAATATGTATGCCCAGGTTGTTTGCACCTTGCACTAATAGTTGTCTCAAAAAGTAGGAAAACACCAACAGTTTTCAACCCCTCTAGTCAGAGGGTGCTCTAGAGATGAGAAAGATTATGATTCTCAGATGTACAGTAGATAACATGATGGACTAATTTCCACTTTTCCTAAATGGCAAAGAAATCCCTCCCTCCACATGTGCCCTGTTGTGCTCCTTTATTGCAGAAAATGTGTGTTATACAGAAGGGTCCACAGGATGGAGGTTTTTATTAAAATGACTAGAGCATCATTATATCCTTTCGATGCAAGCTCAGCTCCTTTTGTACACATGTACATCTATATGATGCATGTCTAAAGGGAGTAGAGCTTGTGCTGCAACTATGGGATGTTAAGTTTCTCATTTGAGCCCTCCTGTGGAGGCCTCTGGTGCCATATCTCAAGGGAGCTGATTACTCCCACTGGAATGGCATAAGAGGCTTTCTCTATGACACCCCACCAAGAGCTGGCTACATTGAGAAGGATTTTAGGCATAGACCAACTTGTCATGTTATAATAGTGGGAATGTTCTGCTACTTGGCTTCATCTACTTTGTGCTTTGTGTAGGATGAGACTAAACATATTTGTTTTTGGCTTGGCTTTCTTAGGTTATCAAATGTAGAGCTGCTGTGGCTTGGGAAGTCGGCAAACCACTTTCTATTGAAGAGGTAGAAGTGGCTCCACCAAGATCTCATGAAGTTCGTGTTAAGGTAGTTCAATTTTTATGAATAATTTTCCATGGTCCTCTAGTTTAGAAAGCACTGTTTTGTTCTTAAAGGAAAACTACAACTTGTCACTTCTTTTAATCTGTTTTTCAAGCATTTGCCAAGCAATTTGCCAAATAAATACTTGCACATTGGCAATCCTTAAAGGGCTAAGAGAAAAGTAAATGGGAATTGTATGACATTCACCGATGATGGTGTGCCCTATTTGGGTTTACTACATGTGTCCTGTGAATGCAGCCTTGCTTTTATTAAATTGTCATTTGTAATCTCTAGTTTATGTACAATTTTTCTGGCACCCCATTTGTGACCCCTTACAGTCATTTTTAATTATGTTTTGTTTTAGATATTTATGTATTAGATTTATACTCCAACTTTTGTTTGGGAGTCACAACAGTGTACCCAGTACTTCTTCCTACTTGTTCCCAAAACAACAACCCCATGAAGTAGTTTGAGTAAAGAGAGAGAGAGAAACTGTGATTGGCTCAGTTACCCAGTGAGCATCTGGGTCTGAGGATATAATAAAGCTATGATCTCCCAACTCAGCTACCATACTATACTGGATAAGAAGGTGCAAAATGGATCCCTGAGATTTTGCAAATTGAGGTTCTTTTCTGATCCCAAGAAGTGACACAGCTAATTTAAAGAGTTGTAAATAGATTCTATATGTGGGCTCTCATGTTTTCAAAGCACCTTTCAGCTTCCAATCCAATGCAGTGCTCAGCTATGCTGCATAGGTCTGAATTAAAATAGTGGGGTGGACAGGAATGCAGAGAGTTTGAGTTTGCTGCTATTAGTTTTGGCATAATCTCCCATCCCATTTTCCCGAATGATGAAGAGATTGGGGCATGAATGCTTCCTAGTCCAAGAAACGTATGTGATATCATTTTGAAATTATCTTACTTCAGTGCTTCATTTGACATAAAATATGGGATATTTATATTTCATACTTCTTATGAAATTCCATACTAAATATTATATTTTACACAATGGCTTTATAAAGAAGACTGCTGATAAATTAGAGCAGCATTTCCCAGTGCAGTTAGAAGAAAGGATAAATTAAGGCATGCACACAAGATGAATTGTGCAGGATAATTTGAAGAAATGTGAATCGGAACACTTTGATCTGATTAAGGAGGAGGCCTTCACAAACATGAGAAAATTCTACATGCGTACCTCTTGCAATGTGACAGTTTGAATCAGGAATCCAAAATGGCACGGGAAGAGCCGTTGAGTTGCCAATGCCATTGATGAGCACTGCTTTGATAGCAGGGAGAGATGAATTGGAATTGACAATTTCTACCTTGCACAGAAATTGCAATAGTCAAGCAAGTATTTAATGGCTTACGTGCAACATGACTTACGTAAGTCACTGCTGAAAAATATTTTGCCCTGTTTCCAAAATAATTGCACCCTTACCAAGAATTATACCTAGAAGCCAAAATGTTGAATAAATATTATTCATTTTGAAATAATAGAAAATACTTGTAGCTCGGGTTTTAGATTTTGGCAGTGGTTTGCTCTCCAAACTTGTTTCAATTTAGTTTCTGAACATTTTGTTACCAGAGTAGCTAACATCATCAGCAAGATTGTCTTGTCCTATTCTCCTTAACTTATAAATGTGTGCCAGTGTGATCAGTTGGTCATTTGATTGGCTGTTCATTTGGAGCTCAGAATTTAAATATGGCTCCAAACGAACAACCAACCAAATGACCAAATGACCACACCGGCACACAAGACATTCATAAGCTAAGGAGAATAGGACAAGACAATCGTGCTGATGATGTTACCTATTTTGGTAACAAAACGTTGATAGCATGCATACCAGAGGTGGTATTCAGCAGGTTCTGACCAGTTCTGGAGAACCGGTAGCGGAAATTTTGAGTAGTTCAGAGAACCAGCAATTACTACCTCTGACTTGCTCTGCCCCCATCTACTCTCTGCCTCTCGAGTCCCAGCTGATCGGCTGGGTCTCCTTTTGTTGCCCTGCACAGGAGAACAGAGCTGGAAAGCAGGTTAGTGGGTGGGGTGGGAATGGAGATTTTACAGTTCCTTTCCCCTGCAAACAGCATTTTGGTCTGTGGCATCAGAGTAAGAGCATTTTTACATTTGTGTTTTTCTCCATTGTTTAAAATCCATTGGCTTGTCCATATTCATACGAGACTATTATGCATAGATCTTTGGAAGCCCCTAGTAAATACCCACATAACATCCGGTATGGTTGGACATAACTTATTCTCTATTGTAGACATAACTTTGTTCTCTATTGTAGATAATAGCCACCGGAATATGCGGGACAGATGACCATGTTCTGGAAGGTTCTTTCCCCAAAGTAGAGTATCCTGTAATTCCTGGCCATGAAGGAGCCGGAATAGTAGAGAGTGTTGGGCCAGGAGTGACATGTGTGAAACCAGGTAGAAAAGAACCCCACTGGCTTTTTCATGTGCATCTTAATATCTTCAACATACAATGGGTATCCAGCATAATTGCTAAATGTTACTACATACGCTATTACATGGAGTCTGCTGTCAGGTTCAAAATGTGATTTTGCTGTCTTAGCCATTGCCGTTTTTTCACTTGCTACAAACTCAGGAGGAGAGGGGAATCCATTGTGGAATGCCAGGCTCAGGCGGCAACAAGAAACCGTCCCATGGGAACCAAGGTCATCTTGACAGATGCTCGACAAACACCTAGACAGTTTCCATAACAATATCTAGACACCTAATTGGACAATGTGATCTGCACTAGTTGGGAGGGGTGGAGATTCCATTATTTAACTACATGAAAATGGCAGGGATTAGGCAGAGTTGGTTTTGCTTTCAATCTATACCGATATGATGTACTCAGTAAAGAAAAGCATAAAAAGATTGGATCATCTTGACCGTGCTTCCTTGGTTGGGTTCATCAGTTGGAACCTTGACATCTGCATTGTACAGAACTGAGCTCAGATATTATAGAGCGTGATTCGTTTAACTACAGGTAGTCTTCAACTTAAAACCACTTGTTTAGAGACCGTCCTTTTCTGGGCCCTGAGAAAAAAGACTTACAATCAGTCCTCACACTTACGACCTTCTCAGCATCCCCATAATCACCTGATCAAATTCCGGGTGCTTGACAACTGATATGTGTTTACGATGGTTGCAACATCTCGGGGTCATGTGACCACGATTGGCAATTTTCCCAGTCGCCTTCTGACAAGTGAAGTTGATGGTGAAAACTGGAATCCCTTATTGATCCCATGATTCATACAGCAACTGAAGTTATTTGTTTAACTGTGGGAAAAAGGCTCATAAGATTGTGTGTGACTCACTTAACAGTCTTGTTTAGCAAGAGAAACTCTGGCCCTAATTGTGCTCATAAGTTGAGAACTGCCTATATGGACTGTGTTTATAGCACCATTTTTCCTAGACTACACCAGAGGTCAGGTTAGTTTGCTATTCATTGCAAGAATTTATCTGTCATGCTGTAGATATTTAGTCATATCTAGAGCAATTGTGATTCTTAGTGTCCCTTCACCATTTCATTCTTCCTCTTCCCAACAAAGCTGTATGTACTATAAAAGAAATTTTCTCTTGCTCAGACCTGTACTCTGCGCACCTGATGAAGTAACCTTTGATCTATGAAAACTTATGCAATGATGGTGCAAGGATTTGCCATGAACCATGGATAGCAAAGCTGAACTGTAGACTTAGTTTTATCCTTTAAAAGCACTAATGCTAAGTTCGTCCAATATGCTAAGCCATGGTGTACTGTGAATGAAGAATGATTAAATATGGTTAAGTGAAATTAACTGCTTCTAAGACATCTGATTTATTATTGCTTCTCCCCCACCCCCCAATTCACAATGAATTACAATCTGAATTTTAATGAGTGCATTCAGAAGGCTGTTTCAACTATGGCAAATACTGTATATCAGGAAAAGTCTGTTTTAAAATTTTTGATTTATAAAAATGTGGTAATAAACATCTTTTGATTTCATGTTTTTTTTCCTTTGTATTTGAAGGAGACAAAGTTATTCCTCTTTGTCTGCCCCAGTGTGGAGAATGCAACTCATGTTTAAAATCAAACACCAACTGTTGCCTGAAGACCCAGTGAGTTCCTTTAAAAACATTTTTTGTATTTTTTTGGATTCAGGACATTGCACATCAAGTTTCTTTTCTTACTGACAAGTCCGCTTATCTCTGAAACAGCATTTCTGAACCACAAAATCTGATGCCTGATAAAACCAGTAGATTCAGCTGCAAAGGGAAGCAAATTCATCACTTCCTTTGGATTAGCACTTTCTCTGAATATACAGTCATGCCCGACTCTACTGTTGTTAAAATTGATGATGCTGCACCTCTTGATAAAGTCTGTCTTTTTGGCTGTGGATTCTCTACTGGTTATGGGGCTGCCCTCAATACAGCCCAGGTGAGAAAACCTATTTAGAAGTTCTTGATGGGCTCTCAAATTCTGTGCCATTTAAAAACTTCTCCATCAATTTGTTCTGGTGCTGGGGATAGCTTGAATGTATTGCAGCTCTCTTTCTCCATGACTCCATAGGTTACACCTGGATCCACCTGTGCTGTTTTTGGTTTGGGAGGAGTTGGACTCTCTGTGGTCATGGGATGCAAGACAGCTGGAGCATCTCGTATCATTGCAATTGACATTAACACCGACAAGTTTGGAAAGGCAAAAGAACTGGGAGCTACAGAATGTATCAACCCTCAAGATTACAAGAAACCCATTCAAGAAGTAGTGCTGGAAATGACTGGACATGGTGTAGATTATGCCTTTGAAGTTGTTGGATGTTTGGAGACACTGGTATGTATTTAATCAACATGTATTGGCCCTTTGGCCATTCGATGCTAGATTCAATGAAAGCACTATAGTGAAATTTTGATTTAAAAGAACATTCCAGATGAGACAGCATATGCTACCACCAGCTATCTAAATATACCTCATTTGTGTAAACAGTCACCATTTTACTTTATTTGCATAAATCCATTCTTATGCAAGTGATATAAATAGCATCAATATGCAAGTGATAATACAATTTAAATTGTTAAATCTAAATTTAAATGAATTGTCTGAATTACTTTGGATATAATGGACTTAGTCTAATATTTTGGAGATCTATTGGGGCACAGATTTTGTCCGCTGTATTCCAAGTTTGAAAATGGCAATCCATTAAGTCTGGATACTACTGTATATATATTTTCTCCAAGTTTGCTGTATTGATATTTTTGTGAACTATTTGTCACTACAGTAAACAGTTATTTCATAAAAATCAGCCCAAAGGATCATCTGATTCAGTGTTCTCTGTCTCCCAGTAACCTAATAGGTTCATTTAGGAAACTGTCAAATGGGATGAGCCTGATAGCATCTGGTAAGGTTAACCAGTGTTTATTTTAAACTTTTATGAGCTGCAACTCACTTGATCAGTGGCTTGACTGAGTTTGAAATACACAGGTATAAGGCGGCATGGGGAGGGGGAGAGAAAGAGATGGCACAGTAGTAATATAGATGAAAATTATCCAGGAAAGAGTTTTAAGCGCCTAATCATTTATCAAGGTGTATTTTAATCTCACATCAATCCTTATATTTATAATCTCACATCACTCAAGCCCTCCTGCATTTTATAAAGCAATCTGTAACTCATGAAAGCTCAAAATAAATATCGGTTAATCTTAAAATCTTTCTGATTTTTGGCTTCCTTAGACTAACATGGCTGTCTTTCTACAATATCTCAAATAGTATAGGAGTCAACATATAAAGCATTCCTGGCCTGCTATTGAGTTGCCATGGGCAGGAGGGGGGGAGAACTGGAGCAGCAGCACAGCAGCAATGGCCAGAGGCGCATTCCACGCATACCTTTCTCAGGGCTGTATCCCAGAGGTGTGATCTCGAAGGTGCTTCATTGGAGAATGTGATTTATGACACACCCTGAAGGGTGTTGAGCCATAAATTACATGAGGCAGAGCTGACTTCACTTGGGTACATGCCTACATGTTGCTCCTAATAAATAACTGTATTTCTTTTGAAAATTGGCTCGAGGCTCATAGTTTAATTAGGGCATCTGTTGGAACCCTAACAATATAAATCCTCTTCCCTTCCTGCTTCTTGACAGCTGGGGTTTAAAGCATTCAGAGAAAGTAAATGGCCATCAAGACAACAAATGATAGTTCATCCCTCTATGGGTCAGTTGTTGGGGTATACTGGTTAAGATCTTCAATCAGGGTTGTGGAAAGACAAGTTCAAATCCATGGTCAACCACAAAAACTCACAGTAGTTTCTTCCTTTGAGCAACCTCATTTGATAGCCATCACCATTTCTCAAGACAATGAGTTCATAATACATTCTGTAAAAATGGATCCTGCCTTCAGGCAGATTGCCAAGGAAGCCCTCTGTGTTTGAGATGAAACTCTTGTGTGTTAGTAGCTAGAGCCTACGCATGATTCAGTTAAGATAGTTGGATGTTCAAATCTGTTTTTATTTATCTAAAAAAATTCATACAGCTGCTCGTCTCAAAACAGTGACCCTGGACAGCGTTCAACAATCAGATAAAAAACAGCAAATATAAAAAGAAAAATTATAATTAAATTGATCTTAAGAAGCAAATGGATGGATGCTATTTAGGGATACTCAACTGTCAGTACTGAAAAAAATAAACTGATCAGCTTTCCAGAAAGATCAGAAATCCTTTGGAATGCTATCAGCAGATTCAGGTGTAGTTTCAGAGAATTGTTGGTAAAAAATTCATTTTGGGAAATAGGTAGCTTACTGTGAGGCATGTGCATCAATAGTGGCTGTATGCAGATTGCAGAATGTTCCGTATACATTTGCTTTATACTAAGTCAGCAGTTATTTATCTTTTACCATTTCCAAGGTCAAATACAGTATTTTTTAATGTTCACCCACCGTCCCTTTTTTCTTTGCAGGGCAAAAACTTTCTTAATGTCTTCCCTTTTTTTCAACCAGACAGCTGCTTTGGCCTCTTGTCACATGGGCTGTGGGATCTGTGTGGTGATTGGGGTGCCCCCCTTAGGTGCAAAATTCTCCTTGGATCCTTTGCTGCTTCTTACAGGGCGCACCATAAAAGGGAGTTTCATTGGAGGTATGTTGACAGATGAAAGATAAATGAACACACTCAGAAACAGGTATTTTATTTTACTTTTTTAGTATGGAATGACAGTGGAAATGATGGTATGTGAATATACCTATAGATCAAAGTTTGTCCTAGGATAATTGGTTCATTAGATCTGTGGCTGTATTACAGGTAATCCTTGACTTATGACCACAATTGACTCCAAAATTTCCAATGCTAAACAAGGCAGTTGTTACTTGAGGTTTGTCTCATTATATGACCTTTAATGCCACAGTTGTTAAGTGAATCTCTGCAATATCCCCATGGTCACGTGATCAAAATCCAGACACTTGGCAGCTGACTCATATTTATGACGGTGGTAGTGTCCTGGGGTCAAGTGATCACCACTTGCGACCTTCTGACAAGCAAAGTCGAAGGGGAAACCAGGTTCACTTAATAACCATGTTACTAACTTAACAACTGCAGTGATTCACTTAGCAATGGTGGCAAGAAAGGTCATAAAATGACACCAGGCGAACCAGTTGTTAATTTTATGGCCAGTTCAGTGAACCGGCAAATCTGACCCCTGGCTGGCCCTGCCCACCCTGCCCCTCCCAGGACTCCCCTCATGGCCCGTTTGGATCCCAGGTAAGTGTAGGAATCACATGGACCCTCAGGGAGGGTGAAAAATGGGCCTCCTGGAAGTTCTGGAAGGCTGGAAATGGGCCTGTTTCCAGCCTCCAGGGGGTCTTGGAGCCCATAGAGACCATTTTCGCCCTCTGGAGAGTTGAGAAAACCTTCCAGAGCCCAGGGAGGGCAACTTCCCCCACAGGGCCCATTTTTATCTCAGGCCAGGGTGGTGCAGTAGGCCAACTAGGCCATGCTCACCATGGCCACGCCCAGCCAGCAACTGGGCAGAGAACTGGTTGCTAAATTTTTTGAAGCCCACCCCTGCAAGTCAGGTTTTGTGAGGTGGGTGGCCATAGAATTATGAGAGAGAGATTGAGAGAGAGAGAGAGACTGACTTCATCTGGATACCAGGTTAGGAAAAAGCTGCCATCTTTCCTCCAGAAAATGAAGCAGCAGTTAAGAGTAAATATTTAGCAATTCATGTGCTTCTCGTTTTACTTTATTCTATATTTGATTTTACAATAAAAAAATAATGTTACCAGTTTTGTTATGAGCGTTTTTGCTATTTGCCAAAAAAAAAAAAGTTTGACAAATTGCAAAAATGTTCATGGGAAGCAGAGCCAACATCTAGTAGGTTACATTTGGTTTTGTTTCTTCTAGGCTGGAAGATGAAAGATTCAATTCCTCAACTGGTCTCCAGTTACATGGAAGGAAAATTTAAACCAGATGTTCTGATCTCCCACATTTTACCATTCAGTGATATTGGGAAAGGATTTGACTTGCTTCGTGCTGGAAAGAGGTGAGATTTCTGCCCCATCGTTACCTACTTTTAACAGAAGTAGTTTCAGCTCAAACTTCAGTTTGAATTCCAAAAGCCAGCTTGGTCTTGTGGTTAAGATACAAGGCTGGAAACCAGGAGTCTGTGAGTTATAGTCCCACCTTAGATAGGAAAGCCAGTTGGGTGACTTTGAGCCAATCATTCTCTCTTATTCTCATCTACCACACAAGGAGGTTGATGTCAGGTAAATAGGAGGAAGAAGGAGTATTAAGTATGTTTTCTGCCTTAAGATTTATCAACATCATAAATACAGATTATAAACAAAACATAAATTCAGTTTCATCTACACATAGAGCAAATATTAATTTTGTAGCTCTGTAAAGACCAAAAGGGCTTGCTAGGAAACCGAAGTATTTGCTGTACTTTTCTTAGCTACACTGAGTCTAAGACTTCTCTAGTTAAAGTTAAAGGGTATTTATTTATTTATTTATTTATTTAATTTATATCCCGCCTCACTTCCCCCAATGGGGAACTCGATACAAAAGGATAAAAGCAATTTCTATACAATATAAAAACAAAAACTCATTCATACCAATCCAAAACATACACGGGGGAAGAACAAGGTCTCAATGCCATGCCCCCCGACAAAGCCAGGTCTTAACGGCTTTGCGGAAGGCAAGTAGATTTGGGATGGTTCTAATCTCCGGGGAGCATATTCCAAAGGGACGGCACCGCTACAGAGAAGGCCCTAGCCCGTGGACCCGCCAGCCAACATTGCCTGGCCGACGGTATCCGGAGCAAGCTCTCCCTGTGAGATCTAACTGGGCGCTGGGAGGCATAAGGTCGCAGAAGGCAGTCTCGCAGGTATCCCGCTCCTAAGCCATGAAGGGCTTTAAAAGTTTGGAATGTCCATCGTTGACCATAGGGGGAGTGTTGCCCCTGTGGATAGGGCGAGAACCTGGGGGTCCTCCTGGATGCATGGCTCGGTTGGAGGAGCAGGTGGGAGCCGTCGCCAGGGGGGCCTTTGCCCAGGTCCGGCTGGTTCGCCAGCTTCGCCCGTTCCTGGACCGGGATGCCCTGCGACGGTCACTCATGCCCTTGTTACTACTTCGACTACTGCAATGCTCTCTATTTAGGACTGCCCTTGCATACCATCCGGAGACTGCAGCTGGTGCAGGCGGTGATGGGAGTTTCCGGTTCTCCCATGTTAGCCCCTCCTGCCTGCATTGGTTGCCGGTTGCGCCGGTGAGATTCAAGGTCTTAACTTTAACATACAAAGTCCTACATGACATGGGTCCTCATTATTTAAGGGAGACTGCTGCCGACATCGAATACTAACCACCCTGTGCGAAGTCATAGACAGGGACTCCTTGGGGTCCCATCGGCTGGGTAATGCCGGCTGGCGGTCCCCCGACGATGTGCCTACTCTGTCGCGGTCCCGACCTCTGGAATCAACTTCCCTTGGGGCTCCGCCTGGCCCCTGACCTCCGCACCTTCTGCCATGACCTGAAGACCTGGTTATTTAACCAATCCGGGCTGTGACCCTTGGGAGGGGTGGTTTTAGATTTTTGGATTGATTTTAAGTTTTGTATCTTGTAATTGTGTTTTGGGACTGTTAGTTTAATTCTTTTTTAAGTATTTATTGTTGTTGTTTTATTGTGAGCCACCCCGAGTCTTCGGAGATGGGGCGGCATATAAGTCCCACTAATAAATAAATAAATAAATAAAAAGTTGTCACTAGCACCTTGAATTGCACCCGGAAGACCACTGGTAACCAGTGTAGCTCGCGGAGGATAGATGTTATATGGGCACGTCTAGGTGCACCCATGATCACTCGCACGGCCGCATTTTGCAGCAGCTGAAGTCTCCGAGTGCTCTTCAAAGGCAGGGGTAATTGAAAGAGTGCATTTTAAAGCCTTGTAAAGGTTTAATTCTACTAATTCTTTGTTCTAATGAATTCTATATACACAAACCCCACCCTTCCCCAGAAAAAAATAGCCCCAGCTAGCAGCCAGATCAACCAGCTCTATTCAGTTGATCAAACTCAGAATCTCAGAGGAAGAGATGACATGATTTTAGGTTTTCCATAGTCTAAGTCACTTTAAACAATAAGCTATAACTTCTTCTGCACCTGGATGCAAATTGGCAACCTGAACTTAAAATTAGCATGATGTGGGCTCTGGGGGATAAACCAAACATTGACCTGGCTATAGCAGTTTGTCCCAATTACAGCTTTTAAGTTGCACACATAAATAACCTTAAGAATAAGCCTGGAAGTTATAACTAGATGCTGATCTAATCCAGAGTCACTCCTAAGCTGTGTACCCACTCTTTTTGGGAGAGTGTGATTTCATCAAAAATAGCTCCACAGAAAACCTAGAGTGATGGCCTTTCACAGTGAATATTTTTGTCTTATGTGGATTCAGTTTCAATTTGTTTTCCTTCATTCAGCCTATCACTATCCTTAGGCAAACCTTCAAGGGAGTTACACCATTGCCTGATAGGGTTACCCAGAGAATTGGATTTCAAGGTCCTCTCCCAACAATTGATGTGTTTATTTTAAAAGCACTGTAGATCAAAAGGAGCCTCGAAGGATTTCACATGCCAGTTCGTTCTTTGTGGAGCACTAGGTCCCAAGCAACACTACCTGGGACTATCCTGCCAGATAGGGAGGAAACCACTCAAAACAAAGGCCCTCTCCTGCCCTTTGGAATATCTTGCCACCTGGTTGGCTCCCAACCTCCTGACTTTTCATAACAGTTTTAAGGCCTGGTTCTGCTAGATGGCTTGGGGACCCAATGGGGGGTGGGCTTCACACTGGAGATGGTGACTAATATCTACTGACATATATTATTGTTAATCTTGGAATATGGGAGGCATAGGTTGTGCAGTTGGGAAATGTGACCGCTGCACTTGTTTGGGGCAATCCCATCTCATCCATCCCCCCATGTATCTGGCTCCCTCCTTCATCTTGTGTTAAGTGGTTTTATTTTAACTGCTTTGTCATTTTATATCTGATGATTTTAATGTTTTTATTCTGTAAACTACCCAGAGTCATTGGGTGGCAAATAAATTTAACAATAAAATAAAAATAATTTCCCAAGGCTGCAAAGTTGTCCAGAAAGATACCATGGCCATTGAGATGAGGAGCTGTTAAGAGAACTAAGAAAGTCAGAATTCACACCCCCTTTGTTTTTGTTCATTATCTATGAATCTGACCAAGGCAGCTTCACTTCTATACATGTCATCAGCATTATTAACAAGGAGCTGCCATTGAGGTAAGACTGTGAAATTACTTTGCAAATTTTTTGCCTTGTGCTGGGCTCTCTGTTTTTGGCTTTCTTCTAATGTCGAAGCAAGATTGTTGAAGCAATTGATAAGTGGCTGAAGCAAAGGTCTGTGAGGAGATAAATTTCAGGAGATTCCTCAGATCTGCATGCAATCTTCATTGTTGAATTCCCAGATTCCTCTATTGTAATGTGAGTTGCCTGAGGAGTGAATCTACACTATACGCACATTGGGTGCCATTCTTTGTGGCCCACATCTGCTTGACTAGATGAGTTTCCCACAGCACTGATTTCTTACGAATGTCAAATGCTGTTGTCCTCATTTCCACAAACAAGTGCAACCGTCAGATTTCCCAACAGCCTAGCCTGTCTTTCCCATATTCCCAGATTAACAATAATATCTGTCAGCAAGCTTTGAAAATAGGAAATCAGTCACAGGCCCTGAATTTAAAAATACTTGTGTTTTGATCATTTTTCTTTACAAGAGGATGTGGAAAGTGAAGCCTGTGTTTTATTTTTCAGCATTCGTACTGTCTTGATGTTTTAACTGGCTCAACTTGCTGAATCTGTCTGGAAGTCTTTAGCATGGAACCACGAAGATTACCCTTTTCCTTGGCCCTCTGTTTGTTCTGAAAATACTGGAAAAAGACATTCCTATTTTGTTTCTCTGTGTGTTTATGTTTAGGCCATAGCATAAACGACATGATTTACAAGATGGAAAGTTGATTTTACTTGGCCCCAGATGCAAACAAAAAAAATCCAAGTCATGTTCTTAGTTTTAATTATCACAAAAAGAACATACTCCAATTTTAAGACTCCAAAGAGGGGGGAGGATCAACTGTATCTACATAAAATGTAGAAACTCGTGTTTTTCACTGCTTAGCCTCATGGTGTTAGGATGTGACATGATTCACTAATTGAATTATACTAGAAGGGCTCCTGGTTAGTGAAGAGAAGTTATGACCACTCACTCTTGACTGCTTTAGCCATACAATTCTGTTTCCATAGCAGTGATGGGATGCTAAGTGGTTTACCACTGGTTTGGTGGGCATAGCTGGACGGGCACGCTTTGCGGGCATGTGCACGCGTGCCAAGCACATGCTTTGCACACACAGAGGCTTTCCTACTCACCTCCTGCAATCCTGCACTCTCCCTGTGTCTTCAACAGCTGACAGGCGGCAATCTGCTATGCCATGCGAAGCAGCTGCGCTTCAAAACCAGGAAATAAATGTCAGTATGGGAGCCTGGGCAGGCAAGTGGGCCCAACAGCAGATCATCGGAGTGAACCGGTTCACTCTCAGATGATTTTTGGAGCTACCAGTTTGGCCAAACCGGGTAGAACCGGTAGAACAGCCTTGGTGGCTCAGGCTGTAAATGCCTGCTCTTAAGATCCAGCTGTCTACAATTACTGTAGGCTCGAATCCCACCAGGCTCAAGGTTGACTCAGCCTTCCATCCTCTCGGGGTAGGTAAATTGAGGACCCAAGATTGTTGGGGGCAATTAGCTGACCTTGTAAAAATGCCGCTTAGTAATAAGCAGGCATATACAATGGAATGAAGGCTATTGCTGAGCACATTGGGTTGTATCCCAAAAATTGTAAGCCGCCCTGAGTCTTCGGAGAAGGGCGGCATATAAATGTAATTAAAATAAAAAAAGAAGTAGAATCCCACCCCTGTTCCATAGCATTTATTCTGTTAAATTCGACCCAAACCTCAAGGCAGTCCCTTGATGCCAAAAGCAGCTGCTCTCCTTTGGCAGTTCAGGGCAATCTCCCTTCAGTTTCTCTGCACTGCAATTCTCTTGTTTTACCAATAAAGGAGAATATTTATAGGTCAGGGTTGAAATGAGGGGTCCTGGATGCTCCCTGAGCATGGTGCCTGATGGTCTTACCTAGTTTGAGCAATGAAATTTATTTATTATTTATTTATTAATTAATTTGACTTGTATGCCGCCCCCTCTCCAAAAGGACTTGGGGCGGCTCACAACTAAAACATAGCAATTATTTACCTAAAAACAAACGAAAAACAAGTCAAATACAGAATTTAAAACCCCAGGGTTAGAACAACCATCAAACCGCCCCCCCCCGAGGTCAGCACAGCCCGGACTGCGCAAATAGCCAGGTCTTTAAATCGTGGTGGAAGGTGCAGAGATCGGGAGCCAACCGGAGTTCTGGCGGAAGCTGATTCCATAGAGTGGTAGCTGCCACAGAATAGGCCCTCCCCCGGGTCACCGCCAAGCGACATTGAGTCGCAGACGGTACCCCGAGGAGCCCCCGTCTGTGCGCTCGTACAGGGCAGTTGGTGTTTGATGCCGGCAGGAGTCGTTCTCGTAAATACCCCGGACCCATGCCTTGTAGGACTTTGAATGTTAACGCAAGGACCTTGAAATGTCTGCAAGAAAACAACCCAGCTCAGAGAGCACCCAGGAGCCCTCAATTCTCTTGTTTAACCAGAGATCAAGGGGAGATTTGAATTTAGGCTTCCCTGGTTTCAGTCCAACACCTCAACCCATTGCACTTGCTGTCATGAAGCCTGGATGCCTCTGTCACATAGTCTTATATCAAAAGATGTGAGATTTACTCTTGTTTTCTCTCTTGTTCATATTTCCTTACCACCCATAGCTTATTGTGCTGAATGGAACTGTCTTGGGCTTGCCTTCCAATCATGCAAACTCTTGAGTAAATGGAATTAGTCAGTGGAACCAAAGCTTCTATCAACAGCTCCAGTAATTGTTTTATAAATGCTTAATTGTATCATGCAAGCCAGTGGTGGGATTTAAAAAATTTTTTACCGCCGGTTCTGTGGGCGTGGCTTTGTGGGTGCACTTTGTGAAACTTCGTGCAATTCATGCGCGCAGAGGGTTTGCTACTGACCTTCTCCTGCAATCCTGGACTCTCACTGTGTCTTCAACAGCCGACGCGCAGCAGTCTGCTGTGCCACATGAAGCAGCTAAGCTTCAAAACCAGAAAATAAAGGTCAGAATAGAGCCAGGACAGGCGGGTGAGCCCAGCAGCTGATCATCGGAGCAAAGTGGTTCACTCACAGATGATCCTCAGAGCTAGCAGTTCATCCAAACCGGGCCAAACCAGTAGAATCCCACCACTGATGCAAGCCTGATCAATAGAAAAATATACATAGTCTCATTCGAGGATCAGCCCTGCTTCAAAGTGGATAAGCATAGCCATAGCATAGCATAGGGCCTTGGTGGCTCAGGCTGTTAAATGCCTGCACTTAAGTTCCAGCTGCCTACAATTACTTTAGGCTCGAATCCCACCAGGCTCAAGGTTGACTCAGCCTTCCATCCTCTCGGGGTAGGTAAATTGAGGACCCAAGATTGTTGGGGGCAATAAGCTGACTTTGTAAAAATGCCACTTAGTAATAAGCAGGCATATACAATGGAATGAAGGCTATTGCTGAGCACACTGGGTTGTATCCCCCCCAAAATTGTAAGCTACCCTGAGTCTTTGGAGAAGGGCGGCATATAAATGTAATTTAAATTAAAAAAATGTTTTTAAAAGCCTGGAAAATCATTATAAATGCAACAAATATTGGTTGGGTGACCTTGGGCCAGTCACACACACACAACCCAACCCACCTCACATAGTTGTTGTTGGGAATACGGGAGGAGAAAGGAGTATTAATTATGTTCGCCGCTTTGAGTTGTTTACAAAAATAGTAAAGGAGGGATATAAATTAAATAAATACAATTTTTTGACTATATTGCTTTAAAGTTTTTTTCCTTGACTTTTAGCTGAATAGGGTTAATTTAAATTTGGCAACACATAGCAGTAAGGAAAATCTTTAGTCATAGAACATGTCCACATTTTTCCATTGCAGTATTTTATAGTTCTTTTAGCCAACATCCATTTCCCTGGTGACACCATGATTAGAATGCAGTATTGTAGGCTTACTCTACTCACAGTCAGGAGTTTGATCCTGATGTGGCTCGAGGGTGACTCAGCCTTCCATTCTTCCAAGGTCAGTAAAATGGGGATCCAGATTATTGGGGGCAATATGCTGCCATTGTACACTGCTCCGAGAGTGCTGTAAAGCTGGGGTCTCCAATCTGGCCACTTTAAGACTTGTGAACTTCAACTCCCAGAATTCCTCAGCCAGCTTTGCTGAAGCCAAAATTCTTAAAAGTGGCCAAGGTTGGAGACCCCCGCTGTAAAGCTATATATAAGTCTATTGCTATTCCTCCCACCCTGGAGCTATTATATAAGTCTGTTGCTATTCCTCCCCTCTCCCAAATCTACCAGATAGATGTAAAATAATTTAAATATTGAAGATCCGTGTCTATAGTGTAAAGCAATTGATCTCGGTGGCTCAGGCTGTAAATGCCTGCTCTTAAGATCCAGCTGTCTACAATTACTGTAGGCTCGAATCCCACCAGGCTCAAGGTTGACTCAGCCTTCCATCCTCTCGGGGTAGGTAAATTGAGGACCCAAGATTGTTGGGGGCAATTAGCTGACCTTGTAAAAAATGCCGCTTAGTAATAAGCAGGCATATACAATGGAATGAAGGCTATTGCTGAGCACACTGGGTTGTATCCCAAAAATTGTAAGCCGCCCTGAGTCTTCGGAGAAGGACGGCATATAAATGTAATTAAAAATAAATAAATAAAAATCTCAAAAGTCATACTGATACCAATCCTAGAACCAGAAATCATGAGGGCAAGACTAAACCATGTTGTTACAGTGTCAGTAGGATAAATCAGTCTTCCCTGTATTGAGTACTTATCAGATGTGTGGACTTCAAATTCCAGATTACCTAGTTGGGGATTATACAAATTGAAGTCCAACAATTGCAGAGCACTCATCTTGGAAAAGATTGATGAAATTGGACATTAAGAACTGTTTGCCAGTGGTATCCCTTTATAATTAACTTGTAATTAACTTTTAATGTTATATTTTAACTACTCTTGTCCTGTTCTAAATTTTTACATTCGGTTATCCTGTTTTAACATTTTTACATGTTAATATTTTATTTGTACACCATCTGGGAAAGAGATGGGTGATTTCTATCATAAACGAATAAGATACCTTTCTGGGCTTCAGAATTAAGAAAGGATATGACATTTATAATAAATTGCTGGCTAAGACTTCAGAGACTATTGAAAGTTACTGAAACCTTAATTTGGGTCATGCTTTGGAGTAGACAAAAGATCAAAAGATTTTATCTTATTTTGAAAAGAGAAAAGATGAAAAAAAATCCTTTTCAAACAATACAAACCATTTTGTTTGGCTTCATATGAAGTGAAACCATTTATGTTGTGTGAGCTTTGGTGATGACGGAACAAAAATAGGATTATTTTATAATGTCTCTTGGGTTACCCAGTCAGATATTGGAAGCCTTGAACAATCTAGAGCAGGGGTGTCAAACTCTTGTCGTCATGGTGTCGTTATGTGATGTATCGCAACTTTTCCCCCTTCGCTATCCCAGGCATGGGTGTAGCCAGCACTTGATGCATCCGGCCCGTCGGCTGTGAGTTTGACACCCCTAATCTGGAGCAAATTTTGGCACTCAATGCTAAAGAAAGAAGAATGAATGTCGAAGGCAGTTTCAAAAATGCTTTCATTTAAGTAGAGTTGGCTGCTATTTTGCATTATGGACTGCTAGTAAAAAAAATGCTGATATGAGAGAAGATGTTTCAGAAATCCTCAAGAAAGGCAGCCTTAGATCTATTTTTTAAAATATTCAGGTAGTTTGCAATTTATATCTTCGAATGGTCACTAAACAAATGAATATAACAGCATTGAAAAAAGTGACATGACCAGTTTTCATACTTAACAATGGTTGCAGCATCCCCATGGTCATGTGATCAAAATTTGGTCACTTGGTAACAGGCATGTGTTTATGATAGTTGCATTGTCATGGGGTCATGTGGTCAACTTACATTTAACTCTAGCAAGACAAAGGAGATGGTGCTGGATTTCTGGAAGCATAGAGAGGAACTTGCCCCACTGTATATCAAGGGGTGTGTGATGACCCAGAGTATCTCAGAAATATAACAAAATCCAAAACGTAACTAAAAGTCCTTTAATGCCTTCAACTTGGCTTCGCTGTTCAATTGTTCACAGTGGAGGAGTCAAAATAACATTTCAAAGGCAAGAAACACAGTTCACATTCAAAGAGCCGATAACGAAGCAAAAACCAAAAACAAACCGCATTGAATAAAGTTCCTCGACAGACCAGGATAGATAATTGCCAACTTCAGGAAGATAAACAGGAACAGTCCATTGGAAGAACGCCAACCAAGATAAACCTTCTTTAGAAATCAAACACTAATTTGTCTCCAGCGTCTGTTAGCACGCAGGTCCAAACTCTTATGCAAATCTCACACCTGCAACCCATGAAGAAGATCATGGCCCTCTCCTCCCGAGTAGACCACATTTTTACCCTGATCCTCTCCTCCCTGTGTGCCCTAGGATGGATAGGGGATGGGCCTGGGTCCTCCTCTGATTGCTCAGCCGGCCTCTGCCCTTCCCCTGCCTCCTCCACCACCTCTGGAGCCACACTTCCACTCCCTGTTGGTTGTTCCTCCTCTTCCTCAGAGTCAGTCTCCACCAGGGGCATGACAGGGGGCCATGTGGAGAGGGTTTCCTCTTTTAAATTCTTGGGAGTGCTTATTAGTCAAGACCTCATCTGGAAATACAACACGTCCCTGGTGGTGAGGAAGGCTCAACAGACACTTCATTTCCTTAGAGTCCTGTGGAAAATTCAGGTGGAACAATGGCTGGTGACCTCTTTCTATCGATCCACAATAGAAAATATCCTCACATACTGTATAACTGTATGGTACACTGGTTCAGCAGCTGCAGACAGGAAAGCACTACAGAGAGTGATCAATTCGGCACAAGAAACCATTGGTTGACCCCTAGCACGACTGGATGACATCGCCAGGTCTCGTTTCAGCAGAGTAAGGAAATTACTTAGGGACAATTCACATCCTGGTCAGTATCTTTTCTCACTTTTACCATTGGGCAGAAGACACAGAAGTATTGCCAGCTAGACAAACAGTTTAAAAACAGCTTTTATCCATGGGCTGTCGGATTCCTAAATACAACTACCATCACTCCATGCATACATGGAAACATATGATTGGTTTCTCCCTAATTACTTGTATAAGGACCATTTGCTATATTATTTATGTTGTATTGTATTTTTGTTATGGATAGCACCGGCAGGAGCAAAATCAATTTCGTTGTACATATGTACAATGACAATGTAGGTTACTATTATTAATATTGTTGTGGTTAGCCGGCAGCAGGTGCAGATGGCTGAGGAGAGTGAGGACTCAGATGAGGGGCCAGGACCATTAGGGAGTGGACTGCTGCCTTCAGAGATTGTGGAGGCTGGCAGCAGCAATGAGGAGGTTCCCGAGGAGCCTGTGCCAAGTGCATGTGCGCACAGGGCTGCTCGCAGGAAAGAGCAGCTGCAGCAGCATGGGTGACTCAGGAGTAAGGCTGCAAGGTAATGGCCCCTCCTTCAAGAAGATAAAAGCCAGCTGTGAATCGGACGTTCTTTGTAGGAAGCAAAAACGTTTTGAAACTCCAGCCTCGTGGACATTACAGTATCTTAAGTTGGTATTTGAAGACTCTTGTGTTGTAAAATATTTCTTATCTGTTATTCCTGGCAGCCTCGCACAGTTTTGGTGAGGTTGTGCTTATCAAAGTTAATTAGTGTGCAGCAGCCTTTTAACCAGGGAGTCGTAAGAATCATTAAAAGGTTTCTGTTCCCTTTGGTTCATGTTTGTTTTATTGAAAAAGGGTTTGGGTCAGAACAAATATCACCATTTGTAACCTTCCCAGCCAGCATCCAAACAAGCAAAGTCAATGGGGGGAAGCCAGATTCGCTGAATGACATGATTCAGTTAAAAACTGCCGTGATATGGTTGTGGCAAGAAAGATGTAAAATGAGGCGCAAATCTCTTAACTGCCCTCCACTTGAGCCCAGAAACTTACAAACTGTGGTTGTAAGTTGAGGACTAGCTGTACTTTCATGCAAAACTTTGTTTTCCTAAATCTCTAAGTAAATAGAAATCGACAAAAAAAATCATTACATGATACAGAGCTACACATTGTTTTGCAAATTTGAATGTTATACTTACAGATGAAACTGTAGGCTGGGGAATTCTGGGAGTTGAAGTCTACGTATCTTCAGGTTGCCAAAATTGAGAAACACTGCTGTAAGCGAAACAAAATGGCTTTTAAAAAAGGCTTTTGAGAGACAATGTAAGAGACAGTTCCCCAAAAATCTTTACCTTCCTGATTAAGATTCAGGAGATCATTATTTAAACAACCAGCCTCTATTTTTTCCATAATCAAGGAGGAATCCTGCCTCTTTCCTGCAAATATTGTGAGAAAGAGAATCAGAATATTGATCATAATGTCATGACTCCAGGGCTGACAGACATGGAGCCATGACACCTGGAAGCCGGGTCAAGGATGAACACGTAATCCACCCATATATAATCCCCAAACAGTACATATAGTACAACATAGAGGGGATGCAAAAGTCTGTTAGCCATAACTCATCTAGATGGTGGCCAGTGAGAATGTCCGGAAGCCGGTTATGTAATGAGCGCTTAATTAACCTAACTGAGCACGTAGATGATTGTATAAATACAGCTCTGAGCTGCAGAGCCAGCCAGAGCTGACTTTGAGTGTATGTATATGGTCGTTACCCCCCCCCCGTAGTAGACAAATAAACGGATCTTTGACAAGCTTCGGAGGATCGTAGTTCTCTTACTTTTGGCGTTTGGCGAACGGCGCTTGACACATAATATGCACAAATATAGCTTGGTGAAAATATTTTACTTGCTGAAAATTTTGTATGCTCCTTTCAACTTAATAAAACTTTCTGTAGAGCATTCTGTGTGAATTGTGGCTGAAAGAGGCAGGGGAAGCCACTATTTTATAGCGGGGTGTTGTTTTTCTGTAAAATACTGTCATTATCATTGTAATGTCCTTGATTCATGACCCAGTGGTTTACTTGGATCAGACGAGAAATCAATTTATGCATGACATTAGATCATGTTTATTGAGATGCTGAACAAATCACAATTAGTTAATTTACAGTGTATGCCATGCTTAGCAATAAACCATTTGTTTTATTTATCATAAATGATTTTTTGCAACTTAAATCATTTTGACTCTAAACAAATCACAAGCAAAAGTAAAGTAACGTCAATAATAGTCACAAAAAAATCCATAACCATCTACCGTTAAATCATATAACAAATTCAAAATAATAATTCCTAGTATTAGCCCCTTATTCACCTTTGGTACGCTCAACTGTTTACAATCTAACTACTCTTTGAAAAAGATACTTCCTAAATATCAGGAGTGATAATACAGTTCTTGTTCTTGGTGGTAAAACATTTCATAGGAGGGACCTACTAGAGAAAATGCTTCCCCAGTTCCTTCACAATGCACCTCAATAACAAATAATCGGCTCTTAAGCCACACAGGACTTTAAAGAATATAACCAGCATCCTGAATAGAGCCTGGGAACAGACAAGCTACTGATTCAACTCCTGTATCATTGGTGTTACAAAGCAGTACTACTGGGTTGCGGACAATTTGGCAAGCTGCAGTTTCAATGGTGTTGAAAGGCAGACCTGTGGACAGTGAATTAATGGTCCAAATGTAAAGTGGGGGCATGATGATGATGAAAACAACCATCATCATGGGGGCATGATGATGATGGTTTCCAGCATACCCTGTTCCAGAAATGGGCACTCAACTAGTGCACCAACTGAAGCTGAGCAAACTTCTGTTTTTCCAACAGGAGCTGAGTGTCTTAGAGATTGTGCTATCTCTATATCTGCCTGCCTGCCTACCTGTTTGTGTATCTATCGATGAGGCAACAGCAGAAGCGCAAATGATAGTCACACATTGACTCACTTTTAAATGCACGTGGTTGCAGTTCGGCGTCAGCATCGCTCCCGGCCTCTTCCAGAGCATTATGGAGCAACTACTACACAACATTCTAGTGGTAATCCCATACTTCGATGATGTAATAATATCGGCTGAAAGTAGGGGATAATTGATTGAGAGACTGAGGGCAGTATTGAGCAGATTCCAGGAAGCCGGACTCAAATTAAAAAGAAATAAGTACCACTTAGCCACCCCGCAGGTGGAGTTCTTGGGTTTCCTGATAGATGCAACCAGCATCTGACCCACCCCTGGAAAATTGAAGGCCCTCACCCCACAAAACAAAATGGAACTGCAAGCCTTCCTGGAGTTACAATGTGAGAAATTTAGAGCTGTACATTTGGAGCTAATTAGTGTTGCACATGCTGGGAATTTTGCTAAAGATCCATACAAAAGATCCATAAAAAAAAAAGTGCTGCTTGTCCATTTAAATTATTTGTCATATGAACTGTCATTTGTTTTAATAAATATTTACCTTGGCAAACGTGTTATATGTACAGTGCAAACTTAATAGCTATTTCACAAGGACTAACATTGCTCAATTATTATCCTAAGGGCACACCAAACCTGTGGGATTAATATGATTGCCCAAATGCATCATATACTCTGTATTTATCCTTTATGTAATTTAATCAAGAGAAAATCAATCAAAGATGTTTGTGTTTTGTTCTGTTGTTGTTTTTTGCTGGTACGGACTAGTTCTTAATCAGAAATTTAGTTCCTTGGAAGTAAGCCCTGAGGTTTGTACGTTTTAAGAATCTATCTTCTAGGTCTAAATGACAGTTATCTTTGGATGGTTTCTCCAGAGGGAGATTGTTTTAAGCAAAACTCTTGGAAAACATTGAACTTCTTAGTACAGTTGCAAACGAACCCTCCCCTTCCTGAGCTGGCCTATCATAGATTAAACATTTTATGTGTTGTACAGGGTGGAGAAAAGTTGCTCATGTATCTCTCAGAGCCAAAGCAATCAAGGAGAGAAGTCATTTGTGGAAGAGCTTGGGCAGATTCTAAACAGGGATCCTGGAATACATGGCGACTGCTGGGAAGGTAAGGGAGACTCTTAATCAAAATCTGCCTGGACAGCAACATGGTTATTAGACCACTTCTAAAATGGAAGCATTAAGCGTTGCCTAAAAATGTATGGAGCATTTCTGTGAATTTCACTTATGATTTACTCTACGCTCTGCAAAGGTCAGGCTTGAAGAACCATTCAACACTTGTGAATTCAAAAAGCAAACCTGCCTGACAAGTAAAACATTAAAGTGTTCTGGAGCATTGTTGAAATGATTTAAAATTCTGTTGTGGGTTAGAAAAAGTATAGTCTTTTGGTTGCTTTATTAGAGCATAGTATTCTTATTCTTCACCTGAGTTCTAGGCAGAAAAATGCTGACACAATCAGTCTTGTGCTTATGGTACTAAGACTTAGTGCTGTCTATGGAGTATTTAAAACACCACAATATATTCTTATATTGGACTACTCGAATCATTTCAAGATTGCACTGGAGATGTTGTTTAGAGATAATGGAATCATGATCTAATCCATGGTATCAGAACGGGGTAGAAAACTGTGTTGTTGTGTTTCCTGTTATTTTGCTCTGTTGAGGAATTTCCAGGATGAGAGCAGGAGCATCATCATCTAATAAGCCCCGTGGACAAGAATTTGATCCCAAATGTGTTATTAGGCTGTTTCACCTTGGGGGCTTTAAATGTTGTACCATGTTTGATTTAAATTGATAGTATTTTCATTCAAAGGGTTTGGTCATGTAAATGTGGACAAACCTTCGTTCTTCACCAGTCCAACATTATTGAGAGCCAGTTTGGTCTAATGGGGAAGGCACCAGGCTAGAAATCAGAAGAGTATGAGCTTTAATCCCACTTTAGGCTTGAAAGCTAACTGAATGACTTTAGCCCAGTAACTCTTTCTCAGCCCAACTCACTCACAGGGATGTTGCTGTATGGAAAATAGAAGAGAGAAGAGACTTAGATATGTTTGGTGCCTTGATCTTTGGGTTATTTATAAAAATATTAAAATCTTAATTTGTTTTTCTTGCCGTGCGGAAAACTAATTGAATCTGACTCATTCTTGCAGTTCAAGAGAAATGTGCCAAGAGTAAGCAAAAATAGTGTGTGTGTGCGTGCGTTTCCAGAGTAATGTTCAAAGCAGAGTTTTCAGCCAGAAATCTTTGGATTTAGAGCTAACACTTCTCACTCTTAGAATCTCTCTTCTGTGGCTTTACAAGCTCATCTAAATATGGGGACAATTTTTCCTCTTTCGTTTGTTTTGCATTTGTGGTACAAGACTCTCAAGTAGCTTTTTTTACTTAGTAATAAATTAGAACAAATGTAAAATATTATGACATGCCAATTCTGTCAAATGTAAAAGAGAACTACTTTGAAACAAAGTGAATGTATGTGTGCTTGAGGTGAGGGTAAACTATTTCATACATGTGAACAGAGATTGTACAATTACAGCCAACCAGAAATGAAAGCTGGGAATAGTTGCTATGCATACATAGCTGTACATGTTAGACATTCCTTTCCTCTTTATCCTTTTACTATTTGTGCCAGTTGTGTGCCTTCGAATCGGTTTTTGACTCTTGGTGACTAACCTGGAGCCTTAACCCCTACACACCAAACTGGTTCACATAATTAACTTCTGTTATTACTTACTTACTTACCTATGTATTGACAAACCTACTTCCATCTGTCTATTTATCTGGTAAATAATTAATTACATAGTTAAAATTTACAAACTGGTTTTTCGCAACTGATGGAAGTTCCATAGTTTTCCAGATAGGAATCGGTACAGTTTTCTTTTTCTAAAAAAACCTTTTCTTAGTTTCTAATTTTTGCAAGTTCAGTTAATTGTTATGGAAGGGGTTTTTTTCCCTCAAAGAACTTGACTTCATATAGGTATGTAAGCATGTCTTTATAAACGTATTTCCATGGATGTTTAGTTGCAATTCTGTATATTATATTTGCAAGCATATCTCATAACATAAGGCAGACCTTCCTTGATCATTTCTTTTTTCTTGATGAACTCATTACAGATTACAAATATTCAGCTGCAGTTGTATGCAGTTAGCTGAAAGTAAACCCCATTTAACATTCTGCATAAATATGACTGGGGTGTCTCTCCTCCCACTGTTTAAAGTGTTCACCCATCTATAACCCTGCAGAAAACTAAAGTAGCATATATTTTGTAGTTTTGATTGCAATTTGAATTGCCTTTCTTCTGGCTTGCAGATCAACAATAGTGTCCTCATGTCCCATGCCAGAAAAGCTGCCTTCAATTTTCTTACTTCTCAGGGTCACCAGCAAATCATCTGCTCCAATATTAGTGTAATTCCCGAGAGGTGGCATGGCACGACCAAAGGGCCAAATTTTAAATCTGGTTTAAAGGGATGTCTTTTAAATTTTTTAATTCAATGTTTTAATGGGATAGGGAGGAGTTTCAAGGGGTTAGGGAGGGGGGAGGAGGGGTCTTCTTGCAGCCCGGTGCATGGTGGGGGGGTGGGGGTTGGGGGCGGGGCCCGGGGCGAGGTGTGGACCATGATTCCCAGGGTGGTTGGGATTGGCAGGAGACGTCGAGGCATAGGGCCATATCATGTCTTGGGAGCGCGTACCTGCCATCTTTGTGCAGTGGCACGCTCCGACCCTATGGCCTCCTCCCTAGGGGGCACGGGAACTGGGACCCCTGGGCTTAGGTTGGTGTATTTCAATGCCAGGACCATGGCTAATAAGTCCTCCCTCCTCTGTGAGATCATTGAGGAGGAGGCTGCAGACCTGGCCTGTATCACCGAAACCTGGTTGGGCCGGAGGGAGGTATCCCTCTGGTTGATCTGTGCCCTCCAGGTTTCGGGTTCTGCACCGCCACGGGCCCAGGGAAGGGGTGGTGGGGTGGCCGTGGTTATTCGGGAGACCCTGTTTCCAAGGGAGGTCGCAGTTCCAGAGATAGGCAGGAGTGAGACCCTCCTCTTGAGGTGGGGGCCTAACGGTCGGGTGGGCTTGCTGCTTGCATACCTTTCCCCCAGCTGTGTGACAGCAGCCCTGCCTGGGCTTCTCGATCTCCTCTTGGGAGTGGCGGTGGAGTTCCTGGGCCTTATAGTCCTGGGGGACTTCAATCTGCCCTCCCTGGGGGGGGCGTCGGGTTTGGCCCAGGAATTCATGGCTTCTATGGAAGCCATGGGCCTGACCCAATTGATTCAAGGCCCAACTCACGAGGGGGGAAACACCCTTGACCTAGTTTTTGTCTCTGAACAGTGGCGTAGTGACAGAGGGCAAGCCATTTTTACGGTGTTGCCCGTTCCATGGTCTGATCACTATCTCCTACGGCTGGTCTTCCAACAGGCCGCCCCCCACTGCTGGGATGAGGAGCCACTTAGATGGTTCCGCCCCAGGCGCCTGATGGACCCTGAGAGGTTCCAGGCGGAACTGGGATCTTTTCCCTCTTTCCTTGCCCACAGCTCTGCCGAGGATCTGGCGGCCGCTTGGCAACAGGCTGCGTCGGATGCCCTCGACAGGGTTGTCCCCATGCGTCCCCTCACACGCCATGGATCCCGGATGGCTCCTTGGTATACCGAGCAGCTCTGGGAGATGAAGCGTCGTTGGAGGGGTTTAGAGAGCAGGTGGAGGTCCACCCGCTCCCAATCTGATCGAGCCCAGCTAAGAGCCCATATTAGGACTTACCTGGTAGCTATGAGAGCAGCGAGAAGGTCTTATCTCTCCACCCTCATAGCGTCCACAGATAACCGCCCAGCCGCCCTGTTTCGGGCTACCGCTCTCTCCTTCGCGGGGAGGGTGGACCCATTGGGAAGGGCTGAGGAGTTTGGTCAATATCTGTCGGATAAGATCGCTCGGATTCGGAGCAGGTTGTCCTCTGATTTGCGGTGGTCTGAGGAACGGGATACAAGCAGTCGGCGGTGTGATCTGGGATGAGTTCGATCCTGTTTCCGAGGATGAAGTGGACAGGACTATGCAGCCTGAGTTCCACCACATGTTTGTTGGACCGTGTCCCTCCTGGTTGGCTTATGCTGCCAGGGAGGTCACCTGGTTGGCTCGGGCAGTTGTCAACGCCGTTAAGAGAGAGTGTTTTCCCTCCGCCTTGAAGGAGGCGGTGGTGAGACCCTCCTGAAGAAGCCTGCCCTGGACCCGACCGTGTTAGACAACTTTGTCCAGTCTCCAACCTTTGCTTTTGGCGAAGGTTGTTGAGAGTGTGGTGGCTCAGCAGTTTCCACTTTTCCTGGATGAAGCGGACTACCTGGATCCGTATCAATCAGGCTTCCGACCCGGTTACAGCGGAGACGGCATTGGTGCGTTGATGGATGATCTCTGGAGGGCTCGGGACAGGGGTTTTCCTGGTCCTGGTCCTATTAGACCACTCAGCGGCTTTGATACCATCGACCATGGTATCCTTTTGCACTCGGGGGTTGGGAGGGGGGCACTGTTCTTCAGTGGTTCACCTCCTACCTCTCGAGGTGGTCCGGTGTTGGCGGGGTCGAGGTTGACCCGAGGGTGCTCTATTGTGGGGTCCCTCAGGGTCGGTCCTCTCCCTCTTCTATTTAACATCTACATGAAGCCACTGGGTGAGATCATCCGTGGTTTTGGGGTGAGATTCCATCAGCGCAGATGACACCCAGCTGTACATCTCCACCCCAAACCAGATCAGTGATGCCCTCTCCTGATGACCCGTGTTTGGATGCGCGGATTTGGATGAGTGGGAACATGCTTCGACTCAACCCGCCAAGACTGAGTGGCTGTGCATACCGGCATCTCGGCCCAGTCAGGAATACCATCTTTGGCCATAGGGGAGAGGTGTTGCCCCTGTGGATAGGGTGCGGAATCTGGGGTCCTCCTGGATGTCGGCTCGGTTGGAGGAGCAGGTGGGGGCCGTTGCCAGGGGGGCCTTTGCCCAGCTCCGCCTTGTTTGTCAACTTCGCCCATTTCTGGACCGAGATGCCCTGTGCACAGTCACTCACGCCCTTGTTACCTCTAGACTCGACTACTGCAACGGTCTCTATTTAGGACTGCCCTTGCATACCATCTGGAGATTGCAGCTGGTGCAAAATGCGGCGGCTGGGTGGTGATGGGAGTTTCCGATTCTCCCATGTTACCCCCTCCTGCGCTGCCTGCATTGGTTGCCGGTTGCACTCCAGATGAGATTCAAGGTTCTGGTTTTAACATACGAAGTCCTTCACGACATGGGTCCTCAATATTTAAGGGAGCGTCTTCTGCCGATATCGAGTGCCAGCCACCCTGTCGAGCACATAGGCAAGGACTCCTCGATCCCGGCAAGCCAATGTCGGCTGGCGGTCCGCCAGTGACGAGCCTATTCTGTCGCGGCCCCTGACCTCTGGAACCAACTGCCCCTGGGGCTCCTCCTGGCCCCTGACCTCTGCACCTTCTGCCATGATTTGAAGACCTGGTTGTTCGACCAATCTGGCTGGGACCCTCCTTGGGGGATGGGTTTCTTAATTATTTTAACCACTGTAAATTTTAGTTTTTGTATTTTGGGGCTTGTGAAATTAGTTTAACTTTCTTTTTAAGTATTTATTGTTGCTGTTTTAGTTGTCACCGAGTCTTCGGAGATGGGGCATACAAGTCCAAAAAATTAATTAATTAATTAATTAATAATTCAGGAATGTCAAACTCAATTTCACTGAGGGACACATCAGGGTTGTGTTTGACCTTGGGGGGCTGGGGTGGGCATAGTGAGGGGGCATGGCCAGCTCGATGTCACTTGTGTCAGGAGTGCCTTTGGTGGCCCGATAGCTCTGCCAGAGAAAACAGGCTCCTGAGCTCCATTTTTGGCTGCAACAGCCTCCTGCAACCCTCTGCCAGCAAAAACAGAGCACAAGAGCCCATTTTCCCTGGCAGAGTGCTCAGGCCATCACAGGTACCCCCGACACAAGTGACATTGAGCTGGCCATGCCCCCCCTGGCCATGCCCCCCCTAGCCCCCCAAGGTCAAACACAACCCTGATTCAGTCCTCAAAAACTCTGCTTTCACTGGCTGAGGCACCATAGGCCAGTCCTTCACTGTTTCTAGGATGGCCCTGCGGGCCAGATCTAAGCACCCCGTGGGCCTGATCTGGCCCCCAGGCCTTGAGTTTGACATCCCTGGTGTAATCAATGGTGGTTTTGACATATCAGTCTCTGCCTCCTTTTCTCTGAGCAGACTCCACTTGGCCTGCCCGGTGAGTGTGTGATTGAGACATCTTTCAGAACTTACCTGCTATCTCCTCTGGTCTCTGGAGAAAGGTGAAGGAAAGCTCTTTACCCATCACGGCTGTGTTCTCATGGATCAGATGCTTGGTAGATTCAGATATTTGAGGCTTGACAATAACAGCCTCCCCCTTTGCCTGATGTTCTCCTAGCAATTCTCAGCCATTAAGCCTCAAAACTAAATTATAGAAATTGATTGAGAGGGTGGGTACAGTAGCAGATAGTGTGCTGGCCTTCTCTTACATTTCTCTTTGTACCCGTTCCCTCTACCTCTGCTTGTCAACTGCTATGGGGACTGATCCACAACTTAGTTTAGATACCTGGTAGGTACAGGGGAAAAGCCAGCTTGAAAAAAAATGTATTCCCCCATTGTGTACATCACTATGCTCCTAGAGGCAATGCCTAGGAATCAAGAGAAATGTCTCTACTCCCTTCTAAATTGGACAATAGGTACAAAATTAATTCCACTCCTTACTGATAGAATGTTTGGAGAAGCACTTCAGATTGTATTCATGGTAAAACTGCCATAACTTGTTGAAATAAATCCAAGAGGTTTAACTGCCTTCCTTTCCTGGTTCAACTGTTCTTGTCACTCCTCTGGCTTACCGGACATATTCTGAGGGTATATTTGTTCATTCCTCTGACTTCTTTTGATGGTCCATGTGTACACAGGTGATTAAATGTAAAGCTGCAATCATCTGGGAACCAGGCAAAGCATTTTTGATTGAAGAGGTAGAAGTAGCACCACCAAAGAGCCATGAAGTTCGAGTGAAGGTAAAAAAAAAGGATGAATAAATTATTAGTGTAATAACATTTGTAATTAGCTTGCATCTAAACTATTGAGACTTGCTGCAAAGGCTACTGCTTAGGAAAACATAAACAAACTTGAACCAAGATGTTGCTATCCAAAATGTTCCTGTTGATGATTGCTCTATCAATCATCCAGTTCTTGTTGGCTTTTTTTTCAAAGGGGTTTCCCTTCAGAATCGTTTTGGAATAAATGTTTTGTTATTGCTGACAGCTTCTTGACCTCTCTTTTGGGTACAGGCCTGCTTGTGAAATAAGTTCTTGACTATATCACATTATTGGTGGTCCATTAAGATTGTTCTCCTGCAACAGTTGCTTTTCTTTTGATAAGATGGCTATAGAACTGTTGTAAGGTAAAGCTAATGGTTCCCCTTGCACATACGTGCTAGATGTTTCCTGCTCTGGGGGTGTGTGTGCTCATATCCGTTACAAAGCCAAAGAGCCAGCGCTGTCTGAAGACGTCTCTGTGGTCATGTGGCCATCATGACTAAGCACTGAAGTGCATGGAGCACTGCTAACTGCCCACCAAAGTGGTCCCTATTTTTCTACTTGCATTTTTACATGCTTTCGAACTGCTAGGTTGGCAGAAGCCGAATCAAGTAACAGGAGCTCACTCCATTACACAGTGCTAGGGATTCGAACTGCTGAACTGCCGACCTTTCTGATCAACAAGCTCAGTGTCTTAGCCACTGAGCCGCTGCATCCCCTAGAACTGTTGTACTCTACAGAAAAAGAAAATATGCAAATCACCAGATTCTGCATCAACAAGTATTTTGCATTCAGAATGAAGAAGGCAACTTGTATATACTTTATACAACCAGTTTTTAATGAGACCACCGTTCAAAATTTGATAACACCCAAAACAAATTACTTTGAAAAGTGCCAACACAAAAACCAATATATTTGGTGTTCTTTCATGTAATCTCCAGACAAACTAAAACTCCTTTGTCTTCCTTCCTTTAACTGTATAACTGTTATGTGGTGTGATTGGGAGGATTGTCCTGTTTGAAGGCTTCCACAAAGCATCTGCTGGGTTCATTGTGCAAAGAGAATGCTGGATTAGATAGGCTTTGGGTCCGGTGAAGCTTTTTAGGTGAAAATATGAATTGGACCTAAGAATTGAAATGACATACTCTTATCTGACAGATGGTAGCCACTGGGATCTGTCGGACTGATGATCATGTATGGAAAGGGTTTTTTCCAAACATAGACTACCCTGTTATTGGGGGCCATGAAGGAGCAGGCATTGTTGAAAGTATTGGACCAGAAGTCACTTGTGTAAAACCAGGTAAGGATAAGATAGAGAAATTATTCATATTGGGTAGTATATTACTAGGAATTTTAGGCAATTTTGAAGATGCATCTATATTTTGAAATATTCAAAAGAGATAAGATTCCTTATTCTCTTTTGATAATAATTACAAAATGCCACACTCCTTAAATGCACACATATAATTACACAGTATACATTACAACATGGTTGGTTGTTTGGAAGAACTTGATGCATATGAAGGCCTAGATCAGCTAAACTGGCAGCCATGACTTGATATTGTTATGTTTATTATAATAATATCCTAGGTACTTGGGAAGGGCTCAAAAGGTAAACAAAAATGTCATATGCAGTCTAAATATCTGGCTGACTTTGCAAGCAAATTATACAAATTATTACATTTGTATATGGCATCTGACAACAGTTGGTGGTTGCTCACAATAGTCAGGCAAAGACATTTCAATCAAATCAGTAAATGATAAAAGATGGCAAACATGATTAAATTATGCCAAGCAAAAAAGCCATTTTTTTTCCTACCAATTCTCATTCTATTAAGGAGATTATTCAAAGCTAAATGAGGCACCCTTGGGGCTCTCTGAGTTCAGAGAGTGCCACGGACCCCTCAGTTTGCATTCAATTTGATGAAATGAATATGTATTCAACTTTTATTACAAACAAGAAAAGATTATTGGTGAATTTCCCTTGTGTGGAACCTTGTTTTTGTTATAGCACAGCTATAACTCTCTGCTCTTAATCAGAATTACGCACAGTGCAACCTGACACAGTGCAATCTGTCTCTTTGGTTTTTCAGTATAGGGAGTGGCTACCAAAGGGGTTTCAGAATGATGGAAAAATGTGATATCAGCAACAGGAACCTTCTTCCACTTTGAACAATAATTTATTTTCCATTGTCTCTGTGTAATATTTTACTAGTTTTAGTCCAAGTACCTTTGGAGGAAAACTTCACTGTTTACGAACACATTTTAAAATAATATGTTTATTAGGTAAAAACTACTCACACAAGATTCAAATCTTGCGCAAGTGATACCTCACTGTTCTTAAAGGATGCTTTACCAATGGCAGCTCCTGCCTAAACAGTTGAAATATCATACAACTCTATGTGGGTCAAACTTTGAACATGACTAGAAGCTGTAGCTGATCCATAGTCAACATCACCTTTGCAAGCTAGCAGAATCACAGCACTGGTTACCAGTAAGCTTCCAGTCCCAAATCAAAAAGTTGGTCATATCTATAGGGAGTCCCATATGGAGTAGCATCGAGGTATATCATGAAGAGCCTTGCCAAGCAGGTCCACTAAGTCCCTTAGTGGTTAGAGTCATGAACCACGGAGGCCTTTTTGGCTGTAGCTCACACACAATAGAATTCTCTACTCCTGGAGGTCCATGCCCCCTCACCTTAGTGGCATTTTTAAAAGGGCCCAAAACGTCTATACTTCACCAAGCTTTTTTCAGAGTTCCAATATTGTTCTGAACTGTTTCATATTTTTAATCTGCTGTCTCTCACCCAAACTCTTCTAATGGGTAGGCTGTAAAAACTAAATGAATAAAGAAGCCATCCCATTTTTTCCAAGCCTTTTCAGGGGCCTGGGGTGGAGGGAAGGCTCAGCTACTTAAAAATTATGTGAACAGTTGACTTCTTAAAACAGCAGCACTTTTCCTCCGGGCTCATGCAAAAGCCTGAAAAAAAATAAGCTGTTTTAGAGAATAGCAAAGAGGAGGTGACCTAAGATCTGAAATACATCTTAGGAATTACCAGAGGTCGGCTGCACTTACATTAACAACTGGTTCGTTGGTTGTGAGCACTCCCTTGGGTAGTGAAATGCTGCTTCAAACATGCAGCTAATCAACTTAGGCAGCTCCGGTGAGTACAGCAGGGGCAGCATGGAATTCAGCTGGGCAGTGTGGGCGGGGGGACCGTTATGAGTTATAAATGGAAAGGATATTGCAGGGGTGCAGGGGCAGGCTCAGCCAACGATTGCAACTACCAGTTTGCCTGAACTGGTGTAACCAGCAGCAGCCCACCACTGGGAATTACTCTCTGTGTGTATAGCCTAAATATTGATTCCTTGAACTTATATTAACATGCTGTGGGATTTTTAACCCCAAAAAGATGACATTGGGACTGATTTTTATTCCCTGCAAGGTGACAAAGTCATTCCTCTCTGTGTTCCCCAATGTGGACAATGTGACTGCTGCTTGAGTCCAAAAGCCAACTGCTGTCTCAAATCCCAGTAAGTTTGTTGTACATATTACTTATTTGGGTTTTCCAGTTACAGCAAGGGTGTCAAACTCAAGGGCAGGGGGCCAGATCCGGCCCACGGGGTGCTTAGATCTGGCCCGCGGAGCCACCCTGGAAACAGCGAAGGACCAGCCAGCACTGCTTCTGCCAGCAAAAACAAGGCCAGGGGCATGTGTGGCCCACCAGAGCTCCGTTTCCACTTGCAGTGGGTTGCAGGAGGCTGTCACGGCTGAAAACAGAGCTCAGGAACTCCTTTTTTGCTGGCAGGGCACTCAGGCTGCCACAGGCACCCCCGACATGAATGAGGTCAAGTTGGCCATGCCCACCCCAACCCCTGAGGTCAAACACAACTCTGATGCAGCCCTCAATGAAATCGAGTTTGACACCCCTGAGTCACAGGGACTATTTCTGACCAATCCAGTTTATGACAAAACATTGACTTGAATCTCCTCAAACAGCATTTATAAAGCTTTTCAAAGTCTGATGCCAGATGGAACCAGCAGGTTCACCTGCCGGGGGAAACAGATTCATCACTTCCTGTGGATAAGCACCTTCTCTGAGTACACAGTGATGCCTGAGGCATCTATTGTAAGAATTGATGATGATGCTCCTCTGGATAAAGTTTGCCTCTTTGGCTGTGGCTTTTCAACTGGCTATGGAGCTGCCATCAACTGTGCCAAGGTAAGAAGAACTGCATGCTTCCTGCATAGGTTGGAAGAAGAGTTTGTTCCATATCTTCTAGAAATGAACCTTGATTTGTTTTGCTTTAGCTGCAGCCTGTGGTATAAATATAGCTACTATGCTTTGAGTAATCCTAATCTATTGTGATTGATTTACGGTACATTGTAAATATGGTGTTGATTTTGGCCTGATATATGTTGTGAATCCAGTTATTAAGATTATTAAGATTTGTAAATCATGATTCATGGCTTAGTGCAACAGTGGCAAACAATGGCTTATTGTAACATGGAAACTCAATCATGGATCTAAATGCACAGGTTTTGCAAGGTTATCATGCTGCTAGTTTGGATACAGAGAAGTAATGTCAAATGTCCTTGTCAATTTATTACACATCCTGCAATAAATTATATTTTCTTTCCAGTCCTAGATTATACCTTTTGTTACATATGTATTCCAACCTTCTTATTATATTCCATTGGTTGATTTTGTGGTGTTGCCTTTTTTTTCTTGAAACTAAAACTATTTTTATTGCATCCTGCTCAGTCTTATTTATTTTATTTATTAAATTTATACACTATCCATCATATGGTTTGAGGTGACTCTCAGTTTTGTGTCCATGTTTGCCTTCTTGTCCTAGGCTTTGTTAGTTCTCATGCCATCTTAATCCATCCAGTTCCTGGTTTTGTTTGGGTGTCTTTCAATACAAAATTCTTCTTTGTGTGATTTTTTTTTCAGGTTGAGCCTGGTTCTTCCTGTGCCATCTTTGGTTTAGGAGGTGTTGGTTTGTCTGTGATCATGGGTTGTAAAGCAGCTGGAGCATCCAGGATTATTGGGATTGACATCAACAAGGATAAATTTATGAAGGCCACAGAATTAGGAGCCACTGAATGCATCTGCCCCCAAGATTTTGAGAAGCCGATTCACGAAGTGCTTCTGCAGAAGACTGGTCTTGGTGCGGACTATACATTTGAAGTGATTGGACGCATTGACACAGAAGTATGTGATTTGTGTTGGCAATAATCTCTTAGGTTCAAATTTCCATTTTGTAGCAGAAAGCACCTTCAGATATTAGGATTAACATTCAAGCAGAAAATAGCCTAGTATCAGGGGTGGGATTCTACCAGTTCACACCTATTCGCTAGAACTGGTTGTTAACATTCTAAGCAGTTCAGAGAACAGGTTGTTAGAAGAAATTACTGGCCTAATCCTGTAAGGAAGGCAGGAAGGAAACATTCTGGTGTTGCTTACAGAAACTGCCTCTCCATTAACCCTTATTACATTCTTGGCAGGACTAGACTTACTGTCTCAGGAATGTCTCTGGAGTTCTTTTCCCCTCCTTTGCCGGTACTTTGCTTGTGTGGAGTGACCATTCAAAGTTACAATGGCACTGAAAAAAGTGATTTATGACCATTTTTCACACTTACGACTGTTGCAGCATCTCCACAGTCATGAGAGGGCAGGCGAGGAGATGCATGCCGCGATGTGAGTGATATTGAGTTGGCCACACCCAGCCAATAACATGACCACCAAGCCATGTCCACCCAGTCACATGACCACCAAGCCACACCCACCACCTAAGCCACGCCCACCGAACCAGTTGTTAAAAATTTTGAATCCCACCCCTGCCTAGTATCTTGTAGTCCCATATTCTATCTGGGGGGGGGGATCTTTTTTCATCTTCTGGGGATAATACGAACATTAAATATATGTCCAAAACATGCACACTTTGGTATCTTTGTAGTAGTATCTGTGAGTCACATCTGGGATTATGATTATAAATAATCTTATTCTTCTGCTCCTCCTCCTCTTCTTCTGTTACCCAGAGGAACAAATGAGCAAACTGACGTATTGGTTGGTCCTTTCAGTTATAATTATATACAGGTAGTCCTGGAGTTACAACCACAATTGAGCCCAAAATCCATGTTGCTAAGTGAAACATTTGTTAAATGAGTTTGCCCCATTTTATGACTTTTCTTGCCACCGTTGCTAAGGGAATCATTGCATTTGTTAAGTTAGTAACATGGTTGCTAAGTGAATCTGGATTCCCCATTGACTTTGCTTGTCAGAAGGTCGCAAAAGTGATCACATGACCCTGGGGCATTGCAACTGTCATAAATGTGAGTCAGTTGCCATCTGACTTTTGATCACGTGACCCTGGGGTTTCTGCAATCGTCATAATGTGGAAAATAGTCATAAGTCACTTTTTTCACTGCTGTTGTAACTTTGAACAGTCACTAAATGAATTGTAAGTCAAGGACTACCTGTACTGCCCATATTTTGACACTAGGTAAAAGAAAGAAGTAAGGAGAAAGAGGTTCCTGATTCCAGCAAGAAAGAGAAGGTTGTTTGTTCCATCCAAACAACCAGACCCCATTATCTGAATGAAACTATCGTCCAGCTTTAATTCTTGTTTCTGAATGCTGAGTCAGATGCACTAAGGTTGTGCATCTCCTGTTCATTCTTGGATGTATCTGTGTTCTCTTTTTTATATAAGCAACACCTCTAGGATTTTGTACAAGCTATCCATGGAAAACTTAGACAACAGTCTGTTCACTTGAATTATTTAGCTTGTTTTTCTTTGGGTCTCAAATAGGTTAGTGCCCTTGCATCTTCCCACCTGGGCCATGGGATTTGTGTGCTGGTGGGGGCACCTCCTGCAAAATCACAGCTCTCTTTTGACCCTGCTCTCCTGCTCACAGGAAGAAAACTAGTAGGCTGTCTGATTGGAGGTACGCATTGGCTAATGTGGGTCATAAGATACTTCTAACTGGTATGTGCATGTGATTCGTTTTTCAAAATAAGATGTATAGTTTCAGATTGGTCCAGCTTGGTATAAAATTGTATAGTTTTCTTGATTCTTCTAAAGAATTCTGTCTAGTATCTGCTTAGTTTCAGCCTCTGAATTGTCTCCATTTTCCATTGCTGGGTTTAAGCAGAGAATAGGGGGCTCTGGTTAGGAAATGCTGTTTTGATCAAGATGATAGGATAGGATAGGATAGGATAGGATAGGATAGGATAAGATAGGATAGAATAGAATTAGGAATAGGAATAGGAATAGGAATAGGAATAGGAATAGGAATAGAATTAGGAATTGGAATTGGAATTGGAATTGGAATTGGACTTGAACATAAGTTGTTCCACTGGTTAATTGTTCTGTCAGGAAATTTCTCCTTAGTTCTAGGTTGCTTCTCTCCTTGATTAGTTTCCATCTTGTCATGCACTCGGGTGCTTTGGAGAATAGGTTGACCACAGTGGTGGGATTCAATCTTTTTTACTACCGGTTCTGTGGGCGTGGCTTGGTGGGCATGGCAGGGGAAGGATACTGTAAAATTTCCAGTCAGAGGTGGTATTTGCCGGTTCTCCGAACTCAAAATTTCCGGTACTGGTTCTCCAGAACTGGTCAGAAGCTGCTGAATGCCACCTCTGGTTGACCCCTTTGTCTTTGTGGCAACCCCTGAGATTAGCTACAGTTTTCTTAAGAAATGACATTATAATGAAAAATGAATAATAAACAGTAGCCCCTTTTCTAGTATTTATCATTGTAAATATTGTGATCAGAGGTGGTATTCAGCAGGTTCTGACCAATTCTGGAGAGCCGGTAGCAGAAATTTTGAGTGTTCAGAGAACCGGCAAATACCTCCTCTGACTGGAGATTTTACAGTATCCTTCCCCTGCCCCCCCCCACCAAGCCACGCCCACAGAAACGGTAGTAAAAAAACTTGAATCCCACCACTGATTGTGATATAATTTAAGAATATGCATACAGTTCAGCTTTCACCAGCCTAATATTCTCCAATTGCATCATTTCAATATTTTGAAGGACAAATTTGTTATAGATACAGCAGAGTTGATGATTCTGAAAAATCAGAATCATGATTCTGAAAAAAATTAAATTTTCAGTTCTTTTGTGCAAAAGAACAAATAGCTCACATAGTATTCCTGTTTGTTTTCTTTTAAAACCCAGGTTGGAAATTGAAAGATGCTCTCCCTAAACTTGTTTTGGATTATATGAAACATAAATTTAATACAGATGCATTAATATCTCATGAATTGCCTTTTGAAAAGATCAGTGAAGGATTTGAGCTTTTACTTTCTGGAAAAAGGTATGATTGTCCATTATAGGTTGTCACATTTTATTTCTCTTATTTTGTCAGATCTTTTTTCTAAAGATTTCATGCTGATACAGTTTCATCATTATAGCTGATCTCTAAAGTACATGAGTCTAAGAAGTGGTGATATCACAAGGATAACCTGTCATACCTATGGAAGATAATATTTATAGAACAGTGGGGTCTTTGGTGCTCTCTGTGTTTGAATTACCAAACTAGGTACCATCATCAGTACTAGCTCTGATTATGTTATCTAGCTTAGTAATGAAACATCTGCAAAAAAACACCCTAACCAAGCTCAGAAAGCACCAAGGACCCCATGATACTCTCTGAACTTCAGAACTGTGTAGGAATTTGAACCCACATGTTTTTGATCAAGAGATCAGTGTCACTTTCCAACCCAAAGAACTTGAATTTCTATGTACTTTGGAAATGTCAAGATTGTCTTTGGCCAAATTATACAAATAAAAGATAGAATCAATGGCAATTGCTCTTGTTATTGTACAAATAGTTGTACACTGCCTAGTCACTTTTTGTGTTTTATACAAATTTGATTAAATAAATAAATATTCATTTCTATAATATTTGTCTTTTAATGTAGATTTTTATAACTGCTGTTTTTATATTTGTTGTTACATTTTATAGTTGCCTGTTGCCCAGAGTCACTTTTGGTAAGCTGGGTGGCTATATGAATTTGAACAATAAATATTTATTTTTATATTTATCTTTTAATGTGGATTTTTATATTTTTATATCTGTTGTTTTTATAATTGTTGTTTTAATCTATTGTTACATATAGTCTAGGAGTTGCTTTTTGTGAGATGGGCAGCTATATAAATGTGATGGATGGATGGATGGATGGATGGATGGATGGATGGATGGATGGAAATAGAGACATCTTAGTGTATATTACATATTGCTAGGTAGACCTTGCAAATATGTTAAACCTCCTCTTTCTTTTTTTTCTTTCAGCATTCGCTGCGTTTTGCTGTTTTAAAACTACAAATTTAATCTATCTCACAGTCTCTTGTGCAGTTTTAATAGCATCTCAGTTTCTACTATACTGTACAATCATTTAATCTGTGCTGAAAACATTTATAATCAATTAAATTGGTAAACAAATATGGAAAGCCGTTTAATTTATAAGTTGTTGTGGAAAAATGCTTTTGATATGCTATTAAGGTCAGCTGATCCTCCCATCACCATTGCAAAAACCCATCCATCTTTCCACAGCATGCAAGATATGTTTACCATTTGGCCAGATTCAATAAAAAAGCAAATGTGGAATATTGGAAGGGTTTAGATTGAAATGTCCTATTGTGTCAAACAAATGGAAATGTACTTGTGTTATTTTGCGATAATAAATGGAATCAATTATAATCCTTTTTGAATAGTAGACTTGTACTTATTGCATATTGGCTAATCCACTATTAAACAAATGAGATTACTTTTTGCCATGTTTGTAGCTAGCGTACCACCAAGATTGCCTGGAAAGATTTTGTGACATATCTCAAACATGTCTGAACTTTGTCAAATCCATACTTGGGACAATACTCTTGTTAGGTCAACAATACTGTCACCACTACCCTTTAGAACCACATCTCCTCAAAGTTTGTGCAGCCCCGACAATGTTGTCTTTCAGAAGAGGTTTTAAAAAAAGGATTTTTCTGATGAGCCATGATGCAGATTGACTTTGTTTCCAAATCAAATATTTAAAGTTTACATTATTTTGGAATTTCCTTGAGGTCCTACATTGTCCTTCCATTTTTATAACTGGTTCTTCTCTTTTAGGATGATAAGTTGGTTTGATTAAAAAAAAAACCCTGTATGCTACCTTGAATTGTTTTGTGATTAGGCATCTTATAAATTGAATGAATGTAGGAATGAAAGAAATAAAAACAATATGTTTACACACATTTCTGTGTCACTTTGGTTGGCCATAATAAAGGCATTGATAAATTATAAATTTTGCCATTTATTTCTTTTGTGGACTACCATAGTTGGGGTTGTTGGGTTTTTTTGGTCTCTGGATTAAATCATAAATCTAGAGCCCCCAATACACAAAGTAACATAGTGTATATACACTTTTGGAAAACCAAGACTCATGATCATTAGCAAGTGATAGGCAGTAAGCAATAAAATATTCTCACCCCTAATAGAGGATGGCTCTCCGGAAGATTGGTTCATTACTAAAATATTACAGCCCTCGCCCTTCTGTCCTTAATTGATAAGGTTGATAATCAAGCATGCAAAACTTTCTAGCTAATGTATCTGCAATTGGAAGAGGGGAGTTAGCACATTCTAAGTAATCTGTTTACAGCAGGAAGAGGGGACCAGCCCTTTTTCTATGCTGTCTTTGTTCACAATGATACGTGTTATTTGATAAGGCTATAGCGTGACCTTCTAGGAATTTTAGGGCAAGGATCTGAGCCAAGAATGAAAGGCCTAAAAGCAATATGAAGGTTTTTCAACAAAATTGGATTTCTGTGGCTAAAACTAGCTATAGTCCTACCCCACCTTTCTACTCCTCCTTTCTGCTTTCTTCCTCTTCTTTCTATCTTCAGAACTGTTCTGCCTTCCTCTTCTCTTAGCTTTTCTGTTTTCTCCTTTGCCTGCCAGCCACTTACCTGCTTCCCCCTCACAACTCTCCAAAATTCTTCACCTGCCACTTGGCTTTTTGCTGCTTTTCTCTCTACTACCATCCAGACCTAGCAATCCTTTTCTATTCCTACAAAACCTCCTAAATATATTTTCGCAGTACAGCAAGGAGTAAACTCTTGGTTCCCTGTTTTCTTTTAACACTTCCTCCTTTTCAATCTTCTCCTGCAGGGAGTTTCTAAAAAGGCCTTTAAATCTTTACATTATCTAATTTGACTTTTTTTTTTAAATGCTAATAGCTACACCCAACTGGAGGAAAGGTCTCAATTCACACACCTTAACAAGTTGTTGCCAAGGTGGCAATTATGTCAGATTGTGAAATGATGCCAGAGTGATTTTTTTTTAATGAATGTTCCTGGGGTGAGAGGAGAGGTTACCTGAAAGGAACTTACTCGAAAATCTAAGGCAATAGAGGTGAATTCTTAATTGCAAAGCACAACATGTTCATTTCAGCCCACCTTTGGGTTTCAGCTTTCAGTTAGCAGGACACAACTGGTGGGACTTGGAAATGAGTAATTCAATCCACAAATAGGAATAATGTATTTTATTTTTCTGTTCCAGATATGGAGTTTATTTACCCTTTGCAAGTATATGGATCTAGATATATGAGGAAGTTCAATTGTTTTTCTCCTCCCTCCTTTGTCTGAAAACAATTCATTCTCCTTCAATAGACACAAACAAAACTCATACATGAGACGATGAATGTTTTCGCTGTCTTGGGAGCTTAGACTTCATCCATTTCACATGGAATGGTCCTGATTCAGGTTATGCAGTCATGTAATTACCAGTTGCAGGATGCATAAATTGAAATGAACTTGCCTACTGTAACCCTAAGCAGAGGTAAAGGGAGGATCGTAGTTTAAACTGCCATATTATGCTCATCTCATAAATACTCATCTCCACACAAACACAAACACATTTTTTTCTTAAAACTCAGAACTGTATAAAATTCAGATCCATATGCAGACACAAACACAAACACATCATGCATGGGGATTTTAAATTGCCACTTCTTATCTTACATGAGCAAATGCCACAATATCTTTTTAGTGATATTCATTTACTAGTACAGGAGTGTCAAACTCAAACTCCGGCCCACGGGGTCTTTAAATCTGGCTTGCGGGGCCAGCCTGGAAATATCAAAGGTCCGACCCATGGTGCCTCTGCCAGCCAAAAACAAGCTATGCGGAGGCCCCACGAGGCCCCAGCATTGCCCATTTTCAGCCTCCTCGGGCTCCAGCAGCACTCTGCTGGCCAAAAATCTACTTGCCTTCCGCAAAGCCGTTAAGACCTGGCTTTGTCGGAGGGCATGGCATTGAGACCTTGCTCTTCCCCCGTGTATGTTTTGGATTGGTATGAATGAGTTTTTGTTTTTATATTGTATAGAAATTGCTTTTATCCTTTTGTACGCCGCCTCGAGTTCCCGTTGGAAGTGAGCGGATATAAATTTAATAAATAAATAAAATAAAAACAAGCCACGCGAGGTCCCCCTGTGCCCCATTTTGCCCAGCAGGGAGCTGCAGGAGTCTGTCCGCCCCATCTCCCCCCTGCTTCCCCCCTCCCTCCACGCTCCCCGCCCTCCCCCTCAGCCCACGGAGAACTACAATGCTGATCTGGCCCTCAAATAAATCCAGTTTGACATCCCTGCACTAGTAGGTATATATCTGAAGAAGAACTAGATGTGGTAGACCACTGCATATACCTTGACCAATGAATCTCAATGGAAGATGATACAATAAAGGAAATTAAATGATGTGTTTAATGTGGTTGGCAGGCATTTGGCAAGCTAAGCATAATTTTGAAGAACAACCTCGCTCAATGCCTGGAAAGTTTTTGATAGTGTGTGTTACCTGCTCTAATATATGCTGGTGAAACATGGACACAAACCTCACAATAGGTACAAAAGTTACGAGTGGCGCAAAGATACATGCTCAACATTACAAGACAAGATAGAAAGACCTCACATGGATTAGAGAACAAACAAAAGTACATAATATCATCAAGAGAGTAAAAGAATTGAAATGGAAATGGGCTGGTCACATGGCAAGAGGAACAGATGGCAGGTGGGCCAAGGCAGTCATAGAATGGATCCCACTTGATAAAAAGCATCCACGAAAGAGACCTAAAACCAGATGGCTCGATGACATCAGCAAATATTGCAGGGCCAATTGGCAAAAGAAAGCTTAGAACCATATGGGTTGGAAACATGTGGAAGACCCTTCATCCTGCATTGGATAGACAATGGTTAAGATGATGATGATGATGATGATGATGATGATGATGATGATGATGATGATGATACAATAATTGAGAGTCCATTTGATATATTGATTAAGGCTTCGGGCTAGAAGCCAGGAGACTGTGAAGCCAGGATACTGCTAGAAGCCAGGAGACTGTCAGCTTTGGAAGCCATATTAGAATCTCCTGCTTCCTCACTGCCACATTCTTGAGCCTGGGAAATTGGGAGGGGGGAAGTTCTTCGAGTGTATGTGGTTAGACATAATAGCATTCTTCTTCTAAGTCAAGGTCATGGTAATCTGCCCCTGGGATTGTTGCTGCAAATTGGCCATATGGTGGTCCGGAACCTGATGGTGTAGCCGGTGCTGGCATCTACTGGCACCCACTTTCAGTTTCGGGATTCATTGCAATAAGTAAAAACTACAAATCCACCCCCTGCACCAATTATCACATCATATGCCCCAATCACCATCCGTCCCAACTTGAGACATGCCCTCACCCTGGTGCAGATTACCATGACCTTGACTTAGAAGAAGAATGCTATTATGTCTAACCACATGCACTCCAAGAACTTCCCCCCTCCCACTTTCCCATGCTCAAGAATGTGGCAGTGAGGAAGCAGGAGATTCTAATATGGCTTCCAAAGCTGACAGAGACCTTTGGCCAGTCATTTTCTCCCAGCCCTAGGAATGAGGCAATGGAAAACTACTTCTGTTAAACCTTGCCAAGAAAATTGCAGGGATTTGTCCAGGCAGTTGTCAAGAAACATTTTAGATTTTAATTCCAGGCATTGCAAAGAGATCTATTCTGTATTTAGTATGGTACATAAATGGATATTTGCATTAAAACATTTCATAAAAACCCATCATATGTAGCCTATTTTAACTTGGCTCTCAACAGCTTATATAGCTGCTTCTTATGGCAAAACAGTTCTTTTGACAAGCACAAGTTCTTGTTAATTGAACTATGAAACTTTATACAAACTTTCTAATGTAAAATATTTGGCTCAGCCAACGAGGAACTCGTAGTCTAAATATTTAGTGAAATATCCTGATAGAGTGTTGTTTCCATCAAAGAGGAAAAATATGTTACATATGATCTTGCATTTTAAAGCCCTTTTATTCTTTGAAACCATTAACAAAACAAAGTTAAACAATTGATGTGACATTTTAAAAGAATGCAATGAGTAATAGAGGGTTCCATAACAACTGATCTGTGAATACATGAGCTACGCACTACATAGTAAATACTGTTGAAATCAAGTCTATCCCATATTATAAGGCCTGCTGAAAGATCCATATCAACAGTGACAAATTGAAAATGAGTTTTCAACGGCTGGCTTATATATTGCATTAAGTCATTTTTTTAAATCAAAAGTGACTAGGTTCATACACGTATTAAAACCTAAACCACAACTTAGAAACCACAACACTTGGATTTACACAGTATCCTAAGCTCAAAATAAACAAGATGCCTTATGGCCTAGTGTAATATGAATTTGGTCACTGAAATCTAATTCAGAATATATAAATCTTGTAGAGCTATGATTCAAAACTATTTGCCAAATGCAGACCAAAATATTCTTTTTTTTGCCCCTCTTTGAAAGTTTTTCCTGAAGATTGTTTATGCTTATCTGCATTATATAATTGGAGGTCTTCAAACAGGAGACCCTATACCATTTCAGGCAGGTGGCTGTCCAGTCTTTTCTTAAAAACCTCCTGTGATGAAGCACTCACTGTTAAGTTTGCATGAAGAGGCAGACACAGAGTGCTTCAGCTCTTAAATTTATTGTGACTTTCAGCTCAGAAAGGACCCGATTTGGCTGGGCTGTGGATGCTACTTAAAGCCAGCAGCCGCAGTTGACAGCCAATCAGAGTGCAGGGTTTTTCCCCGCACTTTTAAACCAATCATTGCTAACACTTTACAAGAACAGTTCAAACTAAACCAATGACTTCAAACCTGCATACATAACACCCCTCCCCACTAGGTTCAGTCCATACTCAAACCCCAACCTATCTAATGTATTCTTTTAAATAGGTGGGGCTCTTACGTGTAATGCTTGAGACCTACGTGGTTCAGATGTTTTAAGGTTCTCACCCAGTGAGAGAGGAAATGTGTCTGCTGACATTTCCATACTTGGACTTCTAGTAATAGTAGAACCTGTTTGGTTACTACAACCTGGTCTCTCCTCCCAATCCATCTCCAACCCAATGTCAGCACCTAAGTCAGGTAGTGATGTACAGGCTTCCACTTGTAAAAATGGATTTTGGCATTGTGACAGGTTTTGGGATGGTTCCTGTCATGTTGGCTCGTTACACATGGGGTTGATTCTTGCTTGCTGATTATCCTCATGATCCTCCCCTTCCCCCCTAGAAGAGGTACTAGGTATGGGAACCAGACAGGAGCAATTGCGATGTTCCTGAGGTAATCTGGATCTAAGCTGATCAATGTGCCTGCTCCAGAGGACACCATCCTCTGTTTGTACCCTGTAAGACCTAGGGCCTGTGATTTGGGTTATCTCAGCAGGAATCCATAATGGTTCACCCATAAGGTTCTTAGCATAAACAGAATCACCCACAGTGAATGTGCAAATTTTGCTAGTGGAATCTAGTGGTGCATTGGGTGCGTAAGTGGGATGAAGGCGGTCAAGGGGAGACCTGAGTTTCCTACCCATCAACAACTCTGCTGGGGATAAGTTAGTTGATGGGTTGGGAGTGATATGCTGGACACTGAGTAGTTTTTCAACTTTCTCAGTGATGTCCCCAGGACCCAATTGCTGAAGTTTTTCCTTGGTAAATCATACCATGCACTCAACCCGGCCGTTAGCCGAAGGGTGCTCAGGGGCTGTCAGGGCATGTCTGATACCCTGCTGTGATAGATAAGATTCAAAAAGGTTGGACGTAAATTGAGGACCATTGTCAGAAATGAGGACATCAGGTAACCCATGAGTTACAAAAAGCTTCTTAAGCTGTTTGATGACAGCTTCAGCTGTGGTGGATGCCATAGGGATAACCTCTAGCCATTTGGAATATGCATCTACTATAATAAGGAAAGTGTGCCCTCTGGTAGGGCCAGCAAAGTCAATGTGAATCCTGGACCATGGGCCCCTAGGACATTCCCATTCCTGTTTGGGAGTGAGAGGTGGGGCAGGCCTGACTTCCTGACAATTGGGACAGGATGCAACCCAGTGTTCAACCATTTTGTCAATACCTGGCCACCATACATAACTCCTGGCCAATCCCTTCATTCAGACAATTCCCGGATGACCCTCTTGTAACATTTCCAAAACCTCTTTTTGTAGTTTTGCAGGAATAACCACCCTGTTACTCCACAAAATACATCCTCTTAATACAGATAATTCAGTTTGCCTGGATTTAAAAGGTTGGGCAAGTTGAGGTAGATCTTGAAGAGGCCAACCTTTCTTAATTCAGCCTATAACAGGAGCCAATACAGTGTCTTTGGCAGTCTCTCTGGCAATCTCAGCAGCGTGTACTGGAAGCTTGGCAACAGTTTCTAGAAAAAAGGTGTAAGTCTCAGGAGCAGGATCCTCAGTGTGTGAAGGAAGTGGGCAGCGACTCAAAGCATCTGCATGCCCAATGTCTTTTCCAGGCTTGTGGCTAAGTTTGTATGAATATGCAGCAAGAAATTCAGTCCACCTCAGCATTCTTGGTGACAGGATCGTGGCTTGGTTTGTCCCCTGCCACAATGCCTAAAAGAGGTTTGTGATCTGTGACAATAGTAAATGTTCTCCCATATAGATACTCATGGAATTTCTTGACAGCTGCAACAATTGCCAAGGCTTCCTTGTCCAGTTGGCTGTAGTTTCTCTCTGCTTTAGTCAAGGTGCGAGAGTAAAATGCAATAGAGGCTTCCCTTCCCCTGGGAAGCATGTGGCTCAACACCCCCCACTCCAAAAGGGGATGCATCACAAGTCAGTACAACAGGCAAATTCTCAGAGAACTGTATCAGTTCAGAATCAGAAGTGATTTGTCTCTTAATAGTGTTAAATGCAGCTTGTTCTCTTCTGCCCCAGACCCATGCAGACTTTTTGTCTAGTAATCTGTGTAGTGGTTCTGCAATGGTTGCCTTCTGAGGTAGAAACATGTGATAAAAGTTAATAAGTCCAAGCAAGGCTTGCAAATCTGTTTTGCATTTTGGTCTAGGGGCTTCTTTGATTGCTTGAACCTTGGCATCTGTAGGGTGGATGCCATGCTTGTCAATCATGTAGCCCAAGAACTCAACCTTGTCAGTTCTAAGAGTGCATTTTTCTTCCTTGACTTTTAACCCCGCTTTCTTGAATCTGGTAAGGACTTCTCTGAGTCTCTCTTGTAATTGAGTGTCATTTTCAGCAGAGATTAATACATCATCAAAGTAAGGCACTACCCCTGGCAGCCCTTGGAGCATCCTTTCCATAAGGCTTTGGAGGATGCCTGGTGCCACGCTTACTCCAAACTATAACCTTTTACATTTGAAGGCACCTCTATGAGTCACAATGGTTTGGGCCTCTGCAGTGGCATCATCAACTGTTAGTTGTTGATATGCCTGGGCCAGATCCAATTTGGCAAAGACTGTACCCCTGCCAAGTGAATGTAATAAATGATGCACCACTGGAACTGGATATGCGCTCTGTTGAAGCTGGTTCAATGTCCCCTTATAGTCTCCACAGATTCTTACTGACCCATCAGTCTTGACTGGTGTGACTATGGGTGTCTCCCATCTGGAGTGGTCAGTGGACTCTAAAACTCCTTGAGCTATTAGTTTATCTAATTGTGCATCAATTTTTTCCTTTAAGGCAAATGGGACCCTTCTGGGCTTTAAACGGATTGGTGGCACCTTGGGATCTAGACTGAAAGTACTTGCCTAATCCGTCGCTGAAGATCTTTGGAAACTCAGACTTCAAAGCCTCCTCCCATTCAGTGTTGCTCACGTGATTGATGCCAGGCACCTCGATGCCCAGTGGTTTGAACCACTCAAGTCCCAGCAAACTTGGGCGATCCTTGTCCATGATGGTCAGGGGTAGGCGTTTGGTGTGGCTTTTGAACTTCACGTTGAATTCTCTTGTTCCAACTACTGGAATCTTGTTCCCTTGGTAGTCTTTAAGAGTCAGTGCTTGCTTCTTGAAGTGAGTCTTCTGAATGTTTGGGAGTAGTTTGTGAATAGTGTCCCATGACACCATAGATAGATATGAGCCTGAGTGCACTTCCATTTGGCAAGGCCTTCCGTCAATGAATACCTTGACATGCACTTTTCTGTTATTGATAGAAGATGAATGACCAATAGTTACTGTCTGATGAGTTTCATTCTTCTCCTTTGCTTCTGTGCTGCGCCCCATTTTCTCACTGAGGTTGTTTGGTTTGAATTCTTTGTCTTTGTTTGCAGGAAACTTCCTTCTGTTGGGTGGAGTTCTGGATGCTTTGCAGACTCTTGCTAGGTGTCCTCTTTTTTCACAACAGAGGCAAATGGTGTCTAAAAACTTGCATTCAGTTCGGGGGTGGCTTCCCCCACAACCTCTGCAGTAGAAATCTTGCCTCTTTCTTTCCAGGTCTTTCTTTTTCCGCTCCATTCTGAGTCTGTAAATTCCCTCTTCCACCTCACTGCAATCTGACTCAGAATCTAGGTCATCACAATGGTTTGTGGTAGACTTTTCCCCATCAGAATGGTTTGTGGCCCTGTTCATCTTCCTCATGGCTGCTGCTGAGGACTTGGTAGCTTCTGCTGAAGAGGCTTCTTCTATGGCTTCTTTTAGCGTGATCTTCGGTTTCATTAATAACTTGCTCTGTAACACCTTGTCTTTAAGGCCCAGAAAAAATCGATCGCACATGGCCTCTTCTAAAATGTTAAATTCACATGCACCCCCAATGTCTCTTAAACTTGCCACGAAGTCGTTTACGTTGTTGTTTTCCTCCTGATCACGACGGTAAAACTTGTGTCTCTTAATGAGGCACGATACTTGTGATGCATAATGGGCTCTTAACAGCTTTTCTAAGTCAGGCCAGTCCATTACCTTCATGTCTGCAGCTCCCGCCAATGGCTTCGCCATCTTGAAAACTGCCAGACCGCAGTACGTAAGAAAGACCGCCCTCTTCTGCTTTTCAGAAATGTCGGCTAGATCGTTTCCTTCCAGATACATTTGGAAACGATCTGCATACGACTCCCAGTCTTCTGCCGTCGGATCGAACGGGCTGGGGGTGTTCAGCGCAGCCATCTCGCTCTTCTTCTGTTCCGCGTTGCCTTCTCTTCAGGGAAGATCCCACCTTCGTCGCCAGTGTTAAGTTTGCATGAAGAGGCGGACACGGAGTGCTTCAGCTCTTAAGTTTATTGTGACTTTCAGCTCAGAACGGACCCGCTTTGGCTGGGCTGCGGCTGCTACTTAAAGCCAGCAGCCGCAGTTGACAGCCAATCAGAGTGCAGGGTTTTTCCCGCACTTTTAAACCAATCATTTCTAACACTTTACAAGAACAGTTCAAACTAAACCAATGACTTCAAACCTGCATACATAACACTCACAACTTCTGAAGGCAAGATGTTCCACTGGTTAATTGTCCTCACTGTTAGGAAGTTTCGCTTTAATTCCTGCTTGTTTCTCTCCTTGATTAGTTTCCATCCATTGTTTCTTCACTTGCTTTCTGGTGCTTTGGAAAATAAGTTGACCTCCTCCTCTTTGTGGCAGCCCCTCAAATACTGAGACACCGCTATCATGTCACCCCTAGTCCTTTTCTCTAGACAGAATTTGTTTGTTTGTTAGTTTCTTAGGTCTACAATATCCCACTTTCCATGTACTAGGAAGAGAAAAGGCTTCAATTGAAGACTAAATTTTGATTGTAAAGAGCAGAAAGATCTATTATGAGATTGTCACAAACACTGGTTGATACCTGGCAACACACAAAGCAGTTAGCAAGGTACGCAACGTATTTGCTACTAGGACAGTGCTGCCTTTATAATCCTTCTATTTGCTATATATGTTTGCCATGAATACACTTTCTTCTCTCAAAGTGCTAATTAAATTATGTATACACTGTCGTTAAGGGGATAAATGCCTGGGAGAAATTATGAAGAAACCATTTAAGATTGCCCATAAATGCCCAAAGGCATGTTTCTGCCACTAACTCTGCTTTTGGTTTCCTGGAACTTGTTGATGGACTGGAGGTCCTCTTAAAATGAAATGTTCACTCACCCCAGAGAAACTGTGTAGTAGCATGGAAACGCAGACAATTAGTGGTCCATGTTTTACAGTTGATAATAAATATAGGGAAGATAGGCACAAAACAAAAGAACTAAATGAGACTAACCATCATCAGTCTCCAAAACAAGTCTGCATTTGCTATTTTTGACCAACCGTTCACTTGTAAGCAATCTACAAATATGGCATAAGAAGTTAATGCAACATCCTATAACAGGGATAGGTAACCTGATGCCAGAAGACACAATGCTGGCCTTACTCATTTCTATTGCCTTCTATCTGCCTTCCTGCCCCCACCTGGTTTTATATATCATACATTCTGTTAATTAAGCAATAATTCTGTTAATTAAACAATACACAGTAGAGGATTACCTATAGAATCTGTACTGCACCCTATTCTTCAATTGGAAACCTGCTCAGTCATGTCAGAAAAATGTGTAAAAGTAAATTATGAGCTGCGGTGGTGCAGTGGTTAGAGTGCAGTACTGCAAGCTACTTCTGCTTCAGCTAGCTGCCTGCAATTTGACAGTTCAAATCTCACCAGGCTCAAAGTTGACTCAACCTTCCACCCTTCTGAGGTGGGTAAAATAAGGACCCAAATTGTTGGGGGCAATATGCTGACTCTGTAAACTGCTTAGAGAGGGCTGTAAAGCACTATAAAGCGGTATATAAATCTAAGTGCTATTGCTATTGCTAAACCAGGCTGGTAAGGAGTGATGGGAGGCCATATCATCTATCTCTTTGTTCTATGACTATCTGGGCTCACCATGACAGATACTTTGTGAGTAATTATAAGCCTCCATCACAAATGACCCATTTTGTCACTACCCACAATAATCTTTCAACATCAGCCCATGGTCCCAAATATTTGCCTACCTTTGCACTGGCTAAATTTGTTCAAGACAATAATTATATCCCTCATAATAGTTCTGACTCTATGGTCACAAACAAAACTTAATCAACAACCATGATCAACAAGAGAAAAAAGGTCAAAACTGAATAGGCAATAAGATGAGAATGAGCAGCTTATCAGCAATAGTAAACAGAACAGAATAATACACTTCAGTGGTTGGATTGGATTCTAATAAAAATAAATTAGTATTGACAGAGCAAAACAAAAGAGGTGTGAATGGAGAGATAAAACTAATTATTGCATTAAGGTCTAACTACGTCAGCATGACGTTACTCTGCAACCTTTTACCAAAGAAATAATCCATAGAATAGCTGAATAATAATGGAAATACTGTAATATCACTGTAACAATTTTACCAATTTATTGTTTACAAAATATTCTATGGAATATAAATATGACACCATTGCATATATATGCTACAAAATCTTGTTACAAATTTAAATGCTGCAAAAATCAACAAGAACCTCCTTCTGGGACGAAAGGATGCCTTGACAAATAATATGTTACAGTAATATTTGCAACAAATATTTAATGGCATTCAGTACAGCAGGAAACCATTATTTTCTTTGTATTTATTCATATTCATATCTCATGCCATTATAATTATGTATGTATTAGACAAAGTGCTTCTCAAATGATAGAATGAGTTAAAGAAAAGCCAACAAATTGCTTGGCAAACCCTGAGATATTTGAAACGAGGACTTAAATTGTACGGTTGACCAGGACAACTCTGAAACCTTCACAAAAAAACATAAACAGCACCACTACCAAAGTTGTAAACAGTGTTAACTATCCATGTTGCTTGTTCGCCCTCATAAAGAGGATTCATTCACGTCCATTATTGTCAAAGGTTTTCAAATAATTTAGGAAAAAAGTTAATGAGATTTCAACAACTACAACCATGAATCTATCACAACTCTGTTTACCTCAATATTCTGATCCTAGTTTGCCCTGTGAAGTGATGTTCTTTGGCCTATACAGATAGTCCTTGACTTACGACCACAATTGAGCCCAAAATTTCTGTTGCTAAGCAAAGCTGTCATTAAGTGAGTTGCACCCCATTTTACAACCTTTTTTGCCACAGTTGTTAAGCAAATCACTGAAGTTGTTAAATTAGTCGTTAAGTGAATCTGGTTTTCCCCTTTGACTTTGCTTATCAAAAGCTAGCTTAGGAAGGTTACAAATGGTGATCACATGACTCCAGGACAGCGCAACTGTCATAAATACATGCCACTTTCCAAATGTTCAAATTTTCATCACATGACCATGGGGATGCTGCAGCGGTCCTAAGGGTGAAAACGGGTCATAAAGTCATTTTTTTTCAGTGCTGTTGCCACTTTGAATAGTCACTAAACAAACGGTTGTAAGTTGAGGTCTACCTGTATTATATTTCTGGGGGGTCTCTTAAATGCCAATCATGGACTAAAATTCCAAAGTCCAGCTTATGACCATTTTGAGGCATTTTGAAGTAAAAAAGAAATCACATAAATCTTAAATGGGCTTAATATAGTTTTGGGAATATACCATTTTCCCAATATTCCTGCCAAAATTAACAGTGGAAAAATCCTGAAAATTCTCGGCTGGACTATACTCAAGATCACCCCGCCCGTTTTGAAGTGGCATCTCAATCCCTGTAGCCCTGACATTCACAGCATCAACTATGACACCAGACAACAAAAGTTGCCACTCTACACAACGAGAGCTTTCAAAGAATAATGTTCAGGGCTGCTCCATGCCATTTTGCAGCTTAGCCTTCTGCCTACACCGTATAGCGTGCAGAAAGTATGAATGCAGCCAATTACAGTGTTTGCTTCAGTTTTTAAAGTTGAGTGTCAACAAGCACACAGGCAAGGACTTCTCGGGGTCCCATCGGTAAGTCAATGTCGGCTGGCGGTCCCCCGGCGACGAGCCTATTCTGTCGCGGCCCCTGACCTCTGGAACCAACTGCCCCTGGGGCTCCGCCTGGCCCCTGACCTCCGCACCTTCCACCATGACCTGAAGACCTGGTTGTTCGACCAATCCGGGCTGTGACCCCTCCCTGGGGCGGGGATGGTTTTTAAATTATCTTATTTTTTAAAAAATTTTAGATTTGTTAACTATTTTGGGCTTGTGGTCGGTTTAATTCTTTTTTAACTATTTATTGTCGCTGTTTTAGTTGTGAGCCGCCCCGAGTCCTCGGAGGTGGGGCGGCATACAAGTCCAAATAATAAATAAATAAATAAATAATAATTCTTGATAAGTGTTAGAGAACAATCATTCCTGACCCTATCTTCCATGTTTGGTTTTAAAAGAGAGAGTGGAATAAACCAGCATGGACTTGAGTTATTGCTTATGCACTTCCATATACCTACTGGTTCTCTCTCTCTCTCTCTCTCTCTCTCTCCTTCCCTCCTACCTTCCTTCTTCCCTCTCTGTCTCTCTCTCTCTTACACACACACACACACACACACACACACAAACGTCTTTTGTGTCCAGCAATTATCCTCTCCTTCAATTCTGCACACTCCAACACTCTGTCCAGTGGCCCTCAATTCCTCTAGCCAGCCAATGGAAGAGCAATTCCAAGAAAAGGAATCAGTCAGTCCTGTTGTTCACAACCCTAACCTTCATTTTTTCTCAACAAAAGCAGGAAAACCAGAGGTGGTATTCAGCAGGTTCTGACCAGTTCTGGAGAATCGGTAGCGGAAATTTTGAGTAGTTCATAAAACCGGCAAATACCACCTCTGACTGGAGATTTTACAGTATCCTTCCCCTGCCATGCCCACCAAGCCACGCTCACAGAACCAGTAGTAAAAAAATATGAATCCCACCATTGATCAAAACTTTCCCTACATTTGGCAGAAAAATGGCAAGAAGGAAGAAGCTACGACACTGGGTATCTTACCTTCTGGAGGTAGGCGGAAGTTCACACCCAATAGAAAGCTATCCTGTCCTACAGTTCTACAGAAAGCATTGCAAAATTATCACACTTACTCCTTTCCCTGGTGCGCACAGCATTAATCAGCCTAATTTTTCAAGACAGCTGCCTATCCCACAGCACTGTAGGGACACACACCATGGCACATATCTCTTCTACGTGTAATGCAGCACGTTCGTGCAAAAAAGTAACTTTGCATGTACTGTATATGGGTATGTGCATGTGTGTATAATAGCTATTCTTTTCGGCAAACAGTATATCAAATGGTTATATCTTACTTGCATCTGGATACCATCTGATTGTTGTATATTTACAAAACAATTAAGAATGGTTTGACACGGTTCTGGCAGTTCACACTGAGCAGAAACTACAGCCAGCTGTTTTCTGGGATGTGTCCAGAATAATACTGGGAATATAAGCCAGCAAAACTAATTTTGGCAAGGGCTGAAAACTGGATGTAGTCCAAACATATGAGTCTACAATCCCAATATGGGTATGAACTTTCACATGACTGACATTGTAATTTAAAGGGGTTAGAATGGCTTGGTTTTTAACTCTTTGTTTGCCACCCAGCACATTTAAACATTTCATGTTTGAAATGTTTAAATAAATATGTAACACCCGCCCCCAATGAAGGCTCAAAATAATAGACAATAAAAATAAAGCAAACATCCCTAAAACCACACTTCTCAAACACCATTGATTTGATTTGATTTGATTTGATTGGACTTATATGCCACCCTTCTCCCTAAGGACTTAGGGCGGCTCACAACATTAAAATATGAATACAAATAAATTAAATAAAATACTATTAAACATTAAGCCCAATAAATTTTAAAACCCACAAACTAATCTAAAAACAGTTAAAAAACCCATCCCACTCCACTTCAGTCCAGGCCAGATTGCTGAAAAAACCAGGTCTTCAGGTCGTGGCGGAAGGAACGGAGGTCCGGGGCTAATCAGAACCCCAGAGGGAGCTGGTTCCACAGGATGGGTGCTACCACAGAGAAGGCCCTACCCCTGAGGGTCGCCAGCCAACACTATCTGGCTGACGGCACCCCAAGGAGGCCCTGTCTGTGGGAGCGTACAGGGTGAAGGGATGTCGATGCTGGCAGGAGACGCTCCCGTAAGTAATCCGGACCCAAGCCATGCAGGACTTTATATGTTAACACAAGCACCTTGAATCTCACTCGGAGGGCAGCCGGCAACCAATGCAGCTCGCGCAGGAGGGGTGTAATGTGGGAGTATCGGGAAGGTCCCATCACTGCCCGTGCAGCCGCATTTTGTACTAGCTGAAACCACTGAGTGATCCTCAAGGGAAGTCCCATGTAGAGAGCGTTACAGTAGTCGAGTCGGGAAGTATCGAGTGCATGAGTGACTGTTCATCTCGGTTCAGGACGGGGCGCAACTGGCGCACCAGGCGAACCTGGGCGAACACCCCCCTGGTCACAGCAGAACATTATCTGACCATGTATTCTATTGCCTGGTGTCTGACTCCCATGGGGCCATGTACAAATCCTAGGAGTTTGTCTGAGATGCAATGAAGCGTTTGTTGGGAAATTCCTATTGTGGCTAATCCTACATTTGTTCAGACCTTGCTGCAGGGAATTTTTGCCTATGAATAGAGCTACCTAGATCTCAATAAACTCTTTATCTCTTAAGTGCTGACATTTGGTGAGGACTATTAAGAAAAGTGAGGGCTACTTTCCAAGAGCATGTTTCTCCACTTTTTTCATTCAGGGAAATATAATATTCTGCCTTTTAATATTTCTCAAAATATTTCATTCTTCTAGGAGAGGGGTGGGTGCTAACTTTCTACACCACAAAAACCACACACCCTCTGGTCCACAGAAAAACCTCTCTCCACAGAACCAGTTCTGCTGCCCTATTACATCCAATCACACAACAGAACAGGAAAGCAGATTATGTTATGAGTCCTATCAATTAGGAACGTACATCTGGTGGGACCATGAAAAAGGGCCTTCGTGCTGGTGGCCCCTTCTCTATAGAACATCATTTCCCGCAAAGTAGGGTTGGCCCCCACCTTGTTGCTTTTCCAAAAGGCCTAAAGACATGGTTTGGTCACAGGCCTGGGGACCACAAATGGAGATAAAGTTGATCAAGTGGCTGATTTGATTGTGTGCTGATGCCATGGTGGTGACTGGGGGCTATGGGTTGAATGCAATGGTGGGCTGCTGGATGGTCGGTGAGGTTTGGGCTAACCCCTTGCTGTAATCTCTGGCGGGGACCACCCACCCACCCTTGTGCTATGCTTTACCTAAACAACTAACTTTTTCCCACCCAGGCTGCCCAAGCGAGTTCTGCGCTGCCCTGCTGTACTCACCAGAGCTGCCTGAGTCAATTAGCTGCCTGTTTGAAGCTGTGTTGCAGCCCCAAAGCAGCACGCACGAAGTGAGTGCGTGCACATGCGCTTACAACCAGTGAACCCCTTGTCAATTAAAGTGCAGCCACCTACCTCTGATGTCACCCTTAGTCATTCTTCTCATGAAACTAAACATACCCAACTCCAGCAACCGTTCTTTACATGTTTTAGCCTCCAGTCCCCTAATCATCTTTGTTGATATCTTTTTTACATCGTGATGACCAAAACTTGATGATATTCAGGGATATGTTAAACAGAAGGAGGTGGGAGACATGTATATTTCCTCATATTTATCCTGGGACATGTATATTTGCCTTCATTCGTGATTGTTTCTTAGTCCCTTTCTTTGTGGGGTGCCCTTTCTGTTTAACATATCCCTAAGAATGAAAGAAGCATTAGGAAAGGATACAGTAAAAGGGTTACAGTTATTATCCTTTCCATCCAATCATACTGCAAGAAAGACACAGTCTATATTCCATATATTCTCCTGCAGAACCTGTGAAAACTACAGCATGATGGGAATTACAGCTCATCTTAGTTACTCTACCGACACCTAATGCTCATAGAAGTCACTGCAGTTTTTGTGGCATTTGCAATTTCCTTATTCCTCGGGCTGAGATTCATCCAAGATCATCCAGCTGGCTTTGTGTCCGAGGCAGGACTAGAACTCAAGATCTCCAGGTTTCTAGCCTGATGACTTAACCGCTATTAGCTTTTAAATTTTTTAAATACTGCACTTTAAATACTGATCCAGTATATATATATTTGCATTCCTTATAAATAAATAAAATCAAGTACTTTCATCTTATTTGGGATTAATAAATGTGAGAGAAACAAATCCACACATTTCTCTTATAAAAACACAGTGATTTATTTGCATTTCAAGTTTTTGTTATCCAATATTTTTTTTAATTCACATTCTTAAATTTGAGTGCTTGTTTTGCATTTTATATTTTTTATAGCTTTTCCAACTATTGAGTTAGACACACGTTATTTAATTAGAAAACAAATTGTACGAAGACTAGTTTACCCACAATATTGGTCTCCTTCAACGTGGCCTCCTTTAATTCTGGTGGTGCAATATATAAACCTTACCAATAGCCCAACATTCCTGTGGTTAAGTGAGACATTTGTTAAGTGAGTTTTGGCCTCTTTTATGACCTTTCTTGTCACAGTTGTTAAGTGAATCAGTTGATAAGTTAGTAGCCCAATTGTTAAGTGAATCTGGCTTGCCCATTGACTTTACTTGTCAGAAGGTCAAAAAAGGTGATTATTAGGACACTGCAACTGTCATAAATATTATTAGGACACTGCAACCATCATAAATATGAGCTAGTTGCCAAATGTCTGAATTTTGATCATGCGACCATAGGGATACTGCAATGGTCATAAGTGTTAAGAACAGTCATAACCCCCTTTTTTCAGTCCCGTCGTAACCTTGAACTGCTATAAGTAGAGGACTACCTGGACTTTGGACCTGTGATGTGGAGGTATGACAGACAAGAATAAGACATCTCTCTCAGTGGAGGTGAGAAAAATCCGAAGGAAAAAGGAGATTTCTACAATGCCGTTGGTAGCGCTAGAATGAAGAGATTGCCCTATTTGGCCAAGAATTTGGTTCTTCTGTATCTTTTAATGTGGGGCTAGGTTTTTGCAACCTGGAGAGACTACCAACTTCTACCCTCAAAACAACTCTATAGGGCACTGCAGATCAGAACAACTAGACACAAGGACATCACTCTATTAAACAACTAATTCCCACAACAGTCAAACTATCTAGAAAGGCAGTACTACCATCATTATTCTCATCTTCCCTATTACCCATCTCCTTATCTTCTTTTGACTATAACTTTGTTGCTTGTATCTTATGATTTATATTGTTTACTTAGTATCCTAGCATGATTTATGTTGATTGCTTATTTCAGGGGTATCTTACACAGGCCTGTGGGCTGGATGCGTCATGCACTGGCCATCCCCACCCGGGGATTTAGAAAAGGGGTGGGGGGAGTTGCGATACATCATGTGACAACAACATATTGCGAGTTTGACATCCTTGGCTTATTTAGTATCCATGACTATCACTAAGTGTTGTATCTAATAATGTTTTGTGATATGTGCATTTTTCACAATGACTATCGTCATGATCTATCACTATTGTTGTATGTACACTGAGGGCCTGTGCACCGGACACAAATTCCTTGTGTGTCTAATCACACTTGGCCAATAAAGAATTCTATTCTATTTCTGTTCTGTTCTGTTCTATCCTATCCTCTCTTTCTTTATCTTATCCTATCCTATCCTATCCTATCCTATCCTATCCTTCCTTCCTTCTATTCTATCCTAACCTTCCCTATCTTATTCTTTCTTTCTTTCTTTCTTTCTTTCTTTCTTTCTTTCTTTCTTTCTTTCTTTCTTTCTTTCTTTCTTTCTTTTGTATTCTATTCTATCCTATTCTATCCTATCTTTTCGTTATCCTATCCTATTCTTTCTTTATCCTACTCTATCCTATCCTATATTATCGCCGGTGAAGCTGTCAATCGCTTCCGTGCAATGCCGAGCAAACAGTACCTACTAGTACGGCACTATTTGCGGAAGGCGTATTTACAGCAGGTCAGCCCTTCTAAACCCGGGAGAGGGGGCGTGTATTCACACGTCAGCGTCTCCCTTCCACCCTCCTCCGGCGGTAGGCAGATCCCTGGACCAGTGCGCATGCTTCGAGCCTCCTTAGAAGAGATCCTTTCGAGGCGGGTGGATCTGGACTCGGCGACTTCGCGTGTTCCATGGCGAGCGAGGTAAGGGAGACGCTTTTGCATTGGAGCTTCAGAACTTTCCCGCGAGAGCAAAGCGACCGCCTACGGCTCGAGGTGCCTCCAGACGAGCTTTGTGCTCGCCGAGGGCCGTGGGAAAGGGAGGGAAGAGGGGGCAATGGTGGCCCTGGGTACCAGCAACTTGCTTCCCAGCGCATCCAGACGTTTGCCAAAAACTTCACGGGGTTTAGTAGGGTTTCCTTCCAGTGGGCAAAGGGTCTCGTTCCGTTTTGTTTTGAAGAGCCCTCAGTTGTGCTGGCGAGACCCCCGGGTACAATTGTCGTATCTTGGACGACAAAAAGGTGGGAGAGGCGGTTTTCTTGTATGGCTTGCCTGCCATGGGATAGTCTAGAGCAAGGGTCTCCAACCTTGGCATCTTTAAGACTTGTGGACTTCAACTCCCAGAATTCCTGAGCTAACATGACTGGAGGAGGAATTCTGGGAGTTGAAGTCCACAAGTCTTAAAAGTGGCCAAGGTTGGAGACCCCTGCTCTAGATTTGGAGGTTCCGGAAGACATGTGTTTCCGTGGACAGGGACATGCAGATATTCGGGCATTTTAGCAGCCAAGTCCACGAATCCCAAGAACACAGCATTGTGTTTCTCCCCTCAGACCAAAAAAATAAATCACTGAGCTTTTACTTGATTGTGGTCTTTGTGTGCTATTCCCCCCCCCCACAACTTGGCTTGATTTGTCCTGATTTCTGCTTTGATTAACAGAACAAGCTTTCTAAATGCTTCAGGCATTCAGATTTGGTTTCTTCACACTATCCCTCTGTCAGATGGGTTCACAATCAATGCTAGATCAAAATATGGGGGCTTGCTTATTTCTGGGTTGGGGTATTACATGATCCTCACTAGTTATTTGTAAAGGCATACTTTAGAAGTGAATACATTCTGGGTTGGGATATTACTTTCTAAACATAATGGGTACTGCATTCTAAACATAGTATGAAAGTACTTGATAGTAGCTTGTCAACAAACCATGGTTAAGTTTCTGGGTTTTGTAACATAAAATTTGCATTCACACAAGCTTGTATTTGAGTATTTTTTTAACTTTGATCATTTTCTCAGTTTGCCTCTTAATTTTTTCAGCAGAAGAGGAGTCCATATAGGTGAAAAAATATTACTTTCAAATGAGTCTTGTGCTTCAGATTTCCAGAATATACCCATAGAGTGAGGAATTTGGGAGTATTGTAATATTTATTTATTCTATTTATATCCCGCCTTTATTATTTTTACAAATAACTGAAAGCAAAGAACATATCCAATACACCTTCCTCTTCCTATTTCCCCCCAAAATAACATCCCTGTGAGGTGAGTTGGGCTGAGTGAGAGTGATTGACCTAAAGCCAGCTTTTGTAGCTTAAGGCTTAAGGCAGGACAAGAACTCATGGTTTCCATGTGTGAAGTTTGTAATCCCTACTGAGATTATTGCATATCCAATTTATGTGTTCAAGTTCCTGCACAGCTGGGCAGAGTGTTTGTTCAAACCAACCAATATAGCAGTTGCAGAATAATGAAAATTACTCACAGAATATAATGCCCTGTATTTCATTACAATATTTGCTTCCAAGTGTTTCTTTGCAGTTGTTACAGTGAATCTTCAGAGGTTCAGGATTCCAATTATCAATTTAACATGGCTTGGACATCTTTTATTTCCCCTGAGTAATATGGTGTTTTAACTAGTTACCAAAAACAATAGACTATATAAAAATACAAAAATGACAAATTTTCTGCAGCTGTTTAAAAAACTGATTTATTGCTTAATACATCACATTTATTACTCTAGCCTTTTGTAATTTCTAATTGCTAACAATGCATCTTAGAAAATACTTTAAAAACTTTACTCTGTTATGGAAAAATTGCTTGAAATTGACCTGTTAGCCAGTATAAATTAGGAAATTAGTGCTTTGTTCTCAAATCAGAAATTCTATATAATTTCAGAGCCTAAATTCTTACAAAACATACTTTACTGTATTATCACATGGATTTATGCATAATACTTTGATCATTTATGCTTATACCTTTTTTCATGAATGCATAGTTGGTAAAGATAAGGATGCTGGAAGACTGCAAATATTTTACTTGGCATCATGTTTTTGAACCTTGTTCCATAAAAAATGAATTGGTTTCTGTCTTACGATATATTTTGCAACTTTGTGCATTGCAGTAATAATTGAACAAACTGTTCAAGACAAAGCTTAAATCCAGATTAAAAAGGACAAGTGATAGTGCTATGGAATTTCTTCCACATTTCCCACTCCAAACGACATTGGCAAATTAAGAATTTTTCCCTCTGTCTAAACATCTAGAGTGCTTGTGATTTTGTTAGAAGTGAAGGTCTATTTTCAATTCTAGGAGGATCTCCAAAATTCCAGGAATCAGCAAATGTGAGTCTCGAATGGAAATGCTGGGATTGATTCCAAGATTTAAATGTGACCGTCTCCATTGAATTCATTACATAGAAAGTTTCTTCTCTTCTTTAGGTTATCAAATGTAAGGCAGCTGTTGCCTGGGAGGCAGGCAAACCACTGTCCATTGAGGAGGTAGAAGTCGCTCCTCCAAAAGCCCATGAAGTTCGTATCAAGGTAATGAATCAAGGGTTGAATTTTAACAGATCTGCACACATGGGTGGAGTATCCATTGCAGCTACTCTTAATTGCCAATGCGAGACTGATATTTTCGGAGACTATTTTTAGGCTTTACAATTCTTGCTTTCCATGATAAATGATAGAATCCAGTAATAGAATTGGTAATAACAATTGTAAGTATTTAGTAGACTATCCATGAAATCCTGTTGCAAAATATATATATAGACCCTTACAACTTCTTTGAGACATCTTTATCTTGACTTGGTGACCTCCGGATGTATGACTTTCAGAATTCTCAGCCATGGGTTCATCTAGTGGAGGAACCTATCTCAACAGCTATCAAATGTGTTTTGATGTAAGGAATAGACTAGACATGAACTTGAAGATGCTACAGATTTCAGTAATGATCATATATTGGTGCTCTGCTTCACATACTGTAGGCCAAAGTTCCCACCAACCTTTTCAGCTTTGTGGACTGGCGGGAGGACGAGGGGATGGTTCCATGTGCCCGCCATTTCCATGGCCCATTTCTGAAAGGCTCAAGGCCTGGTAGTGGGCCATGGCCCAAGGGTTTGGGATTCCTGACATAGGCTATTTCAATGAACTGAAAAAAGGTCCCTGTCCTCCTTGATACAGTAGATGGGCTAAGGCTGAAAGATTTGATGTTGCATTTATATCTCAGTCCTTTCCAGGGAACTCAAGAAAATGCATTGGTTTTTTCTTTGCTTGTTTTATCCCCATCGCTGATCTAAGAGAGAGGTTAAATTGAATGGTAGACATGATTGAGAGGTAATATGAATTATGTCCTCACAGTTTCTGCTCTGCTGTTTGGATTCTAAATTATTTTTCTTAAACTCTGCAACAGAGGGTCCTTAAGGTTGCCTGCAGAAAAGCAGTTTGCCCTGGGGATTGTTTTAATGTCTAAAAACATAAGCTGAATCCTGGAAATGTTCTGTCTTCCTCTGTACAATGATTCATTGTAACTTCCTAGATTATTGCTACTGCAGTGTGTCACACTGATGCGTTTACTCTGAGTGGCGCTGATCCGGAGGGGAGCTTTCCTGTAATCCTGGGTCATGAAGGAGCAGGGATTGTGGAAAGTGTTGGAGAAGGAGTGACTAAATTTAAACCAGGTACGAAGTTGGGTCTCTTGATGTTCCATCAAGAGGAGTAATAGCATAATAAAAGGAATAAGGTTATATTACATCCAAAGGAGCCTTGGTTTTCTTCAGTCAAGCATATTAGATGGCATGATTATGAAATTGTTTAGGCTGCTTGATCTCTGCCTCAGGTTAGAATAGGTTATGCCTATTCCTCAAATTTTTGTAAGGTTATGTGAGTCCTTGCCTGGCACCAAGTATAGAGAAGATGAGAGAAGGCCGGCTCCGCTGGTGTGGACATTTCCTGAGAGCAGCACCTTCCACTGTTGCCAAGACTGCCTACCAACTAGAAGTCAATGGCCGGCAACCTCTCGGGCACCCAAAACAGAGATGGCAAGATACCATCAACAAAGATATGCAAGCCATGGTCCTATACCTTGTACCTGTACCTTGTATGCTGACCATACAAAGTGGCATTCAATGATCCGAATAGCGGATCCTGCACTTGCGGGAATATGCTAGGAAGAAGAAGATGTGAATCCTTTGCCTGCATGATTTTTTATTTTTATAAATAAAACTTCTAGCACAAGGTGGGCGATTTGTGGCCTCCCAGAATCTTCCAGATAAAAATGCATACTTTTTCTATTTCTTTGGTTTGCAGAATATGCAAAATCGATCCACTGAGTTTAACACATTTTATTTTTAAGGCAAAAACCAGAACCACTCAAATAGGGAATGGAGAGAAGTGAATGATCTGTCTCACCTCTTTTTTTATTGTGTTCCCCAACACATCCCCTACAGTCCTTAGCCGCTCAGAATAGAGAAATGTATAAATAGAGGAGTTCCAGTTTAATACACTGTACTTTTGATCAGTTGAAATTATTTTCTGTTTTTCAGGAGATACGGTTATCCCTCTATATATTCCTCAATGTGGCGAATGCAAGTTCTGCTTAAACCCTAAAACAAATCTCTGCCAGAAAATAAGGTTGATGCTTTTCATTTTCTTACCTGGTTTGTGGGTTATAGTAATCAAATAAGATTTATTAACTTTTTGGCAGAACTGTGTGTGTGTGTGAATTCAACCCTGTATGTGTGCACACTTGGCTTATCAGGTGGGACAAGGAGGGGTTTGATATATTTTGTCAGTGCCAGGTTTATACAGACAGCCTGTTCCATAGACCACAAATGTTTTCTTGGCAATGAATGAAAGTTTTCATTGCTCCAAATCGTTCTTTGCCCTGTTGTGTCCATGGATGGGGATTTATAATCCAGATCACCTGAGGAAGGCTAACTCAAATGTACACTCATTGTTCGTAGTGTTCCTTTCCTAAATGCTCTGGTATATACTGAAGATGAGAAAACTGGAAGACTCTTGTTTCCTATTGGATTTCCAGTTGAAGGATGATTTCAAAGCTTCAGAATTCCTTCAAAACTCCTGTGTCTGAACAGGATGTAGAACTTAAATGAGGACTAAGTTTGTTGGCAGATGGATGGATGGGTTGGGTGGATGGATGGATGTTGAATTGAACCTTGATGCTCTTTGAGCTTGTTTACTTGCAGACATTTCATTGCAGGTAATATCAATGCCTTGATCATCAGTGAAATAATATGTGTAAGGCAACCTAAAACTTGTAGGATCCTTCCCACAACAGTTATGTTAATTATAGTTAAATTAAACTTAATGCTGATAAAGATTGCATATGATCGATGAGATTGGAGTGACTGTAAGCCCTAGGCCCAAGAGATTTCTATAAAGAGAGGTCACGAGTTGGTTTTTAGCTTCCAAACAAAGACATTGGCCAAGCAAGGAAGTAGATTTTAGACGTAGGTTTGGTTGACATAAAGGGTTGAGCACTGGTTTGATTTACCTAGGAAGCAAGCCTTGCCTTTAAGAGTCACTTTGCTGGTGGCATATGGCAGTATGAATTCATTGGGGGAGATGAATTCCTTATTTGCATAAGATATCCAACTAACTGCTTTTTATTTGGTTTTATAGCTTATTGTTACAGACTTCTGCCTGCCCATTAGTGTTTATAGATATAATTTGGGATTGCTCTGGAAGACACAGTGGGTTCATGCCCACTATGGATTGCCTACCCTGTGACTTGTGGAATTGGCTACCATTGCCTGGGTTCACACAGCATGCTGAATCTTAATCCATGGTTTACACGTGGATTTTGTTTCATATAGTCTGCAAAGCTTATAACTAAATTTCATCTCGGCATGATGCGCCTAATCCAGATTTATGCTAACAAAAAACACAGTGCACCAAATCAGGGTTTTAGGTCTGTATTACAACCTGCCAATAACTTAATGGATTGTGATACATGAATAATATAATTTTCCCACTGCAGAGTCACTCAAGGAAAAGGGGTGATGCCTGATGGTACCAGCCGGTTCTCCTGCAAAGGAAAGCAAGTTCTCCACTTCATGGGAACAAGCACCTTCTCAGAATATACGGTTGTGGCTGACATCTCTCTGGCAAAAATAGACCCTTCAGCTCCATTGGACAAAGTCTGCCTGCTGGGCTGCGGAATTTCTACAGGTTATGGAGCAGCCTTGAACACTGCAAAGGTAGAACATTTGCTTCCTCTCAATTCTTTTTCTTTCAAGGTCATTTTAATCCTAAAGTAAGTGTGTGTGTGTGTTTCCTTCTCTGTGGCCAATAGCCCAGCCTTTCTTCATCTTGTGATTTCTGGCATTCTTGCTTTATACAAAAACACAGGTGTGTGTGGCCCAATTGGAAGAGGAGACACTGAATCTATAGTGGTAGAAGGCTGAGTTTTCCTCAGTAATTGTTTGTTTTAAAAAGATCTTTCTGCAGTGGTGGAAAATAGACAGCCTTGGGGACAATGTCATTCTTTCTCCTGCCTCTCTTATTTTACACAGGTAGACTAATAATGCTTGGCAATAAACCAGCTATTAATCCAAGTTAAGCGACTGCATGATAACTAAACTAAGAACAAACCATGGCTATGGATTGGCACAATGCTTTCTGCATATTTTCCTCATGGCCCAGAGTTAGAAGAAACCTAACCACAATATAGCTTAATAGTGATAAATGAACCTACACAAATTAACAAATTATATTTGTCAGTTTTAAAAACAGTACAGCTTGGCTTAGTCTTTTGGGGAAGCTTTGAACTTTCCCCGTGTAAGAATTATTTTCTGTAGCTTTCTTTCTCATGTCGTTAATTGACTTATCACATTTTCTTTCAGGTTGAACCTGGTTCTACCTGTGCTGTCTTTGGCCTGGGTGGAGTTGGGTTAGCAGCTATCATGGGCTGTAAGGTGGCTGGTGCATCCAGGATCATTGGGGTTGATCTCAACAAGGACAAATTTACCAAAGCCATGGAATTTGGGGCTACAGAATGCATCAGCCCCAAGGATTTCAAGAAGCCTATTCAGGAAGCCCTAGTTGAATTGACAGATGGTGGAGTAGATTACTCCTTTGAATGCATCGGGAATGTCGGTGTTATGGTAAGCACAATCTGAGGCCTCTTCTGTGGACCCACCAATTTTATTTTTATTAAAGCTTCTTCTAAATAAAAAACAAAGTGAAATGGGAAGATGCTATGTTAAGCATGGGTCTGCCATCTTATTTACAAGGATACTTCTTACAATATTGTGATAGTGCAGTATCTCTACTCAGTGCCTTGCTTGTAACTTTTTCCATCTCCCCAAAAAATAGGCATTGTATTGATAACCCTTTGGGTATGGGATTATTATAGCAATAGCACTTAGACTTATATACCATTTCACAATGCTTTTACAGCCCTCTCTAAGCAGTTTATAGAGTCAGCCTATTGTCCCCAACAATCTGGGTTCTCATTTTACCCACCTCGGAAGGATGAGTCAACCTTGAGCCGGTGAGACTCAAACTGCTGGCAGCTAGCAGAATTAGCCTGCAATACTGCCTTCTAACCACTGCGCCATCCCGGCTCTTGTTAACTGCTATTAACCCAGTTAAGAGCCTTGGTGGTGCAGGCTGTTAAACACCTAGCACTTAGCTCCAGCTGCCTGCAATTAGTGCAGGCTCGAATCCCACCAGGCTCAAGGTTGACTCAGCCTTCCATCCCCCCGGGGTAGGTAAATTGAGGACCCAAGATTGTTGGGGGCAATAAGCTGACTTTGTAAAAAATGCCACTGGGGGTGGGGGGCAAAAAGCCCTAGTAATAAGCAGGCATATACAATAGAATGAAGGCTATTGCTGAGCACGTTGGGTTGTGTTCCAAAGATTGTAAGCCGCCCTGAGTGTCCGGAGAAGGGCAGCATATAAATGTGAATTAAAAAAAAAGTTATTAACTGAGAATCTGCTAAATATTTGTTTTGTGATTGGCCACAATCTTATGTTAGCTATTTTACAAGAACATGAAGAATGTCTTCTCAGTATTCTAACTGTGCCCCCTCATTGAGTTGTGGCCTTTACTGTTTTTTGTATCACCTCAATGTGTTGTCTCATTTTCCCTTCTACATTCAACAGAGAGCAGCCTTGGAAGCATGTCATAAAGGTTGGGGAGTGAGTGTGATAGTCGGAGTTGCTGGCGCTGGTCAAGAAATTGCTACCCGACCATTCCAACTGGTTACTGGACGAACATGGAAAGGGACTGCTTTTGGAGGTACAGCTGTGCTGGGATACAACCACTGATGTTGCTGGGCTGGGATCTTCTCCGTTGCTAGTCTAGCTAGTACTTGGAAGTTGGAATTCCAGCATCTGGAGAGCTCCCCCAGCAAGGACTGTAGCATTTCTGTTCCACCCTCTTTTTATTGAAAAGAGGATATCTTCTCACTAATGTATTCTTGGTACCCAGCTTTGTGTGATATTAAAGACTACATATAGGTCTTTTAGAATGTGTTGGGAACTGTATGTGGATAGTGGAGAAAATGAGTGGTTAAAGTAGACATACCCAAAGTAAAAATATTTTTTCTTACATTCTGCCCAGCAAAATAGTATCTCCTCCATGCTTTTCCCCATTCTTCTCCAGCTTAAATCCATTAAGTTGAAACACAAAATTGGCAGCACTTTAAGTAATGATAGGTTGTTACTGGTTATACTCTCATGTTCTAAAAAAAAAAGGGTTCTATAACTTCTAGAATGTATAATCCAGTGGTGGTATTCTACCGATTTGACAAGTTCTGCTGAGCCGGTAGCGGTGATGAGCAGCGGAGACTGAACCAATTCTGTCTGCCGCTCTGCTGTTAGGCCCACCCACCCGCCTAGGCTCCCATACTTTATCCTCTGAATTTGAAGTGCAGCTGCTTTGCGCGGCACAGCAGAGTGTTGTGCGGCAGCTGCTGAAGTGACCAGGAGAGTGCAGGCTTGCAGGAGGTGAATTAGAACTCCTCTGCGCCTGCGCAAAGTGTGCATTTGGCGCGCACGCGCAAAGTGTGTGCACGCACACAAAGCGCCCACCAAGCCATGCCCACTGAACCATTGGTAAAAATATTTGAATCCCACCACTGGTATAATCCTTCTTAGATTATCTTCTATGTGAGATACATCATTTTTCAAACAACACACACATTATGTGGGGCACAACTCTTGTTTCTAAAGAAAATTAAATGTCCTTTCCTGCATTTAGTTACAATAAATATTAAGAGACTTGATTACTATTTTAGTTGTATGGCTGACAGTGGTTGAAGACCTGAGTTCTGAATTTTAAGATTCATTTTTGTAACTTTTAAATTGTTGCCTGATACTGCTGTAAAGATGGTTAATAGGAGTATTTTATCTTGTGCTGATTCTACATTAAGTAATATTTTTATTTCATGTCAGGATGGAAGAGTGTGGACAGCATACCGAAGTTGGTAACTGAATACATGTCCCAAAAAATAAAAGTTGATGACTTTGTGACCCATACTCTACCTTTTAAGCAAATTAATGAAGCTTTTGAACTTATGCATGCTGGAAAGAGGTAAGTGTTTTGCTGCATATTAAGTTTATAACACAATTTTATATAGGGCTTTTTTTAAAGAGAGAACCCCTCCTGAATAATTTTTAATTGGGTAGGACAAAGATTATTATTTAGTATTGCAACCTGTACAACTGGCATTCCTTTTCTTGTCTTTTTTTCTTTCTTTCTTTCTTTTTGATAGCAATATCAGGCTTCCCCCCCCCCCTTTTTTTTTAACCATCTCATGTTGCTTGGATCAACTCACTTCCTTTGAATGGGAAGCGATATCAGTATGCCAGTTTGGGTGCTGGGTATATTCCAAGGTTTTGAACTGACCCATTTAAAACTTTTCTTCTGATGTGGGAGCACAATATCTTCGGCAAGATGTTAAAGGTATCTTTGTCTATAGAAAAAACAGCTTGTGTTATACAATTTTATCCCATGGGCCATGAGTCAAAAAGAGGGCTGTGAAAATATCTATCAACCCCTCACATCCTGGACATAAATTATTCAACTTCTACCCTCAAAACAACGCTTTAGGGCATTGCATACCAGAACAACTAGACACAAGAACAGTTTTTTTCCGAATGCCATCACTCTGCTAAACAAATAATTCCCTCAACACTGTCCAACTATTTACTAAGTCTGCATTACTATTATTGCTGTCATCCTTCCTAGTACCTCTTTTCCCACTTATGACTATAACCGCATTGCTTGTATCTTTACAATTTATATTGTTTTGTTTCCTAGTATGATTTGATTGCTTATTAGTAACCTATGACTATCACTAACTGTTGTATTTTATGATTCTTGATGAATGTATTTTATTTTTCCTTTAACTACACTGAGAGCATATGCACCAAAGACAAATTCCTTGTGTGTCCAATCACACTTGGCCAATAAAGAATTCTATTGTATTCTATAAGCCTGAATGCCTCAGACGGGCAAGTGACCAGAACCTTCATTTTACATTTTAAACGTTATGTCTTTTCCTTGCAATCTTACACTGGGAAGTATAGAACAAGGGGAATTCAAACAGATAGAGGGGGCAAAGGGTGAGTTACAGAAAGAAATCCATTAATTTGAATGTTCAGTTGCACTTGATGGAAGGAATTGCAGAATGCATGGAGGGATACAAAATACTGTTATTTGTCTGAAATTGTGATGAATTTAAGATGATCTTCTGAAACATGTTGATAAAAAATGGTATACAAAAATCCTCCAGTTGGTGCCCTGTCAACCTCTCTTCTTTTCACTGGAAATGATGAAATAAAAACTGAAAATGGGATAAAAGAGTAGCTAGGAAAGAGTAGGTTTAAACTGTTGAGATTGATATGCAAATAAACTGCATTGCTGAGCATTATGGAATTGTAGTCCTCACCTCTGTAAAGTGCATAGGCTGGAGAAGGGGGATAAGAGTATTTTTGTATCGACTGTACAATTATTTGATTCATGATAGCGTGATTTCTCTTTAAGGTATTTTAAGTTTAGAATACAAAATACTTCTCTGTTTACCTCCAATAATTTCATTTTCTTCAATGTCTTATTCACCAGGAAAAATAACAGTCTTCTTGGTGATTATAAGCCAAGCCTTGCATAATTTGAGGAAAATACTTTTTCTTTCTAGTAAATACAATAAGAAATCTTACTTTTGTGGTACAATGTAAATAATGTATAATAGTTTTTCTTTTCACTTTTACAGCATCCGAACTGTTCTGAAATTTTAAAACGTCTGAAGAAATAATGTTTTATTCAACACACTTTTTGGAATAATTGTAATAATCAAGTTGGAACCTTGCCTCTGCAACTGAAAGCATTGATCATGCCTTAAAATAGCACACACCAGCTGTTTGTTTAATACTGTATACAATCTAACTTTTTCCATCTTAGTTGATCACGAAATATCAAACTGTAGATTGAACTGTTGGTTTATTTAAAATCAGAAACTATTGTTTAATATTTCTAATAATTAGGGTATTTCGCCCCTTGGAAAAAGAATGATTAAAACTTGTCATTACCTTATAAGATATATGTGTGAAGGTTTTTTTCCTTTCAGATTTACCCACAATTCAGGGATTCTGGTTTGTTTCAATAGAGATGAAGAAAGTCAAGCAAAAAAAGCCTTACTATAAACAAGGATTATGTGAATAGGCGGTTTGTGGTTTCCAAGAACAATTTAACTCTATGAATAAAGAACACGGCTCCAAGTTAGACCTGTTATAGCTTTTATTCAATGGGGGGAATAACAATAAGCAGAAAAGTCCCATCAATTGATCTAGATTACCTATACTCATGTATTTCACTGATATTTGCTCACAAATATGTTGCCTTCCAGCCTTCCCCATTGCCAATGTGAGATCACAATTCACATGAATTCTAGATTTCTCTGACATGATAAGACAGTTCCAGGGGCCTAAGATGTCAAGATTTTAAAAGCTGTTTCCATAAGATTACAAAGGAAACTATTTTTGCTAATTAGAACTGGGTTTCACCTTTGTTAAATCCACTGCTCCACAGTAATTTCAGGTGTGGCTTTTTTTTTTTTACATGTAGGGTACAATTCAAAAGGTTCCTTATTTTTCTGGAATGTTATGCTTGGAGTTTTGAAAATGTTATGGGGCATTCTGACAAATAAGCTGAGATAATGATGATTGGTTTTGTTGAGAACCTTTTGGGTTATCAGAAGTAAGGTTTGGTAGGAAATGTCTTCTAAGTAGCAGTTGAAACCTAAAGCTTCTTATCTCCTAGAGCTTTGCTGGCTGAGGAATTCTGGGAGTTGAAGTCCACAGGTCTTAAGGTTGCCAAGGTTGGAGACCCCTGTCCTAAAGAAAAGGTTCATCTCAATTAGCATAAGTAGTAACTGGTAAAGATGGATGTGAATAGCAAAATTACATGTGACAGACTGGTGCAGTAAAATTAACCTGCATTTTAAGCTTTAGACCAGATGAACTTTCTGTCTCCGCTTCAAAAGGTGGGAATGTTGGACCCATTGTGCAGTGACCAGAAATGTACTTCAAAGTACGTGCCAAATACTATTTTAGGTCATCGGAGATAGCTGATTTACCATAACCAAAATGTCAGGGAGAGTCATAGTCAATACTCTGACCCACTGAGGCTAATTTTTGCATCTGAGGCAGGACGGTTACTATAGTCTGAGCAGTTATTTGTTTTCTAAAAATGTCTTGGTATTTAATGTGTTTCAAGCTGTTGCTGGGGGGGGGGAGTCTGAGAAAATGAAAGGGAGTGAACTTGGTGAATGCACTTTGGACTACCATTGTGGGGAAACCAAGTTAATTTGTGTGGTGTAGAAAGTATAGGATTAAACTGGCATACAGTACATGGTTCTAATTTGAGGCTCTTTCGGTAAAGGCAACATGGAGTTCAACTATCACATCAAGCCATAATGTAGTTTGGGGGTTTTTTTTAGCTTTAAGGGGGTTTGTATGAAACCAACCAAAGGCTTGTAAATCATGGTTTATAACTTATCTCATCCAGCTGAGGTTTATTCAACTCAAATATATGAGTCTAGTCTAAAATAAAGCCAAAATCAGAAGTCGGCGTTGAAGTACATCTAAAATTTGGTTCTAGAAGCAAAAGTGCAAGTGGTGCCTAAATGACATCATTCCTCATCTGGCACATTTTCTCTGCTGCTGTTGGTCCCTATCTGAACTTGGTGGCTTTTCTGTTCTACCATTAGACTTCCTCGGCCTAGTCCCTTTGTTGCTGGTTTCCTTCCTTCTGATGCAGGCACCTCGATGTTCTGCCACATCATTCTCGCTTTAAAATTTAGGTCCACTTTCTGGAAATTTTGTCCTGATGGAACTTGGCAACGCTCAATGAGGTACAATGCTCTTCAGCTTTCTTTTAAAAGCCATGAAATTCCAGCACTCCTGACTTTCAGCAGTCTTCTGTCTGAGCTCCTCTTTGCCAAACCTTCATTAACAATGCGCCTATCTACCAATGCACCCTTTGCTATACTCACTCTTTTAGAATCAGCTTGTTTAAAGACTTCTGTCCCCCCACAAATGTCTTTTCCAGGCACCCAAAGAGTAAGCAAAGCACGACTCTCGGGGCAACTGCACATTTGTTTAGTTGCCCTGTCACAACTGCACTTCTTACATCTACACACTTACACACACACACACACACACACACACAAAAGAACAAACTCTAGGCCAACCACCCAGACTTCTAATCTCTTTTCATAAATAACTTATCCTTTTTGTCATACCTGTTCTAAACCTCCAAAGAACAATGAAGTCAGATACTGCTGATGGAAGCCGAGATCATTTAAACAGCTTACAATGATTTTATAACTAGCACAGAGCAGAAATGAGCATATTATGCCCATGATTTTATGACTTTTATTTGTCTTCATTTCTGTTGCTGTACTTCAACACTGAAGTAGGCACCAGAATAAAAAAAAATGTGGTTGAAAAATCATTCTCATTACAGAATACAAAGCTAGATGGAAAACAGCAACTGGCCAACAAAATGAAGCCTTCTGACACAACTATGGTAAATCTGTATAACCAATTCATATAAAGTATGAAGGGACATTATCATACTATCACCTTTGTTGCTGGTCTAAGGACCTTTGGGGAAAAGATGAATTATTTCCAGGACTATGAATTATTTGGACCATGAATTATATCCAAATCTTGCACATTTCAAAGGCATTATCTTTGCTACAACAGCTTGTCATGAAGCATCACATTGGCCAGTTGCAACAGCACCTTCACCTGGTTTGTCAAGTGCCTAAGAGCATTTCAGAAAAATAATTATGTGATAAAATGTGCCTTGGGAAACATGCAGCATCATATCTTACTTTCCTGTCCGTGGCTCAGTTCTCATTACCACTGGCAAAGTTTTCCCCTTTAATCTGCAGTGAAGCTGATTTCAGTTGCTATGGACTAAAAAGCAACCATTTCTGATCCAGTTCCTGACAGCTGCATGTCACAATCCCAAAGTATCACTTGGGGTACCGTGATGAAAACTTATCAAGTGAGCCCTACAGTGGAGAAATATTTGATCATGGCAATGAAGTCATATAAAGTCACAAATGTTACTATGCATGGTAGACAGGAATTCTTTGTATTTTTTTTTTCTATTTCAGGTGAAATAACAGTTTAGTAGTGGAATTTTAGAACCTTATTGGCTGTCAAGTGCTACCCATCTTAAAGCTGTAAGTTGGTAAAAGGTCAAACCAGGCAGGATCTCAGTAATTTTGGCCTCCCTGCCTCACTTCACGGCTTTTCACAGAGAACTCCTGGTCAAAGGCAAACTCTCTTCATTAACTAGCAGTTATTGTACTTCTATGTACAATTACAACACAGGCAACCAAAATGGTAGAAGGAAAGGCAGCAAGTTCTAGACTAGAGGGACTAGTACACAGTACTAGTTTCATTTGTGTAATAATAATGCAACCTCTGAGTTGTAAACAGATGAAAGCCTAGCCTGTTTAAAACTGCCTTTGCAGCACAAGCTAAGCAAGGATTGCCTTTGGAACAAGAAAAGTTCAAAACCTAAAGTAAGCTCTCACATTCACCATGAAAACATTGTCTTAGGTATACCAGCTGACAACTGTGGCAGTGACAAAATCATTTGTTTGTTTGTTTTTGCTGTTTTCTTTTGGTGGGTGGGAAGGAAAACAAAGGGGTGCTACTTGGAAATTCTTTTTAAAAGTTCAAACAGTGTTGGGGTCCTCTGCATCAGATTCTTCCAAGTTGTACGGTGCAGATTTGCATTTCCCTTATCTATAGGCAATGACAAGAAAACAGGTGACAAAATCCCCCTTCCATCCTGTACATTAGTAAAATGCATAGTACAAAATGCTCATTTCAAGGTCTTCACGTGGCTTATACTAGCATTGGGTCATGAAGTGAGGACGAATGCTATCCAACCGCCGGGTTAAGATGTCACACCCGGTATCTGTGACTAGGAGTGTGTGCTCAAACTGAGCAGACCGCTTGCCATCTCGGGTAACTGCAGTCCAGCCATCGGGCCAGGTTTCATCTTGCCACCCACCTAATGAAGACAACATAAACAGATTCAACAGAGAGAATGAACATATCACAACACATGCAGCTCCTGCAATTGTCTATGGAGATTCTCAAACATCCAGCCATGGTTGTCCCAAAGGTGCTTTTTCCAAAAGGATTTTTGCTTTGAAAACATTTCGCTTCTCATCCAAAAAGTTTCTTCAGTTGAAGAAGTTTCTTAGATGAGAAGCGAAATGTTTTTGAAGAAAAAAACAAGAAAGTTCAGCTGTCTTTTGGAAAAGCATCACTTTTGGGATAGCCTCATCAATTGTTCATTTTTGTAAAAAAAGAAAAACTTCAGCTTTTTATTTAGGCATACTGCATAGTGTGTGTGTGCATGTGTTGGGGGAATAAATATATATTAAAAAAACATTTTGGCCTGCTTTTCATTAAACAACATCTCTAGAAGAAGTATATTAAAGCCAATAGCCCTGCTATTTTCTCCCTACAATCATCTTGGATAAAAGCGAATATAGTGGAACATCGGGTCACGACCGTAATCCGTTCCAGGACTTCAGTCGTGACTCAATTTGGTCATGACCGGAAGCGAGACTGACTGCGCGTGCGCCTACAATTCTGCGCATACGCAGAAGGGGAAATTGCCACGGCTGTATTTGATTGGCACCTGAGGAACTGTTTGCAACGAGAAGCAACAATTTTCCAAAATTTTTGGTCGACACTCGCTTTGGTCATGAACAGAAGTGTTCATGATCCGAGGCTCCACTGTACATGACCCCCTCCTCTATTTTGGGAGGCAATTGTCCCCCACCCTCTAAGAATGGTCCCAACATAAGAAAATTCATTGGTGCTGTTCAGAAGCTACTTTTCAATCAATTCCCCAGAGAAGATAACCTTTAAGCACAGATTAATCTTTTAGCTAATGCTCATGTTTTTTTCCCAAGGTTTATTTTAATAAGCATGAGGAAAAACTCATTTCCAGCCCACTGATCATTAGAATAGTATTGCTATCTGAACATTTATTCACATATTCTACTCTGGCTACTACCCTGGTAATATAGACCATTTATAGGCTTCATATCTTTATTGTCTCTGCTTCCTTGCATTCTTATTAGTCTTTTATATACTTTAACAAATTATCTCCATGAAAAAATATGCAAAAGGATCTAATATTTGCCAATTTGTGGAAGTTTTTTTTTTAAAAAAAAGGGGGAAAGAGGCCCTCTTAACTCTCTTAACATGATGACCTCTTATAATTTTATTTACATACATGAAACTCAAAAGTATATTTAATAATTCAATTGTGCAGATTTTTTTAAAAGCAAATTGCCACTACGGATTTCTTAGAAATTAGTATGAACTGACTAGGGAGACTGTAAGGTAGTTTAGGCATAATATAAAAACAATCTTGGATACAATCTTTTGTACCTTGAAGAAAAAAAATGTAACAATGCAAAAAATATGCAGCAAGATTTCTGCTCAACAATTGGAATATACTTTGCATACAAGATAGCAGGTCGCCGGTGACTATGTTCATACATATAGCTCCCAAATTAATTTCAATAAATTTCTAGTTAGAGACAGAACTCCTTAGATTCATAACAACGTATTACCTTCACAGATCATTGGTTCTATCGTAAATGCATGGCCAGGCTTCATTACTCCAACAGCCTTATTTTCTGGAAAGCACAATAAAATGTTATCAGGAAATGATCAATTCTCACAGACAAGACAGGAATAAAATACAAGACAATGCTAAAGTACCACAGTGATACAGTAGTTGTTCACAAGTTTTTTTTAAAAAAAAATTCTTTCATTTACTGTAAAGTACTTTGGACAGAGGTATTGAATGCTGCATCCAGTATAAAATAATTCACCCAAAACAAAAAATACATAGGAGATAATGAATTTACAAAAATCCTTTGTAATTTCCACTTTCCTATCTTCCTAACTAAAATAAATTCTAGTTATTTCCTTCCTATCCAAATAAATATATGCATGCTATTGTTAATGTGTTTGTTTCTTTGGTAAGTGGGGTTATTATGTCTTGGGTTTTTTTTTAATTATTCCTGTAAGCTGCCCAGAGTCAGTTATATGTTGATATAACTGCCCAGAGTCAGTTATATCAAGGTTGACTCAGCCTTCCATCCTCTCAGGGTAGGTAAATTGAGGACCCAAGATTGTTGGGGGCAATAAGCTGACTTTGTAAAATGCCGCTTGGGGGCAAAAAGCCCTAGTAATAAGCAGGCATATACAATGGAATGAAGGCTATTGCTGAGCGCATTGGGTTGTGCTCCAAAAATTGTAAGCCGCCCTGAGCCTCCAGAGAAGGGCGGCATATAAATATGAATAAAAATAAAATAACAAAAATAAAATAAATATGAGATAAGCGACTACAACACAAGCCATATAACTAATTAAACAAAATACCTAGAATACACATATAAGTGAATATACATACTTGCTAAAATGTATATATTTATAAAGAGCAGGGACGAGATAAATAGCCCCACAATTTAATAATTAGTGTTTAAAACTTTCAATAAAAGCTACTCCACTTATAAAATAGATTTCCATCTGCATGGAACAATTCCACGCAGAACTGACAGAGGAAAAGACCTGCTTGGTGTTACCAAAGGATTAGTACAGTCACCACCTTTGTGCAAGTGAGGAAATGAACAAGAATCTACATCAAACCAAGGGAAATATATAAGAAGTTCCATAAATGTCAAAATATAGCATTAGCCTGGGTTTTTAAAGCAATTAACCATTATTTCATGAGTTGTTCCCCTACTTTAAGGAAAGAAAATAGACTAAGTACAATATATATCCACATCTCACTTCTCAGTCTGGCCTATGTTAACAGTCTTAAAACTTAACGATGTGTATAAAAGCCATGATTCTATCTGTAGCAAATGTGGGGAAATTTCATTATTTTCAATAAAATCAATATAAATTCATAATGTATTTACAGTTGCCACAAAGATAGAAGACATTCACTTATATGTGGATTGTAGGTATTTTATTCAATTAGTTATATCATTTATGTAGTCCCTCATCTCATGCAAGTGAGTCTGGGCAGCATACAAGAATAATTGAAAATAGAAAAACCCATGATGTAATAATCCCAGTTACCAAAGAAATGAGTATAAAATCCTTCACCGGCATCTGACATCTTACCTTGTGGTAAGATTTACAACAGGATACCATGCAATCTCATTTTACTATCATTCTCCACATCTTCTGCTGAGAAACACTTCCACCAATCAACCTGAATTATTACCTAGACTAGGTGAGAAGCAAACAGGCAGGTTGACTAGGGGAAAAAAATGGGATAGCAGGATGAATTGTTCCGATTACTAAAATACAGGCAGTTCTTGACTTACAAAAATTCACTTAGTGAACGTTCAAGGTTACAGCAGCACTGAAAAAGGTGACTTATGTCCATTTTGCAGCATGCTCATGGTCTTGTGATCAAAATTCAGGTGCTTGGCAACCAATTCATATTTATGATGGATGCTGAGTCCTAAGATCACGTGATGACCTTTTTCGACTTTCTGACAAGTCAACAGGAAAGCTAGATTCACTTAACAGGGAAGCTAAATTCACTTAACAGTTGGATTACTGATTTATCGACTGCAGTGATTCACCTAATAACTGTGGCAAGAAAGATCGTAAAACGGGAAAAAACTTCACAAATGTCTCATTCAACCACCAGGAATGTTGGTCTCAATTGTAGTCATTAAGTTGAAGACTACCTGTATATTGTTTGTGGAGCCACCCTTCAAGAATACATCCACAACAATACTAACTGGTTCGGCCAATTAAAAGTGCTGAGCACAGTATTCTGATTATAAAATAAGTCTGTGTGCTTCCCAACCCATTTTAAGATGCTCCTAACGGCTGAGACACAGATACGTGTCTTGCAATGCCAACTTCACTGTCTTTTAAGGTCACCAGCTATAGAAACGTAGGAAATGACAAGGTTTATTGATTGCTATATAACACCAGAACAATATAACACCAGAACACCAGAACAAATATTACTTATACTTACTGGCATAATGTGGCACATTGGGAGCGGTGTGGAAAAGCTTATGAATCCCATGCCCACAGTAGCTCCGAACTACTGAAAACCCATTGGCTTGAGCATGTTTCTGTATAATATTTCCCAATTCTCTATACCGTACACCAGGCTTTACTGCAAAGAAATGCATACATTTAGAAATCACAATGAAAACAACGATCAGTATTTATACACATGTTCTCTTCTTTTCCTCATGCACACGTTCTCCCTCAAATAATTACACAAGAGTTCAGAATTTATAGAGAGCTTCCGGGTTGAGCCTTCTCACTAACGGGCAGCGGTTTGCGATCGTCTGCAACCGCAGCCCGGCTCTTGCATTGGAGAGCTCCGATCCTTACGGTTCGGGGCTGAAGCTGCCTCGGAGGGGCGGCGGAGAAAGGGAAAGCTGCCAGCCAGAGTGAGGGGAGCCACATCTCCCCCCTTTTGGGTCTGGTCTTTTCCCTCCGAAGACGACAAGAAGCGGTGGTCTCTTCTCTTCACCTTCTCGAAGGTCTCAACTGGACTAAGATCGGTGCAGGAGGAAAGAAAGAAGTTGACAGCAGAGGAACCGGGAGTATCGGATGGTAAGATCAACAAAGGCACCCCGGGATTAAGATAAAGATGAGTTTTTAAAAAAGAAGAAGAAGCGCAGTGTCAAGTGAAGGAAAAATAATAAGTAAAATACTTTGACAGCTGGGGCTTGAACCGGAAAGGAAGAAGCCGGCGTAAGAACTTAAGTTTGGGGCTTGAAAAAGAAAAGGGAGAAGGAAAAAGGAAAGGGAGAAGATTTCGTGTAACAGAAAGTGCCACTTTGTGGATAAAAATTGGAATTTAAAGAAGAAGGAAAATATCTTGTTCCTTTGTGTATTGGAGTTGTTACAATTTTAAAGAGACACTGAAACAAAAAAGCAAGATTCATAGAAGGTGGAAGTTTGAATTAAAATAAAAGACAGACTGCTGGATTAGTTGGTGATATTGATATAGACTCTGGACTTGGGCTAAGATCTCAGAAAATTTAAAGAGGAAGAAATAAGAAAAATAAGAACTTTGGTGGCCATCCAAGGAATTAAAAATGGAATTTAAAAGTATGAAAGAACTGCTACAGGAAGTGACTGAACTAATTTGGCTCGTTGCAGAAGACATGGGCATGGAAATGGCGAACAAAGAACAAGAAGAAGGAATCTTGGAAAGGGAGGAGCCAGCACAAGGGAAAGCCATTTTAAAGAGACAATTAACACAAAGATTAATACAAATAAAAGGGAAAGGAAGGGTGGTTAAAAAATGAAACCTAAGAAAGTAATTAAAAGGGGAACATTTATGAAATTAGGCATGCTAGAAAGGTCCAGAAGAAAAGGAACAGAAAGGCAAAGAGAGAGAGGGGATTCAAATTGGATGGAGAAGGGATATAGCAGGATAAAAGGAGGAGAGGAACAAGAAACAAGAGCAGAAGATAGAGAAATACGGAATTATATAATGAAGAAAGAAACTTGTTTACATAGAGATAATGGTTAATGTATTAAGAAGGGGTTCTGCATGGAGAAGAGGGTAATAAGAATATATTGTAATCATAAAATGTAAAACAATAGAGGGGTTACTGACAATTTTATTAGATGAAGGTTACACTTTTACTTTTTATTTATAAAAGAAAGGTAAATGTTGATTAGATAAATTGAATTAACTGAAATGATTTTTGAAGATGTTTAAAACCAGATTTGTCAGTAACCAAGGTTAGTTATTTTTACTATTATTTTGGAACTATAAACAAACTTTAGGGGATATGTGTTGCAGAACCCGATTGAAAAGAGATATAATGTTATGTAGCTTTTCTTTCTCTTTTTCTTTTATTCTATCTTTTGCTTTAAAGGGAATGATTATACTATGTTAATATGTTAACCACTGAGGTGTCACTTTCAAAGTAGTAAAGGGGGGACAAGTCTAGGTTTTCTTTTTATTCTTTTTTGTGTTAAAGCTTGTATTGATTTAGAATTATGGAGAGAATATGTGATGAAAGGGCAAATCTGACAGATAAAAGAAATATGTAAATGATAAAAGAGTATTAACAATGTGAAGATAGTTAAAGGATAGATTATTTTCTATATGATGGGCAAACATATTGTTATTTTTAAGATATATAAACATTTAAAAATATTTACAACTAATTTGAAATGAAATGGGGGGTTATACAGATTGAGATTAAGATTCGAGACTAGGATTAATTTGTTTGGCCCTTTGTTTGCCAAAAAATGGAATGGAAGTAAAAATGGGATAAAATAGGAAGTTAAATGTCAAAAATGAATATAGAACTACTGTCATATTTGCATGTAAAAGTGATGACCCGGGAATATGCTGTCTACTGAAAAGAGCCTTATTTGAACCGTTAAAAATTGAATAAAACTTGTTTAAAAAAAAAAGAGCTCAGAATTTATGATACAAAAAAAATGAAGAAAAGGAAGTCTTCTGATCAAATACTTTCAAATGTAAAGGTTTCAAGTTTGGACACACAGAACATTTCAACAGAATACTCTCGGGGAGAACAGGCTTACTAGTTGCCCAGGCTACAAAGACAGTATCATTTTTAGTTTTCAGACACTAGTTCCACAGCTACAACTAAGGCATCATGCAGTTTGCATTGTTTGTGGAATAATTGTATTTAAATAGACTGGCAGCCACCAGCTTAATTTTAAAAGAGGATAAAGTCATGGAGGATCAGGCTGTTGGACTTGATGGCTGTTATATTATGAAAACATGAGTAGCATCATTTGCCAAATCTTAGGCAGCAATTGCTGAAAAGGGTTATTCTATGTGAGCCTTCTGAAGGCATCTGCTTGGCCCTTGAATGACAAAGAATGATGAAAACATGAACATCTGGCCAGGTTCAGCCTGTGGCTTAGGGTGACGCATAAATCCAGTTGCTGTTTATAGCTTAGCATGATAGGGTCCTACTTTAATATTGTAGAAAGCCTTCAAATTGTAAGTCATAATATTTAGGGTAGGCAGGCCAACATCATGTCAAGTATAACCCTCTTTTGTATCCTCCTAAAGGTCTTAATATTTTAACTCTTTCTCTTTTAATTGCCACAAGTAACATATTTGTGCTTTAAGAGAAAATTTCTCCAGGGTTTAACTATTGAGAAAAGTCATATTTATGTATTAGTCCACTATGGATTTTCAATAAAAATGTAGCATAGTATTCAATCCAGACATTTAATCATTCCTTGGGCAACACAAAAAAACCCTCTGTATCCTGTTTAAGTATGAGTATTAGTTTCCCCTGCAAATGCTAAAGCTCCAGGGGAAGAATTTTATTTATTATTTATTAATTCGACTTGTATGCCGCCCCCTCTCCAAAAGGACTCGGGGCGGCTCACAGATAAAAAAACAATACAATAAGTTAAGTTAACTAAAATAGAATTAAATTGCAGCAAGCCGAATTAAACTAAAAATCCCATAATACATAAAAAACCCTCTTCCCCCGAAGAGTCAGCACAGCACAGCCTGTTCAAACAGCCAAGTTTTAAGGTCGTGACGGAAGGTGCAGAGATCAGGGGACAGGCGGAGCCCCAGAGGTAGTTGGTTCCAGAGAGCGGGAGCCGCTACAGAGTAGGCCCTTCCCCGGGATACCACCAGCCGACACTGAGTCGCAGACGGCACCCCGAGAAGTCCCTGCCTGTGCGTTCGTACAGGGTGGTTGGTATTCAATGCCGGCAGTAGACGCTCCCGTAAATAACCCGGATGCATGTCTCGTAGGACTTTGAATGTTAATACTAAGACCTTGAATCTCATCCGAAGGGCAACCGGTAGCCAATGCAGCTCGCGCAGGAGGGGTGTAACATGGGAGTACCGGGAAGCTCCCATCACAACCCACGCAGCCACATTCTGCACCAGCTGAAGCCTCCGGATGGTATGCAAGGGCAGTTCTAAATAGAGAGCATTGCAGTAGTCGAGCCGGGAGGTAACAAGTGCCTGAGTGACAGTGCGCAGGGCATCTCGGTCCAGATAAGGGCACAGCTGGCGAACCAGCCGAACCTGGGCAAATGCCCCCCTGGCCACGGCCCCCACCTGCTCCTCCATCCTGAGCTGTGAATCCAGGAGGACACCCAAGTTCCTTGCCCTGTCCACGGGGAGCAACACCTCTCTCCCCATCACGAAAGATGGAATCTCCTGACTGGACCGAGATGTCGGTATGCACAGCCACTCTATCTTGGCCGGATTGAGCCGAAGCATGTTCCTATACATCCAGATCATACCACATCCAGACAACGGGGTATCACGGAGAGGGCATCACTGATGTGGCCTGGGGTAGAGATGTACAACTGTGTATCATCAGCGTACTGATGATACTTCTCCCCAAAGCCACGGATGATCTCGCCCAGCAACTTCATATAGATGTTGAACAGAAGGGGCGAGAGAACCGACCCGAGGGACCCCACAAGTGAGAGCCCTTGGTGCCAACCTCTGCCCCCCTGCCAACACCGATTGCGAGCGTCCCGAGAGGAAGGAGAACCACTGCAATACAATGCCTCCCACTCCCAACCCGAGACACCGCAACAGGATACCATGGTCAATGGTATTGAAAGCCGCTGAGAGATCTAACAGGAACAGGACAGAGGAAAAACCCCTGTCCCAAGCCCTCAGGAGATCATCCACCAGTGCGACCAATGCCGTCTCCGTGCTATACCTGGGCCGGAAGCCCGATTGGTATGGATCTATTTTGATAATCAGTTTAATCTATTCTTTTGTTATACAAACTCATTGCCTGGATTTTGGAGAATTTGAACTGCCTCCAATAAATAACCATTTTACAAGTTAGGATGCCTAGAAAGATGATTAAGTTTCATCTTAATATTACATTAATTCATTTTCACTATCTGCCTCAAAACATTTTTAATTTGTCACCACATGCAAGGACACAGATTTACAAGAGAAACAGACTGCAACTGTTAGACATTCAGCAAAGAATTCTAAACCTGACATTCCATTAATGTTTAGCCAGTGCTTCTGGAAACGATCAATTTATGAAACTTCATTGCACTATTAAAATTAATCATTTTGAATAAGCCAGTCATCCCCACCAAAAGGAATAAAATTACATCAATTTGGAACAGTGCAGCATGTTGATTGAGACAGGCTCCTTAAGGGAGGCAAGACTCAATATAACTGATCTTCCATCTGTAATGTGTAAAAAGAAAGGTTTCAAAAAGCTCTTACCTGCATCAATTGCTTGCATTAGGCATTCATATGTTGTCTGAACTAATCGTTTTGCACCCTCATCCACTTCTCCAACATAAAATGTCTCATTGAGATCCCCATGATAACCATTACGATAAACAGTAATGTCCACTACAAGACACAAAAGGAACACTGCATTTCCCATATTGTTTTTGGAATCATTACAAGGCTATAGATCAAATATAAAAAACACATCACAAAATCAAAAAGCTTCGTGCCCCAGGACTCAGCTCTTTTTCTCCTATTTTATTTAACATCTACATGAAACCACTAGGAAAGATAAACCATTAGTCTGAGGCAAGAAATCATCAACATATTGATGACACTCAGCTGTATAGTGTCTGATGGCTGCTAGGCTCTAGAGCAGGGATCTCCAACCTTGGCAACTTTAAGACTTGTGGACTTCAACTCCCAGAGTTCCTCAGCCAGCTGGCTGAGGAACTCTGGGAGTTAAAGTCCACAAGTCTTAAAGTTGCCAAGGTTGGAGACCCCTGCTCTAGAGGGGGATTTATATAAGACTCAGATGAAATCCCAGCACAACAAAATGACTGTTTATCCAAAAATTACCTAGAGCCAGTGTAATTTCATATTTAGTGTCTGATGTGGTTATAACGCCTCTAAAAGGTTTTATCTGGAATCTTGGATTTCCTGGACTGAAAGCTTCTCCTAAAACATCAGATAGAGACTGGGCCAAGAAAAGTCTTTGCCCAGCTACAGCTTAGAACCAAATGCAAACATTTCTGCAAAAGGATGCTCTAATGGTGATTATTTCTGCCCTTACCACCTCACAATTGAGTCAAAATAATGTGTTTTATTTGGGCTGCTTTTGAAGACAAAACAAAAAATAGTCCAAAGTGCAACAAGTTTATTGATGTCTCACACTTGGTTCAGCAGACTTTCAGAGTGCATGGCATACAAATATTGGAAAATAAGTTGAAAATATAAATGGCTATACCAACAACACCGATAATCAAAAGCCCCTTTGTTTACTGTGGAATTGTCAGGGATTAAAAATAGAAAGGTCCTGTTAGTTCAGATTAAAAATTTCTCATGGTGTTTACCAAAAGGCATCTGAAGAAATAGCCCTAACATCAACATGTAAATATAAATTACAATCTGCTATTGCAATGCAAGAATTGTTTTTCAGACTGATAAACATTCAAGAGTCTCTTATGTATACAACCAGTTGCAAAACTCCCATTCTCAGCACTCCCATTCTTGCATCTTTGCCAGTTCACAGGGAAAACAAACTGAGACAGTCCCTGTTGTGAAGTACACAGGGGTACACTGAATGTAAATTGGAAAGGATCTTCCAAAATTCCTGTACCTGTTTTTCATCTCAATAAATCTTCCTAAAGAGACCTCCATGTGAATCATGCTTGAAAAGAATTATTTTCAGTTCAGGCTCCTCTCAAAAAGCTTGACAGCCAAAAGGGACAGTTAAGTTGGAAAATGCAGAGAAATTTTTTAGAAAGGAATTGCTATAAGGTTTATGGCTGTAATTCTGGACAAATGTAAAAGTTGTACTAAAGAAACAAAAAGAAGTTAATCTGTTGCATCTGTATACCATGAGCCAAGTAGGAGATGAATGCACTATGACCAATAAGCTTTCCCGGCAGAGTTTTTAAAATATCAAGAATAAAGCATACGTATGTTTTGGAGTTTGGTAATTCCCAAAGCAAAGCAAAACTAATATTTTGGAAATATATCATTGTTGGATAGGTGTTTACATAGACACCTTCTCCAATGGCGATATCCTTCCAAAACCCTATTTCCTATGAAAATATTTATTTGAAGTTTCCTACCATTAACAATATCGCCTTCTTGTAAGCGTCGCCTGTCTGGAATGCCATGGCAGATGACTTCATTTACTGATGTGCAGCAAGACTTAGGAAAATTGTAATAATTCAGTGGCGATGGGTAGCAATTTCTGGCGATGCATGCCTGAAAAGAGTTTTAAATAAGCTTTTCACTCAAAAATATTTCAAAGTGTAATTTTTTTTTTTAAATTACATTTATATGTCGCCCTTCTCCGAAGACTCAGGGCGGCTTACAATTTTTGGAGCACAACCCAATGCGCTCAGCAATAGCCTTCATTCCATTGTATATGCCTGCTTATTACTAAGCGGCATTTTTACAAGGTCAGCTAATTGCCCCCAACAATCTTGGGTCCTCAATTTACCTACCCCAAGAGGATGGAAGGCTGAGTCAACCTTAATAAATGCAGCAAGTTTAAGCAAGCATAATTTCTGAAAGATGGACTAAAATCAACTGTATACGATTAGACAATTAACCCCTCCCTAGAACAAGGATCTATTTGGGATCCAATAGCATTTTTGAAATATATGTGATGCTTGACAACATATTACCTTTCTTTTTTTTTTTAATTTTAAGTATTAGGGGAAAACTGAAGTCAGGTAGTACAGAGTCTGGCAGGTTTGCAGAAAAGTCTCAGGAATGCTACAGGTGCAATATTGGGGATCTATGAACTAATGTTATATAGCCACTCCTAACTATGTGGGACATTAGTAAGCTGGTTGTTTTTTTCATTAAACACAATATCTAAGCTTTAAAATATGGTAATAAAAAACAGAACCTCATCAAAGTATCCTTACTAAATGAACAGCATGATCTATTTCTTCAGTGGTTACACCTGGCTTCACCATCATGGCAGCAACATCTAAGACTTCTCTAGCAAGCTGCAGGATAAAGGAACAGATATTATTCATAATGACAAACAATGTCCATGGAATAAATATAAAGACATATAAATAAGTAATGACATTTTCAAAGTAAGCATGCAAAGACTTTTTGTTTTAGATTCTACTTTATTTTAACCAATGTTGTGCAATATGAACTTACCCTACACACAACTCGCATCCCTTCTATATCTTCTGAAGAAAGGATCTTTATCTGAGAAGTTCCTTTAAGAGCCTGTTCTGACTCGGACATACCTAAAGGGAAGGATTATTACCATTATGATAACTAATATTGATCTCCCAAGTTTCCTCCAGAAAGCTCAATATTATAAAACTTACAAAGTTGTCCTCTTATTTTATCCCAACAATGACACCCAATGAGCTGCGAGATGATTGTTCAAAAATCACTAGGGAATTTGTGGTTCAGTGGGAATTTAAATCTGATTTATCCCAGCCCCAGATTCCAACTATTGCATTATGCTGGGAAATGGTATCTATTCACAATAAATTTTAGAAACGAATGCATGTTGGTTGCATGCAAAAGCTATGGAAGATTTACTTCCAGTAAATTACCACAGCGTTCACAAATAAATCAGTGGTTAATATAAATCAATGGTGTGACCACATCTGGAATAATGTGTGCACTTCTGGGTACCACACCTTTAAAATGATATAGTGGAACTAAAATGTTCGGAGGAAGAAAATGAAGGGGGCTGGAGCAATTTCTATGCAAAGAGAAGTCACCATATTTGGGTCTTTTTAAGTTCAGTAAGGAGGAAAATGAGAGAGGACACGAATGAAGTATACAAGTTACCTACAGTGTGGATAAAGAGAACAAGGAGAAGGTATTCTCTCCTTCCCAAAAGAACCATAGGTCACTCATTGAAATTGAATCTTAAAAGAATTGGGACTGACTAAAGGGATTCTTTTTTACACAGTAAGCAATTCAACTTTGGAATTTACTACCACAAAATGTAATCCCAGCTACTAGTTGGATTCCAAAGAGCTGGGATTAATGGCTATTAGCTTGATGGCAGTATAAGTTCTTCAGAAGGCCATCTACTGGAAGACTGGAGAGCTTTCCTGTGCAATTGGTTGGCCACTGTGAGAACAGATTACTGAACTAGATGAGCTTGGGGTCCAATCTAGTTGGGTAGTGCTGATCTCTTACATATGGTTGGATCAGATTGGATCCAAATGAAAAATTAGAATGCTCTGATGTTGAAATGCCTGTACCAGAATGTTCCATTCCGGAATGGTAGGTTTTGCACATAAAGTCTGCAATTATATCTGAAAATAATTTTAAAAGATAAAGGGCATTAATAAAATTAAAATAAGAAACATGGGCAAAACAAAGAATTCCTGGATATGACACATCTTGTTTGAACTTCCCCTAATTTTTCTCAAACATTTGACAGAGTTATCTGGCGAAATATTGTGACCAAATGTGTATTACCCAACAGAAGGATGGCTAATTCTTGTTTGTGAAATTTAAAAATCACTTCTGCTTGAAAAAAATTTTTTTTTGTTATTTTTCTAAAGCAACTGGTTACCAAATCTGCAGGATAATACATCAAAATGTTTTAAGAGATATCCCCATTCTGAAAAAGAAATAGCTAACAATTTAAATTAATCACAGGCTCAACAAATGAAAGTTGTACTATGCCTATAATTACCTAAGGGGTGATCTGCATAATCTGGCCTTTGAATGTAACTCGGCACAGGCCTCATTGGCATCTAAATAAAGCACAATTAAGATCTGTTTAAACATATTTATTAGCTTAGTCATTCTGAATGTGGATAACAGTTGCTAGAAAACAAACTATAAAACAGATATTTTCAAATCAAATGAAAGCATGCATTAAAATCTTCCATCCAAGAGCTGCAAACCAAGTGTATTGTTTGATGAGCTGGTATCAGATAACAAGAGACACAACAATGGGAGACATCAGCAAAAGTAACCATGAGTCAGTCTAAGAGCCCAAAGTATATAAATAATTCCAGAGGTCCAAAGGAAGAGAACAATACTCCAAGTAGAACAGATGTTGGGGAATCAAAGAGGAGAAACTCAACTTGGGCCAGGAATTGGAGGCAAAGACAAGTGCACACAAATGTCCTTAGCAATTCTCAGCCTGTCTCTCAAGAAGTGGATGAAGAAGAATCAACACTGAGCTCCAATCACGTTCCTCTGGGGATCCTTAGCTCTGTGAAGCCTGGTGCACCCTAGAGAAAAAGTGTTCGTCTCCCGAGTAACCCTCCCAAGATATCTATCTTTAAACCATTCTGTATGTTGCTCTGAAACCTAGCAATCACACTGAACTCCTGGACTTGGAAGTCAAGAGAGTTCTTCCAGTTGAGATGCTTAAATTGCAGGCTCAAAAGACAAAGAAAATACTGTTTCTGCTTCTGCTTCAGTCTAACACTTTAGGAAATAGGTTTCTCTTATTACTCAAGTTGCCCAATCCCATCTCTCTTCCTCTAATGAAGATTTCTCTGAAGTGGCTATAGCAGGGGTGTCAAACTCGATTTCACTGAGGACTGCATCAGGGTTGTGTATGACCTGGGTGGGGTTGGGATAGGCATGGCCAGGGTGGACGTGGCCAGTTTGACATGGCTTGTGTCGGAGGCACCTGTAGTCGGAGGCAGGACTTCCCTCAGACCCTCCCTCACTCTCATTATAATCTCCTTCCTTCCTTCTCTTCTTTTTCCTTTCCTCCTTTCTTCTTCCTTCCCCTCTTTCCTTATTTTTCCTTCCTTGCTCTCTTCCCGTCTTTCTTTTTGTTTGTCTTTCCTCTTTCCCTTTATCCTTTCCTGCCCCTTCATGTAAAAGGGGAAACATTTCTCCTTTTGTTTTGCTAGCCCTCTGCCAGCGACAATGGAGCTTGGGAGGGTGCACGTGGGCCTCCAATCTCCATTTTTGCTGGCAGATGGCTGTAGGAGGCTGTCGCGGCCAAAAACGGAGCTCCGTTTTCACTGGCAGATGCACTGCCAGCTAGTCCTTTGCAGTTTCCAGGGTGGCCCTGTGGGCCAGATCTAACCACCCCGCAAGCTGGATCCAGGGCTATAGATCCTGGGCTATAGCTTAAAAACCCTCAGCTATAGGAATGAAGCCCAAATAAAAACGATAAAAAATATTTGTTTGGACAACAGCTAAGTTTTCAGTAATTCCACCATTCCTTTTTATAGGTATTGAAATAATTGTATATTTATGAAGTGTTGGTTTGACAACCTGAAGTCAGAGGCAAAACGGAATTCAGTAACTCTGAATAACAATGGCATACCACATTAGTACCCAAGGCATTATGTGAGCCTTCCCAAAATCTTCCACTGAACTGTAATATTTAGTGTGGCAGAAGGAGAAAATATTAAATGCATATTGCTTCAATTATATTTTGATTTGCATTTTTGTTTCCTTGCTTTTTGAATTGAAATAACAAGTCCCGACAAGATAACATGCCCTTGCCTTTAAGGACTGCGGAAGCACTGCGGGAAGCCTGTTGCTCCAATTGTTTAAAGGTTTTCTAGTTTAAACTGGATGTCTCAAATCATTGGACTAAGAACTGCAGCTTCTATACAGAGCCAGTATTCCAAATTTTCTGTAGACTCACCCAGCAAGACAACAGACTGGGAGTTCTCATTTGTATTAAAGGTTGCAAACTGGCAAAGTCATTGTTCTATGAATGACAGTGACCTATTCTGCAATATACAGAATTCACAATTTCATACTTTATGTCACACATTTAGCAGCTGCTTATAACCAGAAAGCATGATTCTCAAAATCTTGTTTAACCAAATGTATTGAAAGGAAAAAAAGATTAGTTTAGAAAAGTATTGGCAATTATTTATGTAAAGCAATTTCCTATGCTCCAAAGTATGAGGTCATAAAAGCCTTTGAATACACAGAAAACACATTCTGAAATAGCCTGGCAAATGATTTGAGAAACCATAGTTATAACTGTGACTCAGGAGAGCCAGTATCATAAAAATATAACTGTAACTAAATCATGACTGATTGAGCAGAGACAAAATGGAAGCAGGTAATAAACTTAAACTATGGTCTGTCATCATAACTGGAAGCGCAATCATGATTTAATTCTGAACTATTAGCAAAACAAACTTTCTAATACAGTACTTCCCAAATTTGGGTAAATTGTCCAACACTGGGTATACGTTTTTCTTTGGCTTCTTCACATGAATCATTACCTAATTACAACAGGGACATTTAAATAAGAACTTTCTGATAACTGGTAAAAAGGACTTTCTAGTAAATGGTTTGGGTAATGAAGGAGGGAGGTACTGCTCTAATATGTGGAATATAAGTAATTCCATCTTCATTCCTTTTTGATTCTGCAATCATCAGCTACAATACTACCATAATCAACTACTGCACCCATGGTAACAGAAAATTATTTTTTCAAGTTAGTGTTTCTTCAAAGACTGAGATACTAGCCAAAAACGTGAACATTTCATCTTCTAGCCAAAAACGTGAACATTCTGTTAGCAGCTTTTATCAAGTCTTTATATCAGGGCAGGAATTGAATTATTTGTCAGTCAGCTCTACATCTTAGTTCACACATAACAGGAACCGATAATAACTTGGTTATTTTATGAATTCACGTATTATGGCTTAATGCTATATTCAAAGCAAATTACTATGGTTTATTCAAAAACCATGTTTAACTCATCCTGGTTTAATACATTATTAGTCACTCCTTATACTATCTGCACCTGTCAAGATTTAAAAATGCCTCAAAATACCTTTTTTCCAGAGCCTATATGAAGTTGGAAAACCTCTTCTAAAAATATATGTTAAAATGCCTGATTTGTTCTCATCAAATTGAGCTGCTGTTTATATGTACAGTCATTTCCAAGCTGAGAAAATATGTGCAGAATAAAGCCCAAATCTTCTATTATGGACTATCCAATAAAACAGATTTGACTAATGTTTCCTTTATTCTGTATAGAATTGGTCCTTGAATTTGGAATACAATTGGAACCAGCATGTCTGTTGCTAAGCAAGGCAGTTGTTAAGTGAGTTGCATCCAATTTTACCACCTTTTTTGTCCGAGTTGTTAAGCAAATCACAGCAGCTTTTAAGCGAATGATGCAATTGTTGTATTTGCTTGTCAGAAGTCATCAGAGAAGATGGCAAATGGCGATCACATGACCTTGGGATACTGCAGTTGTCGTAAATGTGTATGCCAGTTGCCAAGTGCCCAAATTTTGATCACATGATCGTTGAGATGCTGTGACAGTAGTAAGTGCAAGAACTAGTCATCCTTTTTTCATTTCCACTGTAGTTTTGAATGGTCCCTATGTAATTGGATGTAAGTCAAGGACTACCTGTACTGGAGTATTATGTCTCTCAAAGGGACAGCCTATTGCCATCAAAAAACCAAAAAAATGGCATTTTAGAGATTAACAAACTTAAATTTATACAGGCAGTTCTCGGTTTACAAAGTTCGCTTAGAGACCGTTCAAAGTTACAGTGGCACTGAAAAAAGTGACTTATGACCATTTTTCACACTTCTGACCATCCCAGCATCCCCATGGTCATGTGATTTATGTTCAGGTGCTTGGTAACTGGTTCATATTTATGACGGTTGCAGTGATGATCTTTTATCACCTTCTAACAAGCATGGTCAATGGGGAAGCCAGGTTCACTTAACCACCATGTTACTAACTTAACAACTGCAGTGATTCACTTAACAAATGTGGCAAGAAAAATCATAAAATGGAGCAAAACTCACTTAAGAAATTTCTCACTTAGCAACATACATTTTGGGCTCAATTGTGATCGTAAGTTGAGGACTACCTTTATAAGCTTTCACGGAAGCGGACTCGATTCATGAAAGAGAAATAATAGAATCTGTTAGTAGGCTGTTTTAAATTGTCTGATATACATTATGGTAAAATAACCATCAAAACTGTTTAATGTGTACACATCTTTAAAAAATAATTGAACAATCACGTTTCCTAACTGGGAGAACTAGCGTGAAAAAATTACCTTCCTGTGGTTTGACTGACAGAAAAACTGAACAAAGTGACACATTTCAGTTATTTCACCCTATTTACCAGTGGATAATGTGGCCTGAGTTTCCCAGTATATCGATAACCAGCCCAGGGATCTGTGTTTATGTCTCCATCTACAGTCCAGGCAGAAACTTCTCGTTTTGCTTTCTCATCTTCTAGAAAACAAAAGCAGAATCATTACTGATATTAATTAAGAAACTTCATCAAACATCAGAAATTGAAGTTATATGGATAGATGGAAACTCCTTTCTACTCTCTTCGTTAGAGCTCTAAATTTTCCCTGATGCTTGGTTTTCCTGTACAATCTAACTCAAATACTACCATGTTTCTCTGAAAATAAGACCTTGTATTTTATGTATGTATGTATGTATGTATGTATGTATGTATATTTGCCACCAAAAAAGGCACCAGGTCTTATTTTCGGGGGATGTTATCCACTGACTAATCTCCCTTGTTTGTGTCACCCTCCCGGCCCCCTTTTCGCAGTCAGTGGCCTTCAGGAATGTCTTAACAGAGCTCCGGATTGATCCAGAGCTTTGTTATCAGCTACAGAGGCCTTCAGGAAAGCCTTGCCAGCTGCAGAAGAAATGGACTGGCAAGGCAGGTGTCAGAGTGTGTGAGGCCTGGCTACAACTGTCCAAAGGTAAGTTGAGGGGCAGCTCCACCCCACCTCCCATCCCCACCCTAGCTTAATTTTTACCTGTGCACTTTGGAGTGGGCAGGAGCTTAATTAGGGCTTATTTTGGGAGCAACATATTAAAAAGCTATTAAAAAAGACATAAATCCAAGTCAGGATTAAAGCACTGGCCTAGTCTTGCTCTGCCCATTTGCAACAGATTCACTGTCAAAGCTCTACTGTTGCAATGATACTGTGTTTTTATTTTTCAGTTCCTCAGTTCCTGAGCTCATTTTTAAATACAGGTAGTCCTCGGCTTAAAATTGTTCATTTAGTGACTGTTCAAAGTTATAACAGGACTGAAAAAAGTGCCATGATAGTTTTTCACACTTACCACCTGTGTTAGCATGTCCATGGTCATGTGATCAAAATTCGGATACTTGGCAACTGACTCATACTTATGTCTTTGCTGTGTCTCAAGATCATGTGATCACCTTTTGTGATCTTCTGAAAAGCAAAGTCCATCGGGAAGCCAGATTCACTTAATAACTATATCACTAACTTAACAACTGCAGTGATTCACTTAACAATTGTGGCAAGAGAGGTCGTAAAATGGGGCAAAGCTCACTTAACAAATATCCCACTTAACGACAGAAATTTTGGGCTCAATTATGGTTGTAAGTCGAGGACTACCTGTATGCCACACTTTGCACCATTCCTGAAGCAGCGAAAGATCACAACTAAATCCCAGGGTCCCATGCAGACATAGAAACCTATTAATGTGTAAAAAGTATTGTCCATGAAATATCTAGAAAGCAATCAGAAATATTTTAAAAAAGAGACTAAAGTGTCAGATCATTTTCATGATCGTACCACTGAAAGCTACAGTTGTGGCTTCCCATTGTTCTTCCATTAAAAAAAATTAAGAAAATTTACATAGTAATAAAAAAGGAATCAAGGAAAATAATAACTTAAACCATTTTCCCTGTCCATGGTGTATAAATCCATCCAGATTGGATTTATACACCATGCTAAGCCATAACATGTGATTAATATTTCCCATTGTGTTGTTTGAATCCAGCTGCTCTGAATTATCAACTATGTGTACATTAGTCCAGCCAATTGAGCAAATTCAATAAACTATAGTTAACCAAACCATCATTCAGTGCAACACATGGACTGTTTTTTTTCCTTTTGCGTTATACAAAAGATCATTCAGTCCTCTATGAATCCTTGTATGATGTACCTCAGACAGCAAACCCAGATTTATTACGTCAAAGACAACCAGAATTATCACGGATTGATTTTAGGATGATTTGATGTCACCATCAACAAAATAGATTGTAAAAGAAATAAGATACAATCAAAATAATATACTTGCTTACTTGCTTTCTTGTGTAGCAATTTGTGAGTAGCCCAACTTCCTTTAAAGCATTCCTAAAAAGGCAAATTATATAAATTTAGCAATACTTTGAACGGATTAACTTTACATGGCTAACACAGTTCTACAGGTTATAAACCATACTCTAGAAGAAAAATATGTTTTCCTTACAGTTCACTGCACTTCAGTTCAAACAGCTCAAAAGCCACTTGACATATAACTGAATATGCCTCACATTGCTTTTATACATTTGTATTATATGTTTTAAAGCCTAATATATGTTTTAGAGCACTTTTAAACACATATCTTAGTTTAGTCTTGGACTGGAAACATGGAGCCCTTTCATATCTTTTTATTATTATCAAAACTTATTTGCCACCCATCTCTCAGTTCCAGACAACTGAGTCTTTTGTGGCAATATCTGTTGTGACTATACAGACATTTGTAGCCAACATATGGGGATGAGACATAAGTTTGTAAAAAGCACAGTAAACAAATTTTGGCATTTCAAAATGGAAAATAGTTTCCTGGAGCCTAAATGATAACATCCAGGGCACTGTTAGATAGTACAGAACTCACCATCACATCTCCTACTGGTTGTAGCCTACCATTAAAAAATAAAGTTTTCATGCAGCCCAAAACAAATATTTAATAAAATCACGGAGAGGAGATCCAACCATTGTTAAATCCTACATTCCCTAAGGCAGCATGTAGACCGTTTCTTCTTACAATCCTGTTTTTCAGGAGCCTACTTTAGCCTGGAGTAGTCATTGCAAAAGCCAGCTGAATTCCTCATATGTGCAACATTTCCACCCCTATCTTTTTTTTTTGTTCAAAAATATATTCTGAATGCTTGGTTCAACCTGGTTTCCTATGCAAATATTTTCCTCGACCCAGTTCTATTAAAAGCAAGCCTGACTTTCTTCATAATTTGTTAAACTATTGCTCTTTGCAACTAGAGCAAAAATACAACACAAAGATGTTCCCATTTCATTTTCTCCCAACTTTCATCATCTTTAAACATTAATTTGTTAATGACACAGAGGTGGTTTCTTCCTTTTAATTTTTTTCATCTTACTTTCTTGTATTAATTTCTTAAGAAAAACAATCAAATGGATTTTGCACATCATAAACCTTAAAAACCTGACAAAAGCAGAGTCTAATCTTGTGGCCTTCCAGCACATTTAACTTGAAGCCAATTAAAATATCATCAAAGAAGATTGCAAAAGTCTTCTTCCTTCAAAACCTAGAAACATATATTTCTATGAATACCACAGAAACCATGTAAGATTTAAAACAAGCATTTATTACATCTGCATACTATGAATTTTCCTGAGTTTCCACACTCATGAAATTCATTATGGACATTGCATGTGTTTTACGCTATGCACTATGCACTAAAACTATGGTTTATGCTTTTACTAGTATGTAACAAATATGAATTCAGGTCCGACTGCAAGCAACATCAGGATCCTTAAATTGGATAAATGAATCAGACTTATATTACCGTGTATTTAAATATGATTTTCAGTAGGAAAAAAAGGACACTTCTTTATAACTGCTCGCCAAATTTCTGTAGCCAGCTCAGATAGCATAGCTAGATGACTTTGGCTAATTTCAAATGACATGGTACCTGGGTGGTGTACCAATAGGACATCCAAGAACTCTTAGCAAGGCTGAAATATTGAAAAACCATTTTGGAAGAAAATAATGACAAATCATTTCTCTAGTAGTTTCAGTAAAACTACAAAGATATGTCCATAGAGTCATCCAAAGCTGAAGATGATTCAGAAGAATATTCCACATGGAGCACACAAATGTCAGAACTTTGGAAAAGGGAGAAAGATTTTTCTTCTAAAAAAGAAGGCTCACCTTATTTTAAAAGCTGAACTATTGAAACAAAGACATGATATTAAATGAAGACAAGGCAGGCCACCCATGTTCAGAATCACTCCTAATTATGATTGTATTTCAGGGTCCCCTAAGACAGTGGTTCTTAACCTGGGCAATATCGCCCCCCAAGGGGCAATTTTGTTTTTCAGGGGGGCGATGGAACGAAAAGGGGCAACATGGGGGCGAAGGAACGGAAGGGGGGCGATATGGGGGCAATGGAGCGAGATATATTGGGGGAGAGGGAGAGAGAGAAAAAAATATCTATATTGGTAGACAGGTAGGTAGACAAAAACACAGACAGGTAGGTAGATAGGCAGGTAGGCAAACAGACAGACCTTTTGGATGGATGGACGGACGGACGGATGGACAGACGGACAGACAGAAAGAATGCGAGAGCAGCAGCACTTTGGGAAAGCGGTGGCAGCGGCTTTTCCCAACATGCTGCCGCATTCGAGGCGCCGGTTCAGGTGTGGTACAACAGTCAATGGGGTGAGCCTGCAGGGCTGGTGCCTCAAATGCCCCCCTGCCACCTCTTAGCATCCCCAAGGGGGCCAGCAGAGGGGCGCTAAGAGGCGACAGGGGGGCGTTCGAGGTGCCAGCTGGCCCTGCAGGTTCACCCATTGACTAGCACTGCTTCGGAGCCGATGCCTCCAATGTGGAAGCAGTGGCACGTTATGTGCCGCCATGGCCGTGTTCGATGTACTGACCCCCTGCTGGCCCCCTTGGGGACGCTGAGACGGCAAGGGACGTTCAAGGCGCTGGCCCTGCAGGTTCACCCATTGACTGTAGCACCGCTCCGGAGACGGCGCCAAAATGGGTGAAACTGCAGGGCCGGCCGGAGCCTCGAACACCCCCCTGCCGCCTCTTAGTGACCCTCTGCCGGCCCGCTTGGGGATGCTAAGAGGTGGCGGGGGGCGGTTATGTTGGGGGAGGGGGCGATGACAACTTCCTCAATGGCTCAAGGGGGCGATTCTTTCAAAAAGGTTAAGAACCACTGCCCTAAGACATTGGAAAATTTAGAATAGTTCTGGTGCCAAGGCCTGATTTTCTTCAAATCTGACACACAAACTTGTTACAGTTAATATCAAAACCTTAGCCTGTGGGCTGCTTTTAGAGGAAAAGTTTTGGCAAAAGTCCCCTCTGCAATAAACTAAAATATCCAAAGTACAATAACAATCACTTGTTGACAGACTAGAAGAACAGTCCTTGGTTTTTTTCCTCTCCAACATCTATCTTGTGAATCTTGATGACAGAACCTATTTTAAAAGGAAGGGGGGAGATTGTCAGGCTTTGAGTGCTTTGTCTTTCAGCATGTATGAGGCCTATTCCTAACATTAATGAGTAAGAAAACGTATCTCCCCTTGTTTTAGATTTTCCCACTTCTGACATGTAAACCCCAGGGTAGAAAAACCTTTTTTTTAAAAGGAGGGTGGAAGTAAGGAGAGGGATGAATGGTAAGGAAGATTTAGGGCTTTAGATCAATGGTCACCAACTGGTGGTCCACGAGAAAATTTTGGTGAAAAAATTTTTCTGCAGAAAAATTATTTGCTAAGTAATACTATTTATCTTTTTAAAAATTCATATTAGCAGTCCGCGGGATTTACAATTATGAATTTAGTGGTCCCTAAGGTCCGAAAGGTTAGTGGCCCCTGCTTAAGATCACTCTTCCCGAACCCGAGTTGGATATGTTGGATTACAAGTGACATCACTCGGAAGAATGGACATTGTAGTCCTTCGCTCTACCGAATCCCAGATTGAATGATAGCGCCTTAGTTTTGCTTTTTTTCTCCCTTAGCAACAAACCAAAGGAAGCAGGCAAACTTGAAAGAGAGAGAGAGGGAGGGGGAGAGAGACCCTGCTAGCAGAAATGCAGAAATCTCGGCAACACCATGCAGTCCTTCTGAATTCAGTTCCTTACTTCCCAGCAAAAACGTGCTCGGGCGGCCAAAGAACAGGCCCGGGCCCAGCCAGCCTGAGTCACACCTTCCTTGCTAGGGCAGCAGGCGCCCCACATGTCCCCCAGGCGCAGGCAAGCCCCGCGTCCGGGAACCCCACGTGTCGAAACCGAAAGTAAGGCGGGCCGGCGCCCCTCTCGGACCGAGTTCCCCACTGGGGGAACCTCTGCGGCCGCAGCTTTTTCCGCCGACCCGCCCTTTGGCGGGCAAAGGGCGCCCCGAGCAGTGGCGTTTTACCTGCGAGCAGAAGTAGGATCCCTGGATGCCCAGCTTGATGCAGGTGGGGCACTGCAGCTTGGCCTCGCTGCTGCAGCCCGCCGTCTCGCACACCCGGGCTTCCACTGCCGCCATGCTGCCTGCTGCGACCGCCGCCACAGGAGCGACCCAGGCGGACGGCGGGAGCAGCGGCAGCAGCCACCGGGAAAGGGCGGAGGGAAAGGCGGAACCCTCGGCCTGGAGGTTCCCGATTGAATCAGGGAGGGGCTCCAGGCCCCGCTTGCCCGCCTCCACCCCCACCCCCGGCTATCTCCGCCCTCTTGAAGAGAGGGGTGGGTGGAAACGGAGCGAGGTGGAGAAGTCGGGCAGCGGCGCTTCGGGCAGGCCCAGCCGCCTGGAGCCGACTCGCCTCCCCGGGCTATCACTCTCCGGCACGTTTATCTAGTCTCCGAGCGTGTTTTTTCGTCACCGCCGTGTAAGCCCGCGGTTGTTCCGCGACTTTGCGCTTGAGGCACGCGCGAAGTGTCCTCATCCGGACTTGTTGCGCACGTCAGGCTTCGCACGACCAACCTACCTACTCGGATAACGGATCCTTGGGGTTCCTTCGATCCTCCAGGCTCGAGGAGCTTGCATGTTCACTGCCTGGGCTACGTTGGCAGTCTCCGCTGGATCCCTGGAATGGGTTCTGGCTGTCCGATTTTCTTGGATTTGGTCGGACTTGGTTATGTTTTTCCTACTTGGTAGTAGATGTTAAGGGTGAGAGAAGTCAAGAGAAAAAAGCCTTCCAGGATATAAAGCGGGCTGATCTACATCGCCATTCCAATCATTCTCATCCAAATTCTTTAGTTCTTGGGTTAGCATGGAAAAAGATCAAAGAAAGGTGATACGTCTTTATCATAGCTCAGTGTTTAACAGTCAGAAAAAATCCGAAGTAAAAAAGTATCACATTTGCACGTTTTCCTTCTGAACCTGTTACATAGAGGTTTTTTTTTTAATGCCAACTAAGTTAGCCATAGGCTGTCCTGGGCACCAGTGTCTTCGTATATACTTGAAGCAGAGCCTAGGGGGCCTCCCTTTTCCAATTGACTTTTACTTTTTAAAATATTGTAATTATAAATAAATAAGTTAGAAGATGACATGCCTGCCACATAGGTATGGCGGCATACCCTTTATTGCTTAGAGCAGGGGTGTCAAACTCAAGGCCTGTGGGTTACATCCGGCCCACAGGGTGCTTAAATCTGGCCCCTGGGGCCAGTCTGGAAATAGCAAAGGACCGGCCTGTGGTGCCTCTGGCAGCCAAAATGGGGCCCGGGGGGGCTTGTGCCCCCCGCACCCCATGTTGGCTGGCAGGGTGCTCCAGGAAGCCGCCCAGACTGAAAACAGGGCATGGGGGAGCTGCAGGAGGCATCCGTCCCTTCCCCCCCTCGGCAAGGAGAACTAAAATGCTGATCCAGCCCTCGAAGAAATCCAGTTTGACACCCCTGGCATAGAGCATTTCTCAGCCCCATAGATATGATTTGAAAATAGAAATAAGTTTCTGTAAGCTCTTGTTTCATTTGAAAGTGTCTCCAGTCCAAATTCATCCACAAAAATACAAAAAAATGGTAATAAAATAAGGTGCATTCTTGGGTGTTGCAGAGGCTGGCAAGAAACAATTTTACAAGTTTCGCATCTGGTGGTTGTTCATGACTGGTCACTAACTTTATTTTAAAGTTTAATTAATTTGACTTTTTTTCCAAGTAGTAGTCTTGAGTGCATTTTAAAGTATAAAATGCTTTAAATCGGGGGTCTCCAACCTTGGCCACTTTAAGACTTGTGGACTTCAACTCCCATAGTTCCTCAGCCAGATATGCTTGTTGAGGAATTCTGGGAGTTGAAGTCCACAAGTCTTAAAGAAGCCAAGATTGGACAGACCCTGCTTTAAATGACTATCATATACACTACATTCACAAAATTACATTTAGACATGATTTTGGCATGAATAATTTTTAAACTTGTTTGGTTTCAGAACTGTGAATTCTGTCATTATGGTGAGTATTTGAATCCAATCCTTTTTCATTCTCACTTAATGCAATATTATCCCAAAATATGGATCTAACTGAATTGAATTCATTGGAAGAGTACAATACATGTATACTTTTTTGGATAAAACAAAAAGATTTGGCTATTGCCTCCGAGTATATAAGATTACACTATAAAAGTATTTTTGATTAAATTAATATGTGTTTACAGTGTATGACTGACTATACAATCTGGGGATAAGGGCAGAGTTAAGGAAGAATATATTACAAATGGCCTTTATCATTAGTGTCATTTTGATTTTTCATTAACATCCTAACAAACTAATGAACAAAGTAAAATTCTTTCATTTGAATACTATAAAGTCAAGGATTCCAAACTCCATGAAGAGGATAGGTTTGATGGTCCATTTTTATTTCAATTCTTATGATATAAACCCTCTTCTATTTTCCTGAAATCAGAAGAGAAAATCCAAACAGAAAATTGCCAGAAGAGAATCAGAGCAACAGCATATCAATTACAGATTAAGAATAAAATAAAGGATATATTTTGAAGTCATATTAAAATATGTGTATTATAAAACATTCAAATTCAACATTCTGATTAGTAGCAATAAAATAAGACATTGAAAGATGTTTTATACTGTATATTGAAAATATGTTAATCCAACATTTCCTATTCATTCACACTTCATAAATAATGAATATATTGGTATATACATTGATTCAATAGTGTTTCACAGACTCACTCATTTGATTCTCTATAAATTTTCTTCTCTCTTTAGCCCACTTTGCCACACATTCATAAAGAGAATCAGTAATGACTACACATTTTATCCAGACTTTATTTAATAGGAATTCTGAGTAAACATCTAGATTTCATTGTCAAGGTTTATCCTCACTGCTCGGTATTTCCAATATGAAGACATTCTGCTAACTGTTTTTAGGACACTTGCCCTCTAGTTGTAGCAGGAATTTACATAATCTTCAGCTGCTTTGGTTTTAAAGTTATATTTGTCTGACACAAGTCTTGCTACAGGAATAGTCTATGATACCTCATTGGCAGAGTTAATAATATCAGGCACTGGGATCTGGCCATATCCCACTGACTACTTTCTGCTTGTGGCTATGCTTTAAACTAAATGTAATGCCTTGGGGAATGCCATTTCACCTATTTCAGTATAATTTTGCATTCTTAATTGGATATTTCTTGGTGCTACCTGCTGAGACACATGTTGCCATCTGCCTTTCCTTTACAGTATTTAGTGACTTTACATACCTAGGTAGTGGGGTTAAATGGATGAAGAGTTACCGTATGTTGGTTTTGCTCTCTAATGTGACATACTTCACTATACCAAACTGGTATCTCTTTTTATAGTGTTAAAATTTATCAGTCAAAATAAAATTTAAAGAGATTCAAGACAGTAAACAAAAATGCTTATTACTCAAAAACATTGAACTAGAATGCAGTCATTATGTAATATGTGGGAAAATGGTGTAAATGGTGTAATTTGCTGCTGCAGAAATTAACAGATTTTGCAATGGAATTCCTTGAAACAGGAATATAGCTGATACAATCTCAGTGTGTAACACACTATATGGGACTGAATAAACTATTATAGGACAGAATAATCAAAGATGGGACAGGTCTTTGGACCACTGAAGTACTATAAGATAACATTACAGAATATACATTGCTCTTTTCCTATATAGCAGCTAATAAGACTTGTTTCCTGGATAGAATACTTCATTAAACTTTATGCCACTCAATGATTCTGGGCACCTCACAAACATTCAAAGAAAGAAATTACAATAAAATAAAAATGAAAAAAGATACCAAGTAGGATGAAGATACGTTGCTGATATTTTTGAAGATGTGACTTTGTTTATTATACAAGTGTTTAGATGCATTCAGATAGTTTTTCCTTTCTGACAAGAATAACTAAATCAATTTTTCAACAAATTGTTTTCAGTTGTGAATGAAAGTAAATATATGTGTCCCAGGATACTGTTGCAGGATTCAATCTGGCTCAGTCACCTGGACCAGAGGTTTTTCTCTTCTGGTTTTTCAGACTTGTGCTGGACTCCATCTTCAGGGAACTTCTCTCTAGCCAGTTTGGCTAGAGTCCGAAAGTCCGAAAGCTCAGAAGACAAAACCTCTGGTACCAGTGACTGACCCAGATTAGATCCTATCTTCAGTTGTGTACAGAATGCCTTGTCTGAGTGATATATTATTTTCTTCAAAATGTTTATTATTGAAGTCTTCCTTTGATCTGTAGATTTCTGGATGTATTCAGTTTAGCTTCTATCATCCCCAACCAGCATGGTAAAAAATCAGGAGTTTGCTAGCACTTTTTTGACTAACCACGTATAATCATATCATTTTCCAAATGAGTTGGAAAAGGGGCTGGTCTCCAGATTTTGTGCCCCTCCCAAAGACTAACACGGTTGCCCTGCTACAATGTGACACTTCCACCCCGCAGGCTTTCAGAGGGATGGAGATCCATTTCATTTCAAGATCACAAAGACAGCACTGTTAATAAAAATACAGAGTAAGCCAAAAATTGGGCAGCTACACTGGAATCTGTGTTCCTATACCGAAAGTGGGAATTTCAAGAAAAGCACCATGGATAGACTGGCGGGCTAATGTAGCTCCCTCCTCAAATTATCCCTAGGATTTCAGGATATATCCTCTGCTTCGGGTACGATTAAAACCCGCAGGTGAAAGAAGAAGCAACTGTGATCTCTCCCTCGCCTTCCCGGCTCGCTTTCAGATTTTGGATAGGGAGCTGAATGGTGGCGGCCGGAGAGACGAGGGGCGGCTTGCATCACACATGCTGACACCCTGTGACAGAAAAGGACCAGCTGCGCCGTCAGGCCGGGCATCGGCGGGGGGATGCAGAGGTCACACCCGCAGGCTGCTCCTGCAATTGCCAATTTCGGACTCGAGGAGTCACTTTTCCCCACTCTGAGGAACCTCGCCTCAGCCTGACATGCCCCTGTCTGCCTTTCCCACGTGATTTCTCTCCTGGAAAGGGAAGGTGGGGAGAGGGGAGGGGGAAATAATCCGAGACTACAATTCCCAGAAAACGCTGCTGCTGCTGCTGCTGCTCCTTCTGGCAGCGGGTACCAACCCCTCCCCGCACCAGGCTTGCGCACGCGCCGAGCCGCCAAAACGGCCGCCGTCTCCACGTGACTCTCCGCCGACCAATCGTTTTCGAACCTGATTTGTTATCCGCCTTCCCCTTTTACCTCTCTCCTCCCCTCAGCGCTTGTGCGATCAGAGCGATCTAAGATGGCGACGGTGGAACCGGTGAGTGTCCTTATTCCCGTTTCCTCCCTTCGGTTTTACCACCACCACTCCTTCTCCCTCCCGCCTTCCTCTTTTTCTCCGCCCTCGCTCTGTCACGTAGGCTTCCGTGAAGATTGTGAAAAGGCGGCTCTGCCCTGAAGCGGGACACAAAAAAATCTCAGCCAGAAAGCCGAAAGGGGGGGAGATGGTTGGCGAAGGGGGAGGGCGGCAGACAGCGGCCTGGAAAGTGGTGTGTGTGCGTGTGGCGCGCGTGCGTACGGCGAGCGAAAGGCGCCGGCGTGTGCGATGGAGCGCCTTGGCGGGAGAAGGAGGATGGGAAGACCTGGGAGGCCGGGGTGGGGGAGACTCGGAGCGCGTGAGGCGAGCGGCCAGGATTGTGCCGTCACAGTTCGGGCGGGGGCGTTGAGGGGACGACGGGGAGGGGTCGTGTGACGGTGAAGTGGAGAAAGGAAGGCCGAAGACGGCCGGCGGGTGCAGGGCGAGGAGAATTCACCACGAGAGAAGAAGGCGGAGCTCGGTCGGACTCTGGGCCCCCATCCTGGACATAACTTCTCTGTAATTCGCTAGCGGAGAGGGCCGCTTATGCCGGCCTGTGTCTCCGTGTCTCCCCGCGCCTGCCGGACTCAAGAGTGCCCAAACACCGGCGGAGAATCCCTTCCTCCACCACTCCCATCCCTGATTTTCGTGGCTGCTCTCAATGCTGTCACAACGCCCGTTTGTTTGCTCTCGAGCGATACCGTCCTGCGGTCTCCGAACCAGGCGACAAAAATTGCTTTTTGTTTAGATCCTTGGCTTAACTTGTTCCTTTCGCCCCCTCTCATCATCATTTCCCAAGAAAAGTATAATAATTCAAACCCATAGAACCGGCTGGGGGCGGGGAAACCTCAAATTCTTTCACAGGGGCATAATTAGGGGCGGATGTGTACAGGCCAGATCATTTCGTGGTACTTCAGTTTTCAACTTTTCCATAAAGAAGGTTGTTTCTGATTTAGCCCTTTTTTATACACTTGTCTTATACTTAAATAGATGTTTGCTTATCTTTCTCCCCTAACTGCAGAATTTTTAAGGCCAAACATTTTCAAATATTAATTTGTTGAACGAAAAGTGACCCATCATATTTCTGCCCCCCACCCTGCAACATACTGTATTTTAAGTTGAGTGTAGGAGTTGACATGCAATGGAAGATGACAGAAGTAATACTAAGCAGGGGAAAATACTGGCATTGAACCAAGAGAACTGCAGTTGGCACTGACACTGTAGGTAGTGGCAAGTTAAACACTGAAGTAGTATTTCGCTACATACAAAAGGAATGAGATTTGCCATGGCATAGCATGTATATACTATGTGCCTCTGCATCTAGTTATAAAAAATGTCATCTGTCATGTTCCAGAGTAGGCACAATTTACAAGTGTATTATTTTTCTAGTCCATAAATGTTGCCAGAATAATACAAGGTTTTTAAGCTCAGAAGAAAAAGACTATGGAATGATCCATAATTACCACTAGATTACAGCTTTAACAGTTTTTGCCTTTTTGGAAACTCCTTTTCTGATAGACTTCACACATTCCTAATTTTTAAACTTTTATAAGCATTATCAGTTTCCAACTCAAATAGAGAAAAAAGTGCATGTGTACAGAAAACTTTGAATCATCATGATTGAAAGCCATTCTGGGTTATGTAGTTCAGTAAAGGTAAGCTGAAATTTTGAATACGTGCATCTGTGTTATTTTAATTTTACTTATTTGAAAGACAGTCTTATTAAATCTATAACATGAAGGAAAGACATTGAACATTCATATAGTTTTGTTATATTATGGGAATGAACTTCAAAAACATTCAACTACCAGCAAAATCAGTGAGGCCAAATATATATTTAGTTCAGAAGTTTTATTGTGTGCAGAAATTTTAGTTGATGCTTCTCTTTGAAAAAAACTGTTTATTAAAAAAGTAGTTTTCACAAGCTAATTTACCATTTCACACAATTAAGTATAAAATGATGGGTTCAGTTTTCAGATGATCCCAAATATGCATAAGATTAATTTCATTCCTGTTTAGATTGGAAGTTAAAGGGACGACAAGTCTGTGTTGTTGGTTATTGAAAGATTTTCTTCACCTAAGGTATAATATATCTTATAACTGCAGCTAAGAGAACAGGTAATAAAATTGAAAGTTACATATTTAATCAGTCTGTAGACTGCTAATATCAAATGGTTCTTTTTATATGCTAGTTTTAGCTAATATAGTTTTTGTGTACCATTTGTTAGATGGTAATATCACTATATCTCCAGATACTCCAGCATATAGAATGTACAATATAAATCCTCATAGTTTTGTTCATTTCTCATAGTACTTTTCATTTAGAAATAATTCTTTTGTACCTGGATTATTATATTTAGCCTTTATTTATCCTCACATTTTATAGATGTAAGTCTAAAAAGTGGCAGGAGTATACGATTTACATGACAGTAGAGGTGTCTTCTTACAGGTTAATGACCACTTGTTCAGCACATTACAACAATATGAATGAGTGGTACTAAGATCACCACAAAACCCTATCATTGCAACCTGGGTGTTTGGCAACCAGCTCGCACAACAGTTGCAGTATGCCATGGTCATGTGATTGCCATTTGCAACCTTTGCTGACTTCCTTCAAGCAAAGTCAATGGGGGAGCTGGCAGGGAAGGTTGCAAGTCACTCAGATAAGTCTCCTGTGCCCAGCAACTTCACCCAAATCTTGTGCGCCATCTCTCACCCACTTGGCAGTAGCCACCCAAGCCTTGCTGTGCTTGCAGCACACTCACATGTGTTTACCCCTCCCCTGCAAAATTCATTTACAGCCTATTGCCTTGCTTGCAAGCCATCTGGGACTTTAAACTTCCTGCTACATTCCCCACTGTCTTTGGTTGTTGGAAGCCAGCAGGAAGTTGTGAGAAGATCCTCACTTACCAACCACAAGTCTGGTTTAATGGGGACTGCTGGGATTGCTATGTCACTAAGTGTCTTACCCTAAACCCTAAGGCTAAAATGTAATGATGTTATTAAGTGATGGGACATTAGGAAATTCCATCCCAATTACCATTGTTAAGCATCCAGAAAAAGTACTATATATCTAAACCCACTGAAATCAATACTAAGTTAGTCATAACAAATGTTTCTCACTAATTTTTTGAGAGCTTAATGTAACTAGTTTTATCTGCAACTGTCCTATTACAGTATTTTCTTTTTGTATTTTTTATACAGTGGGTGTCCATAAAAGAAGTTTGCAATAAATAACATCTGTACATGCTTTCTAGTCAAATGTATTACAGTATTACAGTTGATAGTGATTTGTGCATACCTTAAATTCTATCATAAGTTTTAATATTCCAGATCTTAATGAAATATATAGAAGGGGAGATGTACGCAAGAAATCCCTATGAAAACATAGCTGTTTACAATGTAGTAAAGTTAGCAATAATTCAAAACATATGTTGATTGGTACCATTGTCTGCTCTATTTTATCTAAATTATACATTTGGAGTATACATGTAGCCTGTGGTAATGAATCACTTAATAGTATGTGCTATGAGAATTACTGCATTAAGAAAAGTTAGTTTGCTAAATTTGCACACATTTGATAATATAATCCTCCATGGAGAAATAGATTCCATCTTATTGTTTCAGACTTGTGAACTTTACACTCATTCTAATTGTTCTAGAATGCCTATATTTGGAAAATATAGACATATCCATATTAAAAAGATTTGCAAATGTTAATGGCAGAATATTTGAACATGGTGGTTATCTTTTAAATAAACCTTTATGCATAATATATTATTTTTTATAAAGAACAAGTTAATTGTTTTGTTTGTCTAGGAAACCATTTCTAACCCTCAGACTTCAGAAGAAGAGAAAACTGAGACACCAGCAAGTCAGGAGATTGTGAGTCCTGAAACATACGTTAAGCATCCATTACAAAACAGGTGGGGCATGTTTCCTTTAAATTGTGTAATAGCATGTTCCACAACAGAATTAATTAGATATTTTGGAATGCATTTTTTTAAAATGCAGAATACAAATCCACAAACATCCTCCTTTTGAAAAGTTGGGGAACAGTTGTCTTTTATGTTAAATTACAGGTCCTTTATGACAACCTCTGAAATGTTGTATGTTCTCTTTATGTTTCAAGAGATTTCGGTTGAAAAACACTACATAACAAGGTTCCAAATCACTGTCTGTGTTGCAGTTTTAACATACTAACATATTTTAATATAACATACTAACCTACCACATGTTTCATACTATGATTTGTATACCATACAGTAACAATTTGAAATGCAGTGTTTACAGGTAAATAAGTTCTTGCTTTAAAAGTCAGTTAATTGTCCTATCTACAGTAGTTTGAGCCAAATAGTACTTTGGATTATAAATAGTATTTGATATAATCTCCCTATTCAGAATCTTAAAAAATTTAGTTTCTTTCCAGGATATTACTTTTGATTGCAATTAAAATATTTGCCCCAACTTTCCTTAGTCATCTTAATAAAGGTAGAATGTGGTTGATGACTGGGTCAGTACGTTTAGATTTTAGTTGACAGAACAGAGCCTGCTAGTCTTAGAATTGTTCCAAAAAAATTTCAGCAAATGCAAAACTGCTATGCCCTAGGAAATATTTGATTTTATCTAATTTTAATAAAAATGAACACACACAATGTCAGCGTTCCAATCAAATTCTCCATTTTCAATTCAGCACTCAGAGACGAAGTCCATCCAAGTAAGAATTTATTAGAGAACTTATATTGGTGCATCTGGGAAAACCCGAATCTGAATTCCTGCATTTTCGGATTCAAGATGAAGGGGCTGACACACATTTTTATTTTTTCGTTCTCTTTTCAGTTTTTGGAGCCCAACTTTCCATATACAACTCAAGGTCTTAAAACTGCTCTTGATATTAAAAAAATTGCCCATACCTGTTTTGGTTAATATGTCTACCTCCTGTTTTTGGTCTGTTTAAAAATGTAAATGCAATCTTGAGCTACTATACAAGGCACTAAATAAATTCAGAATTTCAGAAATATATAGCATCAGTGATATAAAACTACAAAGGTGATTCAAGGAAATAACCTTATCTTACAAACTATGACTACAGTAAACAATAGTACTAATTAAATGTGCATATGAAGTTATGTATGATATCTTTTAATTCTTTAGGAGGATTTCTTTTTCAGTTTCCAACTAGAATGATTTGTCAGCAGTAATCGTTCCAAAATTGTGTGGCATCCTTCAACCTGCAGTGTTATTCTAATTTGAAAACCAATTTCTTAAAAATAAGTATTTTGTGTCTCTGTGTGTATTACTTGCTTTATATACTGCATTTATTTATTTGATTTATGATTTTTCTGCATGACAATGTTATTTTCAGTAGCATTTACAGATATGTCTATACGAAATATCTGTATAAAAATACACTTTCACTTTTTCAAATTGGAAGGAATACTTCATCTGATTCATTGTAATCAGGCATCTTCAACCCATGCCACTAGTAATTTAAGACAGGTCCTCAGCCTCCAGTCTGTGGACAGGTACTGGGCGATACAAACAAAGCCTCATCTGCAGGATGCAGGCAGCATGTGAAACCACGCCCCCTACAGTCCATGGAAAAACGTCTTTCCATGGTACCGATCCCTGGTGCCCAAAAGGTTGGGGGCCACTGATTTAAGAGACAATAGTGTAGGATATGCAAAACAAAACACTTCCATCTTTAGAATATTTTGTTTTTGTCAGAATATTTTTTCCTTTGAAATTGAAATTACTTTCTCTTCCGAAAGACATTTTGAAAAATATATGAAATTCGAAGTGTCCTGTATAAGGGAAAACTTTTCAGAAACAAACGTCTTCAATCTATATGTAATTGCAGCACTGTACCTTATATATTATGCATACCATATATGTTTATAATCATTTTCAAATTTTATTGATTAGCTTTGTTTAATGCTTGTATTAATCCTTTGCAAAATAGAATTATTTTCCAGAAGGGTATTTGCATTTTTAAAGGATTATATAAAAAGTGGCATTTTACCTCTTAATTGTCCAATTCTGTATTACAGCTCATTTTTGCTATTTACCCTTTCTTTTTGCTGAATATATTCATGGTTACTATAGTTAGATCTATTGGTGATAGATGGTAGTTGATAGAATAAGTTGCAAAATCATGTTTTTTAAAATTTTGATTAGGCCAATAAAACATGAGTACAAAATTTAAAATACAAATCCTTCTGCAAGTCATACCTATTAGTAGAAACTTTACAACAATCAGATTACTAGACTTTAGGGTGGTACCGTGTGTATGACATGTTATCTGATTCTTCCTCAGAACAATTGAATGATATATTTTTCTTTTAAGGGGGGAGTTGGTATAAGGAATCCTAGTTTTTAAATCAGATAAATTAGTTGATTCATTTGTCGGCTAGCTATAAGTGCTACTGAGGCTTATATGTTACTTAAAGTTGTGTTTCAAATATATAGTTCAAACTGATTTCCTTAGGATCTATTTCCAGAAAATGGAAATTTGGGAAAGGAGGATAGTTTGGTTATGGTCATTATATAAACATAGGTATGACTTCAGATTTATTTTATAGTAGAATTGTTCACATTTAGGATCTCCATTGTATGCCTAAGTGCTCATTCTTTAATAAAATAATGGAAATGAACATTAAACCTGTATAGTTTTTGTGTATTCTTGTTTTGTATTTTTCTTCCCAAATTTCTTCATATGCTATGATTTTAATCTCTGCCTTTTAAAATAATAATTGTATGCCAATATAAAGTCATTATTTTTTTCAGGTGGGCACTCTGGTTCTTTAAAAATGACAAAAGTAAAACTTGGCAAGCAAATCTTCGTCTGATCTCAAAGTTTGATACTGTTGAGGATTTTTGGGCGTAAGTAAATTATAGACATGAAACTTGAGTGTTTTTTCATCTCATCTATTATTGAGGATTATATATAATATAGAGGAATAATTTGAATGAGAGGGAATATTAAAAGACAAAAGTGAAGTGAATTTGTAAAGAACACCTATGTCCTATTAAAACTCTTGTGTCTGTAACGTTTAATTGTGAAATAGTGCATTATACCAAATGGGCTTCCAAAATCTGGGACCCATGACTCCTGTGGGATTGAAATTGGCAAATTTGTGGTTGCTTCAATGCTTCTGTGCCACTGCCCGGGGGCTCAGTAAACTGGTCCAGCCCTAGCCCTTCAAAGGCTGGCTAGACTGATCCCACCATTGGCTTCCAGAGGACAGTCAGCCCTAGTCATGCTGGCAAAAAGTTGGAAGTTGCTTCTTCTCCCACTGCTTTTTTGCCCAATCATTCTGTTTTTCTGTTTAGGTAAGGAAATATCTCTAAAATGATGACCCAGTGGATCATGGGTTATCTAATTTAGACTTAAGTTTGGGAAAATTGAAGGCATTAAATATTGTTGCCTGCTACAATTATAAAGAGAGGGCACCTAGGAAACTTGAAGTGATTGGCTCTGTGAAGTATTGGAAATCCTGTGAACTGTTTTCTTAAATATGGTGATGATGACAGTGTTGAATTCATTTTTAAAGTAATGATTATATGACTTTAATTACTGTTTTTCTTTTAATAATATTTGCTATTAAGAATTATTAAAATTTAACTCCAAAATTTCAGATAATATATGTGTTTTTTGACATTTGCATATCTATAATCTTTAATATTTGTGCTAGTTCACTTCATTGATTGTACTTACATTTTTTTCTGAAATAGGTTATATAACCATATTCAGCTCTCTAGTAATTTAATGCCTGGTTGTGATTACTCACTTTTTAAGGTATGTGGAATAAATGTTTGAGTCTATTTCATCTTGCTAGGCTATTTTGTATGTAATCTGCTAAGTAAAATACTTTAAAGGATATACAATTTAATAAAATATTGTATTGTAAAAGTGTATTAATAAAACTTACTACAGAGTAACTTATTGACTAGTTTCTATGTTTATAATATGGGATTTCTGTGTTAAGGTACATCTTAATATTTTGATATTTTCAAGAGTTGAGGATAAAATACATAACCAAAATTTGTTTAAATGTTGCTAATCTTGTCTTTCCTATTTTACCAGTCACTGCCTCTATTTTCATAGTGTTGCAAAATATTTAATATAGTTAGTATTTGATTTCCATTTCTGTCAGAAGAGTAACATTAATTTTTTAAAAAACACTGATATTTTTTCGTGCATGACTTAAAATCTTAGTAATATAAAGATAAATAAATTTCAAATATTTAAAAATGAATTGTGTGAATTACACATGTGAATATTGTGTTTTATATTAAACTGCACTTTTTAGGATGGTATTGAACCCATGTGGGAAGATGAGAAGAATAAACGGGGAGGGAGATGGCTAATTACACTAAACAAGCAGCAGAGACGAAGTGATCTTGATCGCTTCTGGCTAGAGACAGTAAGTGATTTTTATATTGTTTGCTCATTTTGGCCACATTTAAGAGAAGAGTACTTTTCCCAATTTCTAAACAGAAAGTCAGGGTGTATCAAATCCATTCAGATAATTAATTGACCATAATTAGACCATTGCTACAGCAGAGAGAATACAAAACAACAGTTGGAAGGGACCTTGGAGGTCTTCTAGTCCAATCCCCAGCTCAGGCAGGAAACCTTATACCATTGGCATTACATTTTTTTTCCTGGGTGGAGGCCTATAAAAACCATTGGTCTTGGAGCTTTGTGGATCCTTTTAAATTCTGGAATTGGATTCAGGAGATGTATTACAAAAAAAAATTCATGCTGTCTTAGATTATCACATCATATTGTCATCCTAAATATGTAACAATGCTGGCAATCACAAAACTAATGGCATTGCGGTTATATTGATTCTAAGGAGAATGCTGGAGCCAATTTTAGAGACTCGGTAGCTGAAAGTTTCATATCTCTGGTATGCAATGTATTTGTAAGCCTATAAAACGTATTACAGGCCTGTTAGTTGTCAGTGACCACTAGGGAAAGTGTGGAGAGCATGAGTTCTTGAATCCTTTGTCATTGCTTAATAGTAGTTCTGCTTGGATCACTTCTCAAGAAATGAAATTTAGAGTCAAGGAATTGGCAACATCCTGAGCCACTGGTCCAACCACCCCTCTTGTAGGAATGCATTGGAGAAACTTTTCTCCGTGCTTTGATTTGATTGATTCTTTTTCAAACTCATTTTTCTTGTGTTTGTTTTTCTTCCGTATCAAACCTAGTGCCATTCTCTTTGAATTCTTGCAGAGTTATTTTTCTGATGATCAAACTGTAAGACTCCTTTCACATGTTTTCTTTCAAATATAATGTTGGGTTGGAAAAAATAAGTTAGAGCAAGTATGCAGAGCAAAGTGTTGAAATTCTTTTCAGTATCTTCACTAATCATAGCCATAGGAGAGAAACGCATTATATATACTAAAATAGTCTGTTTCTACTCTTTGCGTGTTCAAGGAAACACAGTAACTTTGCTGTGGGTCATGTGATAAGGAAGGTGGAAACTTGAGTATGAATCAGGAAGCAAAATCCTAACAGTCCCATAGGACAGTGCTCCTCAATCTTTCCGCTTGGCAGACAGGCGGAGGGGAGAGGGGATGGTTCTGTGTTAGTGGTAGGCATAGGTATGAACACGCATAACTGCCATTTGTGCAAGTGACAGGAGCACACACTGCTCACACAAATGGAGCTGCACACGTGCATATACTCACCTGCCACTTGCACAGCCCAGTTCTGAATGAGCCACAGCCCAGTAGTGGGCCACAGCCCAGTAGTGGGCCACAGCCCGGGGACCCCTGCCATAGGATACATTTTTCTTGATTCATTTTTTTATCCACAGCTCTCAGTCTGATCTACCAATTTTTTAATTTGATCTTTGTTTTGCTGGCTTCTTTACCACCCTACTCCAATTGCCAAATCTAGACCTGTTCTAATACATTTTCAGAGAGTCATCCTGAAGTGAGCAGGACATTTACAATTATTTCTAATCCTGTTATCAATAGCAACCATTGGCAGTTTTTGTATTTTATACAGTATTGGAGAACTAGGCATTCTCTCTTCCTTAAGAAAACATTGGGTGTTTAGGGAGGAGGGAAATGCTTCTTCTGCTGCCCCACCCAGATCCAGCCCATTTTCTAATCTTGCTCTTTCTATCTTTCCCCATTTGGTTCAGTTTGATCCATTTGGTTCAGTTTTCAGGGAGATATTCTACTATTATCTAGACAAGAGCCCCAACCCCTCTCTCTTTATTTTTTATAGATTGCTTTATTTTGGAATATATTTGTTATATCAAATTGGTGACAGCTTTGTCTGGGTGACATTGGAGTGTCCTAACTGAGATAAATTCTCAGTGGATGATATGTAACCCATTCAATCATTCAAATTAGTCTGGCTTGTTTGTTACATTTTTGGACCATAGATATCAATCACCTGTTTCTTGCAATTGGTCAAGTTATTTTAACATAATTTTTCTTAAATATGTTGACACCATGTTTAGATTTGTGAAGGCCATTGCATAATTATGTTTAAGGAAGTTTTGGCAAGTGAATAGAACTTGGAAAATAAATGCATCGTTTTTTAAAAGAAATGTTTCTCCTTTTTTAAAAGAAGGTGATTATTGATTCACTTTGGGTATAATTGTCTTCAAATCAGGTGAATTAGTCAATGTTAGGTCACCTATGAATAGTTTTTATAGAATAGTCTGGCATAGCAAGCAGGCTGTGTATGCCCCAAATAAATACTGTTGGTATAAATATTTCTGGATTACAATCAGTGCACTTGAGCTTTACTTCCCGTTTTCCTTTGAGATTGAGTTGGCTTTATAGCTTTGATGATTGGAAATAAACCAGATTTTATTTAGTTCTCAACCTTTTTAGATATGAAATAGAATTGCACCATTTTGAGCAGTTGCCTTTAATACTTCAAGTACTAGACTTCTTAGTGATTCATTTTTTGCTGAGAGTGTTCTTTAATGAACAATGATATAATGCTTTCCATATGCCAGGCGTGCACATTTGAAATTATGACATGGGGTGTCATTAGCATACTTACGTTATGCAGTTTTCCTCCACTCCTTGCTGAAGATCACTGGCTGATTTTTCAGGAGTATTTGCAACATAAGCTGCAGACTGTGCTCTGCTCCTCCTAGAGGCCTACTTCCTCCAATTCTACTGTCATCCCAAACAGCACCTCTCTGAAGAACATTGCCAACTCTCCTTCCTTGCCTGCCAGTGGAGAGTGCTGCAGTTTGCCACTCTGCTGCCTCCTCCTTGAATGGGCCTGGCAAGTTCCCTTCAAGCAGATGAGAAGGGAGATGCTGCCCAGGTATGCACATGTCCTAGGGCAGCACCTTCACCCAACACCTGTAGTCCAGAGCACCAGCAGGAGGATGAAGGGGGCAGTGGTGGAGGGCAGCAGGATATGTGGCAGAATGGAGGCACCAAATGGGCAAAGTGGGGGAGATAGGCAACAGGGGGGAATCGAAGCAAAGCTTAGTTTGGCAGGTTAGGAGAAGTGTGAGGTCTAACTACTGCAGCTGTGACTATTGAAACTGCTGTTGCTAAACGGTACACTCACAATGTTTCTTTTACAAACCACATTACTTAGCAATGGAAGTTCAGGTCCCAATTGTGGACATAAGTTATGGGTAAAAATGGGTGAAATTCAAAACAAAAACTAATTGTGCTGGCCCTGTGGCACAAGCCTTTAAGTCAGTGATAGTGGTAATCTCTTGCTGTTGGATTAAGATCCAGGGGCTAGTTCTTTGCTCTATTGTGGATGTTAGTATTTATCAATAATCCAGTTTACTTAATTTTTTTTCATAAGAGTTAACCTTTCTTGATGGAAGAAAGGGGATTTTGATGGCTATGCCTCTTGTACTGTTCTTGAAACAGTCTTATTATACATGTAAACCATTAAAGAAGCTGTCAGATATAGATGGGCTTCTAAGTCAAATCTCTGGGGAGTTAAAAGTACCTTCTATAATAGGATCATTTGTGTAGCAGCTTTCAACTGAGAATTATTTTTCTCAGTAATCTATTGTAATTTGTCTTGGTGGTACACTGAAATCAGTAGAAATTTACGTTATTATATGGTGTAATTTTTTGTAAGTATTCAGTTGTATTTTGTTATTTAGTTATTATCTTCAATTTTGTAGCTGCTGTGCCTTATTGGAGAATCCTTTGATGACTACAGTGATGATGTATGTGGAGCTGTTGTTAATGTTAGAACCAAGGGGGATAAAATAGCAATATGGACTACTGAATGTGAAAACAGAGATGCTGTTACACATATAGGGTAAGTTGATGTGCAATTTCACAATTGTTGCTTTAGAAAATACTGATGTTTCAGAAGCTTTGCTTTTATTTTTTGTTTGTTATGCTTTAATTCAGATATAAATTGTGTTCAGAGGAAACAGATCAACTTTATAATTTAGGAAACTTATTTCAATACATCAAGATTTGGGGTATAATCCTAATCTGTGTTTAATGAAAAAGACTTCCAGTATCCTTGTCATGCAAAAGAATTAATACTCATTTTGGGAGGGCTGCTGTCAAAATTATGACTGTTTATATTTGAACCAATTCACAATTTTCAGCAGACTATTGTACATACTTTTTTAGGACTCTCAAAATGATACATTAAGTAGCAAATGTGCCTAATAAGATTACATGGCAAATAAAGCCAGTTTGGTGTGGCAGCTAACATTCTGTGCTAGAAATCAGGAGACCTGTGAATTCTGGTCCATCTTTTGGTCATGAAAGCTTTTGGTCATCTTCTGGACCATTCACACTCTTAAGCCCAACCCACCTCACAGATGTTTGTGAAAAAGAGGTGTGGGCATTAAATAAATACAGTTTTGAATTGATAAAAAAGATAACATAAAAATCAAATAATAGTACAGGTAATCGTCATCTTACAACAGTTCATTTAGAGACCATTCAAAGTTACAACAGCACTGAAAAAGTGACTTATGACTGTTTTTCACACTTACAACTTGTTGCAGCATCCCCAGGGTCACGTGATCAAAATTCAGATACTTAGTAACCGATTGATATTTATGATTGTTTGTTTGTTTGTTGATTGATTGATTGAATTTATATTTCCGCCTATTCGCCCATGGCAACTCGAGGCGTCTTACAGAATGTAAAATGATAATTAAAATAAAAAAAACAAAAACTAATAAAAAGAATCAAATAAATTAATAAAGTACAATAGAACAAAATCTGGGGAAAAAATGAATAAAAAATAGCCCCCAACTCCTACCCATCCTGCCCCGACGACAGCAAATCATACGAGCTGTTTGATGGCCTTCATCCCGCTCTGGGTTCCCCAGGCCCGCTGGCAGAACCAGGTCTTCAGTACCTTCCGGAAGAGTATTACTGAGGGGACCATTCTAATCTCTGGGGGAATGATGTTCCAGAGAGAGGGAAGGCCCTTCTTCTGGGTCCCACCAGGTGTATCGCCCTCAAGGATGGGACCCGCAGCATTTCCTGCCTTCCCGCTCTAATGGGTCAGGTAGATGTGACTGGCAAGAGACATTCCCTCAAATAACCTGGTCCCAATCAATGAAGGGCTTTAAAGGTGACAACTAGCACCTTGAATTGCACCGGGAAGCAAATGTGCAACCAATACAGCTCCCACAGGAGAGGTGAAACTTGCACACTGAGGTCTGCACAAAACCTCCAGCTGGAGCTTCCGGATGTTCTTCAAGGGTAGCCCCATGTAGAGCGGGTTGCAATAATCAAGACAGGAAGTGATTAGGGCATGAGTGACTGTGAGTAGGGACTGTTGGTCCAGGAAAGGGCGTAACTGGTGCACAACCTGCAGTTGTGCAAAGGCCCTCCTGGCCACGACCGCCACCTGCTCTTCGAGCAGGAGTTGTGAGTCCAGGAAACCCCTAGATTACGCACAGGGTCTGTTCGGGGTAGTGCCACCCCATCCAGTACCAAAGGTGGCATTTCTCCCTGAGCCAACAAACCCCAAACCCAGAGCCACTCGATCTTGCAAAGATTTAGTTTCAACCCATTGCTCCCCATCCAGCCCCTAACAGCCTCCAGGCACTGCGAGAGGGAGGACACAGTAACATTTAAATCACACGGGCCAAGACATACAGCTGAGTATCATCAGCATATTGGTGATACCTCAGTCCATGGTGACAGATGATCTCATCTAGTTGCAGTGTCCTGGGGTCATGTTATCACCTTTTGTGACCTTCTGACAATCAAAATCAATGGGGAAGCCAGATTCAGTTAACTACTGTGTTACTTACTTAACAATTGCAGTGACTTAACAATTGTGGTAAGAAAAGTCATAAAATAGGCTAACAGTCACTTGACTACCTTCCTTAGCAACAGAAACTTTGGGATCAATTGTGGTTGTAAGTTGAGGATTACCTTTATTACATTTTATGGCAAAAGAATTTGTTCAAATATTTTTTTCATATTAATATTCTATAAGATCCATCTACATAAGAGAATTAAGTCATAGCCATAATGAACAAATGTTGCAACGAATAGTAGTTTTATCTTTCATGTGCCAGTACAAGTGCAGTGTAAAATAAATGCAGTATCAAAAATAAATGCATGTACTCACTTCTATCTAATAACTAAGATAAGCAAACCTCAGTGTTCTGAATAGCTTTTATCAATTGTTAACACATATAAAAAAGAATTCTGCATTAAAAATGTTTAGTTTCACAAAGATCCATTAAAAGTTCAATTAAAATAAGCATTTTAGCACCTTTTAAAAGGAGTTGATTCCAGATGACTGGTACTAAATAAAAAAAACATTTCACTCATGGCATGGCTGTTTTATCATAAGGTACCAGCTGAACAATTGAAATGAGACAGAATAAAAGTTTTGGGCTGATTCTCCAAGTTACAAAATGCTCCTATGCATAACTCAGTAAGATAATATCAGCAGCTTCTATTGACATTTTTGCAAATAGCCAAAGAGAGAAAAGTAGAAGTAATTCAGATGTCCAGAATACTGTAGTTATGAATACAAATCAAGGGGACAGAAAGAGCTGTAAGGTAATTTGGTCAGTAAACGGTTTTAGTAATTCAAACTTGAGACAATTGGCATGAATCAGTTGCTTTGCTATTACTCTGATGGGGAGCTGAGAAACTCTTATGAACATTAAAGTTACAAATTTAGATAGTTTAGTCATTTGGGCTTTAAGTGAAAGTCCCTCATCAGTTTGAACTCTGGATTGCTTTCTACTGAGGAGGCTCAGCTGACAGACCTAAAAATGAAAATGGTGGTATAATCAGGAACTTAGGAAGGCAGTGATCTTTAGATGTAGAAAACCCTCCTGGTTCCTATATCGATTATTAATTTCCAAAACAGGAAATGTTAATGTCAAATACTGAGTGAATAGTGGAATAACTTTTATTTAAAAGAAATGTAAAAGCATCTGGTATATTGCATTTGGAGTTTAAACAATGAAAATTAATGACATGTTTTCTTATGAACAATGCTACTTAAATTTATATTTTGTGTTTTTAATTTCCCAGGAGAGTATACAAGGAAAGGTTAGGACTTCCTCAAAAGATAGTGATTGGTTATCAGTCCCATGCTGACACAGCTACTAAAAGTGGTTCCACCACTAAAAATAGGTTTGTTGTTTAAGAAGACACCTTCAGAGTATTTCATAGGAGACTGCGTCAAGCAATCGAGATTTGGGAGCTGAACCAAAGCCTCTAAAAAAGCAGAGTGGACTGCATTTAAATCTGATTTCCATCTAAATGTTGCTAAATTTGTGAAACTCTCATTTGCTTTGTCTTGTACTTCTGTTTTCTTCCTCACCCCCACCCCACCCCATTTTTTGGCTGAAGATAACCTTTTCCAATCAAAGAATTTCAGTGCAACATTTGTCCCTCAAATCCATATGTCTCCCTAATCCATTCTCTGATGCTTCTTAAGAAAATAACTATTATATTAAAAAATGTCCCGAAAACAGTGCCATTTTTACAGGGGAATAAACTACTAGTTTTTCATCTTTTCACTGTATGCAATAACATGTTTTGCTGGTTTGAAAGAAAAGTATGATGCATACATTTTTCTAGCAAATCTTTCTTTAATACAGCATGATTGTTGCTGTAATTGATGCTGATGGCTGCTAGATTTAATTTATTTGTTTCCCTTTTCTGATAACATTAGTGATATTCTGATTTCAGTTCTTGCTCATGTAACATTGGTGAAGGATCTGGGAATATGACAAAAGGTTTAATAAACATAATTTTGTGCATTCTATGGTAATTATTTTGTAATATCAAAGCTTTGCTACGAATTTCATGCATTTCAAGTCAAATCAGTGATATGTTTGTGTGATTTCCTGAACATAATTGTGGATTTTTAAAAATGTTAACACCAGAATTACATTCCTTACTAGAAATAGTATTCCTGTTTTTTGTATCTTATGCTGTATTTTAACACTTTGTATTCCTTAGGTTAAATTTTGCTTTGGTTTAAGTACGGCTCAAATAGAAAAGCAGTCCCATTCATATTAAGACAGTGTACAAAACTGTAAATAAAATGTGTACAGTGAATTGTCTTTTAGACAAGTAGATTTGTCCTTTTATTTCATTATACTGAAGTGCTTTGTACTACTTTTGACAAGATAGTCTCTGTTGTGGCCTCTGTTGTAGTGTATAGTCTAGAAAAGGATAAGTCTTAAACTACAGTGAATTCAAATCCTGGATTTGAATTAGATAGTATTATATCCGTATGCAATTCTTTGCTGTGGTTATAATTAGAATTAATATGCTCCATGTTTAGCTGCCAGACTAGCATCTCTAGAAACCAAATGGATATCTGAAAGTGTGCCAGGGGCAGCAAATGAACAACAGCAACAAAACCCTCTGGGTCTTGCTAAAAAAAATTGGGAGGGTGGGGTATAACTTACACATTTATTTTGAGAAATGTAGCAAAACGTTATTCTGGCACTTAATGCAGTTGTTGAGACAGTGGCAGATTAAAACTTATTTAAAGGAGATATTCTAAAATTGTCAATTTCAGTGTAAAGTGTAATGGTTGGATGATGTCATATTTCCTATATTGAGAGGGAGATATGAGGAAGTCTCAAAGCTGGCCTATAGCTAAATGTTTTGGCCTGAATATTACCTATCAAGGCAGTTTTGCTGTCTCCCTGACTTTAGCTATATTACCTTGGGATTTTTGCCTCCTTTGCTGTAAACGTCTTAGAAATTTTGCCTAGTTATCCTGATTTTTGCCTTTTGGTTCTTGCAGTTTATCTAGCGCTAACCCAAATAGCATTTTGTGTAAAAACTGATGCTGTATCCTTTGCAGTTAATACTTCCCCTTATAATAAACAAAACAGCTCTTGTATTAAAGCAAATGTGGTTTGTACTAATGTCTAATTCTATTTGAGAAAAGGAAATGATTGATCAGTGATAACCCAATTACATTTATCAGGTCAGTATCCATGGTGTAAGAAACATTGGCTCATAGCAATTTGAGGGCTGCATATAACAATCTGATTGCCCGTTAGAGAAAATCATGGCCACATATTGTAGTCTCTTCTTGAAAATATAATCAGATGAGTTTTGGAAGAATGGTTTAAATATTTGCATTAAAAACCAGCTCTAACTCTGGGTACGGGGTGATGAATGAGATTGGAAAAGACTGAATCCTCCCCTCATCTCTTATCCTTCAGGAATCCTTTCCTGATTTAAATTGCTCATTTGAGGATGTTTGCCTGAAGCAGTAAAAATAGTAAGTGCAGGGGTTTTAAGAAGCAGAAAATGTGGGCTAAGTTAAAAGCAATCCTTCTAACATCTTTTAACACTCTGTCTAACATAGTTTGCTGAGTTGGTATTTGGTGACTGTAATGATGGGTTGCTAGGGGCTGACCTCTGGGTTTCCCATTATTGATAGCAAGTTGCTTGCAATGCACCATGAAAGGTGACTGAGTAAATCTTCCAGGTAGTGAAAACGTATAGAATCAGTTGCAAAGTGGCTGAAGGTTTTTGATTCTTGTATTCTGTCCCCACATGTCTATTTTAAGAACTGTGGTGGAACAGTGGTTAGAATGCAGTACTGCAGGCTACTTCTGCTGACTTCCAGCTAACTGCAATTTGGCAGTTCAAATCTCACCAGCCTCACAGTTGACTCAACCTTCCATCGTTCCGAGGTGGGTAAAATGAGAACCCAGATTGTTGGGGGCAATACGCTGACTCTGTAAAACCACTTAGGCTTGTAAAGCGGTATATAAGTGCTATTGCTAAGTTATTATCATATCTAGTCATTAGCTCCCTCATCCCTATTTTTACCCAAATATTCTGAATAATTGTGTCTACCATCTTTTTACTGAAGTGTTATGCTATGTTTTAGCATGTTTCATCATTAAAATATTAGTTGTATGGTATAAAAGCCAGTTTGGTGCCATGGTTAAGGCATCAGGCTAGAAACGGACTTGAGTTCGACTCCCACCTTAGTCACAAAGCCTGTTGATGATCTTGGGCTAGTCACTTTCTCTTAGGTCTAGGAAGGAGGCAGTGACAAAACACTTATGAAAGACTGAGAATTTAACAGAAAAACTGCATTATACTGGTTTTTTTTTTAAACTTAATGGTTGGATAAAATATTACATAAGCTTGAATAAGGGTGTTTCTAACATTGTATGCTTTTATTAATGCAGCCTATTTCTTCAGTTGTTTACTGTATTGCTATACTTGAGGCATTAAAAAATGCAGAGGTTTGTGAATTTTATTGGCTGATTCAAAATAAGTTACTATAGACACGTTTTATTGCAAGAATATTTGGTTTCAAATTCCATTTTCCTCCAGATTTGCCAAACATACAAGTATACTTCTGATTCACAGATTAGATGTGATTAGATATACTGTGTTATATGTACATCCTAATTAACCCTTTGTTATGTTGGGAATGGGCAGTTTTCCATTTAACAGCTGGAGGGTCCAAATGATACAAACACATTTTTCACCATGATTTTCTTGACTTCCTTAGGAGAAAATGCCACTTTCACATTTAAAAATTCTTCACACAACAGGCTTATACTTTGATGCGGTCACTTTGAGAGGTTTAAGCAATTTTAAAAATGAGAATAGTGTGTTACTTAGCAAAATCTTCCTGCTCACATTTTCATCTTTATTTTTTGTTGTGAAAGCATTCAAAAATTGTATTGCAAAAAATTGCAGTACAAGGTGCAGCCTTAAAAATGTTGATTTGTCACCATTTGAGTCAGGATAGCAGCATGACTTATGGGCTGTGTTTTCCCCAGTTCTGGCTTAGCAAGTGGAATTACAGTCACTTTAAAGTGCTTGGTAATCTACTTGAATACCTGGCAGTAAAGGATATCTAATTTAATTTAGATGTACATTCTGAAAGTATATGTGTATTTATATTTACTAATAGTATTGGTCTATTGCCAAAAATGGTTACAGTACTTAAATGTTAAAGTATATTGGCTGTCATAGTAGTTATACCATGTGATAGGGTTTAAATTCAAATGAATAATAGATAAGGAATTACTAAAATATACTAGATTTTTTTTGCTATCTAGTTATGTATGAGACATTCTCTACTTTTATTACTGTAAACCTTTAAATGTTTAAACTTTATATTTTCTGAAATGGTGCAACACTTATCATCCAAGAAGTAAAAACAAAAACCATGGAAGGGATCTTGTAAATTGACCTTGGAAGCATAAATCCCAGGATTCTTAATTACACAGTTAAGGATAACTTTGCCCCAGGAGTGTCGTTTCATGTCCGAACTACTGCCAAGGGAATTCTCACATGAATTTGACACGTCTTAATTTTGGGGGAGTAAATTCTGATGTCAGAATAGCTCTCAACATGGAAAACAATGCAAGGATTATGTCTAGTTAAAAAAACACCCCCTCTCTTTCACCTCCTTCTCAAACAGGAAACCATAACTGCTTACAACACTGAAAATGATACTCAAAACGTGAGATACTTGATCTCGTTAAATAATTAATAGTGGGAACATTCACTTTAAACGTATTTTCACTGCTGGAAGCTTTGCTAAATAATGGGATTTCTCTCAGATGTTGCATCAAAATGTGCAACTTTCGCAAATGGTAAAAGTTTTCATTTAAAGTTATTACTGTTAAAAGTGACCTGGTTACAAATGGAGTGAACATTTGATGTGAGCAGATGGTGGTCAGCTATATTGCTACACCGTTTTCAGCTATATTGCTACACGATTCTAAATACTTTACAACAGAAGGAGAGAAAGCTTTTTTCTACAACTAAAAAGCCAATTGAGGCTGAGAGAAGTGATCCACTGCCCACACCAGCATGGCTGCTTGTTCATCTGACCTTTCAGCAGGAGGCATCTCGCGTCCTATTTTGGCTCCTAATTTGTGATGTCCTTAGCTGTTAATAATAAGAGTAGAAAAATTGGCAATACTTGTGTTTTCTGGGTGAACAGTTAAAAACTTCATACGAATGTGTTTTTAGTTTTATTTCCCTCTCTTTTCTGTTCAAAGTGATTACTATTTGGTAACAGCAGGGTTGTGAAACTCGTGTCATCATGTGACATAGCGTGACTTTTTTCCCCTTTGCTAAACCAGGAGTGGGCGTGGCCAGTGTGTGATGCATCCAGCCCGCGGGCCACGAGCGTGACATCCCTGAGTAACAGCAATGATATGCTGTCAGTGCACGTGACACTTAGGTTTTACCAGTATTTATTCTGCAAGAGAAGCTGGGGACTTCTTGTAGCATGTGAATCCAAGAAACATTGGTTCATGGAAGTTTAGCAGGAAGCTTAGCTTATTGCATATTTGTGCTAGTTCAAAAATGAATATTTGGCCAAGCCTTCAGGGCTTGTGATGAATATACAGTGTTTATATAGAATGTTCTATACTTTTTAAAGAATGTGTCAATGTTTTTTCATTCTTAAGCCTGCTCTGCCTTAAATAAAATCTCGGAGTTTTCTTTTTCTGCATGTCCAGCATGTAAGTCTTTTTTAGACTTTTTTGCAGAATGCCAAAACACAAATCTCCACATCAGTTTCAAGGTTGTGGGTTTACTGGCAATTCTGTCATGCTGATGCTGGGGAGGGGAAGACAATAGACATGCCTGCAATTTTACGAAGTTCTTCCCAAGATAACTTGGAAAAGTGACTCTTGGACCTAAAAAATATATACAATCTACTATTAGATCAAATTCCTGTCAAAAAATCTTTAAGAGATGTCAATGTCATTTTTAAAAAAAGTTTAAAAAATACAGCTTTTGACAATATGATCAAATGCTGAGTTTTGCTGGATTTTGGCTTTGTGAGGCTGAGTAAATCTGCTATAATTTGTAAGTGAAAGTGATTTAATGGCTGAATTTGTATATGTTTATCCATGATAACAGCTGTGCTTGAGTAGCTTCTGGGGTTTTGCAACACATTGTAGCCTAAATTAATTCCCTCACTTGAATTCACACGGCATTGCTAAGCAACTTTATGGTTTACTGTGATATAAGGTTAACTAGTTATAGCCTAAATCATGGTTAAAATGAATTTAATCAGCATGAAATGCTATGGAAATTTTAAATTGAGCGAACTTTTATTCTTTTTGCTTGCATAGTCTTTAGAACAGCAAACATTTATTTAGAAGTTGTAAATGCTGACTTGCAGTTGAGTTAGTTTTATGAATGTTTATAGTATGCTATAATATGATACAAATGTGAGTTTGAAAGTATTAAAAATTTATTAAATAAATATTCCTATAGCCATATAGATTTTCCTTCTTCACTATGAAACATTAGATGTGTTCACTAGGTAACATCCTAGTTGGGCAGCGAAGCCCTATGTTCACTTGTAAACTGCCCAAAGCAAACTGCATAACACTTAATAATGTTACCAAATTGGCTAATGAAATGTCTGCCAGCAACTATTTAAGCTGTTTGGATGAATGTTGAATCTCTTTGCAGTCTTACTTATTTATAATGTATTTAAATTTATAAGGCCACCCAGCTGCACATTAACTATGTGCAGAGTGCAACTTAAAGTCTCTTAACTAAAACCAAATGGAAAAAAATAAGCGTAACAGGGAACAAACATAAACCATAACCAAAATATACAATACACTTTGGGTGAACACATCTGGATATTTCTTTGAGCCTGGGAGGGGGAAGGGGGGACCCATATTTCAAGGATCTTTTAAAAGACTGCAGAATGAGGACAGCTTTTGAAAACCAGCTTTGCTGAATTCAGTGAATTGGACTTCTAAACAAGCATAGCAAGAAACTGCAACGTACAATCCTAAAAATATTTTGGCTGCCTTGTGGGCAGGGGAGAACATTATTAAATACAGTAGGAAGAGCTTCAAAAGATTGCATTGTAAATTGTGAGTAGGTGTCACAGTGTAGCAGGACTTGCTGATAAAACATATTGTACATAGCAAGGCAGTGCCTGAATGCTTAATTTTTAGAAGACAGTGCTTATACACTGAACTATGGTGTTTGAAGTCACTTGCAGTGCAATTACAAATTCCTGCTTTTATTCTGGGAAGAGGTCGCAGGGTGGTTAGTGTCATCAATAGGATTATACTAAACCTCCTTGGTGGAGGTTTAAATCCTAGCACTTGAAAAGTGACAGAAAAACAGTATGCCCCATGAAAATAGAGGCGTGGGAGAAGACGCCAAAGGAATACGAAACTATGACTCAGCAGCTCCTGACAGCCTCTGCTGCTTAACCGCTCTTGCCAGCTGTGACTACCTTATGGCCAAAGGCTAGGAAAAGCAACCCTGCTATTAATGCATAATGTCATACAATATATCCTGTTCTTGTACGAACATGGAGAGATCTAGAAGGAAATTGGTTTTGCGGATGCTTATTGTTTTCCAGTGTTACTCAGACACAAAGGCTACGCTTAAGGCTCTGGGGTTGCTTTGCAAAGCAGATCTTCTGTTTTAGGAGTGGGTATTGTAGAAGTGGGCTTCTGCAAGCAAAAACAAAATGCATATTCATTTACTGAAGTTCCGTACTGAGGCTCGATTACAAAACAAAATCCATGGCTTAGACCGTGTGAAGAAGTCATAGCTAACAACAAGCCTGGGGATGAGATTTGTAGGGTTTCAATGACATATAATGTTTATTATTATGAAGTATTCTAAAAAATAAGAGAAATTTTAAAAAATATAAAAGGGGAAGAGATTAAAAAGGAAAAATAAAGTAGATAAAGAATTTACAAGCATCAGAATTAAGTTAAATTTTTCAATAACCCCCTATTTGGATGTGCCATCACTGGAGGCTTTCCAGAAAAGATTGGACAGCAATTTGCCTGGGATGATATAATATCTCCTGCCTTGGGAAGGGAATTGAATTAGAAGTCCTCCAAAGTCCCTTACAGTCCTATGAGTCTTATGATTTAAAAAAATACCAACTGTTGAAATTAAAATAGTGTCTAAATATCAGCAGAAGTAAGCCTTAAAGTAAAAACTACAGCATGGGTTTAAGAATTATTGTAATTTCTAACAGTAATTAAAATGTTAAAAGAAGCCCACATTTTGGATGTGGTACAAGTCCATATATAGTTATAATCCATAACTGATTTCCAGGTTGAATTCAATTGCCAGATTTGCTTTTAAAATACGAAATTATTTTAGATACTGAGATAGCTTAATCAGCCATTCTCTGAAGGAATCAAATGCACTTTCCAATAGAAAGTGTACAGCAAAGTTGATTTACTGTACTTTGTAGTAATATTACATTTAATAATATATAATAATAGCAAGTCAGAAGGGATATGGAATTTTAAAAATAGTTTATTCTGTTTATTTTCCAAAATGGTTCAGCTTTATAGCATTGCCACCAAATATGAAAAAAAAAATCCAAGCTGATCATTTTATTTCCAACAATTTTTAGAAAATGAACTATTTTGGATATCAGTACTGGAATAATATGCTACAAATGAAATATCCCACACCAATTTTCTCTAGGTATAGTATTTATTATTCATCTTGAGTTAAAATTAGTATTGTATATCACTTCTGTATCCATTTGATCACACCATCTTTCACTTATTCAGTTTCTGAGTCATATTTTAACCATTTAGAAATAAGAACCAGAAAATGCTCGAAGTTTAAGTCATATGGAATATTTTTGATGCAAGAAAATATCAGAAAATGACTTCTTACTAGTGCACCTTGATCTTATAGTAAGTGTTAAGAATTGATTTCCACCTATTTCCTTTTATTCAATTGTCCCTGTTTCTGATTGCAAATCTTGCTCAGGCTGGTTCATGTGGCAATCTAAGAAAAGTCTCTAGTAACTTCAGCAGTAGCAGCAATAACAGCAATTGATAAAATAAGTAGCAAAAGAAGTTTCTGGAAAAAGCAAAAGTTTTTCTTGTTCTCAATGCCACTATCTACAACCATATTTATTATAGTGAACTCCACTCTAAATATTCTTAATCCAGATTATTTATAAAAATCTCTTCTTCCCTTGTTATGTTTCAGTGATAATCATCTCCTGAGTTTTAAGGAGAGAGAGTATTGGTTAGGAATTTTCCTCCTGTGGGATTTACTCTGTACTATCTTGCTATCTCTTAGAAACCAAATCTATTTAGTTTTAAGAACACCTGATATTAACCTCCAGAAATTGTGGGTGCTCCAACACTGGAGGTTTTAAAAAGAGATTGGATAATCATTTGTCTGAAATGGTATAGGGTTTCCTGTTTGAACAAGGGTTTGGACCAGAAAACCTCCAAGGTCCCTTCCAACTCTGCTATTCTGTTATATTCCATTCTGTTAACCATCTGAGGTTGTTTAACTGGAAGTTTGCCTGATTGTGGTTTGCTTTTAAAAATATTTTGAAGAGTTGGCTTATTCTGCTGTATTTTTCCTGTATGATTTTTCAGTTTGATATGGCTGCAAAAAAGATAAATGCCACTTGAGTCTACATCAATGTAAGTAACATTTCCAAATCATCAAAAAAATAATTGTTCTGCTTTGTTCTTTGAAGATCACACTTCAAATATTGTGTTCAGTTTCGGGCCCTGGATTTCAAAGAAATAAGATAAACTGGAATACTTTTGGAGAAGGAGCCAGGAATTAGAAATAAAGGAATTGGGGCTATTTAGACTTGAGAAGATTGGGAGGAAGAACATTATTCGAGTATTTTATAAAATATCACACAGGTGGCCAAGTTACGTAAGCTAGTGTTTATCATCTCCTTCTGCTTCAGAAAATCGTATGTCTCTGTGATGCTTATTCCTTCATGATCATACTTGGGGAATCAGAAAACATAAACTGGTGATGTATATGAGGACTAATGTGAGTGTGTGTTTAGGACTGCAACTTTAGTCAGAGGTATTTGCAGGAGACCCTGCTGCCAATAATGGCTTCCCAGCCCCCCGTACTCTCCCACCAGCAGGGCCTCCTCAGGGGTGCTGTCAGCCAGGCAATGCCGGCTGGCGGCTCCCAGGGGTAGGGCCTTCTCTATGGGGGCACCGACCCTTTGGAACCAGCTGCCCCTGGAGCTCCGGGTGGCTCCTGACCTCTGATCTTTCTGCCGTGGCCTAAAAACCTGGCTGTTCCAACTAGCCTACCCGGACTGATGGAGGGGGGAGGGTCTTTTTAGTGGTTGTTTTTAAGTTTAACTGATTTATGAGATTTCCGGTTTAATTACTTTGCAATATTTATATTGTATTGTTTTTAGTATTGTAAGCCACCCTGAGTCCTTAGGGAGATAGGGCGGCATATAAATCTCATTAAATAAATAAATAAACAAACAAACAAACTAGTCCAGCTTCCAAACTTCAGACATTCATTCATGGTGAATAATTCCACCTTAATCATGCTATCATCATAGAAAGGGCCTTCCAAACATGTGAAAATGGCAGTACCACATCCGATTCAGGAATGAGAAAATTGTCAGACTGAGGAAATTATTAGTTAACTGCTGAAACAGACTTCCCAGCAGTTTCCTTCCTCTTAGTCTGGAGGTGAATGCCAGGAACATGAGCTAGATATAGCCTAGATAATCCTAAACCTTTCATACCCCGGGTGATGTACAGAGGGTTCCCGAGTTATTTTTTCCTCCTCGATGCCCTAGCTAGCCTGAAAGATGGTATCACCATCTATAATTAGGATGTGATCTGTGATTAGTAGCCTGTGTGCCATTTTTTCTTCTTCTTGAGACATTTGACTTGGCATACCAGTTTCTCAGGAGGTTATAGAAAATGCTGGCTGTTCAGAAGCTGAGCTGTCCAACCACTCCTTCCCTCTCTAATCACTCAGATAATATATTATGTTCACCTGCTTTTTTTGGATGACAGTGCTGTTCCCAGAAATTTTTGCTGTATAATTTAAAAGCAAAATTATGCTCTTGCTGATACTTGTCACAAAGCTGTCGGTCATTAGAGAGAAAGCCTTAGTCTTGACTAAATCCAAAGCAAAGCATAGGTAACTCACAGATTGTATATGGCAGGGGAGTCAAACTCAAAGGGGGCTGGCCCACGGGGTGCTTAGATCTGGCCCGGGGCCACCCCAAAACAGTGAAGAACCAGCCCACAGTGCCTCTGCCAGAGAAAATGGAGCTCAGGGAGGCCACGCAAGGCCCATCCAGGGTCTGTTTTTGGTTGTGACGGCGTCCTGCAACCCTCTGTCAGCGAAAATGGAGGCCCGGGGAGGCCACATGCTCCGTTTTCACTGGCAAAGGGCTGCAGAAGGCCATCGCAGTTGGAACTTCGACAAGTGACATCGAGGTGGCCGCACCCACCCTGACCACCCCTGATCACCACCACCCTCGGATCCCCAAGATCAAACCCTGATGCAACCCTCAATGAAGTCGACTTCGACACCCCTGTTATATGGCTTTGAGCTAGACACCCATTAAGCCCAGAAGCATCCAGAATCATGCTACTAATATTCACTATGAGGTATGATGTTTCTCACCTTTCCTCTAATAGATTAAAATAGGTATATAAAAAGTACAAAGGCTTAGTACGTCTATTTTGCCTTTGGACAAGTTCATGCACATTCATACAACACTGTGACATTGCTGACCTTCATCTTTTTGACCTGCCACATTCTCATATCTTTATAGGCTAGAAGAGAATAAACTCTTTTCATATCAGATTTATTTCATGCCAGATGACAGGGGTCCTCAACTTGTGGGCTGTGAGGGTATTGCAACCAGGCTGTGAAATGGCTGGCGAGTATGCACACATGCATCTTCACTTGCCAGGCATGCGTGTACCGCTCCCACAAACGGAGCTGCATGTATGCACTCGCAAGCCGCTTGCATGGAACCATCCCCTCCCCCACACAGTCCACAGAGCCAGAAACTTTGGGGAATTCTGCCACATGAGTTTCTTTAAAATTCGCTGAAGAAAATTAGAACAACTTACTTTTTATGAACATTGTAAAGCCAAAACTATTGTATGGGGCATGCCTTTACCAAAATTGGAAGGATGCAATGAAAAGATAACAAATAAAATAGGGTAAAACTAATATGAAAGTTGCATTTTGAAGTTGTGCCAGATGATGGAAGTGCTCCAAAGAATAATAAGTGGGACAAAAGAAGACCCCAAATAGTGGATTTTGTGTTGCTTACAATCATAGATACATAATGTCATTTATATCTATATTTTTAATGTTGCCTGTGTAGCTTCTTCCTCGTCTGTCACTGAAAATTATCAAAACAGTGCAAGTAGAGGTCAAAAAAGTTAAAATGTCCAAAAACTCAAAAAAAAAGTTTGCCATGCTGGTAAAAAAGTAGGACAAGGTATCTTCAATCACATAGTTGTAGTCACCATCCTTATTTGATTTATACCCTCCTATATGTCTCTAAACAGGAAAAATTGTGAGAGCTGCTCCCAACTATTGCAGAGGCCTTGTACAGTCATGAAGTTTCAGGTTTTGTGCCTCTACATTAGAAGGTAGCAAATTACCCAGCAGTTTAGAAAGAAACTTGCTGGAAGCAAGGTAACTTCTCCAACTTCTTAATAATGTTAAAATGCAGCACACCCTATTTTACTATCAAATGGGGTGTGTGCAAACTCTTGTGTTAATTGTTTTCTACTCTGCTGGCATCTGAAGAAACCAGGAAAGTCAGAAGCTGCCTAGTCCATCTGTTCATAGCAAAATAAACACCTTGTTTCCCAAATACAATGTTTTCCCACAGTTGCTGTCTTGGGAAAGTAAATGGTTGTAGGATAAATACTGAAATTTTGAAGGCCAGCAATCCTTCAACAACCCTTTCAAGAACTTTAAAAATCCCAAAATACAAAGATCTGCAAATAGAAGTGGAATGACCATGGCAAAAGAAAGCAAAGGTAGCACCAACAGTAATAGGTGCCAGGGGTGCAATCCCAAAACATCTGGAGCACCATTTGAACACCATCAACACTGAGCATTGAACATCAGCTTTGAGAAACTCACCATCAGTCATTTGCAAAAGGCAGATTTACTTGTGACAACTTACAAATTGTGACAATACCTTTAACATCATCAAACAACAATATCTGCCAATTTGAAGACCTTGGGAAGGACTCTATAGGAGTATAGGTAGTTAAAAATACCAAATTCAGTCCTGGCTGATTGTGCAACCAATCTAAATAATAATACATTTAATAATAAATAATACATTTGCAAGGATGGTCTTCATCCAGACCCTCAGTGTTATTTCCATAAGGTATCTTGATCTCTGGTTTTCATTATTTTCCCCCATTTGATGATGCGTGTGACACATTTGTCCAGTCCAAACTTCATTGCAATAACTTGACTGTCTATACCAGCCATAGGCAAACTACGGCCTGGGGGCCGGATCCGGCCTGTTCGGCTGTTCTATCCGGCCCGCGGAGCCGAAAGAGCGGAGGGTTCTCTTGCTCTCCCAGAAGGCTACGTGAAGTAATCTCACTTTGAATTTATATTAGTTCACACAAACACTCCATCCATGCTTTTGTTCCGGCCCTCCGGTCCAGTTTAAGAACCCATTGTGGCCCTCAAGTCAGAAATATACCTCTATACCAAGGGTCTTCAAACTTGGCAAGTTTTAAGACTTGTGGACTTCAACTCCCAGAATTCCTGAGCTAACATGACTGGAGAAGGAATTCTGGGAGTTGAAGTCCACAAGTCTTAAAGCTGTCAAGTTTGAAGATCCCTGGTCTATACAGACAGTGTTGAGTAGCAATTCTATTTCAGTTGATGTTTTTCCATACAGCTTTAGATTGTCCATGTAAAGGAGGTGGGATAACTTAGCAGATGTTTTTGATAGCCATGACCTGAATTATCCAGTATTGTTTACAAAGGAATGGTGATAGTAAGTCTCCTTGAAAGAATCCTCTCTTGGTATTAACCTCTTCCAACCTATCAAGCTGACAACATCAAGCACATTGAAATGAAGAAAAAGGTTAGAAGTGAATACATTAAGAGAGTGAAGATCTTAAAATCCAGACTCGTGGAGGAAATACAATCAGGGCAATTAATACTTGTCATTAGAAACACAGCTGGAATAGAATATGTGAATGATAGTAAAGAAGATTCATGAAGCTAGTATATCAGGAAGGCTTACTGACTCCTGGAGAGACCAAACTGGCCTACCAGAAAAACAAATGAACAGAAAAGAGACAGGAACACAAAGTATTACATGGCCACTGTATAAACAAAATAGCAGGCAAAGCAGATAGCAAGATCTGGCAATCACTAAGAACAGGAAAGTTGAAGAAAGAGACAGATGGGCTAATTCTTGTTGCACAAAAGCAAACCTTAGGAACAAATGCATACAAAGTCAGAATTGAGGAGACAGCAACAGACAGCAAGTCCTGCCTCTGCAAAGGAAGCTGAAGAAACAGTGGAATATCTGGTTAGCTGTTGCAAGAAGATCACAAAGACTGACTAGGAACAATGACATGACAGAGTAGCAATAACGGTGCATTGGAAGTTCAAAAAAAATATTTTTTTTAATTACATTTATATGCCGCTCTTCTCCGAAGACTCAGGGCAGCTTACAATTTTTGGGATACAACCCAATGCGCTCAGCAAGCAAATGCTGGTGAGCTCATAAAATGGAGAAAGATAGATAATGAAGGAATTAAAGTGCTCCGGTCTTTAGAATTCAAACTGACAGGCACCTGCCAAATAACACGCCACACTTTTTGATAAGAAAGACAGAAAAATTTGGATAGTGGATGTGGCAGTATCTGGAGACAGCAGAACAGAAGAGAAAGGATAGCAAAATACAAAGACCTGCAAATACAGAGATTGAATGATTATAGCAAAAGCAAGCAAAGGTAGTACCAATAGTAATAGGCACCTTGTGTGCAATCCAAAAACAACTGGAGCACCATTTGAACAACCATCGGCATTGACAAAATCACCATCAGTCACTTGCAAAAGTCAGCTTTGCTCAGAAGAGCTTACATCTTGTGACGATACCATGAAGACCATCGAACAAGAACATCTGCCTATCCCAGGTCAATAGATGGATAAAAATGACAAACACAGTCTGAACATCTGGCTGATTGTAGAACAAACAATAATAAATTCTTTCTGATTATCCTAGTATGTATAAAAGTTACGGGATCATAACTAATGATTTATTCTTGATTTTTAAAAATAGGTTTGCTTTTGAATAAGGTTTATTTTTTTAAAAAATGAGGACTATACGTGAGGAATATATGTGGCAAAATTAATAATATGCATCAAGAATAGAAGTTTGACTAAATTTAAGGAAGAATGATTTCCCTGTTTATTACATGTCATGAAAGAAGGCAAGATCAGGTAATGAAAGTATGCTTTTTAAAGAAAAAAAGATTTGATATAAAGATAGTAACCTGAAACATTTGTAAAGTTTATTAATAATTTGAAGTAAACATAAGTCAGTACAATGGAAGATAATCTAGAACTTAATATTATTTTTACTTTTTTATTTTAGCATCTATTTTTCATTGTTTTTCATAAGATCATGTACATTTATTTTGTATAATGATAAACGGTGGTGATATCAATGTAAATATTAAAGTTTAGACTCTTGTAATAATTCATAATTCTCAAGATGAGTGTATTATATATTCAATTAATTATTTAGTTAATGAATAATGATTTTTAAATTTTATAAAAATTGTAAATTCCTTATTTACTGATATTTTCCATCTACTATGCCTCTTCTCACTTTTTTTCTTTATGTAGTCATTTATTTTTTCTGTTTCAAAATAAATAAAAATATTGGAACATACCCATTTATCCTGTGTGCATTGATAACATTTTCAAGTGTATTTTTCTGCTACATTGTTTTGTTGTTTTGTCTGCATACACTGTTGTCTATTTTTCTTTTACTTCTGGTTAGGGTCCCTTGGATCACATTACCTCACATAATTGGTTCTGCAAGGAAAAAGTAGGAGGAGGGAGCACCATGTAAGCCCCCTAAAAATAATACAACACAGACAAAATGTGATGTGCTTATTGCCATGGTTCTGCCCAATTAATATGTGTTGGTAGAGTTGGCATACACCGGATTCCTTTGACTGAACAATGCCATCTATCAGAATCCAAGTAGCATGCTCTTTCTGTCATGGCACCTGCCTTCTAGAGCAGGGGTCTCCAACCTTGGCAACTTTAAGACTTGTGGACTTCAATTCCCAGTTCTGGGAATTCTGGAAGTTGAAGTCCACAAGTCTTAAAGTTGCCGAGGTTGGAGACCCCTGCTCTAGAATTAGGTCCATTCCATGAGGCCCATCTTGATGGCATTGCGGAAGATCTCGAGGACATGGCCAGTCTCCTGAACCTTGGGTTAGAGTGGATGGACAGCACCCTCACTGGATGAGGTTAGATGATACTGAGCAGCTGCTCATTTTATTTTGTTTATTCTGTATTTAAATTTTTATGTTGTGAGCTGCCAAGAATCAGTTTGGAGATGAAGAGCACCTAAATTTAATGAAATAAAATAAACACAACTGTGGTTTATTCAGCAAGACACGACTGACCATTATTGAACAAAGTAGCCTCCTACTGGCTTTTTTTTGTTAATTAGTTTGTAAAATTGGATTATTTCACACATCTTGAGTGAATCTGTGATAGAATTAAAAATGTTTGGGACAAACCAACAGAAGGTCTGTATACCTGAATCCCTAAATTATTTTCTTTTTCTGGAAAATAGGAAAAAATGGAAAATGCAACCATCCCAATTTACTCATGCAATCTTGATCATTTAGAAGTGAGAATATGAGAATACTGTAGATTAGTGATGGTTTTCACTTGTGCCTCTAATAATTCAATCCTGTGATTTAAAGGTATACCCTTAGTTATGTAAATATGTGATCATTTTCTGTAACAGATCAAGTTAATTATTGGTTTGTTCAGTATATTGAAAGGATGACAATTCAGGTTGTAGGACAACAAGAAGAATCTTATCATGTTAGACTAGGGTAATTTATTTTTACAAAGTTATTTTACATGAAAAAGCTACATGCTGTAGTTTGCCAGAAATTTATAATTATTTAAAGTCATTGGTGGGAAACTATCATGAAGATTCGTAATTACATCTCTGACTGAGCATGTTAATGATATGCCAGTAAGGTAGAATGATTTTTCTCTTCCATTGCCAACTGGTTTCCAACAACATGACATGGATGATTGGATCATGTGAAAATGAACTATTAACGGGATAGAAAGGATGCAGTCTACAGAGGTCTATTACACCACATAAAATATGCAATATTAAATGCACATAACTAGTTAGTTTATGTACTGAATTTGCTGGGCTTGTATGCTAATAAAATGTGAGCATTTGCTATATTTGCCTTCTTCTGTTCTATAAGAACCTTGCTTTATACTATGGTTTCCAGCCTGATGAAGAAATACTGATGGCATGGAAAGACCTCTGCTGGTTGTGTGCATGGACAGGTTTAAAGGAGTGAAGCTCTCCCTGAACATCCACAGTGGCTTCTTCCTTCCTGAGTACAGTAGAACTACAAGTAGACATAAGGATGGAAACTTGGTCTTCACAACAAGTAAACTACAGTTCCCATCATTGTCCAACCTTCATTACAGTAACTAGGACCTGTCATTCAGCAAGATTTGGAATGCCCCAGGTTCTCATGCTTACTAATACTTAATTATTTGTTCTATTCTGACAGTTTTCAAGAAGCACATTTTTCTTCTTTTTTCGTCTGCTGTGTTTAGTACAGGGAGTTTTTCTTTCATTCCTCTTTTGGTTCTCTTCCTTTGTTCTGCTTAGGGACAAAATGAGACTCCTACCTACAGCTGCCCTACAGCTCTTAATATTGAACAAAATGAAGGTTCAAGAAAAAACGTATTTTCCCTTTCCCTTGTCTTTTTCATGCAAGGAGGAAAACATCACAGAGCACTTCACATTCCAGGAGCATTTCCACTAGGTGGCTCATGTTTCTTCCCTTCTGTTTGTAGTGTACTGGCTGGCAAGTAAACTCTACTTATGGCAGAATAATAAAAGTTCTTGGCTCTTACATTTGGCTAACCACAGTTTAGATTGCCTCTTTTCTCCTAGTATTTCTTCTTCCCTTTAAAAAAAATTCCTGATCTTACAAGTTTAGCATTTCCTTGGAGTATGGCACTTTGTATTTTGACAAAGCTTTGCAAACTTGGAAGAATTCTTTCTCCCTTCCAAACCCCAAACGATTCTTTGGTGGCCTTCCAGTTCCTTTTAATTGTTTTTGTATTCACGCACACAGAAACCTCTACTTGTACTCGGAAGAAAGAGGAAACCGACACCTTCATTGCAAAGCTTTGCACGAACTGAAGTCCTGTTCCAGCCACAAAAAGTATTCAAACTACTGGTCATAGGAAATAGGCTGGTAATTTAAGTTCCCATTCTGGTCGCTGGAGAAAATTTGGGACTTAATGAGATTTAATACATGTTATAACCACTACTTTTGAATAATTACCATCTGAGAACATACAACCAAATGACGTTGCGGATAGTCCTCCACTTACAACAATTCATTTAGTGACCGTTCAAAGTTACAACAGCACTGAAAAAAATGACTTACGACTGTTTTCACATGACTGTTGCGGCATCCCCATGGTCACATAATCAACATTGAGACACTTGCCAACTGACTCAGATTCGTGACAATTGCAGCGTGATCACCTTTTGCAACCTTCTGAGAAGCAAAGTCAACGCGGAAACCAGATTCATCTAATGCAACTGTTCTTACTAACTTTACACCTGCCGTGATTCACTTAACAACTGTGGCAAGAAAAACCATAAAATAGGGCAAAACTCACTTAACAAATGTCTCAGCTGTGGTTGTAAATCAAGGACTACCTATATTAAAACTAACAGTGTATTGCAACAATGAGCACTTGTATTCTAGCTTCATAAAGCACATGAATTGTAATCATCATTACAAGAAGGAGAAGACGGTGGCAAGGAAAGCATTTGGGCCTATTTACAGGGCCAGTGGACCATGGTACATTTGGAAGGTCTGAAGATTCAGGTTGGATTATCCCACAGCTTTAAATCTGGAGAGTATTTTATGAAGCCAGAGCTGCACTAGAGTTTTTTCTTGAGCTGGGCTTAGTGACAAATGAGACAAATAAAATCTGCATGTTTATTACGTCTAGAAATTAACCTCTGGTTTCTGGGAAGTACGAAATATATGTATACATGATGATATATATGTGATTGTTTAGCAAAATAGATTAAATACTGAGCAGAATAGGCTGGGTAATGTAATTGCTGTAGATGTTTGCTCATATTGTATTGATTTTATTGTAGCTATTTGCCATAAAATAGAACCTCATTTCCCCCTGTAAAGCATCCATAAGGAAGAATAAGATTTTTGTGTGTAAATGTCAGAAACATTCCAGGTACATTTATACTTTAGATTTATAAACAGGCAAACAATTGCACTGAAAATCTCACATCATAAAATTATAATGCACATCATTGCACTGAAAATAGTAAAATAATTGTCTACCCCCTCAAACAGGATAATAGTCCTAATTAAATTTTAACAGGTCACAGTGGCATAGCTGTCATTTAAAAATCATAAAAACCAGCTTAATTCACTGACTGCTTCATATTAGGCTAACTATGGTTCATTAAATAAGCCCCAATAGAAGAACATGCTGCATTAAAGTGAACATACAGCAACACATTGCAACTTAGTTAACAGATGATGCTTAAACTCTGGCTTAGCAAGCTACTTGAATCCAACCACTGCAACTTTCTTAAAAACTTGAACAGTGGTTGGATCAAATGGGTTACTATGAAATTTTAATCATACAAATGCTACTTAGTGAGACTTACAGTGAAGTTTACAGTTTGGTGCTTGATAGCCATATAGAAAACACGTTTTTCAATATTGTTGGTGACGAGCTGCTTTCAAATCATCTTTGCCCTACGAGTATGCAGTCTACAAGAGCTATAACACCTACCTTTTCTAAGATTTTTTTCACAGATGCTGCTACTCTTGTAACACAGGAGTGACCAAAGACAAAAGCTGAAGAAAACAATCTATTTTTTTAAACAGTCTGATACAGTGACAAAGAAAAGTATGAACTGTTCAGTGGTATAATATGTTTTGTTATGTGAATCCATGGATCATGTTCTTTAGACCCGGCCACAGAATTAACTGTTTTGCAAGTCTGAAGGCATATCCCCACTTGAACTTAAACAGGGCATTAACTCTCTTTTTCTTGTCCTGTTCCTCATGATGTTGCTATTGTCATGTCCTCAAACAAGCCACAGTTTTGAGTTAAAATGTCACGAAAGGGAGAATGAAGTTGGCAGCGCACATACTTGTTGGCCAAATGTCTTTGCTTAGCATGGCATCCGTACAATAATGAATGGCTTATGGAATTTAATAAAACTGTAGTGTACTTCCTTGAATGAGTCAATTGATATGATCCCAGTGGTGGCTGTAACTGACTCCCATCTGTCATGTAGCAGCACAAATTCTTCTATGCAATCAGTTCAGTTACAGACTAAACAATCTGTGCTTTGGTCTGCCTTTGGACAAAGCAATTGTTTCAACTTTTACCTGAAAATATATATAATTCTTTTTCTATTGATAAAGATTGTACAAATGTTTTTGTATGACTGCAAACTGTTTTATCAATTCATCTCCACATTGCTATCTTTGGTCAAATGCTGGAACTAGTGGTATAATTTAAGTAAGCACAATCCACATAGAAATGATACAATTCCCTCCCGCTATGAGACTTTACCCAGGTAGTCTTTGACTTACAACAATTCGCTTAGTTCAAAGTTATAACAACATTGAAAAAAGTGACTTATGACCATTTTTCACACTTATGACCGTTGCAGCATCCCCATGATCAACATTCAGATGCTTGGCTACTGACTCACATTTATGATGGTGGCAGTGTCCCTAGGTCATGTGTTCCCCTTTTGTGACTTTCTGATTAGCAAAATCAATGGGGAAACCAGATTCACTTTACAACCGTGTTACTAATTTAACAATTGCAGTGATTCACTTAACAAATGTGGCAAGAAAAGTTGTAAAATGGGGCTGTTGGAAGAAATATCCTTCTGGGTTCAGGTCTAAGTGGGGAAAAAGACACATGGAAACATGGAGACTGTTTGGAAAGATGGTTTAATGGTGGACAGGACCACATGGCTTGGAGCTCCAAAGTGAAAAGGATGATCACATGCTTCAAGATGTTGGGTGAAGGAAAAGAAGGGCCAAGATGCTGAGAAACCCTTAGTTATATAACTGCTGTTGGGCCCCACCTTAGTGTTTCCTGTACCTGTGTATCCCATTGGCTGTCAGACTCCCAGGGTTGGGGGTCTTAGCTAACTTTGTAGACTTTGTCTGGACCACATGGCTTCACCTGAGTGCTGGCTGATGCAATCTTCCCAGGCCAGGTGGTGAGATGGATAGAGGCCTTTATTATGTAGAATACTCTGGCCCAGGACTTAATGGCCTGCCCATTAACAACGGTGGAGTGTGAGCTTCTGCCTCTCTGAGTTGAGTTTCTGCTTCTGAGTTCCTACTTCTCTTTTAGGGGAAATATTCTGCCTTTCTAAATATATCCTAAAGTATTTCATTTTTCTAGGAGAGGGGTGGGTGCTAACTTCCTACAGGGTAAAACTCACTTGGCAAATTTCTCACTTAGCAATATACATTTTGGGCTCAGCTATAGTTGTAAGTTGAGGATTGCCTGTAATCACATTGAAATAAGGCACAGTTAAAGATATGTTCAGGACTGATGAAGCAAGATAGAGCAGCAGCAGAATTATCACAGATTGTATTTTCACAATTTGCTTGCATACAATTAACAATGCAATGGTTTTGTTAACCCAGGTTTCATAGAACCAGTCCTGCCCTGTTGGTAGTTCCTTCTTGTACCCTTGGTTCATGAGGAAGTACAGTGATTCTTGGAAGATCCATTGTGCTCTACTTCCAGAATGGCTTTAATTTGCTCTGGGATCCACTGACCCCCAACTCTGAAGTAGGGGCATATATGGGAGAGGACTGGTAGAATATAGGTTTCTGCCATGATTAAAGACTCCTTCCGTTGTGGGAAAAAAAGCATTAAACATAAGCAAGTGTGCACCACAAAGTAGCTGTAAAATACAGCTTATGAACAACCAGCAATGAAAGGGAGCTCTTAAAATGGCTGTGTTGAACTGATATAGGATGATTTCTGCAGTGGATTATGATTTTCTGTTTTAAATTGTTTACATTGGTTTTCATATGTTTGTATGCTGGTTTTTAACTTGTTTTATTGGCTTGGGTTTTTCTACCAGTTGTGAGCTGCTCAGTTGCTTACATAAAATGGGTGGCTATACAAATAAACAATAAATAACAAAAAATCCTCTACAAAATGTTGAAAAGAAGGTCATGGTTATATGTTGTGCTCATTGAATTGGTCTTAACAGATCCAACTGGTCTATAAAAAGTGTCTATTCAGTTATTAGGATTGTCACAAAGCAAAATGTATGCTTACTGTTAAGTTTGCATGAAGAGTCAGACGCCGAGTGCTTCAGTGAAGAGTTTATTAGTGACTACAGCTCATAACAGACCCGATTTGGCTGGGCTGTGGCTGCTACTTATAGCCAGCAGCCGCAGTTGCCAGCCAATCAGAGTGCAGGATTTTCCCACACTTTTTAAACCAATCATTTCTGACATTTTACAAGAACAGTTCAAACAAAACTAATGACATTCAAACCTGCATACATAACACTTACAAATTGCTAAGTTGGCTGAACATCATCCTTTGAATGTAAAGAGCACATAGGCCTTTAAGAAATAATTTAAAAAATAATTTCTTCTGAAATGTTTGGCGCGTTATCAGCAAAATGTATTTCCTGCAGGAGTTGTGTGTTCCTGGAAAATAATATGGCAGCTTCAATGGGTTACACATAGCTGTTGCGTTCATATGTCTGCACTTTTTCCAACTGAAATCTGAAGTACTGCTCAGCCCTATTAGTGAACAGGCAACCAAAGTGGAACATTTGAGTATCTGTCTTCTGGAAAGGACTCTACTAAGCATACAGCACTAGCTGCAACCTGCAAATTATTCTCAAGGGAACTTGCAAGGATCTTGCATTCTGGTAGACAATCATTTAAATATGAGCCAGGAGTGTGCTGCAGCTGCCTCCCCCAAAAAGCCAATGCAGTCCCAGGCTGCATTAATAGAGGGAAAGAATCAAGATCAAGTGAAATATCACTACCACTTATAATGCCTTGGTAAGACCACTCTTGGAATACTACATCCAGTTTTGGTTGCCATGATCTATAAAAGATGTTGAAATTCTAGAAAGAGCATAGAAAAGAGCAATAAAGATAATTAGGTGGTTGAAGGCTAAAATATATGAAGGAATTGGGTATGTCTAGTTTAATTAAAAGTACTAGGGGTGACATGATAGCAGTGTTCCAATATTTGAGGGACTGCCACAAAGAAGAGAAGGTCACTCTATTCTTCAAATCACCTGAAGGCAGAGTAGGAAGCAGTGAATGGAAACTAATCAAGGAGAGAAGAAACCTAAGGAGAAATTTCCTGACATAACAATAAACCAATGGAATGGCTTGCCTTCAGAAGTTGTGGGTGCTCCATTACTGGAGGTTTTCAAGAAGAGATTGAACAGCTATTTATCCGGAATTGGTAGAGGATCTCCTGCCTGGATTAGAAAGCTTTCAAGGTCCCTTCAAACTCTGTACCAGACTAATTCAGTAAAAGATGTGCTATGCTACATTTAACAATGTAGTGTATTACAGTACTATTAGTATTGATAGCAACAGTATAATGGTATTATAGCAGTATTGTGTTGTGTGACCTTGCGCCCTACTGTTTGGGCCGAGAGATCTTAAGGAACACCCAAGATGGGGTTTTGTTATCTGTGAAATTGTTATCCACCAATGTTAACATAAGGCATTTTTATGCTTGATGCTTTAATAACACATATATATGCACGTGTAGCATATGGTTCTTACATGTTAATTTTTGTCTTCATTAAGTTGTGGAGAAGGGTCTTACAGCCTAAAAATACTTCTAGAGCTCCAGCACTTATTCCCAATGCAGTCCTTTGCAGCATATTCATGAGGAAAGGTGGAGAGTGGGAGCATTAAAAAAAGTCAAGATGATGGTTGCAATAGCAGTCAAAACTCCACCCATTAGTGCAACTTTCTCAACCTTAGCAACTGGAAGATATGTAAACTTCAACTCCCAGAATTACTGCAGAATTCTGGGAGTTAAAGTCCACACATTTTAAAGTTGCCCAGGTAGAGAAAAACTGCATTAGTCCATTATATTTAATAATTGTATCATGCTTCACTTACATGCCCCATCCATCAACATACCAGTAGAGAGAAATGACTGGATTGAGCATGTCAGCTAACAATAAATGGGGCCTAACAAAGTGGGAATCTGGTAGACTAAGTTTGTTTGAAAAATTTCGGGTATTCACAGTGAGAGACATCGAAGGCATCTTTAAGTAGCTGTCCATTAGCATCTTTCATATAAGTTAAACCACATCTTCTATTGCTTGTATCAGTTGAATTCAACTGGAGTTATTTTCAAGTAAACATGTGTTCGACTGCAGGATTATTTTGAAACTGGTCATTTCTCAGCAGTGTTTATGATCATTATAGGGTTTCTTATGATCATTACAAGGCAATAGAAACCAGAGACTATTTGTACCAGCAAAGTAACGAAAATCCAAATGCTGAATAGCTGCATTTAAATGACTCATTTTGTAGTATGACTTGCAGGCTGCTTTTACGTGGTACACTAATGTATGATATGGATTGTTGAGTTTGGTTCTTATGTTGTATTCTGTCCTCTATAATTCCTGGCTGGATGTATAAAGGCAGATAGAAAACTCCACAAAGCATCCATACAAAGTCTTTTTATTGGTTCATCAGGCATCCTCAATATAACTTAGTTACGTCGAGATTCATCTCAATGTCCAACTCTTTGCCTAGCTGACTTTCTGGTGTAAAAGGATGGTAATATTTTATCCCTTTCATCCCATATCGTAGGAGCAGGGGTAGAGATGCTAGCACGATGCTGGGTTCATGCAAGAGTGAAGTACCCTCCCCCAACCCACCAAGGGTCAATTCAGTGACCAATCAGGATTACAGATGTGGCCACGTGACATGGACTACATTTCCCAGGATACCTTAACTACATTTACCATGATGCATTCCCTTAAGGGGACAGCTCCCAATTCCTAACTAACTATCCCACTTCCCATTAACTATAAACTGTCTGGACAGCACATGTTGCATGAACCTAGCCTTGTATATTTAAACCATGGATATAGTTTAGCTGCAAGTACAAGTCCAGATGGCTGGGATTTTTTTCACTGAATCATGGCTTAAATTTGTGAATATAGCTTCAATATGTGCTTCAGTGTGCAATTACAAAATGCTGCATTGGTGACAATTGAGACAGTTAAAAGAAACAGGTGTAAAAAGATTCCAGTTCATATTTCAACTGATAGTATCACACTCAGCCATCAAGAGGTATGGCCTACAGTGCTTTCATGTACAAACCAGACTGTTATGGTTGATTAAAAAAATCGTGTTTAAAGTAGAAGTTGTGTTTTGTGTAAATGTAGCCATTAATATGTTCACACACTGCACACAATTTAATTGTGGCATAATAAAAAAGAATTCTGGCTTAGTCTTAGCTAATGGTTTATAAGCCACAGTGACTGAATTCACACAACATGCTAAATCAAAAACTAATGAACTTCATTATCACTTAATGTGATGTAGGAATTCAATCCCTGGCAGGTCTTAGGCAAAGACACAATCCCTACAACCTCTTTATTTGTAATGCCAACCATCTCATGTAATTAATTGCTATGACTCAAGATGATTGATTATATTATACATTAACAAAACCAATGACAATACTTTATTAAAAAGGCTGTAAGATCACAGTTATAACTATTTAGACAAGCAAATACATTTTGTATCTCTTTAATGCCACTTAATAGTCACCTGGACTTTTTTTGCAGTCCAAATCTGATAGCTGTAAAAGTACTTAAATACTTTTAATACTAGTTAAACAAAACTTCAGCAATTTATTTGCAAGAGGGACTATAATATTATCATACGTAGCCCATCACTTCTCATGAGATGGGCAGCTATATAAATTAAAGAAATAAAAATGCTTGTCTACCTTTCAAGGTTGTCATAAAAATAAGTGAGCCAAAATAAGTATTTTAGATATTTGAGAAAGGTGCCCCATAATTTAGTGAAGAATAAGGTTTGTATACCAAATAAGACATATCTCCCTGAACCAGGATTATTTCTGCCTCAATATTTTATTTATTTATTTGATTTATATTGCTGCCTATTCACCCATGGCGACTTGAGGCGGCTTACACAATGTAAAATCATATTTAAAACAAAAAAGAAAGAACTAACAAAAAGAATCAAATTAGTAAAGTACAATAGAACAAAATTTGGGAAAACACAAAACAAAACAAAACAAAACCCCCCGACAGCGGATCACACTAGTCATTGATGGGTTTCCATCCCGCTCTGGGTTCCCCAGGCCCGCTGGCAAAACCAGGTCTTCAGTGCCTTTCGGAATAGTATTAATGAGGGGGCCATTCTAATCTCTGGGGAATGATGTTCCATAGAGATGGAGCCACCACAGAGAAGGGCCTTCTTCTAGGTCCCACCAGGTGTATATCCCTCAGGGGTGGGACCCGCAGCATTCCCTGCCTCCTCACTCTAATGGGTCGGGTAGATGTCACTGGCAAGAGATGTTTCCTCAGATAACCTGGACCCAAGCCATGAATGGCTTTAAAGGTGACAACCAGCACCTTGAAGTGCACCCGGAAGCAAACTGGCAGCCAATGCCACTCCTGCAAGAGAGGTGATACATGTGCACACCGGGGTCTGCATAAAACCATGCGAGCCCCATGTAGAGCGCATTGCAATAATCAAGATGGGAAGTGACCAGGGCATGAGTGACTGTGAGTAGGGACCGCTGATCCAGGAAAGGGCGTAACTGGTGCATAACCCGCAGTTGCGCAAAGGCCCTCCTGGCCACGACCTAAAAATATGCCCTAAAAACCATGATTTACTTAGAGCTTTGTCAGTACAACTTAAATCAAATTGAGATGCAAGTACCACTATTGTAATCTTAATTGGGCATGCTGTTTTCCTCCAGACCATGTGTTTTCTCATTTTCTGATAGCACAATCCTACCCACTTCTGAGAAATGTCCAACTGAGTTCAAGAGAGTTTACTTCTGAGAAAATGATAATGAATTTGCATCCAGAATGTTATTTTTGATAAGTAACTACGTTGAGAATATATTTGAAAAGGATGAACAACCCATCATTAAAAGCCCAAATTTTTATTTTTCCAAAGATTCCCCCCAAGTCTTCAAGTCCAAGCTGATTTGGCCCTCTTGCCCACATTACAGTGTCCAGGCGAGGGCGATTTGGATTTGCACTTCATGCTAAACTATTCTTATAATGTTAACTAAAGATGGGAAAATAGGGAAGTATGCAGGTTAATGAAATTGTCATTAACCTGCATACTTCCCTATTTTCCCATCTTTAAAACAGACCATCTCCCTCATACTATGTTATGAAGAAGGAACATTTCTTAAAATAAACTGGGTGTGTATGAGAGCAATCTTCTGCTCACTTTGTTACACGGGAGTGATTTCAGGAGAAACACGCCTCACCAACATTGTAGGAAGGGGATTCTCCAAAAATTGCACGTAAAAAAAAAAAAAAGAATCGAGTCCGAAATGAATGGGTGCTGCATAAATGTGGACTGAATACAAAACCGAGTGACCAGAACGCCGAAGGGGTTTGATTACAGAGATGAATTAATGAATGATGATGAAATCACAAAACGAATCTGTCTAAAGTGATTTGAGGTGAGGGTGGGAAGGTACTCTACGACAACCCGGCTGGAATAGATGGAACTGATGAGATCCTGAAGAAATGAAAAGGATTGAAAAGCCTGAGGCGTATATGGCCGCGTTGGAAACAAGGACCTTCGCTGCCGATAGAGGAGATACATCGAAGATCCGGCTCTTCTTTAGTTACGCGTTCTCATTTCACGCCTTCCATAATTCCGTTTCTCCCTCCCTTTGTGCGCCATGCGTAACGTTACTCAAGCTAGGAAAGGAAGAGCGCGGCCGTCCGGTAGGTTGTTCCGCGCGTTGCTTTGAAAGCTCCGCATGGAGCGGAGCCTCTCTCGTCACTGGGAAACCCTGGTTGGTGCCTCAGCGTGCCAATGAGCCGAGCTAATCCTGGCTTAAACCGCAAGCACGTTCAAGCAAGCGACGGCTCGGCCCGTTTCCACAAATTCCGGGCTTCGAGCAGCCTCATCCCCCACACCCCTCCCGCCGCCATCTCGTTCAACCGCGGGGCGGAGAGACCCCCCGATTCAGCTGCTCCGCCGCCAGCTGGACCTCAGTCCCGCGCCGGATTGGCGAGGACGCCACTCCATTAAAGCAGGCCTAGCCAGTCGCCGACCTCCCCCTTCCCCGCTGGGCGTACGGGCGCTTCTGGCGAGGAGGAGGAGGAGAGGCGCTCGGGGTGGGAGGAGGCTCGGCGGGTGTCAAGAGGGGCGGCGAGCGCTTGGCGGCTCCTGAGGGGGGGGGTCGAGCCTCCTCGCTCACAACGTCTCCGCCTGAGGGCATCGCTGGCGGCCGCTTCCCGCGGCTCAGCAGGTCCGCGCTCTCCCCCGCTGCTGTTGCTGCTGCTGCTGCTCGGCCTCCTCGATGCGCGGAGGCAGGAGGCGGCGGCGGCGGCCACGACGCGGGTTTCGTTCGCTGCCTAAGCGCTCCGGGCGGCGAGGAGCCGAGCCAGCAAGCCAGCCATCGGCCGGCTGCCTCTAATCTGTCTCCCCGCTGCCCGGCTCCTGCGCTCTCGCCCGACCGCGCTGCCCCCTCGCCTTTCTCCCCGCCTCTCCCGGCCAACGGTGCTCGCCAGCAAACTGTCTTCATGAGCCCCGAGGATGTCCGGAAAGCATTATAAAGGCCCCGAAGTGAGCTGCTGCATCAAGTATTTCATCTTCGGCTTCAACGTCATCTTCTGGGTAAGGCGTTCGTTTTATTTTTTATTTTTATTTTATTTTGTTTCTGGCCGAGGAAGCTGTTGTGCTTGATGGTGCGGTTTCTGCGCGGAGGGAGCAAACGCGCGTGGCGTGGAGCGCGGCGAATCTCCCTGGCAGGTTGAAGGCTTTTGGGGGTCTTTGTCTATCGGTATAGAGGGGCTCGGTTGGCTTTGGGAAATCCGGACAGTTTCATAGAGCTCTTTATTCCCTTCCAAATCCTGGATTTGCTTTTCGTCTCCTTCTTCCTGAGGTTTTTTTTTGAAAGCGATGCCTGGGTTTTTAAAAAATCTTTTTGGCCAGGTAGACCTGGTGGTAAGGTGTGGACCTTCTCCCCCAATTGTAGGCCTTCGTTGCCTCCAGTTATTATTTATTTTTTAAAAAAATACGCCTGGAGAAAGAAAGATTCTACTGTCATGAAGCCCTAGCCTAGAAACGGTAGTCTTTAAAAAAAGGGTTATGCAATGCATAAAAAGGTAAAATAAGAGGTTTTGATGGGTTTCTGCTAATTTCATGGAAGAACCATAGAAGGGAACACAATTTACCAAGCCACTGCATGTTTATGTGTGTTTAGAATAAGGCAAGATTAGAGGTAGCCTTTTTTTTTGAGAGTAAACATTTTTGGGAGCAATGGGTATCTATCAAGCTGGCATCCTTCAGATATGCTGGATAATGTTAGCATTGATGATCTTACATTGTTGGATAATGAAATGTCTGTAAGCAAAGAATCAGGCTTCACATAGATAATCTTATTGATCAGCTGGAGATTATGTTGGTTGGAAATTGTGAATCTGAGATTTGTAGCTGATAAAAGTGATTGAGAGTTGGACAGCCATAAGTTTAAACGATTGTTATTATATCTGGAGAATGGTTGAGAAATCAGAGGTATGCCAAACTTGTTACCCTGCTGATTGACCTCCTTTAATTGGCTTCCTGGCTGCATGATAAATTGGTGCTGTGTGCTGAAATATCACAATACTTTCTCCCTACTTTCTCCATTGCTTGTTCTCGATTTATGATAGTTTTGACTATCTCCTTACATTTACAAATATTACAAATATTAAAATCATTTCCCCATTATTGTTCCCTAAATTGGGTTGCTAGGAGAACAGACAGTTTGTGCAAAATGTCAGAATGTGGTTGTTGGTTGATGGTATACATATCAGACCATTTTTTAGCTTTTAAATTTTGGGTGGGCTGGACTTGCTGGGGAAGATAAGAATGTACACTAAGATATCTGGAGACTCTTAGGTTGGGAATGTGTGCCAAAACCAATTGTAGTAAATAATATTGTTTTGTTCAGTGTACTTGGCTTGTAGAAGACCATATTCCATGAAATCTGCTAGTGGTTGGTGCATTACATAAAGGACATAGATTTTGCATTAAGTAATCATACATAGTGAAGGTGCACAGAATTGCATCTGAGTGATTGTGAAAGCAATCTAGACAAAGTCTTCCGTTGCTGTATGGGGAAATTCATTAAAAGCTGTTCCCCTCTGTTATTACATATTGAAATGAAGGAAGTGCCAAGCTTTGATTAGTTTTGGCATTCATGTCAATAGTTAATGGAAACGTGGCCACTGGCCTAAGACAAGAGAAAGGTGTTAATGTTGTTATTCAATCTGCCCATTGAGAAAAAGTCTTCAATCATCTAAAAATCTGGGCTCTTGTCCAGAAAAGCTTTTGCTTTTGTAAATGTGAATGTTTTGATAATGCAAGATTCTTGCTTGTTAGTGGGTCTTATTGTGGAAAATCAAGGCCAGGGTAGGGTTTGTAGAAGTCCTTTCTAGTTAACCTAATGCTCCGATAAAGACAGAGAAATGCATGGTTTTGCTAGAAGCCAAGGACTCTTGTATTGTGAAAACCATACTGGATTTACCAAAAGATTTCCACAAGTCCAAAAGTATTGTTAGATACTGTTTACATCAGCTTTGAAGGACAGTATTAGCTATGCTATTGACTCTGCTTTAAAATAGGATTTTGATACAACAGTATTTAAAAATGTCCTAGATTGAGTCTGAGATGATTTTTAAAGTTCTAGAGTTGTAAATGCATGTATCTCTGCAATTGCATTCTGAAGAAGAAAGTGGTGAATTTAGAAGAAGCAAGAAGCCCTAGACCCGTGATGGCGAACCTATGGCATGAGTGCCACAAGTGGCATGCAGATCCATTTCTGCAGGCATGCGAGCTCCAGCTGAACTTAACTGTACTGCACATGCACATGCCTCCCAACTGATTTTTGGCCCATTTGAGGGCTTTTTTGTCCTCCCGGGGGCTCGAGGGAAGCCTCTGCAGCCTTTGGAGGCCAAATAACAGGCCTTCCGGAAATACGGGAAGTGCTGAAACCGGAAGTGCCAAAACGGGTCCGTTTTTTAGCCTCCAAAGGCTGCAGAGGCTTCCCTCAAGCCCCTGGGAGGGCGAAAATAGGCCAAAAATCAGCTGGGAGGAGCACGCATGCGCAGTGCAGTAAGGGGAGATTATGCACGCATGCACAGGGGGTGCGGGGCGCATTACATTGTGGGTGCTGGCACGCACGAGGTACGTGCTTTTAGCACACCACAACAAAAAGGTTCGCCATCACTGACCTAGTATAAACCTAGGCTCTGTGCTGGACTGAACTTCAATGCTTGATCATGGCTATCACTCATTCAGCATTGTTGCAAGGTGAAATACTCACTGATTAATGGTCATTAAACAAGAATTACCTCCTGTACTTCAAAATCTTACACCTGTATTCCACTAATACATGATCAACAAGTATCATCTGAAAGCCAGTTTGATGTTGTGTTTAAGGCATCAGTCTAGAAACTGGGAGACTGTGGAGTTCCAGTCCAGGACACTATGAGTTCTAGTCTGTTTTGATCACAAAGCAAGTGGATGACTTTGGGCCAGTCACTCTTTCTTAGTCTTGCAAATGAGGCAATGGCAAACCACTTCTGAAAAACTTGCCAAGAAAACTGAAGGGATGTATCCCAGCAGTTTTCAAGAATTGGACATGATTGAATAGAAGGGTGGGAGGAAATTGGCTATTTATAGTTCCTAATCTGCTGAGACGCTACTGATAGGCTGCAAAATCACTTCCTGATTGGCTTAGCTGCTCTAATGTCAGGGAATGGATCAGAATGTAAATTACTAAGTTAACGAAGAGTCTCTGTTATATCAACATAGTTTCATCTGCATTCTGCAAGCTTGTTAAACACACAGTACATTTTACATGCAAATTTTATTTGCGTTTAACCTGAGGCTAGTGTAAATATTTAGATTTACTTTTTCATGTATCAACTGCTTCAGCATTACTAGCATGTAAAGTTATGAATCTGACTGTAACGTATGAGAGTTAGAGACAGGTCATCATGAATCTTGCCATGACTGTGGCCTGAGCTGTCTTCCGGAATGTTGGCTTGTTTTGAAAGTCCTAGGGTGATGATATCTGTAGGGGCAATGACACATTTCAATAGGCACATAATTTAATCCTAAACTGAAATGATTGTGCAGATTTCACAAGTTGGAACATGCTATGCTTGTATTAATAATACTCCCTTTAAAACCTTAAAATGATTGCATTAGTCAGAGGATTGCATTCACCTCAACTTACCTGCCCCAGTGCTGAAAACACGATTAGAGGTTTTATTTGTATGCTCAACTATTAAAAAAATAAACTGGTGTGTACAAGGAATAAATCTTGTGATTAGAAGCCTGCCTATAAGCAGGGCAGGGCTTTACTTTGGCATCAGTACCAGGTGACACATCCATGGTATGTGCATTGAATCACAATTGCATGTTCTAGTTTACCTCTTTTCTAATGATTGAAGCAGGTTGTCTTTTTGATTTTAATTTAATTTTCTTGGTAACTGCATAATGTATTTATTTAAGAATTTATATATTTGCATTTTATTTTAGTATATTATGTTTAAAATTTGCTTAGAGAGAAAAAGCTTGTATTTAGAATGGAGAAGAGGACCAAGCACAGATCTGCTCGGAAAGGGAGGAGCGTAATTCTAACTGTCACTTCCCATGTCAGTCAAATGCTGACTGATGAAAAACAGGCACAGCTAGTCCTTGAGTTATGACCACAATTGGGATCATAATTTCTGTTCCTAAGCAGGGTGCTGGTTAAGTGAGTCACACCCAAGTTTATGACCTTTTTTCCCATAGTTAAGTGAATCATGTGAGTAATTAGCAGATCTGGCTTCCCCCATTGACTTTGCTTGTCAAAAGCTGGCTGGGAAGGTTGCAAATGGTGATCAAGTGACTTTGGGATACTGCAACTGTTGTAAAACATGCCATTTGCCAAGTGCCGAATGTTGATCACCTGACTGTTGGGGGTGCTGCTATAGTCATAAGTTTGAGCACCATTCATAAATAATTTTTTAAAGTGCTGTTGTAACTTTACAACCAACTGGAATGGTTGTAAGCTTAGGACTGTCTGTAGGATGATAGTTTAAGAGGCCCTGCAGAAGGTTACAATTTTCCTTAACAGGTCACTGCAGAAGACTTTTCCACTTCTGTACCAGCCAAATATTTTCAGAAGCTAACATTGGTTTTCTTTCTGCCTTTTCTAGCAAAAAACAACATTGCCTTAGAGAAACTAATTTCTAATCCCTAATGCTTTTCTGTAGACCGATTAATGTTAGTACCTGCTTACGTTGAAATATATTTTAATAAAACAGATTAGAATGATAATTTCATTTGATTAGGGAAGCTGCAGTAGACATTCTTAGTGGTAATGAGTTGCTCATCTACTTTGTAGATTTCAGTTGAATTGGGGGTAAACCATGAAACAAAAATGAGGAATACAGGATAACAGATTTGGAAGAGACCTTGGCGGTCTTCTAATCCAGTGGTCGCCAGCCAGTGGGCCAGGGACCACTAGTGGTCCGCAAGAAAATTTGGGTGGTCCACAGAGAAATGTCACCCCAATGCACCCCAAAGCAATTAATCTAGGCTGGCGGAACACAAGGCTGCGCTACCCACATGGCCCAGAAACACAAGGGTGTGTCGCTTGCATTGCGAACAGCATGAGGTAGTGAGGGGACGGGGGAAAGGGCGGAGGGGGGAACTTGCCCCACTTGCCCATGCACCTCGCCTGGGTACTGGGCTGCTTCTTTCCTCTTCTTTCTTCTTCTGCTTTTGGCTGCACACAAGGAAAGCAGAAACAGTTTTTCTTTCTCCCCCAAACTCCGTCAGAAATGAGTCTTTGGGACCCTGCAAGGCATCCTGCTCCAAGAGGCTGCGCTGGTGCAACAAGTCTCACAAAGACTAATTTCTAGCGCAGTCTGGCAAGAGAAAGTCTTCTGCTGCTTCTGCTGCTTTCCTTGCAAGAAGCCAAAAGTCTCCCCTGAGAACGGAGCTGGAGACGGTATCCTGTGATCCCAACTAAAGAATGATTGATCGGTAGGAAAATGGGGTGGGAAATTTTCTGCAGACTGTTTTTGGATTTTCCAGGTTCTCTGGTCTGTGGGATTTAAAATTATGAGTTTGGTGGTCCCTGAGGTCCAAAGGTTGGTGACCCCTGTTCTAATCCAGCCCTGTGCCCAGCAGGAGACCCTATCCCATTTCAGACAAATTGCTGTCCAATTTCTTCTTAAAAACTTCTACTGATGGAACATTCCCAACTTCTGGAAGCAAGTCCTTTCACTGATTAGAATAGAATAGAATTCTTTATTGGCCAAGTGTGATTGGACACACAAGGAATTTGTCTTGGTGCAAATGCTCTCAGTATACGAAAATAAAAGAATGTTCATCAAGAGTCAAGAATCATAAGGTACAACACTTAATGATAGTCATAGGGTACAATAAGCAATCAAATTATAGTAGGAAACAGTCAATATAAATCATTAGGATACCAGCAACAAGGTTACAGTCATACAGTCATAAGTGGGAGGAGATGGGTGAAAGGATGGATGGGAGGATTAATAGTAATAGTAATAGTAGTGCAGACTTTGTAAATAGTTGAACAGTGTTGAGGGAATTGTTTGTTTAGCAGAGTGATGGCATTTGGGAAAAACTGTTCTTGTGTCTGGTTGTTCTGGTGTGCCGCACAAATTGGTCGCGGGAAGAAAAGCCCTAATTCGAGGATGGTGCGAAATGGAAGGAAGGCCAGCACTGCACAGACGCAATGGCTGCCACCTGACGCCTTAGGGTGTTGGGTGAGAGGCCTTTGTCTAAGCCTGCCTGAAGAAAATCCAACACCTGAGCCACCGATGGAAGAAACGGATCCGCCTCCTGGGAGCGACACCATGTAGAGAAGGACTTCCACGAGGCCTCATATATCCTGTTAGTCGACGGGCGGGAGGTGTGATGGTGGTGATGAGGTTCTCCGCTCCACCTCTAAATGTTGCCGTTCAGCCTCCAAACGGCTAGTTGAAGCCACTGCGGGTCTGGATGCAGGAGCGGACCTTGGGTGAGACACACTTTGTGATCTGGATCCTCCAGGGTTCTTCCGTGGAGAGGCTGCGGAGGTCCGCAAACCACGGCCTCCTGGGCCAGAAGGGAGCGACTAAGATCAGGGAGGCCTTCTCTGCCAAAAGCTTTTGAATTACCCTGGGGATCAGTGGGATGGGAGGAATGCATACAGCAGACCGGGAGGCCAAGGGCAGCGAAGAGCATTGACTTCCTCCGCGCCTGGGGCAGGGTATCTGGACACAAACCTGCGAAGATGAGCGTTGAGGGGAGGCAAACAGGTCCACGTCTGGGCAGCCGAACCTGAGCGTCAGCTCTTGAAACAAGTCGGGGTGAAGGCGCACGCGGACGGGTCCACTGTTGCTCTGCTGAGCCAATCCGCCCGATGTTTCCACCCGATATATGCTCCGCCCTTATGGAACCTAGATGGCGTTCTGCCCAAAGACACAGCCGCTCTGCCTCCTTCATCAGGAGGACAGAGTGGGTACCCCTTGCCTGTTCACATGTGCCTTCGCCGTGACGTTGTCTGTGAGAATGAGGACGTGGTTCCGATGGATGTGAGGAAGGAAAATTGCGAGGGCGAGATGGATCGCCCTGAGCTCCAGCCAGTTTATACTGTTCCCTGTTCGTCTGCTGACCAGCGACCCTGACATGACCAAGACTGAAGGTGTGCGCCCCATCCGAACAGACTGGCGTCTGTGGTAATTATGAGCCTTTCTGGCTCCCATAGGAGAGATCCTTTGTTGATGGACGATTTGTCCACCAAAGTAGGGAGAGTCACTTTGTAGGCACCGGACCTTTGCTGTGGAGTTGCTGCGACCCGACCTTTGGTATGGCAGGAGAAACCACTGGAGCCCTAGCATGGAAGCGGCCCAGGGAACAATAGAAATGGAAGAAATCAATTTACCTAGTAATGTTGACAAGTCAGCTAAAGAGACCTGCCTCGGAGACTAACACGTTGGGCCAAGTTCCTTATGCTCTCTAAGCGATCTGGGGAGAGAAAACCTTCTCCTCTAGAGTATCAATAATAGCCCCCAGATGGGACAACCGGGTTGACGGGAGAGAATGGCTCTTCTTCCAATTATAGAAACCCGTGTTGCTGTAAAATCTGCAACGTGAGTTTGGTGTCTATGTGAGCTTGTCTATCTGAGTGGGATAAGATTAGGATATCGTCCAGATAACACTGGAGCCTAACCGGAATGCCCCTAAGGTGAGCTGCCAGGGCCGCCAGGACCTTCGTAACGTTCTCGGGCCCGAGGAAAGACCGAAGGGAAGGGCCACATATTCATAATGGTGATTATTATAACAAAATCTAAGAAATTTCGAGTGGGCAGGCCGAATTGGTATGTGCAGATACGCCTCTGTCAGATCGTGAAGACAGGAAATCACCTCGTCTGACGCTAAGAAGGATATACTGGAGGGTGCTCATCTTAAATTTGCGATAGACCAATGATCGTTAAGCCGTGAGGTCCAAGATCGCCCCCCACCCCCTGAGGCTTTAGGGACAATAAAGAGCAAAGAATAGAAACCCTGTCCTGCTGGTCCTTGGAACAGATTGAATGGCCCTGATGTGTAGCAAGTGGTTAATTGCGGATTCCATCAAGGCCTTTTTTCAGGTACCCTAAGAAATGGGGCATTGCATAAAGAAACTTGGGGGGCAGAAAGGAATTCTAACGCTAATCCAAAACAAATGGTGTCGCGCACCCAGGCATCAAAGTGGACACTCCCAACGGTCAGCAAAGAAACGAAGCCTGTCCACCTATATGGGCTAGAGCCCCCTGATTAGCGGGATCTACGAGATCCTCGACTTTGTGGTCCCCTGAAGCCCCTCTTGCCCTGACCCCCCCGTCGACCCTGTCTGAAAAATCTGACCTATCTGACTGTTGGCTGCCCCTGTAACCCGATCCCCTGAAGGACCTGGAGGAGAAAGAACTCTGGGAGTAGGGACGGGAGGGGCCCCTACGAAAGGCTGTGAGAACCTACTGTCAGTACGACGAAGAAGGGAAGGGAGGATCTTTCGTTTGTTCCTAGCCTCTATCAACAGAGGATCTAGGGCAGGACCAAATAATTTACTAGTAGAAACTGGGGAGGAAACGAGTTTCCATTTATTTTACTATCCGCCTGCCAATGCTTAAGCCACAGTAATCTACGGGCCGTAACGTGTGAGGCAATGGCCCTGGCTGAAAACTTTACAGCATGAAATGTGGCATCGGCGGAGAATTCCGTAGCTGCAATTAGCTTGCTACGTCCTGGTGAGCCCTAATGTTGGAACTTGGGATGGTATCCCTCAGGTGGCGGAGCCACCTGAGATAGCTCTGGTGAAAAAGACCGCCGTGGCTGCCTTGATGGCCCAGGCATCTGCCTGGTGTGCTTTACGGAGGGCAATCTCGGCCTTCTTATCGTCAGCCTTTAGGGCATCCTCCGCTTCGGTGGGGACAGTAAAGAGGAAGGCCAGGGCTACCACTGGATCATCACCTCAGGTGTGACCAAATTATTACGAAATCTGGATCCAGATTGAAAAACTTCTTATCAAATTTGAAGGGGCGGGAAGGATGTTGCTGACATCCACTGCTTATGGAGGAGGTCCGAAAACATTTTGGGGACGAATAACCTCCTCCTCATTAACTGGCTGAGAGAAGACCAGATCATCCTCAGTCTCAGAATCTGTAGTGTGTGGGACTGAGGGGGGCTTTGAAATGCGGGCTGTGGTTTTGCTTTGGAAAGGAGGGATTTGAACAACTGTGGTTGAAAGAGGCCCGTGAAAGTTGGATGGTCCTTTTTAAGTCCTCGTCATCGACATCCCTCTTTCAGTGGGCGGGAACCCGGGGGGTGTCCTCAGGCCTCTTCTTCCCCTCCTGATCCTGATTGAGATGAGGGTGAAAATCTCTGAATTGAGATACCTGTGAAACGACCGAGCCTGCTCTGACCGAGGACCTCATGGAACGCGAGTCACCTTCTGATCTGTAAGAATGTCTGGCCGCCAGGGACTGCTGCACCCCCGCTGTGATTCCCCTGGAAATCGCCAGTTCCATCCACGTCCTCATGGAATCAGGGACCTCCTGTGGGAGGAATTCTTCCTGTCGCAGTCCAGCTGCTGTAGGGGTGAAGGTTGCTTCCGGCACCTCCGTGAAGGGCGTGTGCTTGATGTGACTGAGAGGGTAGGTCTAGGGGCGTGGAGGGGTCTAGAGGCCTAGGAGAGGGAAGGGTTTGGGGGGGGGGGGTAGGGTCTGGTAACTGGGGAGCCCCCAGAGAGCCCTTGGTATTCTTCTGAATCTGTTTCTCCAATGCCTTCTGGCGCGGGATGCCTCCCTTTGTGCGGCCTTAGAAGGACCTTTAGGAGCGACAGATGTGTCTAGGCCATGAGACTTGTCGCCACCCTACTTGCCATGTTTGGTAGAGATATCTCAGAGAAAATTGGGCCAGAGAATTGTAAATAGATATATAATAATAATATTTGGTGGCTGCCTGGACGGTTGGCACGTCCGGGTCCCGCTCCAGTCACTGGGCAAGGCACCCCAATAGAAACACACACACTCTCCCCTTTTGAATTTTTATAGAGACTCGTATATGAGCAATATGGATTACAATTATTGCTAATATGGGAATGATTAGAAGATGAGATAAACAAGGAGTCTCACAAGAAAAAAACAGGTAAGCCAAATTGAGAACTAGTTCATAGGGCAGAAAAAATAAAATAAAATACAAAATAAGCCCTGTGTCAACCGTTCCCACAGGCCCAGGCCTGGGATTAGTTGGATAATATGACTGCTGTGCTGTAGAAAGTCAGGGTAGATTTACTCAGAGTAGACCAGAATTTTATAGAAAAACCACCTGTGAGAGTGCCAACTTTGAACAGGTCACACAGACCAGCAACAATCCTTTATTATTAATACAGTAATGTACCCTAGGCTTCTTCAGAAAGAGAGCCTGGGGAAAAAAACAAAAAAACACAGAAAGAGACCAGGAAAAAAACTCTCACGGGGCTCTGGCATCAGCCAGTCTGGGCTCCCACGAGGCCTCGTGGAGAAAAAAGCCCTGGATGAAGGGGAGTGCGCACGTGCAAGCCGCAACTACCCCCAAGGAAGAGAAACGGCGCCAGCTGCTTCCTCCGGCGCCAGCACAGCTCTGCCGCCCCCGCAATGGCTTCGTTTGAAAAGAGCGGCAGAAATGGGGAATCGGGACTCCTGCGCCCCTACCCCAGCGTTCTCAGAGGGGAGGAATCAATAATAAGAGGAAGAAACCCCAAGGGAAGGGGTGTAGCAGCAGCACCAAGGGGTTAAAAGAAACGGCAAGTAGAGGTTGCGAGAGGGAAACGAAAGCGAAGCCTCGCTTCCAATGAGAAGAAAAAAAAAAAGAGAGAGAGAGAGAAACTGCCCCAAGCGGCTAGCGCTGCAGCGCACCCTGACTGACTGCTGCAATCGTTGCAGTCAGCTTCTCAAGCACAAGGGAACAATTTGCAAGCCAAATTGAAAGGGAAAGAAATTTTAAAGAAGCCAATTGGGAAAAGAATACCTCTGATTGTTCCTGCTCCGACCAGAAAGAGAGAGAGCTGCCTATCTGAACCGAAGGCTGAGCTGAACTGGGGGACGTATGAGAGGAGAGGAGGAGTCAAAACGTCCTTCAGTAAAGCCCAGCCTATCAGAACGGAGAGACTAAGCACCTCCCACTGCCTGGATGCTCGGAGCAGCTCGCTGGAGAAATGAGGAATACAGGATAACAGATTTGGAAGAGACCTTGGCGGTCTTCTAATCCAGTGGTTGCCAGCCAGTGGGCCAGGGACCACTAGTGGTCCGCAAGAAAATTTGGGTGGTCCACAGAGAAATGTCACCCCCAATGCACCCCCAAAGCAATTAATCTAGGCTGGCGGGAACACAAGGCTGCGCCACCCACATGGCCCGCAGAAACACAAGGGTGTGTCGCTTGCATTGCGAACAGCATGAGGTAGTGAGGGGACGGGGGAAAGGGCGGAGGGGGGAACTTGCCCCACTTGCCCATGCACCTCGCCTGGGTACTGGGCTGCTTCTTTCCTCTTCTTTCTTCTTCTGCTTTTGGCTGCACACAAGGAAAGCAGAAACAGTTTTTCTTTCTCTCCCCCAAACTCCGTCAGAAATGAGTCTTTGGGACCCTGCAAGGCATCCTGCTCCAAGAGGCTGCGCTGGTGCAACAAGTCTCACAAAGACTAATTTCTAGCGCAGTCTGGCGAAGAGAAAGTCTTCTGCTGCTTCTGCTGCTTTCCTTGCAAGAAGCCAAAAGTCTCCCCTGAGAACGGAGCTGGAGACGGTATCCTGTGATCCCAACTAAAGAATGATTGATCGGTAGGAAAATGGGGTGGGAAATTTTCCTGCAGACTGTTTTTGAGATTTTCCCAGGTTCTCTGGTCTGCGGGATTTAAAATTATGAGTTTGGTGGTCCCTGAGGTCCAAAAGGTTGGTGACCCCTGTTCTAATCTAGCCCTGTGCCCAAGCAGGAGACCCTATCCCATTTCAGACAAATTGCTGTCCAATTTCTTCTTAAAAACTTCTACTGATGGAACATTCCCAACTTCTGGAAGCAAGTCCTTTCACTGATTATAATAGAATAGAATTCTTTACTGGCCAAGTGTGATTGGACACTCAAGGAATTTGTCTTGGTGCAAATGCTCTCAGTGTACGTAAAATAAAAGATATGTTCATCAAGAGTCAAGAATCATAAGGTACAACACTTAATGATAGTCATAGGGGACAATAAGCAATCAAATTATAGTAGGAAACAGTCAATATAAAACATTAGGATACCAGCAACAAGGTTACAGTCATACAGTCATAAGTGGGAGGAGATGGGTGAAAGGATGGATGGGAGGATTAATAGTAATAGTAATAGTAGTGCAGACTTTGTAAATAGTTGAACAGTGTTGAGGGAATTGTTGGTTTAGCAGAGTGATGGCATTTGGGAAAAAACTGTTCTTGTGTCTGGTTGTTCTGGTGTGCCGTGCTCTATAGCATTGTTTTGCGGGAAGGAGTTGAAACAGTTTATGTCCGGGATGTGAGGGGTCTGTAAATATTTTCACAGCCCTCTTTTTGACTTGTGCAGTATACAGGTCCTTGACTGAAGGCAGGTTGGTAGTAATTGTTTTTTCTGAAGTCCTAATTATCCACTGAAGTCTGTGTCTGTCCTGTTGGGTTGCAGAACTAAACCAGAGAGTTATAGAAGTGCAGATGATAGACTCAATAATTCCTCTGTAGAACTGTATCAGCAGCTCTTTGGGCAGTTTGAACTTTCTGAGTTGGCGCAGAAAGAACATTCTTTGTTGTGCTTTTTTGATAACGTTTTTGATGTTAGGTGTCCATTTTAGGTCATGTGATATAATAGAAAATTATAGAAAATTTGAAGGTCTTACTGTTGGTATTGTGTTGTCTAGTATTGTAAGAGGTGGTAGTATGGGAGTGTTTCTTCTAAAGTCTACCACCATTTCTACGGTTTTGAGTGTGTTCAGTTCCAGATTGTTCTGGTTACCCACGAGGCAAGTTGTACAACCTCCTGTCTGTATGTGGATTCATCGTCTTGAATGAGACCAATCACTGTTGTGTCATCTGCAAACTTCAGTATTTTAACAGATGGATTGTTTGAGATGCAGTCATTGGTATATAGGGAGAAGAGAAGTGGAGAAAGCACACAGCCTTGAGGGCCCCCTGTGCTAATTGTACAGGTATCAGATGTGATTCTGCCTATCTTCACCTGCTGCTTCCTGTCTGTTAGGAAGTTTATGATCCACTTACAAGTGTGTTCAGGTATCGCTAGTTGGTTTAATTTAGTTAGAAGAATGTCTAGAATGATGGTATTGAATGCTGAACTGAAGTCTACAAAGAGGACCCTGGCATAGGTTTTTGGAGATTCAAGGTGTTGTAGGATGTAATGCAGAGCCATATTAACAGCATCATCTGTTGATCTATTTGCTTGGTATACAAACTGCATGGGATCTAACAGCGGATCCGTGATGGTTTTCAGGTGGGACAACACTAGCCTTTCAAAGATTTTCATAACTACAGATGTAAGAGCAACTGGTCTGTAGTCATTCAGTTCCTTGATGGAGGGCTTCTTTGGCACTGGGATGATAGTAGAGCATTTGAAGCAAGAAGGAACATAGCACATCTCTAGGGATCTATTGAAGATTCGGGTGAAGATTTGGGCCAATTGGTCAGCACAGATTAATTGTTTTAACTGTCAGAAAATTTCTCCTTAGTTCTAGGTTGGATCTCTCTTTGATCAATTTCCATCCATTATATCTAGCCTTCCCCTCAGGTGCTTTGGAGAAGAGGTTGTCTCCCCTTCTCTGACAAATCACATAGTTACAGGGTTTTTGGTGAGCTTTCAGGATTTGATGAAAGACATAGTGCAAAACACTTCTTGAATATATATTTTGCTGTTTAGTTAAGACAAACCACATTTATTTTCCATTTCAGTAACATTCCTTAGCAAGATGACTTACATTTAGAGAAGCCAAGTCTAGCTGTCCACTCTTCTCATAACTGTTTTACTGATAAACAGCAGGAAAGGAGAAAAAAACCCCACAGTTTGAAATTTAAAATAAATGGCAAAGGGCCCCTTTATTTCTCAGTTAATGTTATGCAGCTTGAATGATCTCTAATGGCATAGTATGTACTTTGTAATTTGGGTTTAATCTGTGTGTACAAGACTCTAACTTTTTCTATTTTGAGCTGAGAAAATATTTAAAAGTACTGGCTGGCACACCTCTCTCAAGCTGACAGAACATGGTGTCTCCTCTCCCTTCTGACTTCCCTGGGGTCGTACTCCACCAGGTAGATTATGGGCCATGCTGGTCTTCTTCAGTTTGCTTTTCTGGATTCTTCTTTCATTCCTGACATGGATCAAAATTGCTCAGACCATCTCAGAATCACCAACCAGCATTGCTCATTAGTAGAACACCTAATCACATTAGTAAAACAAGGCATATCTATGAGAGAATGGAGGAAATTTAATGGCTCACAACCTTAAAATGGATCTAGATAAGCTGTTGGCTTATCTAGATCCATCTTAAGGTTGCCAGCCATTGCATTTCCTCCATTATCTCATTGATATGCCTTGTTTTCTACCACTGTGCCTTGTTTTGCCAGCTCAGCATCCCCACTTTCTCCTATTCCGATGGGGAACTAAGCTAACTCATATTCTGAACAGCTCATTTCTTGGCTACAAAAGGTGTCATGTCTTTTTGATAAATTCAGGAGCTTCTGTAGCCTGTCATAACATACAGTGATGTCTGGAATACATCCATAAAAGCAGATAGGATGGTTAAAAACTCTAATGCAGTCTCATCACCCATCTGCAAGGCATCAGTTTGTCCAAGTCAATAACTTAAGGAGGTACAACAAAACGTTTTAATATGTTCTTATACTGGGTATCTGTGCATAGCTTTGGAGATTTGCTTAATAGCCTTACAGTGTAGTAGCAAAATTATTAAGATTAAATCATGCAGTGAAATGAGTTATGCAATGTGCATAGTTTAGCAGGGCAGGGTGCTAAACGTCTCTTGGTACAACGTTTGAATGCAGAGAGTGGGGAAAAAACAATGTTGTTCTTTAGTGCAGGATATATACAGTCCAATGTTATATTATTCAAAGCATACTGAAAGGTCCAAACTGTCACCTTGTTATGATCATGGAGGATTATGCACATGTTCATTTTCACTGGTCTGGTTGTTGTATAGAGTCCAAGCTGATATATTTATCTCTAGTTATAAGCTGCATGCTGGACTCAGACAGTGACTGGAGGCAATTCATTAGTGGCAAATGGGAATCTATGGTAACAGCAGTTTACTTGGCAGCGTCCCCGTGTAAGATTTATGTGCCCTGGATTTTAAGAGCTGGGAAATGCAGTGGCTGAAATCTGAAGATTTACATGTGTGTATCCTAATTTGTCTGCCATTCCTTATTGTGATTTTAGGTTCTTGTCATTGGAAAACTTCTGTAGAGGATTTTAACATTCAACTGCTACTCTTAGGGTCGCTTAGGAAAATACTCTGAAATGATCTTGCAGAAGTTCTGGAGTTAAATCCTTTCTACTTTTCTTGAATTTCCTTGTCCAGATCCCACAGGAAATATGCAAAAGCATGAAGGCACATTCTTGGTATAGATCCGAAGTTCCTTATTTGGCTCCTGTCTATGATAAAGATGAGATCAGTTAGTAGAAATGGTTCTAAAGACCAAATGATCCCATTTGTACCTTTTTGAGACTGGACTAATACTAAGTCATGGTTTATTCTGGCTTGTCAGCATTTACTTCTCTCCCCCAAATAGGTAGAGCCAAATATAGACTTCTTTTCTTAAACATGTTATGGAATTGGGGAAGTTTTAAAGGACCCAACAGGTTTGAAAGCCTTCTAGATCCTTAACACATTTTTTTAAATTACATTTATATGCCGCCCTTCTCCGAAGACTCAGGGCGGCTTACAATTTTTGGGATACAACCCAGTGTGCTCAGCAATAGCCTTCATTCCATTGTATGTGTCTGCTTATTACTAAGCGGCATTTTTACAAAGTCAGCTTATTGCCCCCAACAATCTTGGGTCCTCAATTTACCTACCCCGAGAGGATGGAAGGCTGAGTCAACCTTGAGCCTGGTGGGATTCGAGCCTACAGTAATTGTAGGCAGCTGGAACTTAAATGCAGGCATTTAACAGCCTGAGCCACCAAGGCCCATTGATTTTGTCCCTTAAAACTCAAACTCTCTTCCCAAATGAGCTTGTGCATAAGTCTTCTTCATGATAAACCACCCAGCCCTGAGGTGGTTTATGAGGTGGTGATAAACCTGACAGTAGGTTTATGTCTTCTCCTCCTGCTCCTCCATAAACCATAAAATTGAATGGATTTTTCTAACCTACTAAATTATGACTTTAAAGCCACAGTGACTGAGTTCAGAATTTCTTCAAGGCATCCTTTAAGGTTCCCAACTTTGTCCTTCAGGTCTTCCACCTGAAGTGTACCCATCACTGCTGTAATTGAGTCTATCCACCTTGCTGTTGGTTTTTCATCATCTTCTCTTGCTCTTCACCTTTCCTAGCATTGTAGACTTCTCAACGGAACTAGGTATTTATATATTGTGTCCAAAATGTGATATTTGAGCCTGATCATTTAATTCTTGAGAAGTCTGGACTGGTTCTATGATTCATTTGCTTGTTTTCTTGGCTGTCCACAGTACTCTGAGAAGTCTCCTCAAATACAATATTTCAAAAACTCCAATAGTCAGTATATACTGCTATTTTAAAGTTAGAGTCAGAGTCTAAGTTTCACTTCTATGGAGTGTCTCAAAAAAAATCTGCATAGTCCTGATCTTTGTAGGTATAGACAAGCAGTGGCTTTTGAATATAATTTACAAGACCATCATTGCTACACTACCAAGTGCTGGTGCTTCATATCTCTTGACTGCTCTTTATCCTAAAAAAAAGGAAAAATATTAGCAGTGTGCAAATCTATAAGTGTGCTTCATGCTTGGCTTTGGCAGCACTTTTGTTTCTCAAAAAGTTCACCCTCCCCACTTCGTTATAACATTCAAGACCCCATCTGTGCAGTCTTTATTTACAAGCAGCTCCCACTGATGTTAATGTGAGTTTCTTGGTGCTGCAGCTGCATTTTTCAGGTTGATTTAGTTTTTATCCATTGTGGAAAAGGATGTGAAAAAGCCTCAAAAGTGACATAGCCAGTTTTTTACAATTTGCCGAAATGAACCAAGAACAAACATGGACATGCAGGCAGCCTTGTGGAGAAATATTGCCAGATAAGGGGTTCCTGGAAGGTTCATCTTCCTGTTTTTTTGGAATCAATCTGGTTTTCTTGCTAAAGGAGGAGCCAATTGTTTGCTCTGGTAGATAACACCCTGTATACAACTAATGTTTCTGATGTGAAAGGAAATCCATGAGAAAATAAAATACAGTAAAGGAGTTGTTTTCCCACCAATGAAATGAAATGTGTACAAATGCTATGAACCAGGAAGGCCTTTTCATATGGAATTTTGCTAGTACTTTTAATATGACAACTTTGAGCCTCTGTTCGATATTTGTAAAGTAGGTATAAAATTCCCTACATTCACACAGTGCCTTATAATCCTGGATTTGCTAGCCACAGTGCATTTAAGAAATAATAGTTAGCTGGCTTTGCCCAATATGGTATACCAGAAGTATTCAAAGCTACATAACGATTTAGAATATTGTTCGATTTAGGTTATACAGCTGAGCCAAAAATCCTGGTTTGCAGACCCTAATGTCTGAATTCACAGACTGCTTAAATGAAAATCAAACAAACCATAGCCCGACCTAATGTGGCATATGAAATTAACCCATTTGGGCTTCATTAGGAAACTGTAGAGCCCCAGATACTTTGCAGAAAAGGATGGGAGAAGAAACACAACTAGGATTGGTTGGTATCTTAAGCAACCCATACATGGTATAGATGGAGAGCAGCCGTACATAATAGGTCTCTTGTCTCAATTTGGCTATCCATGGAGGAAAAGAATGCCTTCTTTCTAATCAATCAGCCCCTACCAGCCTTCAGATACCTCTGTCTTCTATTCCTGCCAGGCACTATTCTAAACTCTGGGAAAAAGCATAATGCTGCCTCTGATACTGGCTTTAACTAAATGTTAGGAAGGTTTTCTTGGACTGAAAGCTATCAAGAGGTTTCTTGTGTCTTTATTAATATCTCCCTAGGCCTCTCATATCTCTTCTTTCTTATTCTGTATCCTCACAAAATAGCTTCCAGAAGTTGATGCAAAAAAAGAAAAGAAAAGAAAAAAGAAATAAAATTGGGAATTACAAATAATAAAGAATAAATCAAGAGAAGGCAGATGGCCTTGGAGAAGCCTACTGAGGGAAGAAAATTTGTTTTAACTCTTAATTTTCCTCAACTACAATTTATGGGGTTGAAAGCTCTTTGTCAATCTAAGTTCCATGCTTTCTTGATGCTGTATTGCAAACGTCTTCAAACTTAGCAAGTTTAAGGCTTGTGGACTTCAATTCCCAGAATTCCTGAGCTAACATGACTGGAGGAGGAATTCTGGGAGTTGAAGGCCACAAATCTTAAATCTGTCAAGTTTGAAGACCCCTGCTGTATTGTTGTACTGCTGTAAACAGGAGTAGGAAATTAAATCTGGGCAATGGTATAGATCCAGAAGTTTCTAGTGTTATAGATGGTGCCATGGCTTTGGGAGAGGATACTCTAGGTAGGTTGACTATAGCTTTGAACCAGATTTCTTCACTGGTGAGTGACAGGGTACTCCTAGAATTTGATAATAAGCAAAAGTAAAATTGATTTTAATAACCAGTATGCTAATATATAGGATTCTGTCTCAAAAGGATGCAGGAGGAAGAGAAGCTTGATATGATAGGTGGAAATTCCTCAAAAAAGGAATTATTAAAAGCACAACTTCAGTTGAGTGAAAAATAGAAGAATGTGAATGTCCTGAAAAGCATTAAAAATTTAAGACATATATGCAGAAAATGGAAATTGCTGAGAAGGAGAAAATGCAGTAGCCTACATTTCTAGAGATGATATCAGGAAAGCTGATATTTAGAATGAATTGAGGTTAGTGAAGGATGTTAAAAAAAGTAGAAAGAGTAAAAAAATAATAGTATGCCAGAATTTAGTGAATGAGACAAAGGGCAACAAATAAGAAACAAAAGCTGAACTACTCATTTGTTCCTTTGTTTCTATCAGGGAAGAGGATACACATTCCTCTTGCCAGCTGTTAGAGAGCTGGTTGAAGAAGTACAATTCAGCTTAGGTTTGATAGAATCTTAAAGAATACTTACTGCTGTTGTATGAATTCCAGTCTCTATTGGAACATAGACTGCCTTCTTAGTAAAAGAACTTGCAGATATGGTCTGCTTATCAAACTCTCTTTATTTTTGAAAAATCTTAAGAGGACGAGCAATAGATCAGAGGAGAGCAGATATACTATCAAGAGGAAAAAAAAGATGGGTCCAGGGAACTAGATACCAATCAGCCTTCAATGATATCTGGGAATATTCCAAGATAAAATATAAAACAATTATTGTAAGCCCTTGACAATGCTGTATTACTAGAAGTAGTACAAGTAGTCCTCTAAGTACGACCACAATTGAGGCTAAAATATCTGTTGCAAAGGAGACATTTGTTAAGTGAATTTTGCCCCATTTTAAGACCTTTCTTGCTACAGTTATTAACTGAATCATTGAAGTTTTGAAGTTAGAAACATGGTTGTTAAGTGAATCTGGCTTCCTCATTGACTTTAGAATAGAATAGAATTAACAGAGTTGGAAGGGGTCCAACTCTAGTCCAGGGGTTGCCAACCTTTTGGACCTCAGGGACCACCAATCTCATAATTTTAAATCTCGCGGACCACTAATATGAATTTTGACTGACAGTGGCTTGCTGACATTGGTGGGAAAGTTGGTCCCATATTCCAGAGCTGCAGTAGTCACAAGACTGGCCCTTTGGTCATCTTGGAGCAGCTCCTCCAGTCCATGGAAGGCTGGTGCACCCAGGTGGAGGAGCAGCTGCTCCGGGATGACCAAAGGACCAGTCCTGTGACTATTGCAGCTCTACAATATGGGACCAACTTTCCCACCAACATCAGCAAGCCACCTGGGACGGATTTCCCTCCCCCGCCATTGGCCTTGCCTTCCAGTTCCAGCTTGCATGGCTCTATTCAAGGTAAGGTTTGCACTTGGACGAAGGGTGGGTGCCAGCAGGTGGGTGGGCCATGTGGGCAGTGCAGCCTTGTGTTCCTGTGCAACCTGGATTAATTGCTTTGGGGGGAGTTCTGTGGGAGGAACATTTCTCTGCAGACCACCAACATTTTCTCGCGGACCACCAGTGGTCCCTGGCCCACTGGTTGGTGACCACCATTTTAGTCCACACTTTGCTTGTCAAAAGGTCATAAAAGATGATCACATGACCTCAGGGCACTGCAACTGTCATAAATATGAGTCAGTTGCCCCATATCTGAATTTGGATCATGTGATCATAGAGATGCTGCAGTGGTTGTGTGAAAAACAGTCATAAATCACTTTTTTTCAATGTCATAATAACGTCAAACAGTCATTAAATGAACTGTTGTAAGTTGAAGATTACTGTATGGATTTTCCAAGGATAAGCCTTGCTAAGCTACTCTTGCTTCATTATTCGGTCAAATAACTTTTTTGGTAAATTTTGGAGCTTAATATATCTTGATTTCCGAAAAGCATTTGACAAAGTACCGTATCACATATTAATAGATTAAATAGGGTCTGGGTAGTATGTTTTAGGGTCTGGGTGGGATGTGTTTAGATTCACAGCAGCTTGAAACTCATAGTCAAAAATGCTAATTAAGAGATCCTCATCAAATTTGAGCGAGGCATCAGATGGAATGCCAGAATTTTTCCTGAGTCTGGAATACTTCAAAATTTTCATTAATGCCTTGAATGAAGAAATATCAAATTTGCATTGGCAATATTGCATAGGCTAGCTCTAATACTTGAGGACACAGAAAACAAATTCAAGATGATTTGGATTGAAAACAAAAATAATCTAAAAAGAATGACATCTAACACCCAAAATTATTCACTTAGAAAATCGTAATAAATTGCATAAGTACAGAATGAAGGATAATGGCTTTGATAACAATTATTTGTGAAAATACTTTGTACTAGATTACAAGACGAATATGAGCCAACAGTCTGAAATAGCTTGTAAAATCCAGTATGGTTTTAAACTGCATCACTTTTCATAACATAAAAATAATAGTTTCCACTGTGTTCTACATTTGTTGGGCCCCATCTCAAGTTTTTTTTGTGGTTCTGGGCACCACATTTTAAAGATTCAGACAAAGTTGAGCAGATTTAGAAAAGGGTGAATGATCAAAAAACAAATTAAATCTCGTAAGGAAATGCTGAATGAAGCAGATTGTTTAACTTTGAGAGCTTTAATAGTATTTTCCAGTACTTAAGGGTGTCATAGAAGAGATATCACAGGAACAGAATAGTTCTATATCTTCCTAGAATATAAACCATAGAATAAATTACTTAGCTCCTAACTTAATTTACAGGAAAATGGTTCCGGTTGAAAAACTTCCTAATGGTAAGAGGAGTCCAATATTGAAATCAGTAATTTCCTAGATGTTTTCAAGTGCATAACTCAGGACTGTTTACATTTGCAATTCTGCACTGGGAGTTGTAATTGACACCTCTGTAATTTGGAGAGATGCATTCAGCTTCAGTTTCCTTAATTCTTAGATGCAATGTGAGATTTCCATCTTACTGGGTATTGTCTTTTGTTTTGTGGTCTTTAACTGGGAGAGGAGATAGTTTGTATTTCCAAGGCTGCTGACCTTAACTTTCTTCTTCCGGTGATTGGCTCTAAGTATTAGAATACCCTATCCAGGAACTTCGTTCTTTTGAGCTTTCAAATTGTACATAATTTTATATTTATACAAGTGATACGATATAGTCTAAATAATGTATTTATCTACATAATACATTTATATTCTTAGTAAATGCACATTTTATATTTTTATAATTCTTTTTATAAGGAGTTGTTTTATGTGGCTACTTAGGCATTGATTTAAAAATGTAATGGCTTTTAGAAAGTCAGTTATAAAGACTTATAACGACATGAAATATAGGTGACAAACTTATACCTCCTTATTTTGGACTGGGTCCCATGGATGTGGTTAACTTTTCATTTTAGTTATACTATTGATTAAAAACCCCAACCCTCTTCTTGCATAAGAGCATATGGTATTAGTATATTGTGTCCTTCAAGTAATTCCAGTGACTTTTGTATTTAAGGTTTTACCCTCTGTATGTGGACTATTCCTGGTATGACTGGAAGAGTTAGTGGGGATAAAGAAGCCAAGTTATAGAAGAAGAAAAGAGTGGCTTTAAGGGGTTTTTTTTGGTAATAAAGGTGTTCCCCCTTTCCCCCATCTTGTACTTGCTATTCACCACAAGAAAGAAACCCAAATATTTTTTGGGAAGAGGGGTGGGGAAAAAATTGAGATATGAATCACAGCAACAGCAAATACTTAAAAGTCCTTCCCCTATAAAGTATCTCTGGTACTTTGATTTATTCTCGTTTCTTTGAAGTAGGGTTGATTTTAGAACTGACCCCCTGCCCCCGGATATTCATAGGACTAATGCCCGTTTGTTGTGTGTAGCAAAGCTTGTTATATAATCCAGTGAAATAAAGACTATAAAAGCTTCAGAAGTAGGCAGATGTTGGCAAGTGGGAGACATTCAAGCTGGCTGGCCATATAAAGTAAAATACAAGTAAGCTATATTGAAAGTCTGCTTTCCAAGTCTAAACAAAATGAATGTTAATTGGAAAAAAAATAACTTGGGGCTTTTGTGCCATTGTTTGAAATTCCAGTGAAGGATGTTCTTTAAAGAAAATTTCGTTTGGAATGAAAGATCTGAAGCCTAATTTTTCTAAATTCTGTGGCAGCAAGCATGCCGATTTAAAAAACAGAACAATTGTCAAACATTCTGCCTCCCCTCCTTCAGATATGGAGTTCAAATATATTTCTGGTGACCCTCCAGTAGTTTGATGGGAGAGTAGTCTTCTTGTTGTTAGAACTACTGCTACCTCAAAAAAAACCTGGTAGTTTGATACTGGCACCATGGGATGTATGGGAGTCATCCCATTACTTATCAGCTTTGGGGCTGTTATAAAAATTCATTAAAAAGCAGTTAATACGGTAGATGAAGGCCTACTAATACTGCTTAGGAGAAGTGGATACATATTGCTGGACTAAATAGGTTTTTGATCCAGCAGACCCTTCTTTCATTCATTCATTTTGGATCTCTCTGGGAGAGCAAAAAGCATGTGAAAAAATAGTAAAAACCAACATTTAAATCATAGTTTAAAATCTGAGTGTAGAAGACTTATCTACAAAATAGACCTACACATTTCAGGGTAAAAAACTTAGACCTGAAAACTAAAAATGGTAACGATATGATCATGTTTTAGGAATGATAGTTCTCTCCTTCACTGCCAGACTATCATCCTCATAACTCTCCTTTCTCCAATCATTTCCATTTTTTTTGTGGTGGAGATAAATCTCACCTAATGAAGATTAAGAAAAAGAGAGTTAACAATTGAGAACCTTTGTCAAAAAAGAAGAGTTAACCATTGAGAACAAGGATATGGTCATCTGATAAAAACGACTTAAAAATAGTCTCAGTCCCAAGGAAATTTGAGTCTAAATTTCAGGTTGTGTCCTCCTGTCACAAACTGAGATAGCTCTCCAAAGTCAGCATACACAACCCTCCAATTCCATACTTGTTCATCCACTGTTACTCTTCCTGGCCTTGGCTAGTGACATGGTGAAGAAGGTGATACTCCTAACTTATCCAGCATGCCTTTGGAATAATCACACATATGGGTTGAATCTGCCTTTCTGCCCAGAGACTGAGTCATCAATCTTTGTCACGCCTCTTCCTGTCAGGGCAGGAAAAAAACCCCTAGCCCCAGTCACAACTCAGTCTTGGCCCTATAGAGACGTGGCAAAGGTTGGCTCCAACAATTTCAGCAGAAAGCAGCAGTGGATTCTCCCAAAGGTTTGCAAAAAGCCCCTAAAGCATCCAAAACATCGTAAACAGGCCGTAATTGGTAATCCTGCCTGCTCTGTTTTTTTCTCCAGTGAGCTGTTCAGATCATCCACTAGTGGGAGGTGCTTCAGTCTCTATTCAGATAGGCTGGGCTTAATTGTGAGGATGCTCCTCCTCCTCCATGGGACTCCCCCCTAGCATCCCCCAGTTTTAGCTCAGCCTTTGTTGGGTAGGCAGCTTTCTCCTTGGCTGGAATAGGAGCAAGATTAAGGTTTAGTTTTTTCTTTAAAAACTCTAAATTCAACTCATCGTGTCGTCCAGAGTCAAGAGGTATCCGACAGCATTTAGATCATCATCTGGCTGTTGGAGTCATGTCGGATAGGCAAGAGCAATCCGGCCACTTTTGCAGCGATTGGAGCCAGCTAAATTATTAGCCTTGCCATTGCGACTCCTTTGTGCCGTGCTTTTTAAAAAAGCGCGCGGCTTGCTTCCTTAGCCCAAGGCATTCCCTCCCTACAGAGAACAGGGGTGGCGCCCTTATTTTCCCCTCCTAGCCTTTCAATTAAAGCGAGCCATTTCAGGCAATTGGGATGGCAACAGTCTGCTGCTGAATTTGGTGCGCAAACTAACGGCCAGCGCCATTTTGATCACCTAGTGACAAGTGGAATTACTACCTATCTTTTTGATTGCTGAGAGGGTTTACCCTCTTGCAGGGCTCTCTGTGTAGAGCCCAGGGGGAAAATTACTTTCCGTTTGTTCCATTTGGGAATTATCGGTAATTTTGTTGGCAGCCCTCACAGATCACTTATACAGCAGCACAACAGTGAGCACCAAGGCCTGTGTCCACTTGTGCAGGCAGCTGTTGAGAGCCCATTGCACCATAAGGATTATTAATTAATTATATATATATGTATACACACACACACACACACACACCAATAATATTAATAATAATAATAATATACATTTATATGTACATATATCAAATTGATAATTATAAGGGAAAATAACGAAAGAAAAAGGGGAGCAATTATTTATTTATTATTTATTATTGGGACTTGTATGTTGCCCCATCTCCGAAGACTTGGGGCGGCTCACAACTAAAAATTATTAATAGGGTTCCCTGCCCCTTTTTGGAGCAGGACCCTGGACGTGCCAACCGTCCAAGACACATATAGCCTTGCAGGTCTACGGCAACAAAAAGGGTCGTAATGGCAAGCAGAAATAGCGCTAAAACACGGACCCAAGACAAGTCAAAATATACTAAGGGTCCTTCAAAGGCCATAGAAAAAGATGCCAATAGACGCCAAAAGGCGTTAGAAAAACATATGAAAAAATGCATGGGGAATTCTGGAAGTTGAAGTTGACACATTTGAAAATTGCCAGGGTTGAAAAACAGTGATTTGAGGGAATGGTGAGCCAACAAAGTCTTCTGCAGCTTCAAGCACTTCTCAACTTGCTTCTCCTAGAGAAAACTCATTTCTAGGCAGAATATATATTCATAATGCAGAATTCCTACTACAGTATCTCTTTTTGCATGTCTTTGTATTTATGGCTGCTTGGAAGAAAGAGAACACTGATGTTTTGGTAACTTGCACATCTTAATATATAAAAGTTGGGTGTTTCTTTGCGCTAGTTACCATATTTGGCAGGAACAGCATGTTTTGATTTTAGATTACCTTGAATTTATTTGGAGGAATCTTTAAGTTGTAAGGCTGTCAACTTGTTGTCTTACATCCGAATGATTTAATTCCTTCATACAAAAGCAACCAGCTTCAAGTCACAAATCAGCATCAATAAGTTAACTTTTTAGTAATGACAATCGAAAAAGATTTATACTAATGTTTTTCACCCTTCGGTGTCCCTATTTGGAAACAAAGCTGAATAATCTTGTTTCTCTTATGCAAGCTTTTAGGAACTTTACAGGACACTGCAACTTTTCAAATATAATTTTTAATTACTTTGAAAATAATAACAGAAAAAGAAAGAAACAAAGGGAACAAAACACATATGTTATCAAAAAATAACGCAATTGCAAAATAAATGAAGAAGCATGCAACAGAAAAAAAAAGAATTATTGGTTATTACAAGAAAAAATGGTTACAATTATATGCAATTATTTAATGCAAACATATAATACACACAGATCAAAATTTGGTGCTTGTCAACTGGCATGTATTTGCAATGGTTGCAATATCCTGAGGTCATATGATTGTCATTTGTGCCCTTCCCAGCCAACAAGCTACATTGTGGCATTTTCATAAACCACTTTTTCATCCTAGGTTCAGGTTTTGTTTATCTGATTTTGCCTTTGTAATGGATCTTTCTGTTTTTTGAGATCATCTTCTATGCTGGTTAAAATATCTCATCACTTAAGCTATCTCACTGAGAGTAAAGTACACGAAAAGATAATCAATTGTTTGAAAGGAAAATGAGCTACATAAATAAATGTAATTTATTTCATAGAGTAGATTCCCGCCCTCTCTAAAACAAGAAATCATATTCTTGGTAACCCTTTTATATATAATTGTACAGATTCCAGATGGAATAAAACCAACTTTGCATCTTGTTGCAGTTAAAGACAATCAAATGTATTGTTTGGATATGACATGGTTTAAAAAAAAGTCTGTTGCTTTCAACTCTGTGCACTCTGTGGACCTTCCTATTTCATATTTAAATTAACTTTCTGCTAGCCAGAAACTCTTTGTCTACGTACTCAAAGGATAAACCTGACTTTGCTCTTGATAAGCATATAATTCCCTTTCCAATTTTAGATGGGAGTTACCTGGCAGTTCTGGCCAATTGTGATGTTTTAATTTGGACATTGATAAGAAGACAGAGGTTTTTACAGGATTCTGACACAGTTCAAATATTTGATTTTTGTAGCCGCCTTCAGTCTCTTCCAAACACACGGTGGATGATTAAAGTTGGGTGGCCTAAGGCTTAAGCAATATGTTCTTAAAGCCAGTTAAAAAACCTTCCATTCCTAGATTTTCTGGGAGGATAAAGTTGTCAGACATCAACAAGAAGTTGGCAGCTTCATATTACTGGTTTAGTTTTCCAAGTTCTGTCCCAGAACATAATAGGAAGCTAATGAGAATCTCACCACGTACAAAATCTTTCTGAATTACAAGGCAACATATGCTGTCACAATTCTATGGGCAGCAGTGTTCATGGAATTATGACTTTGGTGACAAGGAAGTGACTTTTCTTCAAAGTTCCCAAAGGGCAGGAAAGAATTACAGTGGATTCCTGTCAGAACTTCACCTGGGTCACTACAATAAATCTCTCTCTGAAAGTTTCACCAAGAAATGTCTTTTATTGTTTTACCCTTCCTCTTCAGAATATCAAGTCTCTTTTTAATGAGATTTGAAAATTGTCCAAAAAGCTATTAGGAAAAAAAATCTGGATGGAAACTTAATTTAACAAAATGCAGAGCAAAAAAATGAAGGATATTTATTTAACCTTTACAGCAGAGTTAACGAATCTAGGGTTGGAGCATTTCCACACATCATTTGTTGCTGAATTCTTTGCACTATATTTGAAGAATGTTCATCTTCTGCAAAAGTTATGGAAAAAGTAAAGATTTGCTATGGCATCATTTTCTGAATCTTTCCTTGTGCATAAATGCTCCAATTTGTTCTAGTTAATGTCATAAAGTACACCCATCTTCTTCAAACTTGGAAGTGTAAAAAAACTTCTTTCAGTATGAAGAATCTGAAAAACATCTTTTAAATATTGTAATCATGTATAGATTTAACACAGTGCTTCAGAGTTTGTAATTTAAATCATGTTTGTTCATTATTCTACCTGTTTATTGCAACAATGGATCATCTTATACATGGATATGTACTGGACGTTAGTTTATATGTCGTAGTTCCTACTCAAATTTATGTAATTCCGAAAAGAATTACAAATGAATAAAAAAACACATCCGATGGAGCTTTTTTCACTCACTTTCATATTGCAGTGCTATTTAGAAGCAGAATGACAAGGAAATGGGATTATTTGCTACAGATAATCCCATGCTAGTAGTTACTGTTATTCACAACGTTCTGCTGAATTATTAAGCAAGAATTATTTTCTTTTTAAATTTTGATTGACTGGGCCTCTTTTAGCAATGTCGTTGTGAGAGAAAAACAGTAGCTGAACTTATTTTGACCTCTGATTTTGCATGTCCAAGCAACGTTTTAAGGATTAAAGTGAGCATTGAAGTCAGAAGCATCTGACCCACCTTATTTTTCATAATGATAAGTGAATGATACATACAGTACACCCACATGGAACATTCTCTCTTTATTCATTTCCCAGGGAAACCATTACAGTGTAATTAAGTTATCCAAGCAATTCTTGTAGCATGTCATTGCAGGTCTTTGCCATTGGTCTAGTCAGGAGAAATAAAAAGCATTTTGACTAAAAACAACATTAAAACCAGCTAATATGAGGCTACACGTGCAAATTGTAGAAGTTTTCTGAAATAACGTATTTTCTTTTTTCATGGCTTTTCCTAGCTGGAGAATTTTTAACAAGTCGCTAGACAACTTGTGACCCATTGGATTATTATCTCAGAGATATTTCTTTAATATTTCTGAAATGATACTAGATCTCTGTTAAAAACAGAGAAATAGAATGACCACAGATGGGCAAAAAAAAGCAGTGAGAATAGGAGCAACTTCCAGCTTTCTCTTGGCTTCCCCGTTGAACTTTCTTGTGGCAATGAGCATCAGAAATCTTTCTCCTTTTCCCTTCCCTTTTCCCTTTCCATTCCTCCCCCTAAAATTATAGAATTGTAGGAAATAAAACAGATTTTGATAGTTACATCAGATGGAAGGATGGGATATGGAAAAAACCAAGAGTTAATTGTGATCATATAGAATAGTCATTGTTCCATGTAGACCAGTCGTCCAGATCATTGCTGTATGGGTGAAATGCCACAAAAAAAATCCTTTGCATTCATTATCTCAAGGACCTTGGTGGCTCAGGCTGTTAATTGCCTGCACTTAAGTTCCAGCTGCCTACAACTGCTGTAGGCTCGAATCCCACCAGGCTCAAGGTTGACTCAGCCTTCCATCCTCTCGGGGTAGGTAAATTGAGGACCCAAGATTGTTGGGGGCAATAAGCTGACCTTGTAAAAATGCCGCTTAGTAATAAGCAGGCATATACAATGGAATGAAGGCTATTGCTGAGCGCATTGGGTTGTATCCCAAAAATTGTAAGCCGCCCTGAGTCTCCGGAGAAGGGCGGCATATAAATGTAATTAAAAATAAAAATAAAAATAAATAAACAATGAAATGATTAAAGATCATGTGCATCTGCATTATCATGGTAATCCTATGCATGGGTATTGCTAATAAACCTACCACAGGGCTTGTTTTTGAATAAACTTGAATAGGGTATGTTGATGAGCCTTCTAAAAATATTGTTGACAGTAGAGAGAATCATCAGAATTGCTTGCCAAATGAATGCTTATCCAAGTGTTTGGCTTTTTAATATAATTTGTGAGAATTCCAGTGGCAAATTTTAATACCATGCAAATATTTGAAAATTCCATTATGAGTGGTGTTTTTGTTTTTATGGGAAGAGAGAAAATGAGGCAACAGAATGCATTTTATTATATTGCCTTATTTATAGTTATTGCTCTTGTTTTTCCACTCTCATTGTTATGTATACATCATTTAGGAATACTTTAGTAAAGACTGGTTCTATTGTTTTATGTCAGCTGACAGGTTCTTTTCTTGATGTTTTTCACAGTGTAACCCAATTTTGCATAGTTGTTTTGCTACAATACAATACTTAAATCAACCCTTTACACAAAATAGAAAGGAAATGATCGAATAAATCAGGTGGTTAATATGTTAACTTTTTATGGATAAATATGTAACCCATATACATACATGACTTTCCAGATTGTCATGTTTTAATTTTCACAATTTTGTTATCTGTGGGTGGTACTTTTTCATGGTACTTAAAAATTTGAAGGTCAGTTTATCTGCGGTTAGACATTTATGAGTATATATGATATTTTTAAAAAGTATTATATATACACCTGGATATATGTTTGTATGTATGTGCAGTTTAATATAATGGTGAAAGTGCTGAGTTACAAACCAGGAGCCTGTGAGACATGAAAGTTGACTGAGTGACTTTGGGCCAGTTTCTCTCAGTCCACCTCACCTCATCTGGTTGTTATGAAGAAAATAGACGAGAAAGGAATATTAGGTATGTATGCCAACTTGAGTTACTTATAAAATAATAAAGGCAGGATAAAAATATAATAAATAAATGAATGTAATAAATAAAGGCCCATCTATGGATAAGCTGAATCCAATTTTGGGATATGTTTTGGAACTTGGCTGATCCACAAAAATATATGGTACTTGGGGTAAGATTACCTATCATTACAAATCATTACAAATATTTTGTTCTAATTTCTTTCCCATCCACGCTGCGATGAGAGTCCAGGAATGGGTAAGGCTCCTCCCTGTGACATCATTAAGCTGAGTCTGCCACTATATAAAAAGCCAACCTCCTTGCTGGCTCCCCAGCTTTTGACTCAGCTCCTTTGCAGTCAATGAGCTAGTGTCTCTGGAAATTGCTGGCTTTAAAGCAAGCAAGAAGGAAGGAACATCTTTAACACTCCCATGGACCCGGTAGAGCTGCACCAGGAGAGTGGGGATCCACTTCTTCTGCAGTGTCGAGGCTTCAGCACTGCCTTCAAAGCACTTCGGAGAGGCTGTGAGTGCAAAGGGAGGTTCGGCTGAGCCTCAGTTTTCTCCCAGCGCGATCTCGGGGCTGCCGCTCCACAGCTGATATTCTGAGCACGGTTAATTGCGTCTCCCAGCTGTTTTTCCCAAGCTGCTTCTGTTGCTTGGGGCTTTTTACAAGCCTAAGGAGCAAAAGCAGAGTCGAGACCAATGCACGTGGCGAGTGGCCATTTTGGAATTTGGGCCTACTGCACATGGCAGTCGGCCATTTTGAATAGGCCACTTGGAATAGGCCTTCTAACAGAGCAGCAATCTTCAGGCCTCACAGCAGTTCCAGCTCACCTGGCCCATTAAGGCAACACATCTTCAAGGAAGCTCACAGCGCCTCTTTGTTGTTCCTTTGCCAATATGGAAAGCAATAGAAATCAGCCTGGCCTTGAGGAAGCCCATTGTTCAGAGGCCCCAGTAAGAAAGAGAAGAAGGCAATGGGGCCATTCAGCAAAGAGAGAGGCTGCAGCAAAAATCGGGGCCAAAGTCTTGGCACCCAAGAAAACATCAAAATCAGAACTCAGGTTTGAAAAAAGAAGGTATGCTGCATTGAAAAAACAGTTTGCTAAGACCCTGGAGCAGATGAGAGGGTGAATCCAACAATCCTCATAATCAGGGGAATTGCAGGTTTGCCCAGAGTCTAGACCTATCCTCCCCTCCCATCAGAGGTCACCTGGTGTTCTTTGCCTCCAGATGGGAGGAGTCAACAATGGACGCCTGGGTGCTCAGGATGGTGAGGTCAGGTCTCCGACTTGAGTTACTCTCACCACCCTCAAGATTTTTTCTTTGCTGCCCAATATCTCGGGACAGGGCCAAATAGGCCCTGATGGAATCGGCCATTCAACATCTGGTGGACATAAGGCCATACAGCCAGTTCCAGTGGATTAACGGGGGCTAGGTTTCTACTCTCGACTCTTCGTGATCCCAAAGGCCTCGGGGATGGTGGTGGTGGAGAGCCATTCTCGACCTCAAGTCTTTGCACAGGCTCATCCCATACGGGCGTTTCAAAATGCAGTCCTTGCATTCCATCAAGAGCAGGTGGGGTTATCTGATTCTTTGGAAGAACCTCATTCCAGACAGCAGGGGATGCTACAAAGAAGACACACTTCTAGGGTTCTAAGAGATAACATCATTTAATTAAGGGAACCCACTCAATGGTTCCTTCAAAACTGGTCCATTATCAAACTGCCCTTAGTATCAAGTTTTTCTCAAATTTCAGTCAGAATCTGCCTTTTGAATTGCCTTTTGCTTTTTCATACCTGTGAGGGTCCAGTGCTATGTGGATGACATCCTAATTCAATTGTCGTTGGTCCACTCTGCCCATCGTGACCTTCTCACCACATTGCTGTTCCTACAAGATCACAGGTTTTCCATCAACTTCAAGAAAAGTCATCTTGCTTCTGACCACCAGATTTCTTCATCTTGGGGCGATCATCAATACATCTCTATGCGAAGTTTTTCTCTCCCCAGATCGCGGGGAGAGTCTCAATGCAGTTCCTCTGTCTCTTCTGTCCGAGCTCGTGGGAAAATTATTTCCTGCATTGGCATCGTCCCGTGGGCTCGTCTTCGTGCCCGATCTCTTCAGTGGTTCTTGCTGCCATTTCAGTGGGCAGGAACCAGCCACTCTTCCATCAGAGTCCGAGTTCCTCCACAGGTCCTTCGTTCCTTCCGGTGTTGGCAATCTCTGGCTGTCTGGAGAGGACATCCATTCAAGGAACCAGATAGAATCCTGCTCACGACAGATGCCAGTCTACAGGGCTGGGGGTCTCATCTGGCTGGCAAGATAGCCCAGGGGAGTTGGTCTCAGGTAGACAGGTCCTACCCCATAAATTGGCTGGAGTTCAAGGCCTTAAAACATTTCCGTAACAGGGTGGCAGGGTCCCACATGTTGGTCATGACAGACAATGTGGCTGCAAAGGCACATGTCAACAGACAAGGGGGGGGCAGGTCCAGGGCCTTGATGAGGGAAGCCGAATGCCTGGGGCGGTGGGTGGAGAGACACCTTCTGTCCATCAGGGCGGACCACATCTCTGGGGTCAACAATACCCAGGCCGAAGAGACTCAAACCGGATGTCCCTAAGGGGACCAATGCACTTTGGAGCAGATGGCCTTTGGGTCTCCTCTATGCCTTTCCCCCTCTTTCTATCATTCCAGCAGTCATTCGGAAGATGTTGGAGGAAAAGGCAGAGCTAATACTCCTGGCACCCCATTAACCCAGGAGACCCTGGTTTCCCAATATGGTGAATCTGTCTGTAGCCCAGCAGTGGAGGATCCCGGCCAACAGGATCTTCCTCCACCAAGAAACCTTATTCCATCCGGACCCTCAGTGGTTCCACTTGGCCGTGTGGGGCTTGAGTGGCAACATCTGAGGGACTCAAACCTTCCTGACAGGGTGATCCAAACCATCCAGGCTTCCCGTAAGCCTTCAACTATTCGCATCTATGATGCCACCTGGAGGGTTTTCTGCAGTTGGTGTTCTCAGACAGCCTGAGATCCCACTTCTGCTTCTGTTGCAGAGGTGTTAATGTTCCTTCAGACTGGATAAAGGGCTTTCTCCCAATACTCTTACTGTCAGGTAGCGGCTCGGTCATCTCTTTTGTCATAGGAAAGCTATTCTGCCTTATCCCATCATCCCTCAGCAGGTTTTTGAAGGGAGCTTCCAACCTGCATCCCGCTGTTGTTCACAGGTCTCCCACATGGGCTCTCCCTAAGGTATTACAGGCCCTTACGGGACCTCTGTTTCAACCACTCAGGACTGTGTCACTTCAATATTTGACCTTCAGAATGGTTTTCTAGTTGCCATCACGTCGGCTAGGAGAGTATCAGAACTGGCAGCACTCTCAGTTAGACAGGACTTGTGCATTTTTCATGAGGGTTGTTTTACGTTTAGATCCTACTTTTGTTCCAAAAATAAATACCTGGTTCTATCAGGCTCAAGACATAGTTGTACCTGACTTCTGTCCTAAGCCACAACATGAGTTGGAACACAAGTGGCACACATTATGGCAAGCGTTACGTAACTATGTCAATCGTACTTCTGCCTTTTGTAAAACTGAAGCGATGTTCATGTCTTTCCAACCGACTTCCTTGGGAAGCAAGGCTTCTTCTACTATAGGTAGATGGATCAGGGCATATATTTCCAATGCCTACCAGACTTTGTCTTTTCCGATGCCCAAGAAGCTAACAGCACATTCCACTAGAAATGGAGAGACTTCTGCCACCTGGGCCACCCAGGCATCTCTCGAATAGATCTGCAGGGTGGCTACCTGGGCATCTCCTCTGCTGTTTATTCGGCACTATCATCTGGACTCCTTTTAAACAATTCAACAACCTAGCTGAATAACACATTGAGGAAATATAAATATAATTATTCAACAGAACATCAATTTAGTTTAGTGGTTTATTGAGTCAAGTGTCTCTGGAGGCACCACTAAGATCCCCCAAATAATACTGTATTATTGGTCTTAACGTCTGATATTCAGGGATATCTTGGATCATTTAATATCATGTAGCTATCATGGCTAACTTCCAAGAGTGAGTCTCCCACTCCTCTTTAAAAACATAATTGCAATCATCACCTCATTTGCTTAAGCATTTATCTTAGTTTCTGGCAAACATGCCTTTTGTTCAGAGGATGAATGGAAGGAAATGATACAGCTAGAGATGTGCATGAGTATCCTTTTTCCTCTTCATAATAGTATAAACATAACACATCAGAACTGAGATTCTGTTGTCCAAGATCAAAGGTTTGCTGGGGTTGGTAATGGTAGTAAGCAAAAGAAAAGCAAAGAACTTGGCTATAAACTCCCCTGTAACAATGAGGAAAGGAAGAAAACCTGGAGGAAATGTTCTTTACAAAAATGTGTCATCCAGGAAAAAGGAACGCTAGTTAAATTATGGACATAACATCTGTACATCCAGAATAATATATACAACTTGGTTCACATGTAATAAGATACGTTGAATTTCTAAATGCCATATTTGCATTTTAAGTGGTGGCCAGTTCAAGTTTATAGGCCTTTTCCTACTGCTGGTTTGAAGTGCTGTCTAACCATCCATCTTGAGTTTTTTTGAAAACTATACTCGCATAACATTTACTATTTCCACTCATGATCCCTGTCTTCCTAATTAGCTTCTTTCAAGCAACTGCAATCAAAAGGGTAATGAGCAACCAAGCGTAACAGATTTTATGCATTTTGAGACTGCCCTCTGATAGAATTGGAATGTGGGAAAAATACGATTTTATCTCAGGCACGACTGAGAGTGACTTAAGTCTAAGACATTCATGGGCTACGGTTAAGATGAAGGCCCTGTCAATTGGTGGGTTGTTTTTTTAAATTTATATTAATTTGTATATCTGTATCTTGCCTATTCCATGGATTTCAGGTGAGTATGTTCCAAACAATAAAAACAAAGCAATAGATTACACAGTACACAAAGTTGCCTAATTCTGATCTTGAATCATTCTTTTTGCTCAAATGGCACTTTCTGCCCTGGGAAACTCATTGTCTTCTGAAATCTTAGTAAGAACAGAGCCATCAAAATCTTGTGAAGGCAGGTTGTTTCTGAGCAAAAGGGCTGCTACTGAGAAGGGTTTTTTTCTGATTCTTCCCACTAGCATCTTATATTGGGGGCATTTTTATCTTGACCAGGACAATTTTTTTAAATTACATTTATATGCCGCCCTTCTCCGAAGACTCAGGGCCTTACAATTTTGGGATACAACCCAGTGTGCTCAGCAATAGCCTTCATTCCATTGTATATGCCTGCTTATTACTAAGCGGCATTTTTACAAAGTCAGCTTATTGCCCCCAACAATCTTGGGTCCTCAATTTACCTACCCGAGAGGATGGAAGGCTGAGTCAACCTTGAGCCTGGTGGGATTTGAGCCTACAGTAATTGTAGGCAGCTGGAACTTAAATGCAGGCATTTAACAGCCTGAGCCACCAAGGCCCTTTCTAGTTGAGATGTCCAAGAGCTACAAGGACCAGGGCCATAGAGAGTTTCACAGGTGTTTTCAAGGACAGTGAGGAGGCCAAGAGATATAAACCACCATTTGATGGGAGTTTCTAAGCATTTTATCTCATAAGTAGCAACTTGGTCCAAGTTGGAAAAAGCTCTCAAAGAAGATTCAACATGTTCAAAGAGACTCTACCCCAATAAACTCATTGATAAAAGAAGGCAGGAAATTAATATCACAGTTTCAAAGATTCTGTGCTGTATTTTTTTAAATCTTGCATTAACATTACTTACTGGACTGCATGTGATTCTGATTTTCTTGATTGTGCCTTGCTATAGTCAGAAGAGACCTGACAAGGTCGAACCGCTAATTTCACATCTATTTTACAAATACAATACTGGTTCATTGCAGAATATTAGGAATTGCATGGATTATTCTGTCCCATGATATGTTTCTTGCCTAGGGAATAATTGTCATATTCCTTTTTTTAGGATTTTGAAGATTCCTTTTTAGATGACTTGGTAGTCTGACTTGCTGTCAAATCAAAATTGTGATACTGGCAGGCATTCTCAAGATTCTCAAATACACATCTTTATGTCTGGCAGAAGCATAAAATATTAGCATATATGCAACTTCTCCTTTTCTGCTAGTTAGGAGATTTTTTTTGCTCTTTTTAAAAACAAACCAGATGTTTGCTGAAATATGAGAAGCTAGGGGATTTAACATCTCTCCTCTGCCTCATATTTAAAGTGGAATTTGCAAGAAGAAATATTACTCAGGTAACACATTGGCTCTGAGTAACATCAAGAATAGGTACTATTCCAACAGTCAGTCATCAGTTCTCTAGAGGAGAATGAAAAATCTACCTAACAACTTTGCCTTTTTTTGGTCTACTAGTGCAGCTGGCTGGGGAATTCTGGGAGTTGAAGTCCGCCAGGCTTGAAGTGGCCAAGGTTGGAGACCCCTGTACTAGTGAATGTTTTATTGTTCCCAGTCTCTATACAGCTCACTTACTGTGATATTGTGCAGCTTGCTACCTCTTTACTTTAGACTTCTACTTTAACTAGAAGCAAATCCGCTTTATTTTGTAGTCCGCCATAATTGTATATTTTTAGTGGACGTTCTATAAAAATGCCATCTGTGATTTCAACAGCTCTGTATTGTTATCCTCTCCATGGCCAAATTTTTTGCATATGATTGTAGCTTGAAGTACGGTAGATGGTGTGTGATTTGAAGATGGAGGGGAGAGTCACCAGTTTTTTTTATTGTGTCCAGATCACTTTCTAGGCAAACTCTGATAATCGATTTCTTTGGCCTTTGTGGAGAAGGCAACTTAAACAGTCCTCAACTTATCACTGGTCATTAAATGACTGAAGTTACAACAGACCCTTCAAAAGCTACTTACAACACAGTTCCAAATTTCTGACAGCTGTCATCTCGACGGTGACATGACTGCATTTTAGATGCTTTGCATCTGACTTGCATTTACAGCCATTTTCAGAGTCCTGCTATCACATGACATTGATTTATGATGATTTTGCTGAAAATTGGTTTTGAGGAATAACACCCAATATCAAACAATAGGTTTGCATAACAACCATATGACTGCTGCAAAAAAGATCATAAAACCAGGTTGGTCGCCCACTTCACAGCTGTCATAATTTATGACTTTAATGGGTTCCATTACAGTCATAAGTCGAGAGCTACCTCTGCAATCATCCATTCTTAATGCCTGTTTCATCTTGAAGTATGCTAGGCATCTCTGTTTGGTGCCTGGAGATTATAGCAGCATTGAAAGAGAGTGCTGGTGTGAGGCTTTTCTCCAGTCATCAATTGTAGGGTGTACCTTGAACTATAGGGGAACTCCAGGAAATGAAGAAGATAGTGATACCTAAGGTGATACTGACAAAAGTTCTGATTTGTGCCTGTACTGAACATAATAGTGATCATGCATGAACACTTCTCTGTTATTGTTATCTCTATAGATTCTTGTCCAGCTGCCCCATTCAGAGTTGCCTGAATATCTTAAAGAATTAAGGATGGAATCGTGTGTACAGACAGCTGTGAGATATGTGGGATTGTACAAAAAGTGTCTCACATTTGCTTAGGTCTTGATAATGAGCCTTGATCACATTTGGGTAGAACGGATTGAAGAGCTGAGGGCAGCAGCATACGGTGTGATTTGGGATTCTTTTGATCTTATAGAGCTGAAGGAAATAGATCGATAGATCTTACAGAGCTGAAGGAAATAGATCAAGGGTATGCAGTTTTGTACTATATAGTATAAGCTCTACCACCACTGGTTTGGACTTGGACCTATACCAACCTGGTTCTTTTGGGTGGTTAGATGAAGCTGGATTGGGATATGGTGGTACTGTATGAGGAAGGTTGAAGTGTTGTCAGTATTGAAATGGGAAATGAAGTGCCTTTTCTTGAAGAGGCTATCCAACTTGGTCTAGCACTTAATCCAACATGTTTTTCTTAATAGCTTAATGCAATGTGTGAAAATATCCATTCTCTAGTCAGTTCTACACTGATGTTAGTGTTTGGCACTGAAATGTGTATGGAAGATGGGAGTTTCAGGATCTGTATTCATTTTTCAATGGTATTTATTGCAAATCATCTGGTAATTACAATAGCCATGACAAAATCCTTTTACATGCTTTTTCTTGTTTTTCCTGAAATACTAAAATCCACTATTAGGAACGTGGCCAAAATGCATCTGATTCTAATAACTTTAACCTGGTTAAGCTAATTTTAATGGGTTTGAGTCTATGTTTTATATTGATTTAATATTGTAAGCCAAGTTGAATGCTTGTAGAAGAAGAAAAGTGGTTATTCATGTAATAAAGAACAATAATAATATAACATCTTCCACAATTATAAATAAAACTTTTCATGAAAGTTCTGGGGCCAAATAGATGACATTGTCACACTAGGCCCAAATCAAATTGTTTGTAGCTGTCAGGAGATAATATGGATCTTCAATTCTCAGTGAAAAATATATGAGTGGACCCAGTTCATTTACATACTAATTCTGTCAGATTCTATGCTTGTATTATTTTTTAAAATGCTGGTTTCCTAGGAAACCCCTGCCTTCATGTGGGCTAGGAATTATATGGAGACTGCTGTGTGTGTGACACATTGTTCATTTGTGGACAAAAGGCCCCAAAAGTAGGGGGGAGGGCAGTTTCTAACAAAGCAGGCTGACGTTTTTATTTTGCTAGGACATTAGGTGTCCTGTTTTCCCATGTGCTATTAATAAAGCCGCTTTTGCAAAATAAACTTGAAGCAAAAAAACAAACCTTTTTAGAAAGACAGTCTACTTGGTATTGAGGTATTATTAGACTAAAGCTGAATTGAACATAAAGGAAAAGTACCCCACACCAAAATAGGGGGGGAACTATACAAGAGATTAAATGAACTGAAGCAAATGCTCACATTTTCAGCTGCTATCTTTGTGTGTGCGTACACACACACACACATGCACACACACTTTTATTCACATCAGACCAGCCAAATGTTTTATTTTGGAATTTATATTTTTAAAAACCTTTACTGGTGATTAATTATATCACTGTTAGATTCAGAGCCAGTTTGTGTGATAATTTAAACATAGGGTGTCGGTATATCTGTGTTTTGGATAAGAATTTCTTTAATCTCTGAATAATACTGCTAAAGGACCCTAGACTAGAGGCACTGAAGTAAAAGTTGAAACTACCTTAATAAATAATTGGCTGTAATCAGATATTAAGGTAAATTATGGTTTTACATGATAGGAAAGAGCTTAAATCAGGAGTACAAAAGAGGTGATCCTGGGGCTGTGCTATCTGATGGGGTATTATTGCTCTTTCTTGATAACAAGAATATTTAACATTTGCTGCTTGTTTCTTTTAGCCTAATAGTAGGTTATATACCATATTGTTTCATGGTATTACGTATTTTTTGAAAGAATAGAGCAATGGATGAGAAGCATTGGCTCTTTGTGAGACTCGATAATTTTGTTTGAGGTATTAGATGATGTTTGATAAGCAGGATTGATTCTGGTTAGTATTTGAATGAAAGTGCTTCGAAGAATTTCACAACTTTTGACTAAACTGGGAAGAACAATATCCTGGAAGAAGGCAGATGGAAACCACTTCTGAAATGCTACTCCAAACTTTTATTGATATGGTCATCAGAAGTTGTGTTCAATTCATGAAAATCAGTTATAGCCTCACCTCATGTGGCAATGTTATCAATGTTGATAAAGAGGGTTAGGCTTGGTTAGAACTTGGGTAAGTGATCCTTAGGAAATACAGGAGTTTTAGCTGGGCTGAGAAATTAAAAAATAAATTTGGGAAAAGGCATTGACAACGCGGTTTTATATTGTTACCAAGGCAACTTCACCAGAAGTTCAGTTTAACTTTAGGGAGAGACTTTACCACTATATAATGAATATTTGGTGAGTTTGAGTCCCCCTTGTTGATCAGTTTGCTGGTTTGATTGCTCAGTGGTTCTGGGAAATAATACATTTATTGTTGTTTGATACTATTTTTTGTTATTTCATGTTTTCTTTCTTCAATCATACTTTTTATATTTGAGGGGAGGGAGAATTAGAATGATAGGCGGAAGTTCTTAAAATGAATCTCCTCAAAAGTCAAATATATGGACACGTTATGAAAATGAATAAAAGACCTTCCCTGAGCAATCCCAAGGCCAAAGAAATCCTTGTGTTCACATCCTTGGTCTCATGTGCCTTGGAAAAAAAGAGTTTTGAGAGCAATAATGAATGTTGCTTTTCAGCAAAGAGAAACATTCAGGTTCATCTTTAGCCAATTAGTTAAGATCATGTTGCTCCTTTTGTGCAGAAAGTACTCAGATTGTAAATGAATGAGTCGTTCATGAATTGCCAAATGAGGTTGGTGCTGCTCCTCCTCTCCCTGTTCCCAGCAACCACTTCACTTGGCTAGGAGAAAGAAAAGGAAGAATTTTCTCATTGCTCCCAGCCCCTAAGAATGAATTGGAACCGTCCTAGGAACTGTAACATGACAAATTTCTCCAGATTAACTTTAACCAGCGTGAACATTGTGTGCCTAACGCACTGATTGGTGACATTTCAGCAGTAGCCTTTGTGTAGATGTAGCTGGTCTGTGTTTGGCAAAAATTGAGCAATTGTTTTCAGAATGGAAGGGAGGCAAGAAAATATAAAGGTGGTGGCATGGCTAAAATTTGAATGCGCACCAGTCTTACGATCACAATAAATGATCATTTGAAACTGCCTTTACCACTTTTTCTTTGTTTTGACATTGTAATTAATTCACACCATTAGAATTTTAAGTGTGTTGCTGGGCATTCCCATGCACTTTTTCACAACTGAAAGTGACAAAAACTAAAATTGTATGCAACACAGATTTGCAAGATGTCCTTGCAGATTTTAGCAACATATATATGCGTGCAAATTTTGGTAACAGAAGGCATTTAGCAGCTGTGTGTACCATGTTGCTTTTTTTCTTTTTCTTTTTTTGCATTGGATGAAACTACTTCGAACCAGTGTTTCTAATACAGTAATCTAGTACACTGGTTTCAAACTATTCTAGAGCACTCTTGTTTTGTCAGGACTCCCTGCATGAAAAGAATAGCATCTCATTATCCTTGCCACAAACTTGAGAATCATACTGGAAACAAGAAGTTGGATAGTCTGATAATAGCCCGTGGAACTGAGCATAATCTTTCTGGTGCCAACTTAGGCATTAGTTGGCCTGGGATAACGTTATCTGAGGGACTTGCAGATGAGCATTTCCTGCTGTGGCGCTTGCATTTTGAAACATCATCCTCTAACCTCGTAGCCTTTCAAAACCTTTCAAAAGAGACCCCCTCCCAACCAGAGACTGGGTTCCAGAGGATTCCAGGAACCAGGCCACGCAAGCGGTGGACGAGCGTGTAGGTGTGCACAGAGCTCCAATTGTGTGAGTGGCATGCATGTGTGCATGCCATTTGTGCAAATGGAGCTGCATGTACACGGGGTTCATATGGAGCCTTCCCCACTGCGCCCCGTGCCTCTACCACTGCCGATCCACAAAGCAGGAAAGGTTGGAGATCACTGCTTCAAAACATGTTTATTTTCAACAGGCATGGGAATCCCCTAGCACAGGGACCTCCCAGTGCTGACCATATCACATATAATATTCAGATGCATTCCCTCTCATTAACTTGATTTTATTTAGATTTGGATAAAAGTAACTAGCAGGTATTTAAAGCATTTTAAGTGGTTTTTGTAGAAAGTTTTCATTGTTTCTTTATTGTACACCTTTCAAAGTCACTTTGTATGAGATGGGCAACCATATACCTTTGCTAAATAAATATTGTAGATCCCAAGTAGAGCTTTATTACCGTGAAGAAGAGTATAGGAACGTAGCAGTCTTTCCCAACAGTTTAGTTTAGTTTATTTGGACTTATAGGCCGCCCTCTCTCCCGAAGGACTCAGGGCGGCGTACATAAAAACGAACAATACAAAAATTAAAACAATTTAAAAAATATTAAATTACAGCCAAATAAACATTCCAAGTTAAAACCCCAATCCCCTGTCAGTACAGGCCGGATTGTGAAAATAACCATGTTTTAAGGTCACGGTGGAAGGAGTGGAGATCAGGGGCCAGGCACAATCCAGGGGTAACTGGTTCCAGAGGGTGGGTGCTCCCACAGAGAAGGCCCTCCCCCTAGGGGCCACCAGCCTACAATGTTTAGCTGACGGTACCCCCAGGAGGCCCCGTCTGTGGGAGCGCACTGGGTGATTGGTGTTCGTGACGGCAGGAGACGTTCTTGCAAGTACCCCGGACCCAAGCCATATAGGGCTTCATAGGTTGTTACCAGCACCTTGAGTTGACCTTCCATTATTCACAGGTACGATACCAGGAGTTTGTGCACAAGACCACAATTTCCATTCCCCCAGTCTGCATGTGAAGTGTTATGGGTTTTGAAATCACGCTATAAAGAGAAAATTACTCACTTGTATGAATGTATTCTTGTAGTTTTCAGTTTCCAAGTTTACTTCACAGACTATGGTTAGCATTATTCATGTGCCCTTTAGTGGTCAAGCAAGAATGAATAAAAACTGTCTGCATTACGTGGATATGTGAAACATGGAAATACCTTGCTGGTAAAAAAGTCTGTAGAGATTCTCAGTAATCCAGGTCATGGTTGTCCCAAAGGTGCTTTTTGCATCCTTTTAGAGAGTCATTGAAGAGAGGGTGCTTCAACAACCCTCTAAAAGGATGCAAATGACCAGCTGTCTGCAAGGAATATAAATCCTTCCCTTCCCCACTATCCTGTCAGAGCTGAAGAAGCTTCTTGGATGAGAAGCGAAAAGTCTTCAAAAGAAAAAACAAGGAAGTCCAGTTGCCTCCTGAAAAAGCACCTTTGGGGACAGTCTTGGAGGTTATTTTATTTATTTTTTATTTACTCCATTTGTATTCTGCAACAGTCCAGGGTGACTCTTGATGTAAAAATTTTAAAACATTCATGATAGGTTTTAAAATACAGTATTTCCCAAACGGAACATAACCCAAATTGAAATAAATGAAAATACTACATTTTGAGAGGTCAATTAAAATGTTTTCCATAACAGCTCTATTTTCGGTATCTTCCTGATCTCCATCTAGGAAGTGGCCAGGCTAGCCCGAGGTAAGTCAGTGAACGTCAGTGTTAAGTGTGAACTTGACTTTTGTGTCTTTTTGATTCTGTTGCCTTATTTTCATTTCAATATTTTTACTGGTTATATTATCTGCAGCTCCTGCAAGACTGATACAAAGTAGAAAAAGTTTGAAAAGCATTTATCTAATATAGTACAGTAACTTTGGATAGATTGGAACAGTCTTCCCCAAGATCTTTCCCTACTGTCGTAGTCTAAGACTGTGATGGCAAACCTATGGCATGCTTGCCATAGGTGACATGCAGAGCCATTTTTGCTGGCACGTGAGCCGCAGACAGACTTATCTCACTGTGCATGCGTGTTTTGCAGGTAAGGGACTGATTTCATGTGCAGGGGCGGGGATTGCACATTGCCTTCTGGGTGCTGGCACATGAGTGCGCACGTGCCAGCGCGCACATAATTTTTGGCCCAGGAGCCCAAAAAGGTAGCTACCACTGGTCTAAGATGTAGCTTTTTGTATCTGGAGCTTGAATCAGAATAACATCATCAACAAAGTAAACTAAACTGACTGAGAACAGACCAATATAAGTATAATAGATTCTTTATTTTGTTAGGTGTATCTTGGAGCCAGTTTCAATTACATGTTTTGTTCTCTTTGCAGGACAGCTGTTTAGTCATTTAGCCCTCCCAAATTTTTCAGGATTGTTATACTAGGATAAAACAAACTTTTGGAAGCTATTTGTATTATAAGTTTTGGACCTTGATTTGGCATACATCAAGTAACAAATGTTTGGCATGGATTGATGCTTCAGCTTTCCCATCTGGTACCTAAATGACTTTCCACATGCATTTTTGTCTTATGAAATCACTTATTTGTTAAACCAAGATAGAGGATTTAGAGATTCTTCCATATTATGTGAAACATTATGTGCTGCATGTACCATATGAAAATGATAGGAGGGGAAAAGTACAAAAAAACCCCAGTTTTAACAATCTACAGTCTCAGCAAACAATTTCATGGGAGGTTGACTTACATGTGAAAATCTCAAGCAATCAAACTTCATTGCGGCTTTTATCCAGTTATGCTTGAACTATATCTTAAATCCAAACCCTTTGTAATTATCTCTTTCATTCTGCATTTCATTCTTATACTGGAGAAAGATATTGGAAACGGTAGCTATAAATTATAATGAGAAGTAGGCTTTTGACTTGTATCATATTCAGTTATTTCCAAAACGTTCTATGTTTTGGTTTGTGCCATTGTGAGGAGAGGACAAGGTTCGTGAGAAAAAAGTCTCCAAGTGGCAGGTGGGGAAATGTGATTTACACACCATGAAAAATTCATTCAGCAGCAGTTGAACATGCAGTTGCCTGCCTTTGCACAACAGGACCATTGTATTGCTGTGATAAAAGACAAAGTGCTTGGATTGTCTTAAGATGAATATGTTGGCTTGTCACACTGGCTTCCTCTTGCAGTGAGATAGGATTGCCATTGCAAATGGCCAAATCGAGACCAACCATGGTATTTTCTTAAACCTGTGTCATTCAATGAAATTTGGTACCTTCCACCTTCCTGATGTTTTCAGCTACAGCTCCATTTATTCTTAGGCATCATGGCCAGTATATGCACACACAATAAACAATTGCAAAAGTAAGCTTTTTTTTTAAAGTGTTAAGCCAAGCCATCCAACCCATCCATGATCTCACTATGAAGTGAATTTAGAGGCTACCAGAGTGGACATTCTTTTCTTTTCATACAGATCTTAAACACTTGGGAAAAAGAAGGCTTTGAGTCCCAAGGGAAAGGAAGGCTCCTATTCATTATAAGCATGAGAGATGGATGGAGAACATGACAAATTAATTTACGAGGATGGAATGTTAACTCCTGGACTATCTACTGCATGTTCTTGTTCCTCAGGAATGATTTGTTACACTTGCCATTTCTGGATGATATTACTGCAGTTGCTTCTAGGAAGAAATGTGCGATCATTCCAGTGATGTGTCTTTTTGGGCACAAACAACCTTCAAGAATGCCTTGCATACAAAAGATTACATATGTTGTACTTATCCTACAAGAAAACACATTCTGTGCAATAAAATGATGACATTAGAATTATTCTACTTCCTATAAATGTAATTCTTCATTTCCATATGCTGGGAAGCAGATGATTGTTTGTAGTGATGATATCCATTCTAAGATAATCTGTTGCAAGATATATTCTAAAATAGACCAAATGAAACTTTTTGCCATTATAATACAGATAAAACTCGAAAAATTAGAATATCATGCAAACGTTCATTTATTTCAGTAATGCAACTTAAAAGGTGAAACAAATATATGAGATAGACTCATTACATGCAAAGCAAGATAGTTCAAGCTGTGATTTGTCATAATTGTGATGATTAAGGCTTACAGCTCATGAAAACCCCAAATCCACAATCTCAGAAAATTAGAATATTGTGAAAAGGTGCAATATTCTAGGCTCAAAGTGTCCCACTCTAATCAGCTAATTAAGCCATAACACCTGCAAAGGGTTCCTGAGCCTTTAAAGGGTCTCTCAGTCTGGTTCAGTAGGAATCACAATCATGGGAAAGACTGCTGACCTGACAGTTGTGCAGAAAACCATCATTAATACCCTCCATAAGGAGGGAAAGCCTTAAAAGGTAATTGCAAAAGAAGTTGGATGTTCCCAAAGTGCTGTATCAAAGCACATTAATAGAAAGTTATGTGGAAGGGAAAAGTGTGGAAGAAAAAGGTGCACAAGCAACAGGAATGACCGCAGCCTGGAGAGGATTGTCAGGAAAAGGCCATTCAAAAGTGTTGGGAACTTTCACAAGGAGTGGACTGAGGCTGGAGTCAGTGCATCAAGAGCCACCACACACAGACGGATCCTGGACATGGGCTTCAAATGTCATATTCCTCTTGTCAAGCTGCTCCTGAACAACAAACAACGTCAGAAGCATCTTACCTGGGCTAAAGAAAAACAGACCTGGTCTGTTGCTCAGTGGTCCAAAGTCCTCTTTTCTGATGAGAGCAACTTTTGCATCTCATTTGGAAACCAAGGACCCAGAGTCTGGAGGAAGAATGGAGAAGCACACACTGCAAGATGCTTGACATCCAGTGTGAAGTTTCCACAGTCTGTGTTGATTTGGGGAGCCACGTCATCTGCTGGTGTTGGTCCACTGTGCTTCATTAAGGCCAGGGTCAACGCAGCCATCTACCAGGAGATTTTGGAGCACTTCATGCTTCCTTCCGCAGACAAGCTTTATGGGGATGCTGACTTCATTTGGCACCTGCCCACACTGCCAAAAGCACCAAAACCTGGTTCAATGACCGTGAGATTACTGTGCTTGACTGGCCAGCAAACTCGCCTGACCTGAACCCCATAGAGAATCTATGGGGCATTTCCAAGAGAAAGATGAGAGACATGAGACCGAACAATGCAGAAGAGCTGAAGGCCGCTATTGAAGCATCCTGGTCTTCCATAACACCTCAGCAGTGCCACAGGCTGATAGCTTCCATGCCATGCCGCATTGAGGCAGTAATTGCTGCAAAAGGGGCCCAAACCAAGTACTGAGTACGTATGCATGCTTATACTTTTCAGAGGTCCGATATTGTTCTATGTACAATCCTTGTTTTATTGATTGCATGTAATATTCTAATTTTCTGAGATTGTGGATTTGGGGTTTTCATGAGCTGTAAGCCATAATCATCACAATTATGACAAATCACGGCTTGAACTATCTTACTTTGCATGTAATGAGTCTATCTCATATATTAGTTTCACCTTTTAGGTTGCATTACTGAAATAAATGAACTTTTGCACGATATTCTAATTTTTTGAGTTTCACCTGTACTAATATGGTTTCATGTATTCTAGTTATGGATACATTCTATGGCTGTTCATGATTATTTTTTGTTGACCTCAACTGGTGGTACAGATTCAAGAGAGATTCAAGTAGAGATCTGAGTAAACTTGACTGTATGGTTTTTTTTCTTATTGTACACAAGAACCTCCTCTTCGCTCCCTTCCTCCTTCCCTTCTCAGAATACTTATGCTTTTCAAAAACTACTCCTAAACCTTTTTACTCTCTGTCCAGCGATCAATGAAAGACAAGGATTTGTATCAGGAAATAAAACCTGGAAAATACCTCATAAATACGTATCCTAACATTCCTAAATTCTTTAAGGAAACAAAAAACATAATGAACCATTATTTTTATTATAGATGAGCACATGAGTTGAAAATATCTTGAAGCAAGCAAATTTTAATTTATAGAAGCTTACTTTATCACATTACTTTCTTTTTTTTCCAAATTTCCATTGAAGGGTTAAAATGTATAGAAATTCCTAAATTTGTAGATATGTAGAAACATTTATCCCAGGTGAAAAGTTTTTACAGAATTGATTTTTGAACTGAAATTAGAATTACTGTAACCCATTGAGGATTTTCCCACAAAAATGGTGTCAACTTCATTCATTTGAAAGGAAATGAGGAAAAAACCAATTGTTTAACTGGATTTTAACTATTGTCAAAAGGAAAAAAGACTATAGCGCTTTCTGAAAATCATTGTTCGATTTTTACTGACAAAGAAACTAACAAACTCCATTGCTAATTAGCTCTTCAAGTGATTCAGTTTCAGCTATTGAAGGAGACACAGGAATTAAATGCACTATAAATAGACTTCATTAAAATCCATACTTTGCTAGCCATGTTTTCAGTTTGCAGGAGAACTTGTATCTGTAAACAAAGCTGTAGTAAAACAAGACTTTTAACTCTGTTCTTACAAGTTATCTCCCAATATATTAAGATTTTTATAGCAACAGTTATCTATGTTAACAGTAAAAGAAATGGAAATAAAATTAAATTATGCAAAGCAAAGAACATTTGGATTTGTGAAAAAAACAGTGGAAAGGTTGGCTTATAAACTGTGAAGAAATATAGAAAAGAAAATGATATTGAAATTACAAGGGTATAGATATGCATTTACAAAGAGATACAGGTAGTTCTCGATTTATGATAACAATTGAGCCCAAAATTTCTGTGGCTAAGCAAAACAGTTAAGTACGTTTTGCCCCATTTTATAACCTTTCTTGTCATAGTTGTTAAGTGAATCATTGTAGTTAAGTTAGTAACATGTTGTTAAGTGAATCTGGCTTCCTCGTTGACTTTGCCTGTCGCAAAAGATGATTATATGACTCTGGGGATATTGCAACTGTCATAAATATGAGTCTTATGAAAATTTCCTTATGAAAAGTTTTCCTAACGTGCTGTCCAGATGTTTTGGAATTGCAACTCCCAGAGTTTTTCAGATAACATATCCAAAGACCATAACACTTGGTGATTCTGTCAGTTGCTGGCCAAACACATGTGGAAGACATCAAATACTGTATATTTGTCTACTGTACATTTTGATGCTATCTCTTTCCAAATGCATGCCATTGTGTATATTGATTCAGTGTCTTTCATGAATGGATTTTTATGTTGCCTTATTTGCCTAACTATTGCCTAATGCCTATTTGGCCTACAGAAATTAAAAGTTTTATATCTTTTTGCTACATTTTTGCAACCCAAATATAGAGCCATAACTTTAAGCAAGAAGTACTTTATTTGATTTTGATATAACTCGTCCATTTCCAAGTGTTTTGCCTTTTTGAGAGTAAACCTTTTGGTTTAGCACAATGTGTGAAGTCACCTTTTTATTCCAGTCTGTATATTGCATCAAAAGCTAAAGCTGTGGATGTGTTAATGGTGATTCAAACAGTTCACATAACAGCAAAGCACAGCAGGTTTATTTTTATCTATTTCACAGCATTTATAAACCATTCCAGCTTACTAGACTCTGGGTAACTTATAAGGGCACAGTAAGAAGCAGAATATCTTGACTGTTGACAGTAATCAATCAAACATTATTATAAATATTACATAAAGAGTTCCTTATCCTAGGATTGCAGAGGCCTTTTGAAACAGAGTGCTTTTAAGGGCCTTCCTAAATGAGATCAATGTGGGAGCTGATGATATATTCAGCTACTACAGATAGTCCTCGATTTATGACCAGTCACTTAACTTTTGTTTGAAGTTGCAGCAGATGTCCTCAGGACTACTTATGACCTGAATTCAAAGTCAGAAAAGATCATAAAATCAATCATAATCACATGGTGGCCTGCTTAACAACTGGTACAACTTAATCATAATTCTGGACTCAATTACAGTCCTAAATTGAGGACAACCTGCAGTCAGAAGCCCTGTTTCCTAATGCAGGTCCCCTTGACTTGACTTCACAAAGGGGTGGAATCTCCAACAAAACCTATTCCTCCATGTTGAGACTAGGATGAGTAGAATCCTATTTGGCAAGGTGGCCAAGCGTATTCTGAAACTGTTTGCCGTGTTCCATTGACTGTTACTTCTTTGATGTTGTTCTTCTTCAAACAACCTGTTTAATTTGGCAAGCTGGAAAAGAAAATATTTCGCCCTTCCTGCACTTTCTGATTCAGTTTTGGCAAATGCCTCTCAAAGCAGCTTTTTCCTGTTAGTGTTTTTGGAATACTGTGGTAGAAATGATCTACACCTTATCTAGGTGTAGCATCCTGCATGATTATTTGCTAAAGAGGTTTTTCCAGAACGGCATCACAATTTTAGAATCTCCATTCCATTTCCACAGCACCACCTTATGCTCTAAAACAGGGGTGTCAAACTCACAGCCTGCGGACCAGATGCATCACACACTGGCCTCACCCACCCCCATTTTAGCAAAGGGGGGAAAATCATGATACGTCACAGGATGAGAACATGACGGCGTGAGTTTGACACCCCTGCTCTAGAACACTTTCTGGACAGAGTTTCTTGCCTTAAGAATCAAGGAAGTAATCATTCCATTATGATATCTTTTAATCAGGTCTTACTTCTGCTTTTGGATCCAGTTCTGAGTATCAGACTATAATAAAAAGGTGGCTGGCATAGGTTTTGAGAAAGGCAAAAAGGATGGTTAGGGCACTAGGATCTTCTGTTGCATTGCTGCTAGAGACATCTTAGTTTACTTCAGATTAGTTTCTTTTTCTCAGGTTTTTTAATTTCATGCATTTTCAGCTACTCTGAAAAGTTAAGGAATCAGTTCTCAACAAATAAACCAGCAAACATGTGAAAAACTCTTAAAAACATCACTGGCTACAGCAAACCTCCTTCCCAGGCAGAAGGAAATCAACAACTAGCAGATGACATGAATGTGTTTTACTGCAGGTTTGAAAGGAAATTACAGCCACCTATCTCCACAACCCCATTTTCAAACACACCAACAACAGCCAAGCCTCCTACAACTGACCCCTACCCATTGGGTTCACAACCACTGGTGATCACAGAAAAAGAAGTGCAAGATCTGTTTCACAGACAAAAGCCAGGAAAAGCACCAGGGCCAGACAAGATAATTCCTTGTTGCTTAAAAGTCTGTGCTGACCAATTGGCCCCCATCTTCACCCAAATCTTCAATAAATCACTAGAGATGTGCTATGTTCCTTCTTGCTTCAAACACTCTACTATCTTCCCAGTGCCAAAGAAGCCCTCCATCAGGGAACTGAATGACTACAGACCAGTTGCTCTTACGTCTGTAGTTATGAAAACCTTTGAAAGGCTAGTGCTGTCCCACCTAAAAACCACCATGGATCTGTTGTTAGATCCCATGCAGTTTGCAAACTGAGCAAATAGATCGACAGATGATGCTATTAATATGGCTCTGCACTACATCCTACAACACCTTGAATCTCCAAATACCTATGGAAGGGTCCTCTTTGTAGACTTCAGTTCAGTGTTCAGCGCCATCTTTCCAGACATTCTTCTAACTAAATTAAACTAGCTAGCAGTACCTGAACACACTTTTAAGTGGATCATAAGCTTCCTTAAAGACAGGAAGCAGCAGGTGAAGCTTGGCAGAATCATATCTGATACCTGTACAATTAGCACAGGCCACCCCAAGGCTGTGTGCTTTCTATACTTCTCTTCTCCCTATATACCAATAGCTGCATCTCAAACGATCCATCTGTTAAAATACTGAAGTTTGCAGATGATATAACAGTGATTGTAATGGTGGGATTCAAATTTTTTTACTACCAGTTCTGTGGCCGTGGCTTGGTGGGCGTGGCAGGGGAAGGATACTGTAAAATCTCCAGTCAGAGGTGGTATTTGCTGGTTCTCTGAACTACTCAAAATTTCCACTACTGGTTCTCCAGAACTGGTCAGAACCTGCTGAATACCACTTCTGAGTGATTGGTCTCATTCAAGACAATGACGAATCCATATACGGACAGGAGGTTGTAGAACTTGCTTTGTGGTGTAACCGGAACAATCTGGAATTGAACACACTCAAAACTGTAGAAATGATGGTAGACTTTAGGAAAAACCCTCCCATACTACCACCTCTTACAATACTAGACAACACAGTATCAACAGTAGAGACCTTCAAATTTCTAGGTTCTATCATATCACATGACCTAAAATGGACACCTAACATCAAAAACGTCATCAAAAAAGCACAACAAAGAATGTTCTTTCTGCGCCAACTCAGGAAGCTCAAACTGCCCAAGGAGCTGCTGATACAGTTCTACAGAGGAATTATTGAGTCTGGCATCTGCACCTCTATAACTGTCTGGTTTGGTTCTGCAACAAGATAGACACAGACTTCAGAGAGTAATTAGGACTGCAGAAAAAAAAACAATTACTACCAACCTGCCTTCAATCGAGAACCTGTATACTGCACGAGTCAAAAAGAGGGCTGTGAAAATATTTACAGACCCCTCACATCCTGGACATAAACTGTTTCAACTCCTTCCCTCAAAACGACCCTATAGAGCACTGCACACCAGAACAACTAGACACAAGGACAGTTCCCCCCCACCGAATGCCATCACTCTGCTAAACAAATAACTCCCTTAACACTGTCCAACTATTTACAAAGTCTGCATTACTATTACTATTAATCTTCTCATCACTCCTTATCACCCATCCTTTCCTACTTATGACTGTATGACTGTAACTTTGCCGCTTGTATCCTTACAATTTACATTGATTGTTTCCTGGTATGATTTGATTGCATATTGTATCCTATGACTGTTATTAAGTGTTGTACCTGATGATTCTTGACTCTTGACTAATGTATCTTTTCTTTTATGTACACTGAAAGCATTTGCACCAAGACAAATTCCTTGTGTGTCCAATCACACTTGGCCAATAAAGAATTCTTTCTTTCTTTCTTTCTTTCTTTCTTTCTTTCTTTCTTTCTTTCTTTCTTTCTTTCTTTCTTTCTTTCTTTTCTTTTCTTCTTCTTCTTTTCCTTCTATCTATCTATCTATCTATCTATCTATCTATCTATCTATCTATCTATCACAACAAACTTTAATCCCAAATTAATGTATTGTTGTTGCTCTTAGTGCTCTCTGTTGTGCCAGTACAACGGAAGATCTTTTATTTGTAAGGAAAAGCTTGTAGGTGTGATAGAATAAAGTTGTCTGATCTATATGTGGGTGGTATATATACATATGTAAGTAAGCATATATGACTTACATAAGTAGCCTCTCTTCTAAATTGTTTTATAAGATCAGATCATTTTCTCAGTTCTTTAGGAAGAAAAGGATGAAGGCCTGCAGTCTTCACCAGTGCAGACATGCAAAGCTTTTAGCAAATCTGAAGACGGTTTCTTTCTTGGCTTTTTTGATGCCTCCTTTTCATCCTTGTCTTTCAAAATTATATCTGGGCAGTAGTTTGCAAAGAGCAAATCAGGCATTAGATCACAGATGTCACATGATGTATCACAGTGGTTTTTCCTTTTACGGAGCTGGGGTGGGTATGGCCTGCATATGCTGCCAGTTTGACACCCTTGTATTAGATGGACAGATGCCTCCGTGCAAACCTGATTCTGCTTTTTCAAAGCTGAAATGGCCTTGAAGGTCAATAACCAGAGGGAAGGGGAAATGACTTAAATAGTCTGAACCCATCAATAGGTACTCAACAGATGTCAACTCTTGGCTTTGTCATCACTAATATTAAAAACAGGGCATCATAGATCTATGATACTGAGACATATATCAGAAGAAGATGGGAAATACTTCTTTAAAATGGAAGAATATGGATGAATTTAGGCTGCCCATATAACAGGTTGGAGAAGAAGACATCATGAGGACATGTCCTCTACAAAGAGAATTTTTGTGCTGTTTGTGGGATGTTTGGATGAGCTCTTTGTCAAGCATGCAACTATTTGAGCACTTGTGCAATTGTTCTCTCTCTTTTTTCTTTCTGTGATAGATTCCAGGAATAGTTATTGTCATTGGGTAAATAGACTCTTTGTTGTTATTGTGTAAGTGAAACTTGTATATTCAAAATTAACAGTGCAAATATCAAAAGAGTACCCAATGAGCACAGCCAGACCAGTTAAGACATTATTACTTATGTAATGTTTATTCATTTATTGGTTAAATGATAAGCCAGGCTCTCCAATGTGGGATTCACAAGTAGTTGTTATAAGAATCAGAAATTCTGGGCATTATAACATATCTGAAGGGCACCAGGTAATGAAAGTCTGCGATAAATCAACTTGCAGTACAAAGTAGTAACCCCAAAGAAACTGCCTGGATCAAGAGTTGAGCTGGGCTGAAGTGCCTCCTATTTTTTTCCCTCTTCATGTTCACCTTCGTACATCTTGCATACTACACTGTGTGAGTGACTATTCAGACTTGTGAAAACAGCTTGCTAGGGGCTATGGACAAGGGGGTCCATATTGCATATTGACTGTTTCAAAGCAATCATTACTGCTCAGGAAACAAGCACTGCCTGAAGGATTCCTAGCTAATTAGTAAGGATTATCCCAAGACATGGAAGTGGATTTTTGCTGAAAACCAAATAGTTTGGATGGCGTCAGGAATATTATTGAAACCAGTACTTATTTCTGAGGCTGCTTAAAATATGTATGATATATCTCTGGCTAAGGCTGAACTGGACTGGAAATCATTTGCAAATAACTTTTAGTGCAGTTTAACTGTAGTTGAAATAGAATAGAATCTAGCTGGAAGGGATCTTGGAGGTCTTCTAGTCCAGCCCCCTGCTCTGGCAGGAGACCCTATACCATTTCAGACAAGTGGCTGTCCAATCTCTTCTTAAAAATCTCCAGTGATGACACGTCCATGATTTCTGAAGGCAAAGCTGTTCCACTGGTTAATTGTCCTCACTGTTAGGAAGTTTCTCCTTAATTCCAGGTTGCTTCTCTCTCTCTCTCTCTTTTTTTTAATTACATTTATATGCCGCCCTTCTCCGAAGACTCAGGGCGGCTTACAATTTTGGACAACCCAGTGTGCTCAGCAATAGCCTTCATTCCATTGTATATGCCTGCTTATTACTAAGCGGCATTTTTACAAGGTCAGCTAATTGCCCCCAACAATCTTGGGTCCTCAATTTACCTACCCCGAGAGGATGGAAGGCTGAGTCAACCTTGAGCCTGGTGGGATTCGAGCCTACAGTAATTGTAGACAGCTGGATCTTAAGAGCAGGCATTTAACAGCCTGAGCCACCAAAGCTCTTTGATTAGTTTCCAATCATTGTGTCCTGTCTTGCCCCCTGATGCTTTGGAGAGTAATTTGACCCCCTCTTCTTTGTGATTGTTTAGTGATTTTGAGGAAATACATTTGGATTTCATACTTGCTGCCCAAGCCATTGGGACCAATTGAGAATCAGGAGAATGCAGTCTTACCCTATTAACTTTAAATGTTTTTCTGGATAGCCCTGATTAAAGGGAAGTTTAAAGTGGAATAGAGACCCTGGCATGGGGTCAACCATCAATGGCAGCTTTCCCCAACATAATTCTGTCCATTTGTGATAGGACTGTAGTTAATGGAATTTGTAGCCAACTTGATAGAAAATATGGATATGTAGGATTTCTAGTTCAGCACACCAAAGTTTGTAGCTATCAGTGTGGCATTGAGTTCAGTTGTTGGAGAAGAAATGACAAAAGCAGGGGTGGGCTTCAAAAATTTCAGCCACCGATTCTCTGTCCAGTTGCTGGGTGGGCGTGGCTATGGTGGACATCGGCTTCCTGCACCTAGTCGGCTTCCAAAATGGCAGGGGGCCAGTTTTTGCTCTCCCTGGGCTCTGCAGGCTTTTTTTGAGCCTCCGGGAGGGCGAAAATGGTCTCCCCAGGCTCTGGAGGCCCTCCAGAGGCTGGAAATAGGCCCTTTTCTGGCCTTCTGGAGACTCCAGGATAGGGGTCGCCAACCTTTTGGACCTCAGGGACCATCAAACTCATAATTTTAAATCCCGTGGACCAGAGACCTTGGGAAAAACCCCCAAAAGTCTGCAAGAAAATGCCCCACCCCATTTTCCTACTGATCATTCTTTATTTGGATCGCAGGATACTGTTTCCAGCTCTGTTCTCAGGGTGAGAGGGAGAGAGAGAGAGACTTTTGGCTTCGTGCAAGGAAAGCAGCAGAAGCAGCAAAAGTCTTTCTTTCTCTGCCCCAAATTCTGCCAGAAATGAGTCTTTGCCTGTGCAGCCTCTTGGAGCAGGAGGCCTTGCACAATCCCAAAGACTCATTTCTGGCGGAGTTGGGAGAGAAAGAAAGACTTTTGCTGCTTTCCTTGCGTGCAGCCAAAAGCAGAAGAAGAAAGAAGCAGAAGGAAGCAGCCCAGTGGCCAGGTGAGGCATGTGGGGTGCTTGGGGCAAGTTCCCCCACTCCACCCTTTCCCCCCTCCCCTCACTACCTTGTGTTGTTCACAATGCAAGTGACACAAGCCTTGTGTTCCTGCAGGCTATGTGGTGGTGGAGCCTTGTGTTCCCGCACAGCCTGGATTAATTGCTTTGGGGGTGTGTACTTTGGGGGTGACATTTCTCTGCAGACCACCAAAATTTTCTTGCAGACCACCAGTGGTGCCTGGCTCACTGGTTGGCGACCACTGCTCCAGGAGGCCTGCTTTTTGCCCTCCCCGAGTCTCCACGTGGGCCCTGTACTTACCTGGCATCCAAAATGGGCCGCATGGAGACTTCTGGGAGGGGCGGAGTGAGCGGAGCCAGACGGGTGGGATTTACTGGTTCACTGAACCAGTAATTAAAAATGATAAAAATTAGCTACCGGTTTGCTCACCCCTGGACAAAACCCAGGTTCAAGACTATTCTGAGAACTGGAAATCCCCAGTGACTTGGGACCAATGACTCTCTCTCAGACCAGTCTGAGATTATTGATTACCAGATTATTGATGGAGAAAATGGGAGGAAAGAATGCTGCATTTATCAGGCTAGTTTGTGAATGAAAGGCAGGATCCTTCCCTCCCCGCCCCGTGGTAGCATTTCCGTTTTTTCTTCCACCTCTCATCTTAAAGGACAATATGCAGCATTGACCTTTGCTTTGTTTTCCCCTTTTTGAGCTTGTGCAAGGTTGCTAACCCAACTGGAATAGAGGCTGTTTCTTCAAATCACAAGTAATAAATAGATCCCCTTTCATTTATTTCTCTTGTAGCTTTTCCCTCTCATTAGCTAGGATAAATGCTTGTTCTTGCTGTTGATGCTCTTGATAACATGACATGAGTACTAGTTGTTCTGGCCCTAACCCAAAGGAGATGTTGCAAAGGCCAAATCTTGCTATTGACTCGCTTCATCAAGTCAGGTCCCTGTTGTTATCCATATTAATCTCAAAAACCATTTGCTCAGCCAGCTGCTTATCACCAGCCTGCATGTATACTTTCCATTTCCCCTTTTCTGCTGTTTCCTTTGCTGACACCAGTTACTTGATACGGTTTTTTTTTTGATAGAGTTACATTAGTTTGCTTCTGTGTTGTGTGAACCATCTGTTGTTCTTTGAGGTTCTTGAATGATATTTCAAATTCCTCTATTTGTGTGCTTGGATATATGAATACAATTGTTCCTAAAAACTTAATTTCCTTATGAACCGTTCTACCCTTTTTTTAAAGGTGGCAGTGGAATCCCAGCCCCATTTCCTTAGCTTTCAAAGCCTTCTAGGATAACCTATAGAGACTTGATAGAAATACATTTTTGGGAGTTGCATTCTTTTTATGGTATATGATGTAAAATAAATGGAAGATTCCTTCCTTCCTTCCTTCCTTCCTTCCTTCCTTCCTTCCTTCCTTCCTTCCTTCCTTCCTTCCTTCCTTCCTTCCTTCCTTCCTTCCTTCCCTCCCTCCCTCCCTCCTCCCTCCCTCCCTCCCTCCCTCCCTGAAGAAACATGACCATCCCTGTTGAAAGATCAAATAAGGGGAAGAATTTCTGATATCCTTTTGAAAAGGGTTGCTGGCTTAGCAGACCTTGTTCTTGCCAGCCTCCTAATGATTGTGCTCTTCAGACATTCCTTTGATACTTTAAAAAATATTCATGGGGTCTCTAGACAAACTGGTTTTTTTTTTTTACTAAACTATCGTCTTTATTGCAGGCTGTGTTTGCCAAGTCTGATGACTTTCACAATGAACTACTTCAATGCCCATCAGTTTTGCACTCTCTTCTGGTATTCCTAAAAATTACATGCAAGTTTTTTGCCTACAATTAAATATCCATGTGCGTGTTTCTGCTCAACTTTTATTGCTTTTTTAAATAATTCACTTGTTTTTAATCTATAGTACAATAAGAGGGAAGAAAGCATAATTGATTGTTTTAATCAGTTCCCAGAGGAATAACTGAATTTAGTCTGTCGTCACAAGCCTCTCTGCTTTACTTATCTCTGAACTTCCTCTTTTTTCCCTCTAGCTTTCTCCTCCACCCAACTATGGATATAATATCTGTCTCAGGATAAGTGCATCTGACATAGTAACAAAGCATAAGAAGTTGAATGCTTCAGAAAGTTTTCAGAGCAATTTTAGAATGTTGTCTTCTCTATTCATATTTTAAAGCATGAATGCCGGTGGTCTGTTAATACCAGACGTTAGGAATTTAAATACAAATATAAGACTTCAAGTCTTGGGTCTTGAAGTTGGTCTTTGCGTTCCTCTCTTCTTGTAGTCATTATATGCCATATGATATCATAGTGAACAGGGGAAACGCAAAAGACACACATGAAATTGCCTGACTCTGATTTTGACACTGAAGCTGGAAATAAAGTCACACAGATACAGGAACAAATTTGATATAGGTGGACTGATCAGGTCAAGAGCTGTAGAATTTGGAGAACGTGAATATTATATGAATTATATGGGACTTTAGCAATAGCATAAGCTCTCCATGAATTATTTATTCTGGGTAATTCTTTTTATTTCAGGGCTTTGTAGGTATCTTATTATTTGCTTTGCATTCTTCAAGGAATTTTTGTCCTTGATGAGAAATACCAGACTCAAAGATGTGTAGAGCTTGTTTGTTTATCTTGTCCCTTCTTGCAGTTAATTCAGGGTCACTGTGATAAAATAATTACAATACTGGGACCTCTTTCAAAGTTGCTATTTTGCATTTCAAAGAAGATTCTTGTAGTGTCTCTTCAGCCTTTGTAGAATGCCTATGTTTCTTTTACTTATCATACAGTTACATCAGTTGTAAAATGGTTTTCTTTGGAATTAAGGGGAGGGGTTATTAGCTACATGTCTGCTTCTGTTGCCTTTGATCAGTATTTTATATAAAATCCCTGTAGGGAAGTTATATCTTAGACCATTTGGGTGCAGGATACAACTGATACAGTGTTACTTGCCTTAATAAAATGATTGTTCAGATCATCTCCTATTGTTGGCATTTATTGGAGTGGTTTTTTTTAATCACATGGAGAAAAAAAACCTCTGGATCCTTTTTTCTATGGAAGAAGAAGATGGGAAGGGTCTCAGAATGAGAACAATTCCACCAACTTAGCCAAATGGATCAATGTGATCCAAAGAAAGTTTTCATGTTTCCCAATGCACAACATGAACACAACGTATGACCACTGTTGAAGGGGCAGGAAAGAATTTCAGAAGTCATGTTCTGTGTGCTTTCCCTTGCTACACAGAACTGGAACAAATATTGTTATTTGGTAATATGGTTTTGAAAAGGGCTATCCAGGTGAGAATCATTGCTATTAAAATCATTTGAATATTTTTTCGAATAATCAATATTTATTTATTTTAATATCTCTAAAATGATATTATGCCCTCCAGGTTTCCGGGTCTTGCACCAGCCATGGGCCCAGGGAAGGGGTGGTGGGGTGGCTGTGGTTATTCGGAAGACCCTGTTTCCAAGGGAGGTCGTGGTTCCAGAGATAGGCGGGAGTGAGACCTTCCTCCTGAGGTGGGGGCCTAATGGTCGGGTGGGCTTGCTGCTCGCATACCTTTCCCCAGCTGTGTGACAGCGGCCTGCCCTGGGTTTCTCGATGTCCTCTCGGGGTGGCGGTGGCGTTCCGGGCCTTATAGTCCTGGGGACTTCAATCTGCCTTCCTGGGGGCGTCAGGTTTGGCCCAGGAATTCATGGCTTCTATGGAAGCCATGGGCCTGACCCAATTGATTCAAGGCCCAACTCATGAGGGGAGAAACACTCTCGACCTAGTTTTTGTCTCTGAACAGTGGCGTAGTGACAGAGGGCAAGCCACTTTTACGGCGTTGCCCGTTCCATGGTCTGATCACTATCTCCTACGGCTGGTCTTCCAACAGGCGCCCCCACTGCTGGGATGAGGAGCCACTTAGATGGTTCTGCCCCAGACGCCTGATGGGCCCTGAGAGGTTCCAGGCGGAACTGGGGTTTTTTCCTTCTTCCCTTGCCCACAGCTCTGCCGAGGATCTGGCGACTGCTTGGCAACAGGCTGCGTCGGATGCCCTCGACAGGGTTGTCCCCATGCGTCCCCTCACACGCCGTGGATCCCGGATGGCTCCTTGGTATACCAAGGAGCTCTGGGAGATGAAGTGTTGTCGGAGGGGTTTAGAGAGCAGGTGGAGGTCCATCCGCTCCCAATCGTCGAGCCCAGCTAAGAGCCCATATTAGGACTTACCTGGTAGCTATGAGAGCGGCGAGAAGGTCTTATCTCTCCGCCTTCATAGCGTCCGCAGATAACCGCCCAGCCGCCCTGTTTTGGGCTACCCGCTCTCCTCCTTCATACGGGGAGGAGGGGACCCATTGCTTGAGGGAAGGGCTGAGGATTTGGTCAATATCTGTTAGGCAAGATCGCCCGGATTCGGGCGGTTGTCCTCTGATTTGCAGTGGTCTGAGGAACAGGATACAAGCAGTCTGGCCAGTGTGATCTGGGATGAGTTCGATCCTGTTTCCGAGGATGAAGTGGACAGGACTATCGGCGCCTGAGTTCCACCACATGTTTGTTGGACCCGTGTCCTTCCTGGTTGGCTTATGCGCCTCCAGGGAGGCCACCTGCGTTGGCTCGGGCAGTTGTCAACGCTTCGTTAAGGAGAGGTGTTTTTCCCTCCGCCTTGAAGGAAGGCGGTGGTGAGACCCCTCCTGAAGAAGCCTGCCCTGGACCCGACCGTGTTAGACAACTTCGTCCAGTCTCCAACCTTCTCTTCTTGGCGAAGGTTGTTGAAGTGTGGTGGCTCGGCAGTTTCCACTCTTCCTGGATGAAGCGGACTACCTGGATCCGTATCAATCGGGCTTCCGAACCCGGTTTCAGCATGGAGGCGGCATTGGTGGCGCTGATGGATGATCTCTGGAGGGCGGGACAGGGGTTTTCCTCTGTCCTGGTCCTATTAGACCTCTCAGCGGCTTTCGATACCATCGACCATGGTATCCTTTTGCGATGCCTCGGGGGTTGGGAGTGGGGGGCACTGTCCTTCAGTGGTTCACCTCCTACCTCTCGGGATGTGCAATCAGTGTTGGCAGGGGGCAGAGGTGGCCAGGGGTGCTCTCTTGTGGGGTCCCTCAGGGGTCGGTCCTCTCCCCTCTTTTAACATCTACATGAAGCCACTGGGTGAGATCATCCGTGGTTTTGGGGTGAGATTCCATCAATGCAGATGACACCCAGCTGTACATCTCCACCCGAACCAGATCAGTGATGCCCTCTCCCTGATGACCGGTGTTTGGATGCAGTACAGATTTGGATGGCGGGAACATGCTTCGACTCAACCCGGCCAAGACTGAGTGGTTGTGCATACCGGCATCTCGGCCCAGTCAGGAATATCCATCTTTGGCCATAGGGGAGAGGTGTTGCCCCCTGTGGATAGGGCGGCGGAATCTGGGGTCCTCCTGGATGTACGGCTCCAGTTGGAGGAGCAGGTGGGGGCTGTTGCCAGGGGGGCCTTTGCCCAGCTCCGCCTTGTTCGTCAGCTTTGCCCATTTCTGGACCGAGATGCCCTGCGCACAGTCACTCCGCCCTTGTTACCTCTAGACTTCGACTACTGCAACACTCTCTATTTAGGACTGCCCTTGCATACCATCCGGAGACTGCAGCTGGTGCAGAATCGGTGGCGCGGGTGATGATGGGAGTTTCCCGATTCTCCCATGTTACCCCCCTCCTGCGTGGCCTGCATTGGTTGCTGATTGCACTCCGGGTGAGATTCAAGGTTTTGGTTTTAACATACAAAGTCCTTCACGACATGGGTCCTCAATATTTAAGGGAGCGACTTCTGCCGATATCGAGTGCCAACCGCCCTGTGTGAGCACATAGGCAAGGACTCCTCGGGGTCCCGTCGGCAAGCCAATGTCGGCTGGCAGTCCCCCGGTGACGAGCCTATTCCGTCGTGGCCCCTGACCTCTGGAACCAACTGCCCCTGGGGCTCCGCCTGGCCCCTGACCTCCACACCTTCTGCCACGATCTGAAGACCTGGTTGTTTGACCAATCCGGGCTGTGACCCCTCCTTGGGGGGGGGACGGCATTTTTTAAAATATCTTAATTATAGTAATTTTAGTTTTGTAATTTTTTGGGGCTTGCGAACTGGTTTAATCTCTTTTTAACTATTTATCTATTTATTGTTGTTGTTTTTAGTTGTGAGCAGCCCGAGTCTTCGGAGATGGGGCGGCATACAAGTCCAATAAATAAATAAATAAATAAATATCAGGGAGTAGATTTACCATCCAGAAACTAAAGTCTTCTAGGCAAATTCTTTGGTGATATAAATTCAGGCAAGTCTTAACTAAATACTTACTGTGTCTTAATTCATTAATAGTTAGAATGAGGCTTCTCACAGGCAGCTATGAAGGACAAAGAATTGGATACCAAGCTACAGCTGTAAAGGTTTACAAGCTAGCTTGTAAATGTCTATGAATTCAAGAGATGCCATGCACAGCTTGTTTTTTCATGGTAGATAGCTATGATCAATCTAAGAAATAATTGTCCATGGCCCAATAATTAGCAGACTAGCAGTATGAGTACATTCATGTTTTATATATTTCCATTGTGTAAACTAAATATTTTTATTTTACAAAGTTCTTAATACACTCTAGTTTTTGGTTCCTATAGCAGTGCAAGGATTTTAGGATACTGAATAGTGTAAATAGCACTTCTGTGTGGTGAGGATCCTAAGCTATACTTACTAAGAATCAGCTGGTGTGTGTGTGTGTGTGTGTGTGTGTGTAAATATAGATTCAGGTTCATATAATAGACTAAACCATATGTTTTAGGGAGCTTGGGGTGCCAGAACTCATTTTTTCTTTGCTTGGCCAACCTTTTGCAGGGTTGAAGTACTGTTTGGCAAATGTCTGATGTATTGTACCTACAAGTTGCGGAAGCCTAGAGTGGATTTCTGTTTGCACAGAGAGGAGAGGACTCACAATACAGTACAATATTGTAGGGGTCCAGTAGCAGAAACTGGTGGCATACACATCTGGAGCCAGGTCTGCTATTTGTGTCATATCTTCACAGAGAAGCCTGAAATGTGGTCTTGCAGGGATCCAGACCGGGGTACTTCAGATTAATTATTGACAAAGGGCAATATGTTTCCTAGCCTGAGTGAACTAACATATTTCATAGGTTGAGCAGATCAACAGAGTTTGTGGCCTCTCTGATATTGTTGAGCTACATTATTCAATATCCTTGTCAGCTGGTGAGGTCATAACGCTGCAGAATTTAAAAACTATGCAAAGCCATTGTATTAGGTCAATAAGCATAATTGTGTTCACTGAGTAAACCACAGCTGGCTGGGTTTGTACAATACACTAAGTCAAATCAAGAAAGGGCATTTTGTCCTTGACATGTGAACCAGGTCAGAGTGTGTAATATAAAATCTTTCGTCTTTTTGGTGCCTAGTTTAGAGTGTTTTCACAGATTTTGAAGCAGTGGTCTGAGCTACTTTTACTCTGGTGCTCTTTAAGTTCTTACTGCCTCTCTTATTTCAGTACTTGGAAGATGCTATTGATTGTAAACTGAGCTTACAGTACATTGCAAAAGGAAAAGATATATATTTTTAGAACAGAGTAGATTCTGGGTAAATGGATGCAGCCTCTACATTATCAGGATTAATTCCAAAATATTATTATAGAAAAAGATTGAAAGTTAATGTCATTACTATCTCATCTTCACAGTCTTGGCTATCTGCTTGCACTGAATGTAATAATAGACTCAGTACTTATTCTGTGATTTGTATTGAATTTCTGGAGTCCTCTGTTATTCTTATCATCTTTTATTGAAATTCAGAGAATCTACATTAGGGTAAACCATGTTATCAGACTGTATTGGTGAAATATGGTTTGTGATTAAGTGGGAGACTAGCTTTGGAAACACAGCCTTAATTTAGAGTGATGTCTGAACTGAAACAGTGTTAGAGGTTAGCATTGTTATACCTTTGCAGCAAAACTAACCTGGAGTTGAGGACCCTCAAACTAACACATCTTTTATTATATCATACTTGCTGGAACCATCTTCCTGGATTCATAACATTTCTCAGAATGGGTTTCCTTTTCTTTTCTAGTTAATGATGAACTAGAAGTTATGATGGCTTCAGAATTACTGCAAGCTATAGTTTTGTTCTCAGTCCAACACTAGATATTGAAGGCTCTAATACTGTACTGATTTTTTAACCTTAGTTAAAAGCAGACCTGCAGTTTGCAATGTTTGAGATTAGCTCAGAAAAGAACATAGTTTTTTCTCCCAGTAGCTGGGCTGTAGCTTATGATTAGATAAAGGATTGATTTTATACAGTTTCTGAGAAAATAATATATATATATTCAAGATCAAATTAGATATATATTTTTTGTTGGATTGCTAATTCTATGTAGGTGTTCTTGACTTCTTGATCTGACTGATGCTCAGTCTTGGTAAGCTCATCTGAAAATACAATACTTTGATCCCATTATGGAGGATCAGTTTTAGATATCACATATTTGGAAGGTTGATCACATTGGGGAAATACTGTCTTAGATGTTGCTGAGCCATACCTCCCAGCCTTTCTGGAAAGACATGTTGATTAGCATAGATTGTTCTCTACTTACTACTAGTGACCATTTGAGGTAATAACACCACTGAAAAAAGTGACTTTTGACTGTTTTTCACACTTAAGACCATTGCAGCATCCCCATGGTCACATGATCAAAATTCGAACACTTGGCAATTCGTAGGTATTTATGACAATTGCAGTGTGCCAGATCATGTGATCACCTTTTTCGACCTTCTGAGAAGTGAAGTTTTAATGGGGATGCTAGGTTCATTTTAACAACCATGTTATTAACAACTACAATGATTATTTAACAAATGTATCAAAAAAGATCCTAAAATGGGGCAAAGCTCCCTTAAGAAATGTTTTGCTTAGCAATGGAAATTTTGGGCTCAATTGTATTCTAAGTCAAGGACTAGCTTTATAAGACTGCTTCATCACTACTATTTGCTTTTTGGAGAGAACAGTTATAGGTGTGTAGAGTATTGTAATGGTAATGGAATATAGATAAGAATGGAATATAATGTGAAAGATAAGCTGTCCTTCTGCTTGTTCCACTATTGACAATAAATTTATAAATCTGTTCAGGCCAACAGGAGAATTGAAGTGGGTATCTGTTGTTCAGAGTTGTTTGAAAAAAATTCTGCTTCTCACTAGCAAATTTGCATATGTATAAATTTATTTTCAGCCATCTTTGGCTATTGCTGGAAACATTGCACTTAGTGTAGGTGTCTTGTAATGTTGTTTGCTAAGGGACATCATGTAAAAGTTTCCAGATCCTGACTGTGAAGATTTGAAGAGCTCTGAGAGAAAGTATGTGTATGAGTGTTGAATTTACAAATATCTAGTGGTTGTCCATATTTTTGCAGCCCTGATTTGGTAGCCTGAATAGAAACTATAATGAAGTATGTAACTGTAATGAAGCACTAAAGATAGGTGGAAGAACTAAGTTTTAGACAAAGAAATTTATGGACAAGAATACTTTACTACTATAGCTACAGTTATTATTGGAAGAGAATATTTGTGGCTTAGGATATTTGAACTGTGGGGTCCCTGGTTCTCTGAACTTAGTTGTTTTCTTGCAGATGTTTCATTAGTCAACTAGATAACATCAGCGCTAGAAAGGAGTCGAGTTTGCTGTCTGTTTATATACTAGTGGCTTTTCCTGTCAAAGTGGTTCCTTGAATAAGTGGTTGTTTTCTGTTAGCTTATTTGTATGAGTTGGTAGTTCCTCAATCAGGGTATTATTGTTTACTGCTTGATTGTTGAGCTGGTATTAATCTGGGTGTTAATCTAGGTGTTGGTGAGGAGGTATTTTAGTTTTTGTGTTTCCTTTTTGGCTTATGATTGTCTCTTTTGAATGATATGTATATGTTGTTTACCTGTGTGTGACTATTGCAGGCTGATTTGTCTGAGGAAGGAACATTTGCAAAAAACAAGGCTCAGAGAGCACCAAGGACCTCCACAATTATTATTGCTGCTCCTGTTGCTATAATTATTTGAGCAAATGGTTTCTACTAATATCCTGATTTTGACTTCACTTTGATTTAAATACTTTTTGAAGGATTAGCTTGAATGTTTATTTCAATGTGGTTGTACTGTACATACTCAGGAATTGTATTTTAAAATATAGTATCCTTTGAAGAAAGCCAGGCAGTTTCCCTTAAAAATATGGCTTCCATAATTACAAATACATTTATCAGGTCTCATATAAATGTAAGTTTTTGATTGCGGTCACAGTATTAGGAACCTGGAAGTCAGTACTGTATAAGTTTCTCCAAATGCAGAAAGGGGACATCAGTTCTGGAGTATAACCATAAGATTTTTTCCCTAAATGTTCTTTTTGAGTCAAATGCAATATTTCTAGCATCAGCTTCTGAAGACACATCAACTTTGTCATTGTTTTTAATCATCCGATATTCCATGAATGTTTTCTGTGATCTCAATTTTCTGGCTCCAAACTGTATCAAAAGTCTTTTTGGAGATTGAAAATGAGAAAAGCAAATTAGAGGGGAGGTTGCAGATCTCCCGGTGATTCTACTTTAAAGCAACAAGTGGAATTTAAACTCTTCCCCCAAGTATTTGTCGCTGAAGTTCTAACTTGAAGCCACTTTGTGATCCTGAACACTCAGTAATGAGGGGTTTGGTTTTACTGGAGGATAAGAGTCTGCCATAAATACCCCTACATCCATATATTGGTACCAAGGACCCCAAATGTGGTTTCTGGGAGAGGAGCTGCTAAGTTGGGATTACTTTTGGCGGAGGGGAGCTGCCTTGTATCTTCCTTGGGTGTTGTCTTGATCACTTTCACAAATGTCCAAATAGAGTGAAATGAACTTAATTTGTAGGAAGACATTTCCTGTACATTCAAAACAGAATATTGCTGTCAGGTTCCGGTACAGGGTGAGAAAATCCAAAAGAACACAGTTCTAGGTTGTAATGTTTTATCTCCCTCATGAATGCCAGCATGAACTGATGTTCATCAACTGAAATACAAAGTCAGGATTAACCACCCAGTTCCCGCCCCACCATTTAAATAGTTCCCTAGCCCTGCCCAGCCACCCACGTGCACACCCCATCCTTCACTCTTCCAGAAGCCGGGTCATGCGACATTAAGCAGGGAAGCCACAGAGTCCAAGTGTCAGCCACACTTAGCAAGCATGCGCGCAGGCGTCCACCCGCATTTCATCTGTGTGGCTGCCTCACAGCTGTTTGGCGATGATGTCAGCAGCGGCAACAGGTTGGGTGGGTTTTGCTTGTCCTCGCCTATCCAGCCGGTAGTCTGGTGTGGGCCCAGTGGTCCGCTGGGTGTAGCCTGCAGTGGGCGTGTCACTCTCGGGGCTCTGTGGGAAAGGCAGCACCGGCTTCTCCATTCCTCTCTGGAATGGCAGCCCTGGGCTGCCAGGCATACCAGGGCTGACAATTGCTTTTTAAAAATTGTCCCCACCCTCCAGTTGTGAGCACTGAGAAATCAGAACTTACTACGGTTATTAAGAGTAAAGGTCCACCTGTTTTTGAAGCACTTTTAATCTTTTAGGGAGCCCAATAGAATGTATTTCAGTTGGTTCAAGTTTTACATATGTCAGTCTTGGTTCAGCATAGTTTGGATTTATTATAAGATGAACATAGGGGATGTACTTGGGGAATCTCTTGAAATGCTCACTAATCTTACTTCTTGCTTTCTCTCTCTCTCTCTCTCATTTTTTCTTGCAGTTCCTGGGCATAGCATTTCTTGGAATTGGACTTTGGGCATGGAATGAAAAAGTAAGTTAACAACAGCAATCTGTACAGCCAAATAAATTCAAATATGTCTTCCAATATTTGAAAAAAAGATTTCCTTCTTGAAAAGGTGCCTTGTTAAGCATATCCTTCATTTAACAAAATTTGCTGCAAGTAGTCCTCAATTTATTATAGTGATTGAGCCTGCAATTAGAGTCGTTGATCATGATATGGTCATTAAGTGGGTCTTCACATGACCATATCCTATTTTATGATTTTTTTGTTGGTGGCAGTTGTTGAGTGAACCCATTGTTCACTGTGGCCATATTTTTTTTTGCCAGAAACCAGAAGGAAACACTGGTTTCTGGCAAAAATGTTGTAAATTGCAGCCATCAGACCATGGTTGCAAATGGCCATAAATGTAAGGAACTTGCCTAGCATTCAAAATGTGGACACATGACAGGGGGGTGGGTGGCCATCAGAACTTTGAATTCTGGTTTTAAGTATTTTTCCAGGGGGAGGGTCCATTGTAACTTCAAATGGTTGCTGACATATTCTTGCAGTAGGGAAATGGCACCTAAAATTTTAGAAGACGCATGTAGAGTGCCACCTTTAATAGACTCCCAGACTTACTCAAATTGTATCCCCACTTTATTTTTTAATTATATTTCTTTATTACTGTAAATCCTTTTAGATTCCTGGTGGTTTACAGCAATGAAAAACAGACTATAGAATTAGACTATAGAAATAGAATTAAGTGACTTTGGCTTAGCCATTCTCTCAGTCCACAGAATAATTGTTGAGGAATAAAATGGGAGGGGAAAGCGTTATGTATAGTGGCTTCAACTCCTGTAGGAAAGGTAGGATATACATCTAATAAAAATAAATAAATCTAACAAATAAATTATGTAAAATAATAGTGTGTTCTAAGCAAATCAGTAATAAAAATAAATAACATTATAAATATACCGTACAAAATGAAAGATGCCAAGGATTCAGTTCTAGAAAATCACAATTGGCTGTTCCACAAAATAAGTAAATCACAGGAAAATTTTGGTTTTCTAGCTTCAGCCCTCATCATGTCAGAAAAATGGGGGATCACCTGCAGCTTAACCCAAGAGAATTGCCTTGGACAGTTGACTCAGGCTCAAGGAGCCAGTCCTGTTGATAGCATACTTTTAAAATCAAAACTGGCACCTTGAATTGCTTCCAGAAATACGTTGTGCAATATACTTTTAAAATGTTAATATAGATGAAAGAACTGGTTAAAATAGACAGAGTCTTGGAGTGATTCTGCCCTGTTTGAGAAAACAGGGAGTGTCTTCAAAATGATGGTTGTTATGACTTGTTTTTCCACTGTTAAAAAAATGCCATGCATTTATCTTTACACTTATTTTGACAGTTTTCAGACTTAGATAATTAAAACCTGGCTGTCTTTTTTCTGTAAATGTGATGACAGTCTTAGATTTAAATGAGAAAATGAAGTTTGAAAGAGATATATTAAAGAATGGGAAGAGCCTGGTTGTGCCCTAAGAAAGTAAGAATTGTAGGGAGCTGTTAGAATTATATGTATCATTAAAATCCCTCTCTTGCAATTTGGAAGAGTTCCGTTCAGGAATTATTTATTATGTAATTAATTGTTTATATATGCTAGCTTGTAGTAGGTTTGAAAGATTGCTTGGTTTAAATTTAGAGGGAGGTGGGGCTGTTTATCAGATATTGCATATCCTGGTTCTCTTCTGGTGTGTGTAGTGGAATAATGAGAGAGAGAAAAATATTCCTTCTTTCATGTTATGGAAGTCTGTTTTGAAAGGATACACTATTTCATTTTTCAGTATTTCAGAAGATTAATATTTTACTGAGATTTAGTAATGTGTATGGAGATACTTGGATGTAATTAGCAGATAAAAGGGCAGACTGAACATCTAAAAATTAGCTTTGCTGCACCATTCTTAGTTTCTCTCCTCCATTATTGCTTTTCTAACCTTTCAACAAACCATTTGGGCAGAACGTCATTTGTGCTAAATGACACGTCTGACTTTTTTCACAAAGGATATGGCTGTGGGCCTGATTGCATTGGTAGACTAATATATGTCAACACAGAAAGAATTCACAGGAAATAATCAGAATGTTTGTACAGAATGTTATTAATCTCTCCTTGGACACAAATGCCAAATGCTAGTGTGGCTCCTTCATTCTTTCCTTGAAAGGGAAGGGGGAGTGACAGTAAAAACCCGGATACATCTGTGATATATTTGTATTCCTTGTTTTCCCACTCTCTCACCTCTTCTTCCTTTTATATTCACTGCCAAAGGGAGTGCTGTCCAACATCTCTTCCATTACTGACCTGGGTGGATTTGATCCAGTTTGGCTCTTCCTTGTGGTTGGAGGAGTGATGTTCATATTGGGCTTTGCAGGATGCATTGGTGCTCTGCGGGAGAATACTTTTCTTCTCAAGTTTGTAAGTAACTGTACCAAAGGGGCTGAGGAGTTTGGTCAATATCTGTTGGATAAGACCGCTCGGATTCGGAGCGGGTTGTCCTCTGATTTGCAGTGGTCTGAGGAACGGGATACAGGCAGTCTGGCCAGTGTTATCTGGGATGAGTTTGATCCTGTTTCCGAGGATGAAGTGGACAGGACTATGCGGCGGCTGAGTTCCACCACATGTTTATTGAACCCGTGTCCTTCCTGGCTGGCTTATGCCACCAGGGAGGCCACCTGCGGTTGGCTCCGGGGAGTTGTCAATGCTTCATTAAGAGAGGGTGTTTTTCCCTCCGCCTTGAAGGAGGCGGTGGTGAGACCCCTCTTGAAGAAGCCTGCCCTGGACCCAACCGTGTTAGACAACTTTTGTCCAGTCTCCAACCTTTGCTTTTTGGCGAAGGTTGTTGAGAGTGTGGTGGCTCGGCAGTTTCCACTTTTCCTGGATGAAGCGGACTACCTGGATCCGTATCAATCAGGCTTCCGACCTGGTTTCAGCACAGAGATGGCATTGGTCGCGCTGATGGATGATCTCTGGAGGGCTCGGGACAGGGGTCTTTCCTCTGTCCTGGTCCTATTAGACCTCTCAGCGGCTTTTGATACCATCGACCATGGTATCCTTCTGCGACGCCTCAAGGGATTGGGAATGGGGGGGCACTGTGCTCCAGTGGTTCACCTCCTACCTCTCTGGGCGGTCGCAGTCGGTATTGGCGGGGGGGGCAGAGGTCAACCCCGAGGGTGCTCTCTTGTGGGGTCCCTCAGGGGTCGGTTCTTTCCCTTCTGCTATTTAACATCTATATGAAGCCGCTGGGTGAGATCATCCGTGGTTTGGGGTGAGTTTCCATCAGTACGCAGATGACACCCAGCTGTACATCTCCACCCCGAACCAGATCGGTGATCCCTGATGACCCAGTGCTTGGATGCGGTACGGATCTGGATGAGCGGGAACATGCTTCGACTCAACCCGGCCAAGACTGAATGGCTGTGCATACCGGCATCTCGGCCCAGCTAGGAATGTCCATCTTTAACCATAGGGGGAGTGTTGTTGCCCCCTGTGGATAGGGCGTGGAATCTGGGGTCCTCCTGGATGTACGGCTCCGGTTGGAGGAGCAGGTGGGGGCCGTTGCCAGGGGAGCCTTTGCCCAGTTCCGCCTAGTTCGTCAGCTTCGCCCATTCCTGGACTGAGATGCCCTGCGCACAGTCACTCACGCCCTTGTTACCTCTAGACTCGACTACTGCAACGCTCTCTATCTAGGACTGCCCTTGCATACCATCCAGAGATTGCAGCTGGTGCAGAATGCGGCGGCGCGGGTGGTGATGGGAGTTTCCCGGTTGTCCCATGTTACCCCCCTCCTGCGCTGCCTGCATTGGTTGCCGGTGGCACTCCGGGTAAGATTCAAGATTTTAGTTTTAACATACAAAGTCCTTCACGACATGGGTCCTCAATATTTAAGGGAGCGACTCCTGCCGATAGCGATTGCCGGCCGCCCTGTGCGAGCACATAGGCAGGGACTCCTTGGGGTCCCGTCGGGCCAATGCCGGCTGGCGGTCCCCCGACGACGAGCCTATTCTGTCGCGGCCCTGGACCTCTGGAATCAACTTCTCCTGGGGCTCTGCCTGGCCCCTGACCTCCGCACCTTCCGCCATGATCTAAAGACCTGGTTGTTTGACCAATCTGGGCTGTGACCCTTGTGGGGGGATGGTTTTATATTTCTAAGTTTTATAAATTCGTTTTTTGGCCTTGTAAAGTTGTTTAATTTAATTAAAGTTGTTTAAAGTTTTTAATTATTTATTGTTATTGTTTTTTAGTTGTGAGTCAGTCCAGTCTTCTGAAGACTCGGCATACAAGTCTCAAAAATAAATAAATAAATAAATAAATTCCTTCTTAAAGAATAAGCATTTTTCCCTATACAAATATGTATCGTTTTAGCTCTTTTAAAAATTTACTTCAAGCTTTTTTTGGAGATGCTTGTCTTTAAAAAAAAAAACACCTTAAAGTCCAGTTCAGGTGTTCAACTTGAATGGGATGTTTAAACATAAGTAAAATAATGGGATGATCTTGTCTCACTAGCTTAATGCTGAGTGGAATTTCTAATAAATTCTTCTTTAAATGGAACCACTGATAATTCTTTCTTTAAACCTTACTATTTAACTTTCATTTCAAGTAATCTATTGTTATAAGAAATGGCATACAAACAACCATGAACAAATAAATATTACGACACGCTGAGGCACTAAAACAGAACCTTTGCCTATATTTCCAATTAATTTATGTGTGTTCTGTTCATACTTTTGTGTTTACAATCTTGAGTCTTGGAATGTTTCAGCATCCATTCTGAGATGTAAATATTTATTTTAGTCACTGGTGGCCTCCTTTGACAATTACAGGAAGTATAAATTGGATAGATAACTTAAAAAGCAGTAACGACTTATCAGCGGCAGAAAGGTCTCAGTCTGGCTCATATCAACCAGTTGGTCAAATGATTTGGTGGATTGGTTAGTTTTCTGCCATTAATTTGCCACAGGACATTAGCAGTCCATTTTTCTGCTAATCATGTTATCATTTGAAAAGCATGTCTGGTTTCCTGCAATATCAAAGGCTGCAGTTGGCCACTCATGGTTTAGATGAATATATTGCTGTAAAACAGGCTTATTTTTTTTTAAAATTACATTTATATGCCGCCCTTCTCCGAAGACTCAGGGCTTACAATTTTGGAGCACAACCCAATGCGCTTAGCAATAGCCTTCATTCCATTGTATATGCCTGCTTATTACTAAGCGGCATTTTTACAAGGTCAGCTAATTGCCCCCAACAATCTTGGGTCCTCAATTTACCTACCCCCAGAGGATGGAAGGCTGAGTCAACCTTGAGCCTGGTGGGATTCGAGCCTACAGTAATTGTAGACAGCTGGATCTTAAGAGCAGGCATTTAACAGCCTGAGCCACCAAAGCTGGTCATTGGTTGCTTGAAAACTTGGATATTCCAAAGGGAATTAGACAGTGGTGGTATGCTACTGGTTTGGCCAAACTGGTAGTAAAAAAAAAAGGCCTCCCACGATCAGCTGAGAGGAGAACGAAGAGAAAAACGCAGGATTGGCCCTCCCACACGCCCCTGCGCTTTTCTCTCCTTTATCCTCTCAGCTGATTGGCACTGCAGGTCTCAGCTGATTTGGGGAAAACTGTGCATGTGCATTAGATGTGCATGCATTAGGTGCGAGTGCACACACTTGCGATCACTGAACAGGTGATCACTGAACAGGTAGTGGAGCAGGTGGAATTAGATATGGAGCTGTTTGAAAATGTTATCTTTCTGCTATAATACATGTGTAATTCATTATTCCTCTGATATGGTTTTTGCTGTGATTGTTTCAAGAGGCTGGCAAAAACAACAAACCATAGACACGCATACTCTAAGCACAACTGAAAGTGTTGTATTTAAAGTATGTGTATGATTTGTTGTTTTTGCCAACCTTACAGAGAATAGTGAGCTGTAAAATGAGTAAAAATAGTTGTAATGTTATCAGTTTTTATCCATGTGATTCTTTGGTATTGCATTAGTTCTGAAGGTTTTATTGAAGCCAATAAATTCTTTTACTTCTCTGCAGTTCTCAGTCTTCCTTGGAATAATCTTCTTCCTGGAACTCACAGCGGGTGTTCTGGCATTTGTTTTCAAAGACTGGATCAAAGACCAGCTGTATTTCTTTATCAACAACAATATCCGAGCATACAGAGATGACATTGATTTGCAAAATCTCATAGACTTTACCCAAGAATATGTAAGAGCTCCTTCTTTCTTTAAGATCTGACTGTGGAACCTACATGGCCCACTAGGTGTGGTGGAATCCTAACAATCCCTAGCATCCATCATTTTTATTCATTTAGATAGGAATGACAATTCTGCAACATCTGGTGGGCCATTTATAATGCTGCCCTTAGTTGTTTGGATACTAAGATGAGTGGCATATTAAGTCTGATAAATAAAAATATTAATTAATTAAATATATAACCGGTGAAACACAGATCTGCCAACTCTGGTATAAGGGAAAATATCCCACTTTGACTGTGACCCTTGCTATACATCTGCAGCCAGTGGCAACATTAACCTTGGTTGATTTCAGGAGGCAAAGAAAGTAGTATAGTAGTTGTGTGAAATATCCTCAGTAAATACAGAGTTGTAGATTAGAATACAGGCTATGCTTAGTAGAAGGCAATGACCATATTTGTGACTAACTATGAAGCCACTACAAGTCAAGCTCAGCTTGACTTACGAAGTTTTCCCCATTGTACTGTAATAATATCACTAATGTAAAAATCAGCAATATTTATTGAGAAATATTTTGCAAATTTCATAGCAAATGGATTTCCCTGGTTTTTCTTATAATTGGAGGAAACTGGCAACATTTTGAACAATCTTGTGGCCATAGCTTTTGTGTTCAGCTAGAGATAGAAGGTATAAGCCCGTTGCTGAAGCTGTCTGGAAAATAAGCTGAATCGTCCAACATTCAGTAATAAACAATCTGTTTTGGATAAGTGAAGTGATACAGCTGTTTTGCTGCTGTAACTGAGTTAATCTTTTTCTCCCTGAAGAAGCTTGAACAAGATGTGCCATTGAATGGTGCAGGAGTATGAACGGATTTCCAGAAAAGTTTGAACAAGCTTTTCTAATATGCACAGGAAGGGTGATTTGAGGGGATCCTGTCTGAAGTCTTATTTCAAGCCTACGGCCCACAAAATCAGCACCACGTACAAGTTGCATTAAATAACTTGACTCCGCATTTTAATTATTCTCTCTATATTGCACATTGGTAATGTGCGATGTTTTGCCACAAAGGGTGGTAGATTTTCTCTATTTTCCAAAAGATTTGGTTAAGGAAAAGCACACATTAAGGGAGGGAAAAATCCTATCTGTTTGTAGCATTGTAGGAAATGGAGTGTCTTGGGGGCTTTTTACCATTCCTAGTTGTAGTGGAACTAGTTATGCACTACAGTAAAGACTTGAAAACTTTTGCATGATTTGGAATGGTAGCTTAGAAGAATAGCTGTGCCTAGCCCACGTTGCCAGAACTGTGATGTCTCTTGTCTTTTTCCCCACCTAGTGGCAGTGCTGTGGGGCCTTTGGGGCTGATGACTGGAACCTCAACATTTATTTCAACTGCACAGATTCCAATGCTAGTCGAGAACGGTGTGGAGTACCTTTCTCTTGCTGCACTAAAGATCCTGCTGTAAGTCAGAACAGAACAGAAGCCTGAAAGGACCATCAGTCACAATGAGATTGTTCTTACATTGGGCTAATGCCACCATAAATATATATAGCTTTTAAGGTCTTTTTGGCAGTGCTGTGGCAGACAAACATGGCCCACCCTTCTGGAATGGGGAAGGAAGTGTGATTTTTATTGTGACATCTATTAAAAAGTTAATTTTGAATGCCTAGTTTTCATATTTAAGCCCATGAAAAATATATCTAGATGGCAAGAATCATTTTTATCTATATATTTGAACTTCTGTATGGAATTCACTTACTGATGGCAACTGGGATTGTTGCAACTACCACCGTAAGTTGGCATGGTTATATGAGATTGTGCTTTAAAATGGTGATGCTAAGTGACAGAGTTTCTAGTTCCAATTAGGAGTAACTAGGCAAGGTCATAAGTTGGAGACAGACTTTTTGTTCAGTTAAAGGAGACATTTATTGGAAGTTGTTTCTGTGTCTTTATTTTTAGGAAGATGTCATTAATACTCAGTGTGGTTATGATGCCCGACAAAAACCAGTAAGTTTTCAAAACTTCTTTTTGGAGAGGGAATGGTAAAGAAGTGGTAGAAAAATGTTCAATGTTTTTTTATTATTGTTCTTGCAGGAAGTTGACCAACAGATTGTTATTTACACAAAAGGTTGCGTCCCACAGTTTGAAAAATGGCTGCAGGATAACTTAACCATAGTGGCCGGCATATTCATTGGAATTGCATTATTACAGGTGACTTGTTCTTTTGAAAAACTGAAGAGAATAATCCATACTCAAGAAAGACCCCATAGAGTGAAATGAAAATTGAATCTCGGTGTATAGAAAAATTGATTTATTTTTTGAAAAAAAGAAAGTGCATTTGGGTCTCATTGATTTCAGTCTTGTAGTGAATTTGGATAATGCAGAATAAATTATGAATATTTTGCTGCAAATTATGATGGAACTGATGCTGCTTGCTTTTCGCTCACTCAAACCTAGTGGGGCTGTTTCTCTAGTAGACTTCCAAAGCAAGCTGAAAGACCAGTTAGGTGTAAGCAGTCTCAACTTGGTATCCTATTTTTATTATAGCAGTAGGAAAATCTTTTGCTCCAGATATTTGGAATGTTCTTTAAATCCTGTGCTGTTGAAATTTAATCTCCTTTCTTAAAACATAACTTTAAACTTAATTTTAAAAACTTATCACCTACATCTGCATTTTAAGAGCTCCTGTTCCCAGGACAATTCTGATATAGTGTACATCTCTCTCCCAAATTAAAAATTATTCTCCCCTCCCTCCAAGTACTTAATACTTCACAGTAAATATAATTGTATTTGTGTAGTACACTCAACTGCAAAGTGGCCAGCCATACAATATTTGAGGCCAGCATGCTGTGTACACTCAGCCACTATAGTTAATTTGTAGCCCAGTATGTCGTGCATCCCAGAAAACACGAGTGAAACATGCTTAACAAGGGAAAACCATTTCAACTTTAATGTGTAAATGGTAGCCATCGTGTTAAATTTTGTGGGTGCAGTCTGGCTAACTTTAATTTCTGCATTTGAAAATCAGTTCCAGTTTAACATGTGCATTTTTTTTCTTCCAGATATTTGGCATATGCTTGGCTCAAAATTTGGTTAGTGATATTGAAGCTGTCCGAGCCAGCTGGTAAAACTCTTCAATGTAAGCCACACAAGACCTTGTGGGTTACCACAGTTCTCAGAAGGCTCCATGTGGCCCACATGGACTCAAAGCTATGTGAAAATGAGGAACAGAGAAGTTTTAAGTTCTCAGCTGATTAGAACAGCATTTTACCTTTGTTGATTTCAGAATGAGCAGCTCCAGCCACCTAGTTGTGATGAATGCTATTAAAACAGCCAGTACTGAGCCATGAATCTCTACTGTATCCTTGACTGAGTAAACTGGAGGATATTTCTTCCGTGTCTTGTGTGTTGTGTGTGTGTGTGGCAAGTGGTCTGTGTCAATGGAACCTCAGTAGATGCATCCTTTTGTTTTTTGTGTTGCAGCAGACCCTCAATGAGGCAATTTCCTTTTGCCATTAAAGAAGTGACCAAGAGACTTAATGTTTCTTTGGGAAGAAATCCCACAAAGAGGCAACTACTTATCTACTTCTCATGTGCTTTGTTTTCTGGCAAAAAAAAAATCATCACTCTTCCACAGGAAATTCAGTATCAGTTCTATTACGTCCTTTGTCGAATAACAACAGCTTTAATTATTTTCCAACCTCTGGCAATTTTTATTTCATTGGACACTTGGAACTGTGGAATCAGCAAACTTCAGGAAAGACCTAAAATAGAGATAATTCTGCATCTGCATTAGTCGCTAGCAATATGTAAAGGTATTCATGCTGGGTGGTTTGAGGATGAGATTGAGAAATGCGATGAACTTAGAAGCAGAAACACAAGCACAGTGTATTCAGTTTCATGGATAAAATGAATTTTAAAGAAACAAATCTGTTTGAAAGTTTCTGATGTCTTTACTTCATGTAGTATGGCAAATGCTTTTTGTCACATTATAACCTTTCTAAGTATATCTTCTTATGCCCTCCTCATAGATTTGGTATAAACTTTTCAAAATTGCTACTCCTTTTTGATTCGCTCGATTTGAATGGGCTTCCAATTCAAACAAATGTGAATGAAATGCTGACCAATTTGCATTCTTTGGTTTGTGTTTTGTGCTGGCTTCATTACCACTTAGTTGCCACTGCATTTCCTTTTGTGTCTAGTTAAAGTAGAATCCTTAATGAAATATGTATCTCTTCCTCATTTTTCAAGCAGGAGCAACATTTGAACAGCAATACTGTGCGTGCTTGTGTATTTCAGTAAGAACGTTGTGAGTCAGTTTCAGTAAATGTATGATCATCTAGGTTTTTTGTCGGGTGTTCAACCTTGGCAATGCCACAAGTTGTGGACTTCAACTCCCAGAGTTCCTAGCTACCGCTGACTGGAATTCTGAGAGTTGATGTCCACAAGGTTTGTAATTGCCAAGGTTGGACACCTGTTTTAGGTTTTTGTGTACATTAAGTACTAGTGGAAAAGAAAATTCTGATGCCTCTGTGAAAAACAACCAGAATTTGGCTGTCAAGGATATGAATTTGGGCTTAGTCCCACTGTTTTTCAGGGTTGGCAGGAGAGATGACAATCCTTTCAAATTTGGCAGTGACTGAAAATTATTGTTGAATGAAGGAGAACATGGAAAAGATAAATATTTGGGTTCTACTCGTGTGCAGTAGCTATTTTAGAAACACTAACTTCCCCAACCTGGTGCCACCAGAAGTGTTAGGGATACAACTCCCAAGAATTCATAGCTAGCATTGATAGGCACCAGGTGGCGGAATGTTGCCCTAATTTGAAAAGGAAAACAAGTAAATGCATGAATGTCTTGTTCAACTCTCCCAGTTTTGTACACAGAGCTAAACGTTCTAACTGCATCTGGTATGACTTCACATAACCTTTTGTCTAGGTAAATGAGTTCTGATCAGGCTCCTAGAATGGGTAACTGAGGTTCATTTACACATGCAGAGCTCTGCAAGTTATATTTGTGTCAGTCTCATTCAGTGAATAGATTCTCTTAGTTTTTAGTCAGTGAATTGCTTAAGTGAAGGAAACCAGCAATGCAGAATAAAACATACAGCGGATGAAAATTGAATGAATTCTTATGAATCTCTAGTACTTGAATAGCTTAGTTGTAGTACATTCCAGAAACCAAACGTGAAAGATGCTGATGTAAGATGTACTGAATAAACATTCCTTCTTTTTGCTGCTGTTGTACATTTCTGGAAAATTTCCATGTTTCTGCTTAGGCATAATAATGCTATAGATGTTTAACTTGTTTTCATTTTTCTTTTCCTATTACTTTTTTTCTTCTATTACCAAGCTGTTTTATAACTGATAGATGGTAGACCATCATATTATAGTGATAAAGTTTCTTATTAACGAAACAAAGTTATGTGGTTAGGCATATCATTCTATCTTTTGGTAAAAGATTGTTGAAATATCTTACTGACTGTACAGCATTAAGAGGTTGTCTTCTTGGTCCCAGTGGTGAATAAGCTTAATAACATTTTTATATAGAGAGAAAAATGGCAATCATTTTGTTTGCATACAAAGCATGTTTATTTCTTGGAGTCCTGCAGGAAATCAGGAACTCTTATTTTTTTAAAATAGTTCCCTCCTTACTTTGTCTTGGTCGTATCCCTTGGTGCAAATAGATAATGTAATTTTAATTATTGGGTATGTATTTGCCTTCTATTTGCCTATGCATGATTAAAATTCACATATTTCTTCCAGAATCCCACATTTGCTTTTAAAACAAGGGTGAGCTTGAAATAGCTTTCAGATAACTTTCTCATAGCAAATGCTCATTCCAAAAGGTAACGCAAAAAATTTTGGACATAAAACAGATTATTATGATCTTACCAAAAATGTTCAGAGCTGGAAATGACCCCGTTTCAAGCATGAAACATCCTGTCTAAGCAAATTTCTTCAGCTTAAAATATTTTGAATTAGAAATGTTTTACACACTTCTAATACCCACAGTTAAACATTAATATCTGAGACGTTCCATCTGGCAAATAGAATTTAATGAATAATAGGCCCTAACTAATGTAAAGCTACAGTCTTTATATCATGGAAATTTTACAACTGTAAGGTAAAGTTTCCTGAAGTAATAAAATACGTGTCAATTATATGTCTACAGAGAGTACTGAAATAGTATAGGTAGTCCTCAAGATATGACAGTAAGGGAGCCTGCCCATTACAGTTGCATGTCTCGATGGTCGTTAGGTGAAACTTCTCATCTAATGAACCCCCATCCCTGCTCTCCCCAATGAATTATTAAATGAACGTGTGAGTCGTTAAGTGGAGTGCGGGGTGCCTCCTGGATTTGGAGGCCTAGCACAGGCCTAGGCTCACCTGTTGTGGCCCTCCCAAGACATCACCCCCAAGATGCCCCACTTCCCGTGCCTTGGGTCCCAACAGGCCTTTTCTCATTCCCACTGAGTCCTCCCAGGCCGAAGGCCTTTTTTTTTTTAATTCACATTTATATGCCGCCCTTCTCTGGAGACTCAGGGCGGCTTACAATCTTTGGAGCACAACCCAATGTGCTCAGCAATAGCCTTCATTCCATTGTATATGCCTGCTTATTACTAGGGCTTTTGGCCCTCCCCCCAAGCAGCATTTTTACAAAGTCAGCTTATTGCCCCCAACAATCTTGGGTCCTCAATTTACCTACCCCGGGAGGATGGAAGGCTGAGCCTGGTGGGATTCGAGCCTGCACTAATTGCAGGCAGCTGGAGCTAAGTGCTAGGTGTTTAACAGCCTGCACCACCAAGGCTCTTACCCCTCCCCCCTCAAAAAAAACCCAGACCAAATATCTTTCTCCTCACTTACCTTTAACTACGAGGCCTTCCAAAGTAGAGGTCTCCAACCTTGGCCACTTTAAGACTTGTGGACTTCAACTCCCAGAATTCCTCAGCCAACTTCATTGGGAGTTGAAATCCACAAGTCTTAAATTGGCCAAGGTTGGAGGCCCTTGTTCCAGAGGACTGAAATGGCTGCCTTCTTTTGCATGGCCATCTGGCACGGTTGTGAAAGCTGTTGTCATTTTCTTCCACCCCCCGCAAAATGGGAGCCACATTTGGGTTGCCCCTGCAGGGTCCAGGGACAAACTGTTCCTTTTTGCTGCCTTAACAAGGCCTACACAGTGCTGGATAAGCTTTCTGCTGCATTCAGAAGCTTCTGCCGTGCAGACCTCTCTTTAAGGCAGCAAAATGAAGCGATTTGTCTGGCAGCTGCCATTTTGTCCCCACCCACAAATGGACTGAAAGACAAAATGGCAGCCATATTTGGGGCATTACTGCATGGTCCAAAGACAAACTGTTTTGTTCTTCTGCCTTTAACAGGGTCTGCATTATGCTATGGAAGCTTTCTAAAGCGTTCAGAAGCTTCCACAGCATTGTGCTGATCTTGTTAAGGCAGCAAAATGAAGCAGTTTGTCTGGGGACGGCTGCCATTTTGACCCCGGCCGCAATTTGGATCGCTTCCACATGGTCTGTTGTGTCTTCCTTTCACAACGCGAGCTCTGGAGTTCTTCAGAAGGGTAAGTGTGGGGCATGTGGAGTAGGCCCAAGCACTGCAGGGTGGGATGGGAGAAGAGAGAGATGGAAGGGTGCTGCAGGGCCCCTGTGGTGGATGATTCAAGGTGAATTATTGCAGGGCTGCTATTACTACTATTACAAAGCACAAGGCTGCTGCAATCCTTCTAACTTTGACTTGGGATCATATGTAGCCTTTTGGAGGGGGGGGGTGCTGTGGTAACTGAACATTTATTTAAATGAACATTCTTTTAATTGGGCTCAGCAATTGGATCTTTACTGTATTTTATTTATAAGTTTTGTATAGTTTTCATTTTTTTTAAGATTGTAAACCGTCCAAAGCTAAGACGGGTGGCCAATAAAATTTACAAACAGACAAATAAGTGGCCTGTCCTACCTTGAGGACTACCTGTATTTTGTAGTTTTCTTTGCGAATTCATATTAAATGTCAAAAAGGAAAAAGCAGCACATATAATAAGCATGTTTGCCAGAAGGAATTTGCTGACCAAGCCCCACAATAAAAGTTGGTATATTGGTAAATAAAGTCTGATTTCTTAATTCAAATAAACTGGTCTCAGAAAGGACACAGTATAAAAGAGAGTGATGGGGAAATCAACAAACTGGAATAAGGGCAACATTAAGGGCCATTAAGCCAGTTGTATCCAACCTTGGTAACGTTGAGACTTGTGGACTTCAATTCCCAGAATTTCCCAGCCAGCCTGGGATCCTAAAGTTGCCAAGGTTGGATACCCCTGCACTAAATACAGTAGATGTACACTATTCATGTTTTCAGGTGCCCCTTTTCCTCTCTGAAGGGATGAAGGGTTTTTTTTAAAGAGCAAGAGAATTAACTATCAAACGACAGCAGAGTTTTCAGATGCTTATTAGAGTGGGGGGGAAGGAATTTGGAGGAATTTCCAGCAACCCAACCATGGCAAGTATTTGGGAACAAAAAAATGCTTGAAGGCAGCAACTCTCCAGACTGAGCTTAGCAAGTTTTCGTATGTGTCAGTTTGGATGTATATGCTTAATGTTGAATATTAATGCTCAAATGTTGTAGCTGTTGTTCGTGTCTTTTCTTTCCACATTTTTAGAATAATTGTACTAAATAGTACTGTTGTTATTGACAAGAAAGAAGAGTCAAAAGAACCCCTCCAAATGATACCAGTACACATGTCAAGCAAGTTTGTGCTTCATGCCTGCCTAACAAATTGCACGTTATAGATTATGTTTTAAAGAATTTGTGTATCAGACTGTTTACTTGCTGCTAGATCTCCCTACATATCTCATCATGACATTTGTATAGTAGTGGCTTAGTCCTATGTTACAGAAACAACTTTGGGGAGTGGCTTTGCTAGAAAATTTTGTAAATCTTTTTTTGTGAAAGATTGTTGACTATTTTGGTTTTTATTATTGGTCTAAGCTTTTGCTAAAGAAATGGCCGTGTCTAGAAACTGTCTTGTGTTGCCAAATCCACCTTGGCTGAAATGTTCTAACTCCTGTTTTATGTCTTCTGCTCTGAATCTCTGGAAATCCATTTGCTTTGTTTGTCATCTTCGAGCCAATTCCTGTTTCTATTAGATAGTCGTTATATATTGGTGTGTACATCTCAGAAATGTAAATAATAGCACGTCTGTAGAATCATTCCTGCACAGGTTTACACATATTAAATATGTATTTATTTTGAGAAAATGGAAAAATCCCAACCATTAAAAAAAGTTTTGCATATCTATTGGTTGAAACCTAAACTGCTTTAATAGCCTGCCATCTAGTGTTTGCTGGGCACTTCTGCAATTTAATAAATTAAGAATGTTTAAATTTTTGTTAATTTTAATTCAGTAGCTTTGAATATTTACATTTTAGGATAGTTTTGCAATGAATATAACTGTAAACTGGTACAAATGCAGTGGTTTCTGTTCTTAATTGGTAAAAAAAACTTTACTGGACACCGTTATCAAAAAAGGACATGTGAATGAAGATATTCAGGGTATGGTATATCGTCTCTTAAATTGCTTGCTTAGTGATACACTTGAGAACATTTGTTGGATGGGTCAGTAAGCCTGCTGTTTTTGTTCTGAACTGACTACATATACAGTATCCTGTTCCCATACTTTAATTTTTCTTAAATTATGGCTGCTTTCCTGAGAAATATAGAATGGCAGCTTACCACAGTTGTGTTTTTACCTTCTTTCTGCCCCTTCAGAAATCTTGTTTAGCAGAGATTCAGCTTTCAAACAGTGGGGACCTAAAATTTTATATCTGCCTAGCCATGGGCTTATCTTGGGTCACATGAGATTTTGCTGGAGTGGCTGTATTATGTGCCTTTTATATTTCCCATTGATGATAGTTAGTTCTGTAAGACCACAAAAGTTTTGCTAGCAAGTTTCTCAAGTCTTATGTTGTGGATTCAGATTTCTCTTGATGGTATGCTATTTCAGTTTCTTCAGTGGTTCAGTGTCAACTATTGATCTTTGTAGGCACATTATAGCTCTCCCTCAGTCTTTTATGGTCAAGTGTTGGTAGAGTACATTTTTAGTGTTTTCATGTTCCTGCCTTTAGTTATTTTGGCACATAACTCTTGTGTGTCCATTTTATGACCGAGAAAGCAACAGGAAAGGCAACTTGTTTGATTCATGGAGACAGGTAGAAAATATCACACCATCTTTTCAAACCCAGGGCAGATGTAGTTTAAGGCAGACTCACCCTTTTCCACAATCCTGCCCGTATTTTTCCTCTGCAGCCCACTTCAATACCAATGAATTTTTTTGATGAACTTACTCTACAGAAATTACTTCTTCATTTTCATTTGGAAGACTAATTCCTGAACTTGACACAGTCTAAAGGAAGAATGAGGTGTTATACTTGAAGGAGGACTGGGAAACTGCCCATTTAACATGTTTATTCCCAATGGGGTTAGATGATATAAGAACATCTATGGCTGGACTGTAGACTTGAGGTTCTGTCTCCTGAACGTTACAGTAAAATGTTAGGCTCTCTACAGAAATTTAATCCAGGTTGAAGATGCTGTTCCTGTGCTCTTTTTTCAACAGTGTAAGGTTACATCATGGATGAAAACACATGGAATTTTCAGTATGTATATGCTGGTGCTGCCCTTAGTCTTGTATAACTGCTTTCTTGTTTTGTGCCTCTCTGTTAATTGCATATGTCATAGAAAGAGTACACGTACCCTTAAGTATTGTATGGGATATCCCATACTCACCTTGTTAGAATGGAATTGTTTGTGTAGCTTATTAATACAGTGATCGAGCAAGAAATGCAGAAAGGCCTACCTAGGGAACATAATTTAAATCTCAGAATTGGTCTTATGAAATCAGTTTAGATAAACATATAAAACAGCCTTCCCCAGCAAGTTGCCTTGGTGTTTAAACTCCCAGAATTCCTTTCCAACATTCCCAGAGGAAGCCCGATTAGAAATTTAATTCAGCATGTAACTGACTATAAAAGTCAGAACTGCAGTGCCTAGCAGACATTTACCTGGAACATGTATTTCTGTTTATTTTCAGAAAATTGGGGATGGGGCTTTCTAACAAGTCACCTTTAGATATGCTGTATTAACTTCCAACCTTTTCTTCTAAACCATTGCATGACATAATGAAGGCAATGACTGTAGTTACCACTGTGGTTCCCCCTATCCTTTTTACTGTATTTGAATGTACTTTACCTGTGTGGAAAGTCTTGTACATTGCTGAATTGATTGTAAATGCCAATTACACTTACTGATAATGGAAAGTATTGTTACAAGGAAAGTGCATGCCTGTACAGCTTGACTGAGATTTTGTCATCTCACTCCCACATGCTCTTATTTGATCTTAAAGTGGATATATTTTACCTAATTTATCATTTCTTTACACTAGAATATGTCATACAGTAGCCATGCAACTTTCAGTGGACAAAATTGAACTTTTACATGAAATTAACACAGCTATTTTGTGTTAGTTTTTAAGGTATTGAAAGTGAGATACATCATGCTCTTCGTTTTTTTTAATAGAAGCAAATTTTCAGAATGTTTTAATACATTTATGAACATAGTTTTACTAGTTGTGCAGTATTCTGTATTTTACTTGAAATAAATCATTTTATATGCAATTTGTTAGTATGATTAGTTTTACAAATAAAATGGAGTGACACTTTGGCTCTGTTCCTTGTTCTCACATATATAAAAATTTTCACTTAAATATTTCACTGGGTGTGTGGGAAAAATAAACATATGAAGATGGAATGTGATAAAATACTGCATTTGTGATTAATGAATCTCTTGACGGGTGTATTCCTTTGTGTCATAATAGCTCCTTGTAAAGAAAAAGTCACATAATTTAGATGTAAGAATCTTTTTCATTTGCAATAAATACAAATACATTCCATTAGATCTTTAGATCAGGACTCCCAGAAATTTTGGTTGGTTCCTTTTGTTGGGTGAGACCGGCCAGAATTGAAGTTCAAAACATTTAGCAGATGCCAGATCACCTGCTTGTTGAGGTACTGAATGTATAAATAAGCAAAAGAAAATATAGTGCAGTAAAACCTCCATAGTTGACTATCTCCCTAGGTTGATCTAATTTTCATAGACTACACATATGCTATATGTACAAAATAGAAAGTCAACCTCTCTGTATTGACCACCTCTTAAGTTGTATTTTTACTACCTGGACCTTTACACACACAATTTACTCTATATAACTTGACCAGTTGAGTCCAGTCTGCACCAGGGCAAGAAAGTGAAATGCAGAATTGGTAGCTATGAATTTCTTTCAAGAAGAACATCAGAGAATACAATATTTTTGACTCTGATTTGGCAGTAGAGGACATCTTTAATGCTGACGGGTGTGGACTCTTTCAAGGTGATGCCTGACAGGAGCCTCATTATGAGGAATGACAAATGTAAGAATGGGAAGCTTTCTAAAGAAAGTTTCACAGTTCTTCTGTATGCTGGCTTAACCGGAGAGAAGCTAAACACTTCAGTGATTGGTAAATTGGCAAAGTCACGCTCATTCAAAAACCTGCAGTCCAAAGATGGTACTGTCACCTGGAAATCTAACAAAACTGCATGGATGACTAGTGCCGTATCTGAGGAGTGATAAGAGCTACTGACTAAGAAATGAAGAAATGTTACATTCTCCTTGTAGTGGACAATTGTCCTAGCCATCCCCAGGTGAATCATCTTACAAATGTGAAACTTAAATTTTAGCCTTCAAACACTGTATCAAAAATTCAACCTCTTGACCAAGGCATAATAAAAACATTTAAATGCAGTGCTGAGCCCAGCTTCTGCAGTGAGTCATTGCTAAAATGCAAATCTATGGTCATCTGCAGAAGCAAAATCCTAACCTTAACTCTGGCCTGAACCTAACCCTGATCCAGAAACAATTTTCCAATCAATATTGACCGAGGTACTACCCAAAGGAAAAGTGCTGGAAGCAACTGATGAAGCAGAAGAATTAAGTGAGGAAACAGAAATTGCAGATATTCCAAAAGAAGAGGATACCAGTCATTTGATAATGCAGTTAAAAGTTATTTGCCGTAGAAAAATGCCCAGGTATGCTGAGTGGTACAGCCAGTGTTGAGAGTGCTTTCTCTGCTTACCTTCATAACAAGAATAAAGAATAGTCTGAAACTGACTTTTTTAAAGAAAGAATGATTAAACCATGAGAAAACATTACATACATAAATGTATTGATTTTGTATGATACATTATTGTATGAATGATTTTCCTGTGTTTTCGCTATATGTGTTTCTGTATGTCATTCTCTAATAAGCCAGGTGTACATATCAGTATCATTGTTCTGTATATTGACCACTTCCATATGTTGACCACTTTCCTTCAGTCCCTTGGGTGGTCAACTTTCAGAGGTTTTACTGTATATGTCTGTTGAAAACTTGTAAACCAGATAAATTGAAGAATTGAGTTCCTTGATGCAGAATTAAGGCCGCTTAGGAAAATATAATTGTCCCTCATTCTTCCATAAATCCCTAATGTTCTATAAGCATTTCAGAATAGAACACCTGGTCAGGTTTCAGATTTTGAAATTGCGAATGAATAGTCTTATAGTTTCTCTGTTAAATCGAAGAGTTTGAGGAGAAGAAAGTTAGTGGAAGTAGCCCCACCATTTTATATAGGATTGAAAAAAAGCTCTTACATAGATTAAAAATAGCAGTTAAGATACTTAGATAAAACCTTCTGACTTGGCATGCCTCCTTGTTGCAGGATCTGGAATAAATAATTACTCTTAATCTCAGTTTTAGTTTAATTCAGCATGTTCATACTAACAAATACTCTTAACAAGCTACACATACTGACTGAATCCTTGTTCCCTCTTGTAGCTGACTTTCTAACCAAAATGTCAGATTATATCATTTGAGGCTTGCAAAATCCAGTATGTGAAATCAATCTTGCATACTTTAAGAGCACTTGGACAAAAATGCTTTGATTAGAAAATATTGCTAACTTCTCACCAAATGAAAGCAAAGATGGGGACAATAGGTCTAGAATTTTTGTGACTTAAAGCTTCTTTTAAAGATACTTTAACCCCAACCTAAGGTTGCTGCAGCACTCAAACCAAGTGGCTATTGGTTAACTTAGACCAAAGTGAGTTAAAGCAATGAGTAACTGGGAGACTTCATCTTCATTGCAAAAGTGTACGAACAATCCCCAGTGCTCTGCATTATGTAGAACAAGAGTAAAACAGGCAAGGTGTGGGACAAAAAGAAAATGGAGGTTTTAGAAGGAGAATGGTGTATTTTCTCTTATTCAGATTCTGGTGCTATCAGCATCGGACCAAAAAAGAGAAGTAGGCAAAAGTACTTACGATTTAGGATGCATGCACTCTACTGGTATAGCTTATCACAACATACAGCTAGTTTTAGAAGGCTCCACGAAAATAAACCAGGATACAAAAAACAGAACACAGGGAAATGTGTGAGAGCACTGAATTTTATTGATTTTATCTCTAGGTACCACAGGATTGACATTAGTAGGTAAGACCAGTGAATGAGCAGCAAGATTTCTTTTCCTCTTCCCTCTTTCGTATCTAAAGCAGCAAAAAGAGAGGTGTGCCCCCAAACCACATCTCAACAGTCTTGCTGCCTCTACTGAGGAAAGCAGGGAGTCTGAGGGGAGGTGTCATCACGGTTGTACCACTTTTACATTATTATAGGACTATAACATGCACATTCTAGTATGTGGCCCAAGCAACAAGAATACAGGGAGAACGACAACAAGGCTGCAGATTGCATGTATGTGTCTGCTGTGGATAAAAAGACAGGATCCTATGACAACTGGCTATGAGTGTTTTAGAAATCTTATTTAGAGAGAGGTACCTACAACAGTGCAGTGTGGGGATGCTACATGCATGCATTAGTGACAGTGGAAAAACATGTTAACAGCAGCAGGACAGGACAAGAGATGAGATCAGTGACATGATGCTAATGTGGATCCGGTGCCCCCTTCCTCAGCTTTCCACAGCAAGTCTCTGCTCTGTTAGGGAAGCCTGCTGGGCCACCGTTTTGTTCTCGTGGCTGCGGAGTTTTGATACGACTTCTAGGAAAGCCAGGCTTTGCACTTCCTTGTGAAGAGGTTCTGTCAAACAAGAGGTAAGACTGTTACTCCCCTGCTGGGCCTTTCTGGAAACAGCTGCTCTTTTGTCTGCATTTTCTACGAAGCTGAAATGAATGCAGACATTATCAAGCCACCGCTTGGCTGGGAGGAAAACGGGAGGGGGCAAAAAAAAAAAGTGGCATCTTTCAAGCAGCTCAATGCAAAGTGCTCTTTCCAATTCCTCAAATTGCATAAAGATGGGGGAGTAAACATTCAGCCTGTATAAAGTACAAAGGAACAATCTGAAAAGAAAAGAAGTGCTTCCATTCCAGAAGCCTACTAAGAAATGTACACAAGCTTTTGTTGTAGAAGCTACTGCTGGAAGAGAGAAAAACCAAACCATTAAAAAAAACCTTTCTTTGGCCTGAATCAGAGTCTGCCAGAGCTGGTATCTTCTTGATGTGTGGGCTTCAGTTTTCCCAATCAGTCTTGCCTGTACCAGATAGAGCAGGTGTTTGGAGATGCTGTTTTGGGAAAAATGTAGCTCGTGTTGAGCTAAGCTCAGCTTCATTTAGCCACGGAGACCAATTTTCATTTGAAGGCTATGTTTGTATGACAGGCTAGGATAAAAGCTCAGCTGATGCCACATTTTCCTCATCAGGCATCTTAATGGTTTGGAACTTACTAAAGTTAAAATAGCCCATCATATGGGATTTCCAGAAATTGGGACTAATGGCTAGTGGCTAATGACTAATTTGAACAAATGGCATATTTTGGAAACAGAAAATCCATCAGATTGTTTGGCACTGCAAGTTGAAAGCTCGATTAAAGAACTGCAATCGCAGAGGATAAAATGGCGTAGTGCACAAGCCCTTTACACTGTGTACATAGCGTGTTGTGCAAATGCAGCTTTTTATTAGGCGCAGTTGAAAACTTTCAAAATTGCAAGCAGGTCAACTTGCTTTCCCACATTACTGCTTATGTTGCTGAAGAACATGTTCTTGGGTGGGGAGGGGAGGGCTCTGGCACCCATCCTGTACTCTATATCTAAAATGAAAAAGTAAGCTTGATGATAGCTGGTAAATTTTGACCCTCATTGCCAAAGAAAGGCTTCCTCTGCTTTCACAATACTCAAGAAAGCAGTAAATTGATCCTGAATGATCTTGAGGAAAAGCTAAGTGGGATATACCAGGGGAGGTCATCTGAAACAAGAATTCTGGAAGAAGGCAAACCATTCATTATTGCCAAGAAAAGTAAATGGATACGTCCATGAAATCGTTAAGGGTCAAGTTTGATTGGAAGGACTCAACCACAGGAGCCTGTGCAAATAAAGGCACTGCGTATGGACATTTTTTTCTCCCCCTTGCCTGTGGAAGACCTGCAAAAGGAGAAAGCAGGTTTAACTATATGAACCTGCTTTTTGTTTGTCCTCTGCAGGCAGATGAGTAGAAAGTTGGAAGATATGACTCATGCTTTTTGGTTGGACTACAGTAATTCAACTTCCTGGGATTCTTTGGGGAAGCAACTGGGCTGTCTGGATTAATGCTCAAAACCAGGACAATCCCAATCAAACCAAGGCCTAAGATACTTGTGTACTTTAGGATTTACATATACTGGTACTTTTGAAAGTTATAACTACATGCCAATCACAAAGCAGCACCTGACCAACCTTGGCTGATCTGAAAAGCCAAGTAAAGTTACACCTTAGATGGAAAGCCAACAGAAAATCCCAGGTCTGTATAATTTAGACTGCCCAAATTATTTCCAGGAAGACTATAGCAATAGGTAGAGATTTCACTTTGATTGAAATGCATGTAGTACTGGACTGGATGGATTACACTTTCTATAATTCTTGCTTCCCCTTTTGGCTCTTGTTTTCCTGCCAATCTTCATATTCACCTTTTTCCAATCAGTTTCCATGTACTAATTCTTTCCTGTGTCACGATGGAAGGAAGAAACCAATTTAGGGTTAGGAGGGAGCTTTTAAAATTTCAGTGGCTGCTCTGTTTCAATCCTATGTTGTTTCTTCACAAGGACATTATACTGGATCAAGGTGTTACATGAAATTGCACACAGGATGGCAGTCTTCTATAGTAGATGGACAATCTACTACTTTGCAATTCTTTGCTATCATGGACATAGCATCCGATAAGTACGTTTAGAAAGACTTGTCAATAATCTTGTGTTGAAATCTTTTTTTTATTCCCGGGAGCCTTGAATATTTCTTTCAATTTCTCTTGAAATTTTGTTGGAGCTTGGCTCTTAGAAGTAGCACATCTCTAGCTTTTGGGACTGCCTACATTTAGCAGTAAGATGCCTAGTGGGAAAATGTAGGAAGCCACTGAAGTTACAGACTCCTAGCAAGTTAACAGTAAAATGGAAGACAAGAAATTAATATGTTTTCCTTAGCCAACTTTTAATAAATGCTTAGAACTTCCTTGTCTCCTTTGCAACAAATTTCAAAAACAAATACATACGAAGTGATAGGAAAAAAATTCCAAATGTTTTTTCATGGTATGAATTCTTATCACATATTTAACAATATTTATAACTCATATTTTAAATAGTTGGAGTGTGATTAGTCCACAAAATATTTTTTGTTTTCTGTTCAAACATGATAAGCTTAATTCTAATTACAATGTTTCACTATTTCTTTTCCTGTTTTCTCACCGTAATAAGTGGCAATGAGCTTTAGAAGAATATCCTTCCATGTCAAGAATTGGACCCAAAATGTTCTTTTAAAACAGCATGTTTTTACTGACCTATGAATCTTTTTCACCATTTTCATGTTTTTATTGATGAATTTATTTACTAATGAATTCAATGGAAGATATCTGGAATTTATATGGATCAGCTGTCATATTACACTGTGTCTTTGGTCCCTATCTATACAAATAGCTATCTGGCATTCTAAGGAAGCTGTAATCCAGGTAAATTTAATCATGTTTCAAGGTTTAAACATACAATGGATTACAGTGGTGGAAATTTAAGATGGTAACATATTTCAACTTCCTGCTACAGTTTTTTTTTACTGCAAATAGAAAAAACTTACAAGGAAAATGCTGATAAATTCCCCCACCCTTTCCCGAATATGTTAGGTTTCTAGCTTTGGATAAGTTATGCCTAGAGACAATTTTTGGATATATAAATATAGAGACAACTTTACATATGAGTTTAATTACCATATTGTTAAATTCTCTACTGTTGCAACTTCAATTCAAATAAACTAACAAAATGTAAGCTGTCACAGACACCGCCACTACTCCCAATTTGACAAAAGGTATATTCTGGTTCACGTGTGCAGTTGTATGTATCATTCTTGCTCTTAAGATTTTTCTGATCTGACATGAAACAACATTTTGGAAAACTCACCTGACCCCATAAGTGCACAGATCAGCACCATGGAATTATACTTGATTTCTGGTGGGCTTCTCTCATCTGATAAGAGCCGGTGTAGAATCTGCACTAACTGAGCACTTTCAAGCTCTTTCTCTGCTGTGGCTGTGAATTCAAACAGAGAACTGTAAATCAGATACTGTAGTGTAGATGGCTTGCATTCTGCTATTTAGGATATGTATGTGTTGTGAGGGGACATGATATTTTCATCAACAAGTTAGTTAAATAGGGACTGGGTAGCATATCTTATTAGATGGCTTCACAGATGGCGAAGAAAATGTACTCATGGTACTGAAAATTACTTCATCTGTTCCTTACTAAACTGGAATAAGATATGTACCACAGGATTGTCTCGTGTGCATTTTTAGTAATGAATTGGAGAAAAAAGAAATGCTTACTAAATTTAAATTTGCAGAAGGTGCAATATTGGGTAGGATAGCTCACATTTTAAAACAATGCTTTTCAACTCATGATACACAGAAATAGGCCAAGTGGTCCAAAAATCCCCTCTGCAAACTGGCAGAGAGAAATTGAAGCTGTTGGTCTCCAGCTAACACAAGGAAGCAAAAGAAACTAAGCATCTCAATCAACACACTTCATGGAGCCCAAGACTGGTTGGAAATCTTAGAGTCCACAATTGGTGCAGCCTCTGAAAAGTTAGGATTTAGGAGCCAATTTTATTATAGATAGATAATGATAAATAGATAATAGATTGACAGACAGATAGATGGAATAGATGATAATTAGATAGATGATAGAGAGATAAAGATAGAGATGGTATTAATTGTCTTATATTAGGAAACAATATCAATACAAGTCCCACTTTTTGAATGTGTGCAACATGTGTACAAAAGGGGCACAGCATACATCATGACACTGTCCATCTTGCAAATCTTGACACACAAAGCCAATACTGTTGCTTCAACTCCCATTACCTGCCTACGCATAACATAAGGTAGTAAAAACTAATTTTTGTATCACAGTTTTAAATCTTATAAATGGTAAAGAAAATAACTGTGGAAATACGTATTTATTTTTCTGTAAGTATTTTATACTTTTTTTCTCCAATAGAGTGACTGTTGAAACAAATTCAAAATGATCTTGATAGGCTGGAGATCTGGGTTGACAAAAACAGGATGGGACTCAATAGAGACAAATGCACAGTTCTATGCTTGTAAAAAAGGAAACCAAATATACAGGAATAGAAATGTGCAGCACCTCGCTTTGTTATAACATATAAGGACCTTAGAATTGTAGTTCATTACAATCTAAATATAACTGTAGGAGAAGGAATGGCAGAACCGGGGGGAGGAGTAAAAAGAGGGATCAGTTTAAGGGTCCTCATGCAGCCACAAAGTCTGGTCCCCCTTGACTGCAGTTGAGCCTTATCTAACTCTAACCAGGTACTGACGGTGAGAAGATTCCTGTGCATAGGCTTTTCACAATATTTATTTTATTTATTTATTTTGTCAAGCGATTGTAAGATAACAGGTATAAGTATAAACATGGTTATGAATACATGAAATGGATACATATAAGAAGAAGAAAAAAAAGATGAAACAATAGGACAGGGACGGTAGGCACGCTGGTGCGCTTATGCACCAATCAATTTAAATCAGTTAAACTGAACCTTCACATGTGGACTTGGTTTTTGGGTCTGATAATAATTTTAGCTTTTATGAAATGGTTGACTAAAAGGCAACTGAAATTTTGGATCACTCAATATATTACAATAATTTCACTGTGTTCTGTATCAGATACACTGTATCAGACTTTGCTTACTCTGTAATGTTCTGAGCGCAGAACATAACAGAAAAATTTAAGAACATTTAAGAAAAATTCAGAGGAACTAAGACAGGCTCAAAGAAGGGCACTGAGGGTAAGTGGCAAGAGTGAAAGATAAATTCTAGGAAGGATTTAAAGCTATGTATAGGGCCACATCTTCCCACCCATTAGCATGTATGTGTACACGATTCTCAGTGACATAATATCATAGCTTAGCATGCACAAGGCCTCTTATCATTGAAGATGGGATAGATTACAAAACATTAACGACTGGACTACTTACCTAATTCTAGAGCTGCTATTAAAGCCAGAGCAACGAGAGCTTCATTCTGCATTATTACATGTTCACTAGTTGCCATGGTAACTAAGTGTTTAATGCCACCACTCTGAACAATGGTCCTAATTACATCCTTTAAAAAAAGTAACAGAGAATGTTAAGCAAGATCGCAGTGCATTATAGATAAATACAACAGGCCAATTTGCTAATTTTTCCTTCTATTTTTAAAAAATATCTAATGTTGATTATAATAAACTGCTTCTAGTCTTTAATAAACAAAGAGAGTGTTACCCTTTCCCACTGAACACTGGAAAAGATGCCCAAGCCCACAGGTGGTCCTTTTATCAGTTTGCTGTATTCTATTCTACTTGACCATTAGCTGATAGCTGTAGCTACATTTTATGGAATCAGCTTGCTTGTTAGATTAATTGTAACAAGCACCATCTCACTATTCTGGGAAATGAAAAATTAAATATACACAACAAGCAACCATATGCCTCTATTCTGGGAAAGGACACACATTTATTCATTTATTGGCTGTCAAGCTTACAATGCTTGTTTGCCTTGCTTAAGAAAACTGCTTGACAAGTCTTTCATAACAATATCCTTGAAGTTTAATGTTTTAAGTAATGAGACAACAACTTCAATAGTGAACAGTGCAACATAACAGACTATTTATGTAGTGGGGCAGGTGGTGTTCTGCCTGAATTATTGCAATGGATTTTGTTGTTGTTGTGTTCAGTTGCTAAGTTGTGTCCAACTTTTCAAATCCCATGAACTATAGCACGCCAGGCTCTCCTGTACCCCACTGTCTGTCTGAGTCTGCCCAAACTCATGTCCACTGTATTGATGATACTATCTAATCATCTCATTCTCTGCTGTCCCCTTCTCCTTTTGCTTTCAATCTTTCCCAACATCCAGGTCTTTTCCAATGAAACAATAGATACCAAATATATACCTTGATATAGGCATATTTCTTATCTTGCTGTATCTATAATGTCATCATCTTGGCATTTAAAGTAAATTGTATAATCTGACTCCACATAAAATGAAAGCATGCTGACTGGGCAATTCTGAAAGTTGAAATCCACATATTTTAAAAATTGCTAAGTTTAAAAAACATTATCTAGCAAATCCAACAACATGCTCCTGCTTCACTTTCAGGACATAAAGCAAAATCCATTACAAGAAGCTAAGATTAATCCTAGAGTGCTCAAATAATGCTACAGTACTTTGCAGGCAAATCTGTAATTTGCAATCTGGTTAATTGTTATCTTCCTAAGAGAAGCTATAAGTGCAGTCAGTTAACACACAGTGAGAATTTATTTCCAGAATTAGTCTTGGACAGTAACCTCAATCAACAAAATCCATTTACAAAAGAAGGTTTTTAATGGAAAACATGAAGTTCAAAAACATTACTGAAAGTAGCAACCCTTTTTTGAGAATTGGTAGGTAATAGCTATGGTATAGCAGGGTGTTCCATTTTCCTGCTCTCAAGAAATAGTTAGCTTGCTCTGGACTGACTGCATGGATCATACAATATACCAGAGCTAGTTTCTCTATTAATAGTCATTAAGCAGAACATCCCTGATCCTGTCTGCATGTCCCTGAAAGCCAAGAGCACCTCTTTGCTCAAAGAAAGGTGATGTATCCCTGATGTGGACCCATGTGAGAGCATGGTCAAGTCAGGAACCGATTGAGCGCAGTTCTCTCACTCAACAGGCATCACACCATTAGGTAAGGAAGCCTCAAGCAATGTCACTTACTTTGGACTTGCTGTGTCGTATAAGAGCAGATAGTAGTCTGTTGGATTCTCCCATCACACCTGCATGATCCTTGGCTTCACACCATTCCACTAGTCTTTCAACCAGCTTGACATTCTTTCCCAACTGCTCGGCAGCTTCTGCTGCATGAATGACAAAGATAACATTAATTTTAAGCAGAAAAGAAATGGGAAGAGCCCCCCCCTTGAGATGCTACTTATGGGCCTTCTTTTTTAAATGTAAGAAAGCACTTGGAAGTATGTAACAGTAGTCACCCGTTTTCTAAAATGGCACTTTGTGCTTGACCCCTGTGAGAATCTTGTGGGAGTTCAAATCACTTTGTTGTAATTAAATAAATTGTTCACAGTTTTGCTGAGGTATTTAACACGAAAGGATGGTTTTGTAGAAGCATTATCAAAATGGGCATATATGACATTCCATATCATACAACTGTAAAATCTATAGATGAGTCAAGCTTTTAGATGTTATGCTACACACAACATGGGGCCTTGAAGCAATTCATTAACCGTCTTCCTTTTGCATATGCATTCAATTTGTTTGAAGGATTTTCTTTAAACCCTTTTCTTCTCCTGGAAAAAAAACACTCAGCAATGGATCAAAAGTTCAATAAAGAAAGCAGCTTATTTTACCTTGTGCATCTATTAGCATTCTTAATGTGCCCAGCAGCTTGAACTGAACAGGTGGCATTTCGGATCTGAGAAATTTCAATACTGCTTCTGCCACACCAGCTGACAGCATTTTTGCCTTATTTACAACTGTGGAATTAAAAAACGAGATATTATCGCAAAAGAATACAGAAATAATGCACTTGAACTACAGCAGGAAGATTATTTTTTAGGAAGCTCTCTTCTTTCCTAAAACAATTAAGGATAACAGTTGATGAAGATCAATAAATGAGAGCAGTTGATGAAATTTGATGGTGGGCAAGTGGCAGGGCCCATCAGGAAACATGCACATCCAGAGTGGCCTTGAGTATAACCTGCACAAATTGGATCCAGCTCACACCTGCATATCCAGAGCCTTGATATATAACCTGTATTAAATTATCAGCTAACCTGCATTCAATTTAACTGTAAAAGGAGGAAAAAAAATTAAGAAAAAGAATTGTATATGTACTTTCTAATTCTATCAACTTTTCAAAGCCATCCAAACAAAAGTAAATCACAGCATTTTTTCATGAATGTTAACAAATACAGTTTGCATTGATCAATGTTCTTGAACTAGGTGTGTGTGTGTGTGTGTGTGTGAAAACATGCTTCTTTACATGGGTGACAGTCCTGGCAAGGATAGAATAAAGGAATCACTTTGGACTGCAAACTGGGACAGAAAGAGAACTGAAGCCAAATCTGTTAACTTTCAAGCTGGCTACTTAGAACAGTTTCTTCACTGCAGATAAAATGCACAGTTCCTCTACCTCTGATTTAAACTACACTTCTGACTACTTGCTGTCTGGCAATTCTTTTATATTAACATAAATTATGTGTGTGTGTGTGTTCAGAATTACAGTTGCTAAGCTCTCCTGCATACAGTAGCAGTAATCGCTTGGTGTTAATATAGCTTGGCCACACATTATCCTAATGTCTAAGATTAGGTTCTTCGGTATATCTGTAAGCATGACTTAACATGTGCTCTGTCTTAATGGGACCCAATGGAGGAATACCACACTGGAGGTGGCTACCACATAGATAGCGAACCCCACCTCCCCCCTTGCTCCTCCCTTCTTCCCCACCCACTCATCTTTTATTCTCATAGCTCTATATCATTGTTTTCTTTTTCATTGTTTATTCTATTGTTCCATTACTCTACTATTATGATTACACCTCTTTTTCATTTCTCCTTTTTCATTGTAAGCTGCCTAGGGTAGCCCCACGGCAAGAAAGACAGCAAATAAATTTAACAAATACATAAAATAATACATAGGAAGCTGCGGTATACTGTATGTCAGCTTCTCTAGGAATAGTTAAATGTGTGCAAGAATTCCACTTTGTGGCTAAGAATCCAGCCTTTCTAGCTGCCATACTTACATTACAAACTATACTTTTCAATTACACTGCAGATGATACTGTGAAGACTCTGTGTTCCCCCCCTCACACCCCCCTCCAGTCTCACAGTGACTCTCTTCCTCTGCTCATGGTAACCACACCTGTTCTGTCTCTGCACAGGATTCCACCCCCATGTGCAAAGCAGGAGACAGACACTGCTTCATAGTGCATTGTAATTAAAAGTGAGAAGTGAACTGGCATTTAAAATACAGACTAACAAGATGCTACTTGACAGTGCTTGTTCTGGTGGAGAGTTTCTAGAATTGAAGTGTATGTTTTTTTTTAAAAGAGATTCAGAAGGAATGTTAATATTGCATTTACATTTCTTCTCAGTCTCTTGCTGTTTTGAAAAACTGTTAAATGCAATGAAGATCGAAAACAAAATGTGAACAAAATATTTGCCTATGTGCCTTAAGGTTCCATAGAAAGTATAAAAATAATCCTCGAAATTATATAATTCCTCAGCACTAAATAAGAAGAATCTGAGAAGAAATAAAAACATTAGGGTATATATTTGGCATAAGAAAGGGGGGAAAATGAAAGAACTCTTATTCCTTATTAGATGTGGTTAATTATCAAATGAACATACTAGCTCCTGGAATCAATTCTGTGCCAGCTTCTCCATCATAGTAAGCCATAACTGTCATTTACTGAATAAACTGCAATTGGCTGAGTTCAAGCAGTGCACTAAACACTAACTAGGGAAACAATGCCATAGTAGTTTATATCATGTATCAGTAATAACAGCAAATGTTTAGTAATTATCTGGCATTTCCCCACTATGTTCAAAATATGTTGATGCCACTGAAGTTCTGTCTGGGTCCCTGGAGGCTGAGAGAGTTTGGATAGGAGAATCTTAGCAAGGTAAGTTACTGTTTCTCCATCAGAGTCTCTGTATGTCTTCCACTGATGTGTCCCAATAGGATATTACTACTCCTGAAGGAGCAGGTTCACAAATACATTATATCTCTGCTGTGGGCCAGCACAGGTTACCAATAGATTTCCAGATGCAATTTAAAATGCCCTTCAAAACTTGATGCCAGATTATCTACAGGAGTGCATTTCCCTGTTACAATTGGCCTGGTCAATTCAGTCTTGACAAGCAGAAGCTGATGATGATTCTCCAATTTAGAGAGGTGAGGAGGGTCAAAGGTGCTGCTTTCCTTCTGAGTTTTCTCTAAAGCAGGGCTGTCAAACTTGCGGCCCGCAGGCTGGATGTGTCACATGCTGGCCACACCCATGCCCAGTTTAGCAAAGGGGAAAAAAAAGTCACGATACATCATGTGACGCCACTGTTTGACACCCCTGCTCTAAAGGAAGATGTACAGTACATTGTAGGCATCTGGAAAACAATAAAATGAGAACTAGCATGATTTTCATAAATGGAAATTATGCTGGTTTTTATTTCCCAAAGTGGAAATTATGCTAATTCTTTTTGCTGTTTTCCAGAAAAAGCCTTAAATGTATTGTAGATCTTCCAGAAGGAATTTGAGCAGTGACGTCCTCTTGCCACAGATTTCTATATTAGCTCTTGTTGGGGTTTGTGTTTACATTATCCTATATTTTAATCTCTATATACTCATCTTTGTAAAACATCATCAACACTGAGTCAGACAACATTTTTATTCTTGTTTTACAAATGCAAACACAAAAGATGAAAAAATAGCTAAGCTCAACTTTTCCAACCTGGCATCTATCAGTTACGTTGGCATTTGTAGTTTGGCCTCCTGGGAGTTGCTGCAATACACAAGGTAACCACTGGGTTCCTAAAGGTAGTAACTTGCAATTACTATTCTCCTCACTGTAATTCTTGGATTTCATTACTGCATAACTACTAGAAAAATGAAGATAAGCTTTCAATCTTGAAGTATAATAAGCTACAAAATCAAGGTGGGATTTTCTTTTCAGTAAACAGATACAGATGGTAAACGTGATATTTGTAGAGCAAAGCATTGTCCCACTAACTTTGGAACCACTGAGAATGTTGCTACAATGTGCTTACCAGGAATTGCAAGATTTCGGAGCGCACTCAGTGCTGCATGCTGTACAGTGACATTTCCATCTTCCACGTGTCTGTCCAATAAGTCCATCAGTTTCTGGACAATGCCATTATCCACCATATGGATACAATTTCCATCTGTAGATGAAGGCAACCATCATCAATTCATGTTTCTTTAAGTACCATGGCTATTTTTGCACCATCAATTTAACTAATGGCAGGACAGCATGTAATTTAAAAATACAATTGCATACATTGTTAAATTTAAAAAGGTTTGCAATATTTTTTTCAAGCCTTCCATTAAATCTAAATAAATTTACACACAAAGGTTTTACATTTAGAAGAACTTTGCTCATGAGCTGTTTCAGATGGGGAAACATTGGAAAGATGGAAAGAGATGTGACAGGAAGCACTAGATATCTGCCACCTCCAATGTTAAAATAAGTTCAATACCTCCAAGAAAAAATGGAAACAAATCCTCAATTTGTTCTATCAATGAGGTAGAAAAATTGAAGACCCTTTCAACGGAGAGATAAACTTTGAAAAACCAAGCAATTTCTGGAATAGTGATCTATGTTCTTATTTAGTACCCCTTTAAATCTGCATACACGCTTATTTTTGCAAATGATTTTTTTGTCCAGATGTTACTTCTTTAAATACAGTCAATCCCACCCAGCCTGTGGATAGCTTGCTTTCTGGAAGTACCTCTTCTTTAGTGAAAATATATTCCCTTCTCTCCTTTAACCAAAGGAAAGCTCTAGGTTACCTTCTTCTCCCCATTAGTGCTTCCAAAAGGTATCACCATTTTGCTAGTCAGGGGCAACTGATAGAAAAGAACAATTATTAAATCCACCTGAGCAGTCATAGTAATATTATGAATTCATTTCACATTTATTGACTGCATTTGAACTGTAGCTCCTAGCCTGCCACTCACAGGCTAAATGCAGCACTGAGTGAAAATAGATTGTTCCCCATCTAAAACATTAAAGTACTTTTAATAAAACATGTCCTGAAATCAAAATTTCAACTGGCATTCTGCCTGCTCCTTTATTTCACAGTACCATTTCACCACTCAATTTATATTTAGAAGACTTCACATTTCATCATGTGCTGCGTAAGTTCTAAGGTAGGAAAACAAACCTCGACATAAGGTAGGCCGGCATATGACTCTTTTAAATGCAGCCAGATACACAAATACACAGAGCAACACAATTGCTCTTTAATTTCAAGAACTAGCATTCTCACCATTCCTGGCAAAATTTGCAACTGCCAATGCTCCTGCGAGTTGAAGTTGATGGCTATTAGAAGGGATCCATAAAAGAACTCTCTGGAACACACTGCCTTTTCCTCCTTCAAACAATTTTTGCATTGATTCATCTGGAAGCAAAAGCATATGCAGTCAGAAAGAGAAGAAAAAAAATCCTAACGATGCTACTTCATATCAGCATAGCCCACGCGGTTCATATCTCTAAGTTCTCATCTATAAACCAGACATTGCTTTTGGGATCTTGCATCTGCTCTACTGCACAGTTATATCAGAGTCATGACAAGCTACTTCCTCTTCTTTTTCCAAGCTAGCAACATAAGAGTTGCCACACAACCTAGAAATATTTTCTTGTGTTTCGGATAGATTTCTTTAAACGTGCATATTTTAATCTTTTAAATGCACCGTATTTCTATTTTTCATTATGTTTGGTAGAAGTCCAGTATTGTTTTTAAGAAGAAAATATATATTAACTATAACTTCACACACATGAGTAAAACCAACAGTTAGCCCTCATATCAAGAAAAGGGTTTTGTAAAGAACTTGTTTATGTCAAATCATTTATGAAAAAAAGTGAACCCATGTTTTTTGGGGGGATGGAAGAAATGTTAGGTTTTCATATTTTTGTGGCCTCTATGCACTCTCATGATTTGCCCCACCCCCACCCCAAAATGCAATGTAATAACTGGCCTACAACTGATATGGGATGGAGTGACCCACATCAAACTTACCTCCCAAAAGTAGAAGAACCATGAGATCAGAAGCAGTTTTAAGCTCAGTAATATCATCTTCTTTGTCACTATCTACAGTCTTTTGAACGATTTCAAGTAAACACTCTACAAGGCCTGCTTCAACCAGCTGCAGTTTAATGATATCTAAATGATGAACGACAAAACCATAACATCCTCATGAAACATGTTTTACGACAATATCAGTGTAGACGCTATTTATTAATTTAATTTATTTGGATACTGTTAAAAGTTCTTTAACAACAAAAATGAGTAGTTGGAATGAAGAATGAATGAATATATAAGAACATTTTCTTTTCACCCTTATGGGTGGTATGTGTCTTCCTCCATCTAAGGTCCACTATCAGAAGGTGGTGAGTTTGAGGGTTCTACACAATATTGTTCCTAGCACTGCACTTCTGGAAAGAGATCTCTGATGTCGTTCTTGAGATCTATGAATCCCAGTTTAGGAATCACAGCCCTCAATGTTCCTATCGCTACTGGGACCATTTTGGCTTTTACCTTCCACATCCTCTCCAGTTCCTCTTTCAGAGCCTGGCATTCTCCAGCTTCTCATAGTCCTTCTTCCTGATGTTGCTGTCATTTGGCATGCTACATCTACTCCTGTGTTCTGGTCCTCATCTACTACCACAAAATCTGATTGATTAGCTAGCACCTGCCTATCTTCTGTATCTGGAAGTCCCACAGGATCTTAGCCCTTTTATTCTGTATGACCTTCTGTAGCATCTCTCATCTGGATTTTGGGGCGTCTAGCCCATGTACTGTAACAGATGTTTCTGTAAACAATGCCAGCTATGTGGCTGTGTCATTCAGTATAGCTGTTCCTGCTTGCATGTCACCCTTCCACTATGTGATAAACTATCTCTGGGGCCTCTCTGTACCTTCAGTCCTGTTCAGTGTGGTAGATTCCTGATTCTATGGATTTGGCATTCAGTGCCTGTTCTTGTGCTGTTATGATCAGTGCCTCATCGCTTCCTTTTAGTCTAACCCTTTCCAGCCACTGGCAGCATTTCCCAATGTCTGCCACTTCAGCTATCTGTTGTTGGTCCATTCCATGCAGGGTGTTATCTTGCCAAGGCACTTCCTCTGCTTGATTTACCTCCCTACTGCTAGCTCAGGCATTCTCTCAGCAGCAATCTTTGGGTGTCATCTTATTGATGTACTCCTATAAGCTCTGGGTTTCATCCAGGACAGTGGCTTTGACACTTTATATTGACTCTGTCTCTATCTCCATCTACAGATACAAAGATAGATAGATAGAGATAGAGAGATAGAGATAGATAGAGATGGATGGATAAATGGATGGATGGATGGACAGATAGATGCCTAAATTCCATTACCAACAAACAGGCATTGCAGGGCCAATCAGTTGCATAAGATTATTACAAGTAATTATAGAATTTATTTTTCTGTTAAATGCTTTGCAGGAAAGTTTTCAAAATAACAAGATTATTGTTTTTTAAGCAAGATACTTTTTAATAATGCAAAACCATCTAGGATGAATTATGGTAATACACCCCAAAACAGATGTTCTTGGCATCTTCCTATGTTCTATAGATACAAGTACTGAATGTCAAGTACCTGATAAATCAATATCAAGCAAATAATTCCCCCCCCGGTTTTATTTGGCTCACTGAGCTACATCACTCCAAGAAAGAACAACCTCACAATAAATTCACCAACTTCTGCTCTGTGGAACAGGAGGTCTTGGGAGCACAGAGGCTATTTTTCTGGGATTAGGAAGAGAAATTTAAAACTTTAAAAAAAGTCTTAACTTTTTAAAATATAAAGCCAATTTTAGCCTTTTTTAAAGAAAGATTCCATCTCAAACTTTATTACTGCCAATTGTGACAGGAGAGAAATCTGAGGTTCACAAATGAGGAGCAGGTGCCCATGTAGAGCTATGGAGCCTAAGGCTGTCCACTGTCATCATAGACTGATCATGTTTTTCTTAGTTTAACATTTTTATTGAGTTATAAAATAAATAAGATTCAAAATACAAAAGTAAACAGAAAAACAGTGGGGAGGAAGAGCTGGAAGGAAAGTGAGGAAGGGTAAGAAAAAAAGAAAAAGAAACATTGACTTCAGACTCTCTCTGTTGCAGTAAAATAAGGCATTAACATCAAATCACAACTTTTGTTTTTCATACAGTGAACAAGTTTTTATTGAGTTCTTATTCTGATTTTAGAGGAAGTTAGTTGTTTTTTTATTTTTGTGAGCTATTCAGGGTTTACAATAAGCTATACTGCTTATAAATGTTGCTTACTATGGCTATAAAGCTTTTTGAATCAATCAATCAATCAATGATCCATATTACTGAATTGTGGTCTCTTTCATAGAGCCAAAGATCCAGAAGAAATTTGGTAGCTCTCCTGAAAACTCCTTGTTTAATACAGGAAATGCTGAATGTTTTCATTAGGTATCTTTTTAACCCTCAACAAAATGCATTATCACTTTTAGTAATAGATAGCTCTTTTTGAATAGCTTTATGCATAAAAACTGTTCTAATATTCAACTGAAGCCTGTCTTCTTGCAACTTTTCCCCGCTAAATCTTCAACTATTTGAAGAGATCAGAAATAATTTGTTCAAATATATGGTCAACATTCTGATTCCTAGGACCCAAGGTACTGTGTATGGTACACAATATATTAAACTACAACAACATAGTGGAGATTTTTTCTTCAATAGAAATACATAAAACTCAATTGCACTGTTTAGGTTTCAATCTTTTCTGCAAATAAATGGATTGATCAACAAAGTAAATAAAAGGAATTAATGAATATGTAAGATTTCAGTCTTACACAACTTGGTAAGATTAAGTTTTATCGTAACAACTGATTTCATCCAACTTCCTACATTTAAGATAAAGCAAGCCCTACAAATGTAGGTTTAAAGGAGTTATTTCCATCTCGTATATGTAACTATGCCAAAAATCATTCCCACTGTATGCCAAATGTTATATCCATCCTTTTTCCTTAAATCATTGATTTAAGGTGTGTATTTATGTCTATGCACATTCCTGTGCAGCTAAATAAATAGAGGCCGTTCCAGATTCCATAATGAGATGCCTCACCAGCCAGCTTCACAAACAAGATGTAAAATAAATCAGTCAGAAATAAAGCTGGTACTCAAAAGTCTCACCATTTTCAGCCAAGGGAGCCAAAACTTCAAATATCATCTCCTTCTTATCATGTTCTATTTGCTTTTTAAAGAGCTTCACAAGTTCTTCTGCAATATTTGTGTAGGCAAACTGTTCTTTACTTGATTCTGTGCAATTAAAAAGCAAGAAGCTAAGTGCATGAAGGAACAAAAATCAAATGGCAGAATTATTTTTCTTTTCGATTTCTTAAAAGAGGTCATACAATGCAGTGATTAATGGAGCTAACTGAATATACTGTCAGGAATAATACACTCCTCTTCTTAAAATTGTCACTAAATGAAAAGAAAAATGACTCGGAAATTTAAGACCTAGTGACCTGAATTATTAACAATTGTTTGAAACTGCACCCAGTGAAAGATGATTATACCCACAGATACAGCAAATTAGCCTTTGGCTACCTTCAGACAAATAAGGAAAACTACTCAGTGGCTGTATTAGATCACCAAATGCTAAAATTAAAGGTCAGGTCCGCTGCCATAGTATTTCCATGGCTATAAACTGGTGAAATTTGTTCTGTTAGAAATATTTAGTGGACTAATTTTTTTAAGGCCTAGACAGAAGGTAACTGAAGCAAAGGAAAAGATTTCAGCAACAGATGGAATTTATTTGTTAGATTCATATTACAATTTACATGGGGAACTCCCTCATGTTTATCCCTACAACATCTCTCCTGTCAGGAAGGCTGGGTTGGGAGCAAGTAATTCATTCCTATGCTTAAGGGTGGACTCTGACCTAGATCTTCTCACTCCCAAACCAACATCTTAAATACTGCACCACACTGGCTACCATTTTGCTATGAATGAGGAAGTGAAACCACAGGAGAGATAATTACAAAGCAACGGAGACATCTGTGCCCTGCAATTTAATAAATGCAGGGATATCAGAGTTTAATTTCCTCAAAATTTTCTTTGAAAGAAATTTCATAAGCAATTTCTTTTTCATCACACAGAATGTGACTCAATGCAACAAGTAACAGTGAGGAATTTGATCCCTTACACACTGCAATATTCCAAAATGTCTTTTCGCTTCTAATTTCCTTCTTGATTAAGTTTTCTATCAAACATTGGTCTACTGATTGAAGAAGGTTGATGACTATCTCATTCTACGCTTGCATGCAATATCCTTCTAAGTTATATCGTTGTGCAAACATGTACAGTAAATTCCTAAATGCACAAATCTGCACTTCAGCTTTTTCTTTAGGACATTGTTCTCTTATCCAGGGTGCAATATTTTTATTGAATGTTGAATAGAACAGCAATGTCAGTAGCAAGGAAACAGTAAAAATTTTAAATGGGATTGCTAGAGAAAAACACAAATGACAATAGCAGCACTATTTTTTCCATTGGAACACCCCCATTAAAAATACTTAAAATGTTGCAATTGCATGTTGCACCCAAAACTTACCAAGTTCTGCTAGATTTCCAAACGCAACAAGGCACATTTCAGTCAAAGCCGAATTTTGGCAATGGATGCCCAACAACTTCACTAATGTAGGGATAACTCCCATGTTGATGAGCTGAGATTGCAGAGTATCTAAAGATAAGACAAACAAAACAAGACAAACACCCTTAAGTTAGAGTTGCACTTTGCAGTATCACCTCCAATAACTGGCTCCTTAATTATTGTCCAGTACCAGCAACATGTCATTGAGGCAACTGCAATTGTACAATACAATTATTTGTCTTCCTTGTTCTTCAGATGTCTGCTTAGCATTCAGTGCTATCACAGAAAGAAAGAGTTCTATGCATGAGAGAAACTACCTCTCAGCATTTTTATCTAATGTTAGTTTTATATAATTTTAATTATATAGTGAAAAATGTTCCCAAATCCTTCAAAAATAATTTATGAAGGTCTCATTTTTTAATTACAAAAGTGCAATTATTGTGGTTATTTGGGAAATAGTATTCATTTTAGAGCCCCAGGCAATAGATTTATTAACAAGTAGGTAAGCATTTTTTGCTCCCAACAATCCACCAGTTTTTGCACATTCAAGTTTCTAAGTATTGTATACTAACACTGGGTTGGATCTAGATTTAACTTTTTTTGAACAGGCTCAGTGAAATCAGTGGAATAACACAAACCACCTCCTCCTGATGGCAATGAGGTTATTATATAGATAACTAAATCCAACCACAATTCAGTTCCTAATTTATTTTTCAAGTTGCTATGATCCTGACCAAAACTGTTATTGGTGCAGGTGAAAAATTTAATCCTTTGCAATTTTGGTATGAGGGAGGAATCTATCTCCACACATATACTGAAACTAACAGAGATAAGGAGTATGATATTTTATTACCTATTTTCTGCCAGCTGAATGTCTGCATACAGTATGTTGGTGACCTTGTGAAAGATCACAATATTTTTTGATAGAGATGAACTTTGTCACAAATAAAACAAGCAAGGTATCAATTTCCAAGTTTTAGTAAACTATACCTTCTAGTGACATGAGAACTGCTGTTTAGCAAATTTCTATTTAGGAGTCTCCAAATCTCTTTTAAAACTATTGAAAATATATATCTCAGCATTTCAAATGACTAATGTTCACCTTTAGTACAGTGGAATAAGAATCATATTAACCTTATGATACAAAAGACGTGTTATCCATCATGACATACTTTTTGAAGAAAGCAATTTCTAATTAGGTATAAGAGTCTGTTTAGTAAAAATAATACCCACATGAGTATGTCAAAAGCAGTCTTCCTTCACACAATTTTTTTCTTAAAAAGAATAGCTGGGATTAGAAACCTGCAAATAATGTTAGATTTCAATTTGGGATATGGTCAATGGTCATGGATAGTAAGAGTGATAGACAAGAGTAAATGTAGGATCTAACCCTCCAGAAAAGGCAGATATTTTTATGGGCAAAGAAGTAATCACTACACAAATTGCAAGCCATTCAAGAAAAAAGTTCATCAAAGTATAGAAGATGAAAGAAAATTTATATTGTACCACTGGGATGAGGCTACTGTTTGGAAATTTATAATATTTATAAGTATACACATGTTGACTTCATATTTTTGGTAAAATATTATCAGTTGAAATATACCACTCAATTTTTTAAAGTTAAAACAAAGATATCTGGGCAACACCAATTTAGGATACTGTAGTTTTTCTTATATTTTCTTATCTTAAAACATGAACAGTTTTGTGTTGGACAGCCTTATCTTTTCAATAAATAGAAATGTTGAAGTGGTTTCTTTTTTCTGAACCAGTTAAAATTATAGATATGTATGGGACATTAAAAACCACCACGATTAACTATTCGTAATTTATACATCCTTAAACTAGTGAGCAGCCCAAGAATCTGGAAGAGACATAAAATACAAAGCCTATATAACAAATTGGCTTGTTTCTGAAAAACTTTTGAAAAGCTCGAAGTGTGATTTAAACTCAAGCAAGAACTACAGTATGTTGTTGACATCCAACTTAGATTGGACTTTTTTTCCTTCTGTTCAATTGGGTCTGATTGTTGAAGACTGCCTAACTCTAGACAACCTCCAGCAGTTTTTTTTTTTGCTTTTCAGAAATGGTGGCAACTGCCTCCTTCCAAGAGCTGAGAGAAAGTAACTGGCCCAAGGTCACACAACTGGCTTTGTACCTAAGGTGGGCCTAGAAATCATGGCTTCCTGGTGTCTAGCCTGATACCTTACCCAATACACAAAACAGGCACTCAGACTGCATTTACACCAGTCTAATTCAGATACTTAATAATCCCTTATTATTAATTCTGGCTGACAGAAGCTTTCTATGGGCGGACTCATACAATTCACAATTAAGTCCGTGGAACTTGCTTTTGAGAAGGCAAATACAAATTACACTGTAAAAATAACTTGTATTCCTATTATAGGTTCACCTTAAATTATCCAGATTAAGAAGACTAGTGCTTTTATTTAAAAAAATGAATGGTAATGATAGCTTTTGCCAATAGCAGGCAAATACAAACATGATTAAGGTGTTTGGTGCAGCTCTAGAAAATCAAAATGAAAAGCCACTCACTGGGATTATTTATGAGTAGGCCTTCCACAGACCTCACCATTACAAAGCTGGCAAAGTACAATTCTAGGCAAGGACACAATCTCCATAGCATATATTTTAAAGATAACTGCATTTCTTCTGTATGGTAAATCAAAATCAATTCTCCATTCTCCTTTAACTTGAAAAGTTTCATGTAAATTTGGAATCATAAATTATGGTTCTGTGATAAAGAATGAAATGGCAGAAAACGTAATATAGAGCAAGCAGGATGAATAAGGAATTTATATTATAGCAGTTTTCATACTGCCAGGGAAGGCAATTTACAACTTGCAGAATTGGGGAGAGGGAGGGAAAGGGGTGATGAAATTTGTGTCACAATGTTGTATGCAAACTTTACCTTTATGCAATGAAACAATGCAAATACAAAAAAAGTACAGTTTATATTGTGATATCAGCATGCATGTTTCATTTTTTAGGATCATCATGTAAGAACAGAGACCCATGTTTTCAGGATTTTTGTGATGATCAAAGATCAAGAACTATGTTGCTACAATGTTGTGCATTCTACTGACAAATGAAGGTGCAATTTCATACTATATAAAAAAGATGCGAAGACCTTACATATGCACAAAAATGCCCCTCCATCCTTTATTTCTCCACTCACATAGTTTCATCATTTGTTGTGTTATTATATGATGATTCAACTTCTGTGGCCCTTAGTTGGAAAAAATGTTTCATTCACCATCAAAGTGTTGCTAAAGACTACATTGAGTTAAGCTCAGATTTGTATTTTCTTAATACAGAAGCAGTTTTATATCACTTTCCCCCTGGAATTTTTTAAAACATCCAGGTCTAATCAACAGTTCAGCAATTTTTTCTACTACTTTTCTATTCAACTACAGCTAGGTCCAAGACTACTTAGATTTTTTTAAAGATTAGCTGGGTATTGCAGCATAACTGCTTAAAATAGTATTATAAAGTTCTAGTAGTCTGACTTCATTAGCTGAATTAAGTCTTCACTGTAATATAAAATAAAGCTGTATAATATAAAATATATTCTAAAACGTGAGCAATCAGACAAATACAGCATTGCTTTAAAATCAAGTTTCATTAAAGTGTCAAACCTAGGCAACTTCTGAATTTCACTGGTTCCACATTCTTCATGTCTCACATAAAAGAAAACGTGAAATTCAATATAAGACACTATTCTAAATGTAAGCAGTTCTCACTTAACAAACACAACAAGGACTGGCAATTCATTCACTAAGTAATGCAGTTGTTAAGTGAAACATAATGTGACCATACTGGACTTACAGAAATGGTTCTTACAGAAGGGGTCATTTAAGTGCTATAGCATGTGACTATAACTTGCAAGATCCTGCTGGCTTCCAGGCTGACCTTTGCTTGTTGGAAGCCAGCTCTGATGGGCACAAACACTGATCACATGACCGGAGACCCTGCAGTCATCATAAATGCTTGCCAGTTTCCAAGTGCCCAAATCATGATCACTATGGGAATGCTACAACTGCCACAAGTTCCGAGTATGGGTTGTAAGCCTAATTTTTCTATACCATCATAATTTCTAATAGTTGCTAAACGAGGCAAGTGGTATGTGAGGACTACCTGCACCAAGTTTATCCTGTGCACATCAGTAACTTAAGTATTGAATATTAAGTAATAGCAATAGCACTTAGACTTATATACCACTTCACAGTGCTTTACAGCCCTCTCTAAGCGGTTTACAGAGTCAGCATACTGCCCCCAACAATCTGGGTCCTCATTTTACCCACCCCAGAAGGATGGAAGACTGAGTCAACCTTGAGCCTGGTGAGATTCGAACTGCCAAACTTCTGCCAGCCAGCAGTCAGCAGAAGTAGCCTGCAGTACTGCATTCTAACCACTGCGCCACTGCAGCTCTTAGAATAATATGAATATTATTAGTAATAGAATAATATGAACAAAGGATAACTAAATATACAAATTCCATATAAATGTTTTGAATCTCAATAATACTCATTAGATCATACTATACAACTGACTTCCACTTACAACGTAATTCTAGCTGTCATTAGAAACAGCTTTCAAACAGCAGTTAACAAGTCATAAGCCTTGGTAGATAAAATAATGATCAAAGTAGAATACTGACTATCTTTCCTTTTTTTGCTTATCTCAAATTTTAAAGAACAAAGAGAAATGTAAAAAAGGTAAAATATAAACCAATCAAGGCAACATGTATTTTCTATATCCTGAGATAATGAGAGCCAAATTCAGCTCTTGAAGAAGTACATTCAATAGCTCAGATGTATTGCAAAATTCTTCTGCACCAGATAGGCAATGAAGCATCTTAAAAAGGACTCCTCCTGCAGCAGCGTCCATATATACAGAGCTCAAAGATTTTTAAGGCTTGAAATATTAACAGAAATTCAAACACAAATCTACCTTAAATTATGCTCAGGAAGCACTTGACAGTGCAAATCTTCTGGATCCCTGTATCTTGTATAGGTTAGCAGTCTAGTTTTTATATTTCCCATCACATGCAAATTCCAGACACATTTCAAAGGACACCCTATGAATAGCTTTCTTCTGAGATGACCAGTTTAAAAGATTAGATATAACCATGGGTTGCTGTTGCCAAATCTGACCAGTTCAGGAAGAATCGCAGCTGGCATGCCAGCCATAATCGTGCATACTCTACTTCTTTGCCATGGTTGTGACATAAGAATCCAGGGACAGCTGGTGATGATTAGACAGAGCTTCCAGATTGTGGAGCTGCTGCAGAAATGGGAGAAGGTTCCAAGTTTGGAAGTCACATTGGTTGCCAAAGTTGCAATACATATCTGTACCAAAATAAAGCAGTACACCCCAAATAAAAGGAGAATACCATGAGCAGTATTTTCAGACTCAAATTTTCTAAGTGTGCCTTGCCACGTAAACATTAAAGAAAAAACACAGTCAAATGTAGATTTTTCTAATTATGCTAATTGATACAGTCAGAGACCTGGCATCCACCAGAGGACTTTCTTTGAAGTGTTTCTCTTAGATAGAATTAGTAGTTCATTTAGTGTTATATTGTGAGGACTGCTATTTCTTTGGGAATTTATATTATAAACACTTCATTCAGACAAGCTCTCACAGATAACTAAATGAAATGAATATAACGATCATCCTCAGGTTTGGGATGAGATGGAAAGCAAATTCACTTGGGCCATCTAATCAACCTATCAGTTAAAAATAATGACTCCCTCTTATTCAAGAGAAGTTCAAGGAGATCCAGTCAATTATTTCAGCGTGTACACACACACACAAAAACATTTAAATTGAAACAATGTTACAGGTAAGAAACATGGAATGAGAAAAGTTAACAGAGTGAAAGATGGCAGATTGGCAGAAGACACCTACAAGAAAGGGTACAGAAGTTTGATATAAGTTTCTTAAGGAGAAAACAATGTATTATTGTAAATATTCACCTTCGTGTCTCCATATGAGCAAGTTCCCAATACATTTGAAAACCATCCCCTTGCCCTCTTTATGCCTGGAACACTATATATAGATCCTTGTGCACCAATAAACAGGGAAGGGTAGAATGAACAAAATTTATGTTTGAACACGGCTCGTCTAACACTTTGAGGCTTATGAAGTTTGGAATCTACGTGCAGCATAGGCAGATTTTTAAAGGGATGTGAAACTCTACTCACTACCCTAAAACATGGAAGTTCTTTCTCAAGTTTTGTGGTAGCATGTAGTAGGACAATCACTGTTGGCCAAACCACTGCACAAGCAAAGAGCTCATTTGGCTATGTACATTATCCTAGCAATTAGAAGCTGCTATCAAATCTTTCTCGCATTCACTCAAGCGATCCCTTCCATTAAAAAGAACGGGAGGAACTACTCTTCTAGAAACAGCCCAGCACACAGAGAAGAATGGAAAACTGAACTGGGACAGGTGAGCATTGACTATTTTGATGATACACATTAATGCTGCAGTGATTTAATTAATAAAATAAAAAAAACTATTTCACTTAAAATCAAGGTAATTTCTTTTGTTTTTTTTATCCGTTTATTTATAAAATTTATCGGCCCATCTGTGTTTTCAATTGATACACCCTACATTTATTTTTCTAATAGGTTTGTAGATAGATAAAGGTATAGGTAAGACAGTTTTTTTAGCATATTTGTTTACCATTCTCATTGCTATAGTTCACCAGCATGCCACAAAAGACAGTCAAGAGCTTCTCATTGGCTGGATCTGTATTACTGCCCAGTGACCTTAAATGGTCTATTACAATCTGTGCCCCACCTGCATGGTCAACTGCGCTTCTGCCCTCATCTGTAAAACAAAGAGTCAAATTAAGAAATAAAATTAAAAAGGCACTTAAGAGTTCCAAACATAACAATAATCATAAAGAAAATAAAGGTCTTGGATTATTACTGCTATTGTAAATGTGTTTGTGCAAGAATGTCCCAGCAGGATTTTACATAATGTGTCTATGATGAAGATGCTTAGGAGAACTTCAGGGACTATAACATCCTGGGAAAACACTTATCTGTTCCAACAGTTTGTGTTCTTTTTTTTTGAGCAAATAACTCATTTATAAGATTGACATGCCGAGTTTTTGTTCCTGATCTGGAGTCACAGCAACTTCCTTCCATTTTCCTCCCCCTCAGAAATAGTCTGTGAGCCAAATGAAAATTATTTGATCTGATCTGACTGAGAGCAGAATCTGGCTCACCCTGGCGCCAATCCAACAACTTAATCAATACATCTCAATGACACTCTGAAGGTAGGGAGTCAAGAAGGGGGATTTCTTCTTCACAACGAAACAAAATATAAGGAATTGGATCTCCTGAAAGGCATATATTTTCCTTAGGTCACCTTGCATATAGCAGAGATATCACAGGGCATCTCTGGGTTTTGGAAAGTCAATTATACCCAAATAATATTAACATTTTACAAAATCCACCTAGCCAATAAAAAGGTAGGTCAATCAGGAAGAAGAGAATTCCTGCAAAAAAAAGCTTATCTGTAGATAAAATATTTTGAAATATTGCTTCCTTTAAGGAGTTCTGATGGACTACACGTGTGAGGACATACACAGAAAAGCAGCTGCTTGAACCTGCATGCCTGTTATGTGAAAAAAATGCTGATGAGGACGAGGTTCATTGGCAGGATCAGATGATCAGTGTTTAAAATGACTAGCAGCTAAAGGGCAAAGAGTGTTTTTAATAGTATTTTGACAACATTTATATACCTTCCCAATTTAAAAGACTCTGATCAATATACAAAATCATAATACATTAATAACACTTTGAAAAAAAGAACATAAAATCTAGATGATTGCCACACCGCCTCACAAAAGGTCGAAGGCCTGTTGAGACAAAATGATTGTTCAATGCACATTGAATAATCAGCGCAAAAGATCCTGAAGTCTTTCTGGGACAGCGTATTTTGTAATGAGAAATCCAATTCTGAGAAGGTTGGTTTTCTAACTTATACTTCTCTTAACTCCAGGCGGATCTTAAGTAAGCCTTCTCTAGAAGTTTTGTTAGGACAACCAAGATTATGTTTAATGTGGTGGTCCCCGGTATATTCTGACATTATGATACATAAGTTATAACCAGAACTCCAAAGTGGTCCTGGAACCCCACTTCCCAAAAAAAAAAATGCAAAATAGGAACTGCAGAATAGGAATGATCCCACAGAAGTGCATTTCTTCTACCAATAGTCTGGTCACTGTTTTCTGAACCCATTGCCTTCAAAATGTAGAACATATTGCAGCAATCAAATTGCATAATGAGCAGGTACGTGAGGAACAGAGAATGAGCTATCATTGCCAGAAATTCTGAGTCAAATTTGTGTATGCAGAGCAGTGGCGCTGGGGGTTACATCCAGATTCTGGCGGACGTTAATGCTTCTCTAAGTAGGACAAAATTCTACCACCTTCCACCTTGAAGGAAGTGGTAGTATATTGCCGCTAAAGAGGATGTCCCTCAATTCAGCCATATTGAATAACTTCAACCCAGTTTCCAACCTTTCCTCTTTAGGGCAGGAGGTTGGGAAGTCAGGCTACACGACCCTAGAAAGAATAGACTATTTAGATTCCTTTCTTTCACAGCACAGAAACAGAACAGGTCATTCTGGAAGATGACTTTAGTCAGGAATTGCATGAACTTCTTTACAGTCCTGTAAGAATTATTGGTGGCATTTGACAACAGTGATCATGTTGTGAACTCCATGTCAAAGACCTAACTTTCCGGCATTCAGCATAATCTGGATTCAAACTGTCATGTTTTCCAAAAGATAAGCAAGTTACAGTTTAGAATGCTTTGTTTTCTACTTTATTTATCTAATCAGCTGTTATTTACAAGGGCTTGCATTTGCTTGCTACCTACTCAATCCTTTCTTCTATAATATGAAGAAATTTAGCAGCAGAGCAATGGTATTACTTAATGTTTGCCAGTTTAGCTGTTATGCCATAACGTAATTCCACACACTACACTTTGCAAAGAGTTCTTCAAATAGACCTTGATCTTAGTTTGCTGATTCAAAGTTAGTCTTCCATTTGTTGAAGTATATTGTAGCAATATTTTTAGAAGAAATAATTTATGCTTGGACCATATAACCCAAATAAATTATACATTATTTGACTGATGAACTTTTTATGGGCCATATAATCTAAAGTAATGTATTATAATAATTCTATATAATCTAAAGTAATGTATCACAATGTTTTTAAATTTCTTTTGCAATATGAATACAGGGGCCAATATATTGAACATTAATATTGCTTCTCCCAGACAATAAAGTAGTGCCATTTAACACAGTCCCATTAGCAGTATGTATGTATGTATGTATGTATGTATGTATGTATATGTACTGTATATGTGTATATATATGTGTGTGTGTGTATTAGGATGTAAGGAATCTCTGCAATGATTATTGTACATAAAAATGGTTATGAAAGGTAAAGAACTTAACAATGTTGTCAAAATCCACTTGTTAGAAGTAAAAAGTTTTGCAGACAAGAGCTATATGATACACACATAAGCTCCAACACAAAAATAGTTCATATACACACACCACATTTTCTTCTCTAGAACAGAGAAAAGATCATCTGATTTGTTTTATCTGATTATACACAAGGGTGCAACAAAATATGATCTTTTTTCATCACCATGTTTAAGACATTTCCATATAAAAATGCTACATACAGATTTTATTACGATAAACTGGGACAAGAAATGCCCCAAAACAAAATGATTCAGCCCTATCTCACTGCAGCAAATACTTTGGGGGTCAGTTGTTTGTTTTTAATTGGGGAAAAATTATCCCGGGAGGAGCCTCAAGCTAATCTATATTTTGAAAAGGGAATTGTAAAGACTGATCAGTAGTGTGGAGTTAAAAATATCATATATACTGTCTTAAGTATTCTGGAGAGAGAATTGGATAAAAAAATGGTGAAGCAAGTAAGCATTCCAAGAAACGAATGCTTATTCCTACGGCTTATATTACATTACACCAATATTCTGCAATTAGACCCATCAAAATATACATACTTTAAAAAAAAATTCATATTTATATGCCGCCCTTCTCCGGAGACTCAGGGCGGCTTACAATTTTTGGAGCGCAACCCAATACGCTCAGCAATAGCCTTCATTCCATTGTATATGCCTGCTTATTACTAAGCAACATTTTTACAAAGTCAGCTTATTGCCCCCAACAATCTTGGGTCCTCAATTTACCTACCCCGAGAGGATGGAAGGCTGAGTCAACCTTGAGCCTGGTGGGATTCGAGCCTGCACTAATTGCAGGCAGCTGGAATTAAGTGATAGGCATTTAACAGCCTGCACCACCAAGGCTCTTTTGTTACCATAAACAAAGTCATTTTTCAGAAACTCCTTGCAATGCAAATTGTTGTATATGTAAAAATAAGCTGAAAAAAGCTACACAGGATGCAGATATTTTCTGGGCTGTATGTAAAGCACCCAGAGATTTTGTTCTTTATCATATGATATACAAATCCATACAAAAACAAACCAACTGTATATGAGATCTAAAGGTTAGGTGCACTCTATGAGGTCTTATAAATAACAGAGATTGCTGTTTAGGGGCAATTTTTCCCTCTTCCATTTAGCCTCCCTGAGTCGCTTCCTTCTTGCACAAGCTGATCAGGTGATGAGAAGTAAATCTGCCTACAGTACTATTTATTTAGAGGACTTGAGGGTGAGAAAACTCACCTGTGCCTGTTTGGATCTACTTAATCTGAAATTAATTGAAATTAATTTGGGAAGGGAAACTGCCAGAAATGCCAATTCTGTGACTATGTTCCAGCAGTCTTCATCCTTTAAGAAAGGACAAACCACGCTGTAAATTCAGGGTGTCACAATACTAATTATCATCTCTCTCTTCTCCATGCATGAAGTACTGGAGAATTGCCTGCTAAATATACCCACCATATCCCAGTCAAAACAAGTTTGGAACATGTTGTTTTGTCTTAGTCTCTGTTTGTCTATTACCTTGTCAGCAGCGAAGTAAACTCCCACGTAAAACATTCCCAGTTTCTGTAATAAATTGGAAGGTGTTGTTGCCTTTTGAAATAGACTACAGTATTTCTTTTTTTTAAAAAAAAAGCAAAATGTTCTGCTGGCTGCAAACCTAACAAACAAACACTCATCACACAGTTTGCATCACGACTGTTCTCAATAAGTTTTCATTAAAAACAACAAAAGATGAAACATAGCATGGTCCTGTTTGGGTAACAAAAACCAGGCATAAAAGTATAGCATTTATATATACAAGGCTGTTCCCCTTAAGCTGGCTGAACTTGAAAAGCTAAGTGAGGTTGCATCTGATTAATATTTGGAAAGGAGATCACCTGGAAATTTCATGCTGTAAGATAAATGAAGCAAAAATAACCCCCCTGAGGCAATAATAAGCCATTTCTGTACCACTACCAATTAGGAAAAAGCAAAGGCTGCCCATGAAGCCACTATGTGTTGAGATGGCTGTCTTAAAGGACACATTATTTTAGTCTAATCTTTCCTGTAAGACAGGGGTGTCAAACTCAAGGCCTGGGGCCCGGATCCAGCCTGCGGGATACTTATATTTGGCCTGCGGGACCGCCCTGGAAACACCGAGGGACCAGCCTGTCAAGGAGTAAAGACAGCTTCCCTGCTAATTAGAGGTCATAAACCGTGCTTTTCTTCTGCTGTATACTCTGATTAAATAAAACCCGGAAAATAAGCTAAGAAACATCTTTTTATTTACAAAAATAACAAAACCTAACGGAACTACATTACCGGCAGCTAATCACACACCAAGGCATATAAAGAATATACAGGAAGTTACAGAAAGTGAAGAAAAGAAACTTTTGAAGCATGCACAGTAAATCAGAAATCACAAGACAGTCTTATCTCATTACTATGGAGACAAGATAACAAATGTTCTAGCAGGCTAGCAGGCTCTGCCTGCAAATCTTAGCTTAGAAGCTGAACAGACAAATAAAAAAGATGTAGTGACAGCCCCTTCTTTGTCTGTTAACCGAACATCAGGTAAGGCATCTTCTCACGTAGATATTTGTGCTGAGCAGCTGGAAGTGGTTTGTTGAGCATGTCAGCAATCTGATCATGTGTGGACACATACTGTAATTTAACAAAACCTTGTTTAACTAATTGCTTTATGTTCTTATAACGAATGTCAATGTGTCTGGACCTGGAACCTGTGAAACGTGTTTCGGAAACATAAACCACAGATTCATTGTCTTCCATGACTGTGATTGGCTGGATCGGGCGTTTCCCGATATCTGTGACTAAAGCATCAAACCACGTTAGAGAATTACATGCATCTGAAACACAAGCATATTCAGCTTCAGTAGATGAACAAGAAATGAAGTTCTGTTTACGCACATGCCAGTAAACAGGACATCCATTTAAGAACATCATATAACCTGAAGTACTTTTACTTGACTTATCACTCGCCCAATCAGAATCTGCATAACAACATAATTCTGCATAATCAGTATGTGTCAGTTCTAACAACAACTTCATATTTTTAGTGTGCTTTAGATCAGTGGTTCTTAACCTGGTCGATATTGCCCCCCAAGGGGCGATTTTGTTTTTCAGGGGGGCGATGGAATGAAAAGGGGCGATGGGGCGAAGGCGGAAGGGGCGATGGAGCGAGATATATTGGGAGAGAGAGAGAGAGAGAGAGAGAGAGAGAGATCTATATTGGTAGATAGGTAGGTAGACAAAAAGACAGACAGGTAGGCAGGCAGGAAGGCAAACAGACAGACCTTTTGGATGGATGGATGGATGGACAGACAGACAGAAAGAATGCGAGAGTGGCAGCACTTTGGGAAAGCGGTGGCAGCAGCTTTTCCCAACATGCTACCGCATTCGAGGCGCCAGTTCAGGTGCAGTACAACAGTCAATGGGGTGAGCCTGCAGGGCCGGCGCCTCCAACACCCCCCTGCTGCCTCTTAGCATCCCCAAGGGGGCTGGCAGAGGGGCACTAAGAGGCGACAGGGGGGCATTCAAGGTGCCGGCTGGCCCTGCAGGTTCACCCATTGACTAGCACTACTCTGGAGCCGGCGCCTCCAATGTGGAACCAGTGGCACGTTACTTGCTGCCGTGGCCGCGTTCAATGCACCGCCCCCCTGCCGCCTCTTAGTCCCCCTCTGCTGGCCCCCTTGGGGACGCTAAGAGGCAGCAGGGGGGCGTTCAAGGCGCCGGCCCTGCAGGCTCACCCATTAACTGTAGCACCACTCCGGAGCTGGTGTCAAAATGGGTGAAACTGCAGGGCTGGCTGGCGCCTCGAACACCCCCCTGCCGCCTCTTAGCGCCCCTCTGCTGGCCCCCTTGGGGATGCTAAGAGGTGGCAGGGGGGCGGTAATGTTGGGGGAGGGGGCGATGACAACTTCCTCAATGGCTCAAGGGGGCGATTCTTTCAAAAAGGTTAAGAATCACTGCTTTAGATATCTCAACAACTTCTTAATGCATAACCAATGAAACTGTTTTGCCTTACCTACGTGTCGTGACAAAAGATTAACACTAAGTGCAACGTTGGGTCTAGCCCAACTACTAATATATAACAATGACCCAATTACTGGATGATAAAGTGTTTGATCTTCAAAATCAGGACTTGGTTCATGTGCCAGATTATGAAAATCTGTTTGCATAGGTATGCTAGTTGTTTTAGCATCCTTCATATTGCAATGATGCAAAAGTTGTTCAATCTTATCCTCTTGTGAAAGACTAAACCCCTTCTGAGTTTTGGTAATATGAACACCCAAATAAGTGTTAATGTAACCTAAAGATTTCAATGTAAAATATTTCTGCAAGGCTTTAGCAAAATTCTCACTCATTTGCTTATTTGGACCAATATAAACAATATCATCAACATAAACAAGAATTATCTCATATATATTCTCAGATATTTTTGTGAACACGCATTCATCAGTTTCGGACTTAATAAAGCCCATTAAATTTAGTTTGTCAGTAAGACATAAATACCACATTAAACCAGACTGTTTCAGACCATAAAGACTTTGGTTTAAGAGCCAGGTATCCCCTTCTTGCTTTCGGAACCCTGGAGGACCTTTGACGTAAATTTCTTCATCCAGGTCAGCATGTAGATAAGCTGTTTCAACATCAAATTGGAAAACTTCTAAACCAAGAATAGTTGCAGTGGCTAAAGCAATTTTTACGCTCTCAGTCTGAACTGTTGGTAAGTATTTGTGTAGTCCTCAGGATAACGTTGAGTGAAACCCTGAGCTACAAGTCTGGCCTTGTATAATGACTCACCATTTGGCTTCTTTTTAATTCTATAGACCAATCTAGTGCCAATAACTTTCTTATTTGCTGGAGGACTTGCAGGCGTAAACACCTTGAGTTTCTTTAGACTGTCCATTTCAGCCTGCATTGCCTCATACCATTTCTCTTGCTCTGAATCAGGAAGATGCTTAATTTGTGTGAACTTGTCAGGAGGAAGTGTAACAGCACAAATCAAAGGTAAAGGTGCTTTTGTCAATTGCCACGAATATCGCTTTGGAGGGATCCCCTCCGTGGCCCTCTCGGAACATCTCGGAACAACTGTCCATTCTTCTTCCGTTTTGTCCTCATCTTCTTCACAGTTGCTAGCATCAGCATCGGCAGCTTGCGAAGATGGAACATCTGGTTGAGAAGAACTAGTTGATGGAACATCTGTCTGTGAATCTTGATCGTCAGACTGCGTGGCATCAGTAGCATCATCTCTAGGAAAATAAACTCCAGGATCATTGGAGTAAATCCTGGACCAGTCAGCATCTTCCTCTAAATTAAATGACTGAGAAATCACTATTACATGTTTGGAGTCAGCGAATTTGCTCCATTTTGAATTGTCATCAATACCCATAAATTTCATTCTTTTTGCTGCTGGACCTCCTTTCTTTCTTTGAGCCAAGGGAATTTTCACCATAGCGTATGAACCAAAAATATGGATGTTTTTAAGATCGGGTTTATACCCATATAACATGAAGGAGTCTGATTTATTGCACTACTCCAGATACGGTTAATAATGTAATTTGCATATTTAATAGCTTCACCCCAGTATGGGAGACTGAGATTAGCGTCTTCTAGGAGACATCGCATCATGGTTTGTAGAACTCCATTTCTCCGTTCCGCCACTCCATTTTCCGCAGGAACGTAAGGGGCTGATGTCTGGTGCAGAATTCCATTCTTACACATCCAGTCCTGAAAACGCTGGGACATGAATTCAGCACTGCGATCACTTTGAATTCTAGCGATGCGAACATTGTGTTGGGTATTGACATAAGTTGCAAAGACTTTGAAAATCTGAAAGGTCTCTGATTTTTCTTTCATAGGAAATACAAATCCATATCTAGAATAATTATCAACAATTGTTAAGAAATATTTTTTACCACTAAGTGTTGGTGCAAATGGACCTACTATGTCAGTGTGTACCAAATCAAAAATGCGGGTTGACAGGCGTGTAGCATTTTTGGAACAGCTGCTGCTTTGGATTTGGCTTTCTTGCAGACAGCACAATCCAAGAACACCTTACAGTCCTTCAGATCCAAACCTTTCACTAATTCCGGCATCTTCCTAAGAACACGAAAACTGGCATGCCCCAATCTTCTATGCCACTTATGGATACACCTGGAATGCAAAGGTTTACCTATTAGTGAATTTTCAATATTTTTATTAGGAACCTCAGGCTTGCTTTGAGCAACCTGTTTGTTATTTTTCTTTTTGTTGGCTTTAGGAGCCTTTGGAGTAGCAACAGGATCTCTCTCTGGAACATCTCTCTCCGGGCCTGTGCTCTCCTCTTTTGGAGATTGTATACTTGCCTGTGCTTGCGAGTTAGACTTTGGCTTTAGGTAATAAACATCACCAATTAATATGGTTTCAGCAACAATATTACCCTCTTTAACCACATAACTTGCTTTTTCAAAATGGTGAACCTGGTACTTGAATACTTTCGACAAATGACTTTGACTAAGCAAACTACAGATTGCTGTTGGTATATAATAAACATCAGGAATCACTGCATTCAGCTCTTCAATATAAACAGTTCCTTTTCCAATGACCTGAACAGGATAATTTGAAAAAGTGTACAATTCATGCACGTCAGGTTCAGGCTCGTGCATCTCTGTGTAAAGATCTTTTCTGTAGGTAACATGCACTGCTGCTCCACTGTCTAAAGTCCAGAGCAGTCATCTGTCATACTCTGGATAAGGATGTGGATCGTTGGTTAAAGCCAATGTGATGTGTGGAGCTTGTAGATCACGCCTGGGACCACGATGACCTTGTCTTCTGCCTCTACCTCTGCCTCTGGAATCTGTTCCTCTGGGTTGGTATGTGGCGGGTGCTGGAAATTGTTGGGGACAATCCCGGGTGGCATGTCCCACACGATTGCACATGTAGCATCTTGGCATCCTTGGAACAAAGGCTCTTCCTCAGAAGAGACATCTCACTGGAGCTCTTGATGCCGGTGGTCCTCTCAAATGTGGCGTGGCCTGCATGAGTGCTTCTTCTTCAGTTAACATTCTGCATACATGATCAACTGTGCGCTGAACAATAGGTACTTGATTAGTCTTTGAAATGGTATCTTTCCATTCATAATTTTGTAATTGTTCTTGTATTGTATGCAATTCGCCAGCAGATGGTGCTACAACATTAGAAATCGCAGAAGCTCTTGCTGTGTCAGCATCACAAGGCAAATCACAAGTTAGCTGTGATGTAGGCAAAGCTCTGCTCTGATTGGTCTGACACCACGCCCATGTGACCAACTTGTGGGTGGTCCCTTGGCTTCGAAGAAGAAGGCAAGATGGAGGGCTCAGGAACTTGAACAACACCCTTATCTGGCTGAAGGGAGGATGCAAAGGCCTTAGCCTGCTTTAGACTTTGTTCATAAACTTCAATTTGTTGAAGATAACCTTGCACAGCTTTCTGACTCACTGTCTACTCGGGACTCAATGGAGAATAATGATTTTCACCTTTCTCTTTGGGTGAAGAATGCTCAGCTGACTGTAAAACTTTAGGCTTAGCACCTTCTTGGGCTTTTGCTTTTTCAGGTTGAGCTTTTTCTTGGGCAGTAGCGTGGGAGCATGCATCATAAACAGAATAAGTTACAGACCTTATCTCTTGTTCCCCTTCCATGGCAGCTTCTTCCAGACGCGTAGCAGAAGCAAGTGGGGGAGTCTTCCAGGCTGTAATCTGTTCCAAGATTCTCCGAGCAATCTCCTTAGTTATTTCAGAAAGTAATAAATCTTTCGCCAACTGAGCCCTTTGTTTAGTTTTTCTTTTCTTGCGAGTCATCTTGCAATTAAACACAACGTCCTCGGATATTGTGAACTAACTGACTAATTAACCTCACTTGTTATCAAAGCAACTAGCAAAGAAAAACATCGTTGAGCCAGCCATCCTCTCAACCATAATGTCAGGGCGTAAAGACAGCTTCCCTGCTAATTAGAGGTCATAAACCATGCTTTTCTTCTGCTGTATACTTTGATTAAATAAAACCCGGAAAATAAGCTAAGAAACATCTTTTTATTTACAAAAATAACAAAACCTAACGGAACTACATTACTGGCAGCTAATCACACACCAAGGCATATAAAGAATATACAGGAAGTTACAGGAAGTGAAGAAAAGAAACTTTTGAAGCATGCACAGTAAATCAGAAATCACAAGACAGTCTTATCTCATTACTGTGGAGAAAAGACAACAAATGTTCTAGCAGGCTAGCAGGCTCTGCCTGCAAATCTTAGCTTAGAAGCTGAACAGACAAATAAAAAAAAAAACAGCCTGTGATGCTTCTGCCAGCGAAAGAAGATCCCCGGGCTCTGTTTTTTGGCTACCATGGCTTCCTGCAACCCTCTTCCAGTGAAAATGGAGCTCTGGAAGGCCTCACACTGGAAGAGGGTTGCAGGAGGCTGTGGCAGCCGAAAACAGAGCTCAGGAGCCTGTTTTCACTGGCAGAACACCGGGGCCCTCACAGGCACCGACAGGAGTGATGTCGAGCTGGCCACACACCCCTGCCCCCCCCAGGTCAAATACAACCCTGGTGTGGCCCTCAATGAAATTGAGTTTGACACCCTTGCTGTAAGAGGATTAAGCAATTCAATTGCAATGTCTAAATTTTAATTGTTAATCAAACATGCATGTTACTCTCAAGACTGTTTTCCCTTGAAATAATTTAAAGCCTTAGTGATGCCACTATGAATAATTTTATGCAAGTAGATTTCATTAATGAATTTCAGATTGATCATAATATTGTAATTTACAGAATGTGAAGTCACATGTCTAAGGGTAATTGAATCCAGTTCGACTAAAGTAGGAAATTAAAAATTTTAAACATAAATTTTGTATGTTTAATTAAATGCTCAAATAAGATTAAAAGTATATATCCAACATGTACCTACTGTGTCCTGTATTCTATGTAGTACTTCAAAATGAGCCCCTTCTTTTTTGAACTTTCCTTGGACAGAACGTTTCTTTTCTCCATATTGCACAAATGACAACTAGAGGCTAAAACCCCAATGGTAACTATGCCTATATGCTTGCCTCAACCCCACTTGCATTAACTTTGCATTAAGTAAATTTTGGGTCACAATAAACGTGACTTGATATGAATTTAATTAATTGCAGTACATTGAATTTTGCATTATTCAAAGTGACAACTTATCTATATATGAAATTAAAATTTGGAAACTTCTATCTACACTCCTTAATGGGGTGGAGGGGGAGATCAAATCCTGATGATATTCAGAGGTCTACCTGAACCCCTAACCAACCAAGTGTTACTGATGTGTTGTCCTAGCGCCTAATGACAAGGTCTGAATGGGGTGGAACAGGCTTAGTTAGGGTCAGTCCTAGCAGGACTCAATGGCTCTAGTTCAAAGATCAGCTGTTTTTGAATAGTTACCATCTGTAGTTTTCAATGAATTTATACTGCAAACTAGAAGTCTCCCTAAACTCATGACACCTGGAAGAGCAGCTGGCAACCATGTTTGGGAGGGCTTTTGCATAAATATATCTTAGGCACCATGCACTGTACATGGAGCTGCCTGTTACATCCACTTATATGATACAGCTAAACAAAATGTGCCTGCACAAACAGGAGTACATTTTTGTACAACCATGTAACAGCTCTGTTTTATGAGCTGCACTAGTTACCAATGTGCTCCTGAATACCAAGTAAGGTACTGGTAACCTATAAACCCTACATGAATTTATGAGTCGACTTTTCTCCTAAGATCAGGCAGGATGGGCGGGTATCAGATTAAAAACAGTGCCATCTTGTGGAATGCCAGAATCATGACATTCTGTCATTGCCTCCACCCTCTGGAATACAACCATTACCTGGCACTAATTTTGAAAACCCAGGTTTTTAGAGATTATATAAAGGATAGCAAACAATATGTTTTGTGGCCCTGACTGGTGGAAAACATTTTCTCCCCAATGTGTTTTTTTGCCTGTGTGGTTGATATTGGTTTTTATGCTGTTTTAACTTTGGGAATCACTAAAAGTCATTGGATTTAATAATCTAAAAATCTAAATAAATAACATCTTGTCAATGTATAACATGTACAGTATAAATGCTGTCAAGGCCATTCACAGTGGCCATCTTTTGATACTTCACTGTGATTTTTCTGAGTGTTGACTACAGGATCATAAATCACTGTATTTGATGAAGTTTCTTCTCTTTCTCTAGGACAGTCTTTAAGCAATAGGACATAACTATTGTATTTCTGAACTGGCTTCAAAATATTCATGTGATTTTGCTTAACAGACAGGTTTGTATATTTTTAGTTTTTGGATGCTCTTCATACTCTACATACTGCAAACATCCTACTCATAACTACCTTACTGCAAATTATGAGGATCTACCACATCTGAAGAACATGAGACTGGAGAAATTTAAGAATACCAAGAGCAGTGAAACAGACATGAAGATAATCTCCTCTTTCTCAAATACATTTAGACTCAAATTCTGAATTATTAGCTGCTTACTGATAGCTAGGTTAAATTAAAATTGCTGAAGATGAATTAATATAAGAGTAAAGCAATGATAATCAACAGCTGGAATTCAGGCAGTAAACTAGATTATTTGACAGGCATACTAGGGATTCACCACTGACTTAACTCTCTTGCTGTCCTGTAATCTACCATGGCAGACATATAACTTGCTAAGCCAATGGGTGGGTGGATAGTGATCTTTATTTTTTCTTGTAGCTGGAGCAAGGGATCATTTTATTGTCTTCCACTGTTACAATGGAATGATAAGATAAACAACAGTATATGACCATTTTCTTATCATACAATATAAACATTAAACTGTCACGAAGCTCTTAATTGGAATTGCTAGTAGAAGATGTATTTCAAAATATTCATTGATACATGGGTAATAAACTGTTCAATGTGGTAAATATATTGTCCCCTAGTGAATGAGACAGCAAAATGGTAGAGATCACGTATTATTTATTTAAAATCAAGCTGTGACCAGAACAACCTCTTTATAATTTCACTATTAAAAATGATGCAATTTTAATTAATGTAGTATTTCATTGCTATCCTGGCAAAGAAGAAAAATAATATTAATTGCCAAGGGACTTTTAGCAGCCAGTCAACTCACTACATCCCGATAACTGCTAAAAACATAATATAGTTTTAGCTCTTATGTACCACGTCAACGAACTTCTAATTATTATAGAATACTAACCCTTTTATAACTTTAGACATTCATGAAAGGATCTCTTGTGTTAGATATGAACGAACAGAACAATTATGAATCATATAGAAAGCAACTATTATTAAAAACAAACCACTGAGGAAAATTTTATATGTAAGAAATAATAATGTAACTGAAGTTATTTAGCCCCATTTATGATGCTTGGAACACATTTAGATAAACCAATTTAGACTTGGCAAAAATTCTCTACTTCTATTTTCCTTATTCTCATTTTGCACAAATAAGGAAATAATATTTTGCTTGAAGCATTCCTAAATTTTTATAGGAGCCATGCTGGCTCAGTGGTTAGAATGCAGTATTACAGGGTAATTCAGCTCACTGCCAGTTCAGTCCTGGAGGGCTCAAGATTGACTCAACCTTCCACCCTTCTGAAGTTGGTAAAATGAGGACCCAGACTGTTGGGAGCAATATGCTGACATTGTAAACTGCTCAGAGAGTGCTATAAAGCACTATGAAGCGGTATATAAATCTAAAGGCTATTGTTGTTGCTATTCCCATTTGATGTCATAATCCTGTGATATCCAAATATACAGTGGTAATTAAAATATGCCTCTACAACTATCAGACAATATGTTGTGTATGACTCTAAAGGATAATAGGAAAACAAATAACAAAATAACCAAGAACAAAGATGTAGATATCATGCCCATGATTGTAAAAAAAGTTATTTCTGAGGTCAGAGAATCTGTATGCTTCTTTTTATAGATTAGGAAACATTGCTTTCATTGGTAGACAAATATAATTATGAAACATAATTCTACATATTAAAACACACTGAACATCAGTTGCAGTTTTATACTTGTTCTGATGTTACAATTTTATATTTGGGCCTTCTAAGTATTCCCCAACCTGTTCCATTCATAATAATATTATTTCAGAATATATATTTTTGTGGTTCCTTTCTTCTAGCAAGATACAATCGGAAATAAAAACAGTTACTAATAAAGTATTGGGTATGTCTTTTGACAGTGATATAGTAGTTATAATCTATTACTGTCTATACTCCCTCTGACAATCATCTGCTTCTGTGTCTGAAATTTTTATTTTATTTGGTTTACATGGCTTATTTGCTGCTTAAATATCATCCAATTCATGAAGTTGACAAACTGGACCTACCGTGTTTCCCCGAAAATAAGACACTGTCTTATATTTTTTTTGGCTCCCAAAAACACACTAAGTCTTATTTTCAGGGTAGGTCTTATATATTTATGGTGCCAAATAGTGGGTGTGAGTGTGTAGGGGGGGGTGTTTCGCGGGTGCACGGTTGCTCCCTGAAAAGTCTTCCTGGAACTGGAGATTTAGACTAGGTCTTATTTTCGGGGTAGGTCTTATATTAGGGCAGGTTTAGAAAATAGTGCTAGGTCTTACTTTCGGGGTAGGTCTTATTTTCGGGGAAACATGGTAGCTATTTTCTTTCCAAGGAATGGCATTTGGTTTTTTTAGAAAACCTATTTCTAAATGTTTATTTATATTTATAAATAATTTATATTGCCATCTAGTTGCTGATGACTCAAGGCAGCTTACACGAATATCAAACCTTCATATAAAAATAATAAAAGAAAATAATAAAATAATAATAATAAAATAATAGCCCCCCGCCCCATCCTTGTGACAACACATATTCATACAAGCCATGGGCTCGTAATGGGCTCCACCCTGCTCTGGGTTTTACCAGTGGAAATTACCAGTGGAAATACACCCTTTGTATATATGACTGGCTCTTTCTAAAAGCATCCAAACTAGTATTCATGGTTATATTCTAGGACCTAGGTGGTAAACATCTATGCACATTAAGGTATAGCGAGGCTGAACTAGAGATGAAATTATGTTAAAAGACTATGTATTTTACCATATTTCAAGTTATATATATATAAGGTCATATCGATCATATATAATTTGAGATTTATATTAAAAATGTGTAACATGAATAACCCCTCATCATTACTAACAGAAAATATATCTGAGTAGCTAGGAATAATCTTTTATCTTTTCAGGATATTAAAAGCATTAAAAATTCAATAAAAACAATCCACTTATCTGAGTTGATGTTTATGATTTGTTAATATTAATAAAATATAAATATTTCAAACAGGTTGCCTTTGCATTTTTAATAGTTGTCGCATTGAAGTAGATAAATTCATGTGTCATTCTCTAAAAAAAGACTGATACTATGCTGATTCTATTAGATGTCCTCCTTCAGTATTATGTCCATAGACATAATAGATCCATTCTTCAAAACTTCAATTTTAATGTTTCTCCTAAGACTGATCATTAGGTATAATTTTTCACATGGGAAGAAATTATAGTAAAGCAACATTGAATCCCATTTTAAGATTTTGTTGCTCCATGTATTACAACTAACCGAACCTCCCACTAAAAAAGCAGAACTGACAACAAAAGCACATACAGAAATACATATGAGAAATCTGGATTTGTATCTTTGTAACATCACATGCAATGATCAGTGGGAACCTAACTATGGTAAATTCTATCCAGTGTTGTTTCATAAGTTGGAGTAAAATTGCATTGCATAACTCTACTGATTTATTCATAGAAATAAAATTTGGCAAGTCTTCTACTACAGAGAACTGTTAAAACAAGTAAACGCACAAGACAAATTCTATACCTCTGTCTTCAGATCCTTAGGCTATTTGTCAAGGACTTGCTTGCTTCAATTTAAATCAATAAATAAATCTGTCATGTAAGGATAAGTTTATTGGTAACAACACTTGCTAATGTCTCAGAAAAATTTGCAGAAAAGCTCTCAACAAGACTACAAAAAATGAATAGGTAAGATTTAAGAATAAAAATATTGATATTTGAAGACTTACGGCTGTCGTAGCATATGTTGCCCAAGGCACGCCCTGTTTGAAGAAGCACCTCCTGATCTTTACAGTTTAAGAGCTGAACCAAAGGTGGGATCAAGCCAGCATCTACACATGGATTCCGCATAAACTCTACAATCCATGGAAAGAGAAACAAAGATCAATTAAAGACTATTACCAGACCATGCATAACTGAAAGATTGGATGCCAAGTTGTGATTTTAATACAGATTTTATCTGTTATTTATTATTTTATTTTATTATATAATTTTTAACTCAATATTCCTTGAGTGTTTTTATTTGTTTTGGTCTCTGGTCTTTCACTGTAATAAACTTGATTTGATATCAACTAAGATGAAAGATTATTACCTAAGAATTATTTATTGGTAAGGTTGAAACAACTGTTGTTTTAAGATGAAGTTCAAAAGCACTGTAACCTTTATCACGAGACTCTCATGTTCAGACAAAATGAGGATCTCTTATTCCTTCTTCATATCTGCAAATCTTGCTCATCCCATTATTTTCAGTGAGTCTAAGTATGGCTAAATCTGAATCCAACTCATAGTAATTTACTGCCTGAAAAAGCTTGGGGGAATTTTCATTCTGAAGTATGATTATTACTTGCTAGGCTTTGAATATATACCTTGACAGTAGAGTAGAGTCTATAAAGCAATTAATGTATAACATGCTCTGCATGCAGAATGAAATCTTTGTAACCATTATAAGCCTTCCATAAAAGGGTAGATTTTAAAGAATGTAATGAATATGCAGCTTGCATAAGGTTGTGAATTTATTTTTTATGACCCTGAGAACTCCTAGGAATTATACTGCCACATTTTGGCAATACGCCAGTGATTAATAGTAATGCAATTGCCCATCTTTTGGGGTTGGAAAAAACCTTGTTTAGGTTTAAAACATCAAAAACTGTGACCACGTCCACCTCATATCCTTTACCCCTAAGGTGTACTGTGGCACAGTCTTGTCTTTATCATCATTAGAATACTTCCTACATAATCATGACTTTCAATCACTATTGATATTTAATGCATGCTCATTACACATTTCTGAAATATGTTCTTTTTGATGGCACTGGTTACTAGTGTAACATAAAGATAGAACTAAACAAAAACAGTGGAGAGAGGAAGAAATGGAAGCATCCATAAAATGAAAACTTAAAGAAGTAAAACATACTGACAACGTGAGCTGCAAAACTGAAGATGTTCCAGCAAAAAAGGCTTTGTGGAAAACCTCACCATTTTTGGCTACTTCTGCTATGACGTTAGCTACTTTTGCAGTGCATGACGATTGCGGAGTCAATAGGCTTGCAAACACTGGGAGAATTCCACTTTTCTGGATTTTTTCACTTGTCTCAATATCTGAAAAGAAAGATATGCAACACAAGATTTTGTAAAAGAAGATCACTGTCAGCTCTTTCAAGAGTGTCTTCACCAGGAAACAGACTCCACAAGAAAATCAGGTATAAGCTTTATTAACAAAATCTGGCAAATCTGATTGGGTTTTTCTTCATGTCCTTCTTATACCCGAGTGAGTGAGGAGCCGGCCTAAATCTTTCCTAAAATTATCTCCTTTCTCAGGGCTTAAGGTTTCTTCTGTTGTTTATGCTTCTGTTTTTTTGTTTATGTAATGATTTCTGACTATTTCCTTTTCCGTGACTCTCTGCAATTATTGACACCTCTTCTCTCCTCTCCTCCTTCTCCCTCCCTCCCTCCCTCCCTCCCTCCCACTTACCTACCTACCTTTAAATGCAATGCTACTTTATATATCCACTGGACGTTTTTTTTACCCACCAGCAGTTTCTCCAAGAAAAAAGAGGGTTGCTTTCCCCACATCAACTTCATTCATTGTAATGAAAAGTACTAAAGATGGACACCAAAACCTGTCTGCAGAAAGGTCTCCCAACTTATCATTGCAGAAATAATAACAAGCATCTTAGTTGGATCAACGTTACAGACACATATTTAAAGAGTGGGCAACATATAAATCAATAAAGCAGGTTAAAAAAAGGCCGGTTCTCAGAAGATCACAAATGATCTCATGAGATTTCAAACAACTTTACTATTCCACTTATGAGATTTGAAAATCTTATAAGATTAGGCAACTAGGCATTTATAGCCATCATGAGTCTTAGCCAAGAATTATCTCCATCTGAACACAAGTCTGAGGGAAACACATACATGATAACACTCCTGGAAATATAAAGTCTGTATGAAGTCTGTAATTCTGCTCCCGAAGCCAGAAACCCAGTGAATGACTTTGTATATGTGTTATTTCTCTGCCTTAAAACCTCCATTTCATTAATTTAAAGAAGCCAATATCGAGTGCTACTATAATGATTACCGAGATAAAGTATAGTTAACATTTTAAATGTTTATTTTTAACAGCCAGAATAAAAATAGTATATCAGAGCACCTGTCTACCAGAATGTCAAGAAATAATTTGAAAACAAAATTAGGGTGCTTTGCTCTATAAACATCATCTGTTGGGGAAAAAAGCTGAAAAAATGCTGGAAGCGAAGACTGCATCTATTGTAATCTACTTACAAAAGAGAACAAAAACCTAAAAAAAATGCTTTTGCAGATTCCAGTCTGCTTTGAATAATGTCATTTTTCTTCAATTTTTTGACAAAGTCAAGACCAATGTAACAGCTCTTCATTTTAAGTTACTACTGATTGTTAACACAGCATCCACATACTGTGACCCCAACATCCATTTCCAGCTTTTTTTTTGCAGGAGGTGTGAATCAAAATTCTACCCAGTGCTATTGTTTTATTAAATTCACTTCTGAAAGCAGTTGCCTAATCTTATCTTATTTCATCATACCAGACATCAGCTAAAACATTGCTGGTGCTCTGGCTTTAATTAAACTTGGAGGAAAGGGAAATGGCCAAGTCTTTCTTTGTTAATTTAAGAGTATCAACAGTGATCAATATTTCCGGTTCTTAGTCAGCCCTCCAAATATTTGTCCACAGTAATTCATCAATGTAATAGAATCTGACATGCCCAACAATATTCAACCTGTTGAATATATCCTCGACTTCAAATCATGTCACAAAAATTGTGAATGCCTTAGCATGTGAAATGAAGAATATAGAAACAAGCATGATAATCACATGAAATGTAATCTAAAATATTCCATCTTGCTCATAGCCACTGCAATAAAAAAAACTGCACTACAAAAATTTGCAGTTACAAACTTGGGATATTAAGGTACCTAACTAGCAGCATGTTACCTTTTGAATTTCCATCCAGTACAATTCACTTTTAAGAGTCAAGTATTCTTCTATGTTTTATTTACTTTTCAATTTAATGTATATACCAGGGCTATCAAGCTCCTGGCCCACGGCCAGATGCGTCACACGCTGGCCACACCCACACCCATTTAGCAAGGGGAAAAAGTCCCAATATGTCACGTGATGACACTGTGACAACATGAGTTTGATGCCCCTTGTATATACCACAGTTCAACTGCTTTTTAAAACCAACTAGACAACTTGGGCTCCATTGGGTTATTTCATAGGAATTTGCAAACCATGCAGATTAGGAGAGATGCATGGGGGCAGCATGTGTCAGTTAAGAGTGTATAACAGGTGCTGCATGGGTCATGGGGGTGGGGGTGGAAGAGGTTGGGGAAGGTGCATGTCCTAGTTGTGCAGATTGGGGGAATGCATATGTGGTGGTATAGGCCAGGAAGGATGCAAGGAGGTTCCTTTCTTCCTGCTTCTCCCTTCCCTTTCCAGCAGGCACATCAGTGGCTGCTGCTGGGTGGGGGAAAGAGTAAGGGATTGCGAGATTGGCTTGGAAAGTGTCATGGAACATTGAAAATGAAGATCACATGACTGCAGCAGCAGCCCAGCAGTGCAACAACAATGCAGCATTGAAGTAGCCACAATTTCCCCAAATTTTATCCTCCTGGGAGTCATGGGTACTGGAATTTGGACACATTCTGTAAGTTAGCTCATTTGAAGTACCTTTGGTTCAAAGTGTTGCCTTGTTTTGCTCAGTTAATGGTCATAATAACAGGAGTTTAAGCAATATATAGATAATAAAACAATAAATTCACCTGGAGAGAAATAAGCAGCATCGAAGATAATGTAACCAACAACATGAAATAGATTTCCTTGACATAACAGAAGATACCACAAAAAGGTATCATTTTAGTCTATTATTCTTTTCTCCAATTCTTCAAACTGTTATGTGGCAATACTAGGCTTTCTGGTGAAGTTATTGTTTTATTTAGTTGAAAACTGAACCAGTGAGGCCAGAAAATAATGTACTAAGACTTTGAAGAAATTAAAAGCAACTACAACTCTAAACAGGAGAGAGGAAATGTTATAGTATGTTGCAGTACTTGTCACTTGAGCAAATTAAAAGTGTAATGTTTTTATTTTCAACACCAAAGATTCCCCAAACCTATTACAGGAATTATTATTTGAAATGCACAATCAGCCAATGTCACCATGCTCATCACTGAATGGCTTTTTTGTTTAACACAGCTAAAACTAAACCGACTTAAAGTTGAGCAAGCTCTAGAAGAAAATGTCAAAGAAGGGGCTTTACTGATTTAGTAGATTTTTCACAAATTTAAGACATGAGGCAAAGTGTCATTTTATAGAACAATCAATACTACATTCATTATTGCAACAGAATCTAAAATTGGCAAGCAAAAGAGTGTTTGTTTTGGAGGGGGAACTAGAGGGAGAAGTAACACTCTGAATCAGCTTAAGAATGTCTACTTTGGGTCTGGAAATTAAGGTTGGATTCCCTTCCCACAACTTTTTCGTTGTATTTTCTTTCTAATCCACAAGCTTTTCTCTTAATGAAATCTGGTGATCATTTTTCTTGTCAAATCCACTGTCACAATGCGTAACATGGAAAAGCTTTCAAATTTTGAAATCAAGTGTGATGAATTTAACTTAAATTAAGAATAGATAAGAATCATCCTGAGGAATCACGTTCCGGATAAAAGCTAGCCCTTGTACTTTGCAGCCCAATAGTATTTTTTTTTATGTTAAAGCAAGATTCTACCCTACTTCCTAATAACATTCAAGGACTATGATACTGTTGCATTGTATGTATTATCCATTTTTCTTCAGAGTATTCAAGACTGGATGCAGAAATTTTCCTTCTTATGTTTATGACAATCCGACAGTGAGAATAATTTGCTCAAGATCACTCATCCAATGCCAGTTTGAATTTAATTCTCCCAAATTCCAGTTTAACATTATAAGACAGAAGTTGCCAGCATGGTATCCTCAGGCTCCAGGACATCCATTATTTCCGCATGTCACCTGAGAATGTATTGTACTGTTATACACACATAGACATGGACAGAAATTTCTGAATTGACAAACAGCAAGGTTCTGTTTGATCCTGTATAAGAGTCATGGGATGACAGATCTCACACTAGAACAGGGATCTCCAACCTTGGCAACTTTAAGACTTGTGGACTTCAACTCCCAGAATTGAAGCTGGCTGAGGAATTCTGAGAGTTGAAGTCCACAAGTCTTAAAGTTGCCAAGGTTGGAGACCCATGCACTAGAATATCAATACCTTGTGAACTCAAATGACATTTTAATGGGGTGGAGGTCCTTAAAGTATTATGCAAGCTTCAAGGTTTGAAAAGATTGATAACCTCTAATCTAAGTGCATGTTTTCATTTTATAAAGCTATTAAGATTATTCATAATGCTAATGCTACGTTTACATAACTGGGCCACATGATTTTCCAGAAGCTACCTTATTGAGAGTCGAAGCTGACAACATTTCAGAGAGCTTTTCTATACTGCTATAGAAAAAAACAAAAAAACCTAGCCTCTAAAGAAAATCCCTTCATTATCCTCAGTTCACTGTGAGTCATTCTTATATAAGCAAAAGTTGAAACTAGAAACTGTACCACCACAAGAAAGCTGCAACATTAAGTGGACATACATTTTTATTCTGCTCAAAAGATCCTTTGCCCTTAAAGCCACTATTACACCCTATACACTGGAATAGCCATGAAGACAAAGTTAGGGACAAAATTTCTCTCCATACAATCACAGCAATATTTGTGCAAGATATCTTGCTCCAATTGAGATTTTTTAAGCCAGTTTATTGATACCAAATATATTAGTGGACACCCCTGGGTCCTGAAGGTTGAGATATCCATGGTACGAATCTAAGAATTGTAATCCCAAATTAAAATTAAAATTATTTGCAAGGTTATTACCAAACTAAATAATTTAAGCAATCTGAATTAATAACTGTAAAGAGGAAAAGTTGTAACACATTTTTAAAATAGGAGAAAACATGTTCTTCATCTTCTGTAGCAACCCAATTATTAGTATCCAAGATTACTCTTTATAGATATCTTGGGTTCCTCTAGTTTTTCACCCATTCAAATGGCTTACAACAGGGGTGTCAAACTCGATTTCACTGAGGGCTATATCAGGGTTGTGTTTGATCTCAGAGGGCAGGGGTGGGTGTGGCCAGCTTGACATCATTTTGTTCTGACCCAAGCCTCGTTCAAATCAAATAAACACAAAGTATATAAAAAAGCAAACCTTTTTAATGCGTCTCTGTGCAATCTGTTCATTCACAGCAAACAGTCATTAAAACTGATTGTCCCAGATAAGAGCAACCCCTTTCAAGGCTGCCAAGAACAGAAGATTAATTGCAGGGAAATATCCAAACCAAGTCTCCGAAAACAAACCAGAATAGATAGGACTTCCACAAGAACTTGGGAGTTGAAAGAATTTCTTTGCTTCCTGCAAAGAACCCAACCCCCGAGGGCTGGCTTTTATCTCTTATGGGAGGGGCCATCACCTTGGAGCCTTACTCCTGAGTTGCCCATGCTGCAGCAGCTGTTCTTTACTTCAAGCAGCCCTGCGTGCACACGCACTGGGCACAGGGTACTCGGGGTCCTCTGCATCACTGGTGCCAGACTCCACAAACTCCGAAGGTAGCACCCCACTCTCCGATAGTCCTGGCCCCATCCCTGCATCACACGCAGGCCCCTCATCCGAGTCCTCACTCTCAGAGACCTTAGCTGTCCGCACCTGCTGCCGGCAAACCACAACACATTTATGTTGCGGTGGCCCAAGCGCTCTGCCAGTGAAATGTACTCCCAAGCTCCATTTTCGGCTGCGATAGCCTCCTGCAATCCTCTGCCAGTGAAAACAGAGCTCGGAGGGGGTCATGTGCAACCCTTGCAAACTCCATTTTTGGCTGGGATGGCATCCTGCAACCTTTTGCCAGCAAAAATGGAACTCACAAGGGCCGTGCACTACCTTCTCCAGCTCTGTTTTCACTGGTAGAGGCATTGTGGGCCAGTCCTTTGCTATTTCCAGGCCGGCCTTGCAGGCCATATCTAAGAACACTGTGGGCCGGATCTGGGCCCCGGACCTGGAGTTTGACACCCCTGGCTTACAAGTAATGAAATATAGATAGACACATCTCAACTACCTCCTGTCCCTTTATGAACCTGAGGCCCTTCTTGCCTTTCAGATTTTGTCATGCAGAAATCAGAATGGACACATATGTCACAGAAAGCCTTTCACAAGGCTTGTAGGGTACTTCTTGTTGCTGTTCTGAAACTTTCAGTGTCTCCTAGTTTGTTTTCTATGCCGTAATTGTTCATTTTTACTATATCTGAGTACAAAGGTTAGAAACAATTTTGAAAACCTGAAATGTTAAAATATGGAGTAATATAGTATTAAATAATAGTATGACTATGCTACTTAGAAGGCTACCAATGACACTCTCTATCAATTATAATAATCTATAATGTTTACTTGGACTGGGGGAGCGATAGTACAGGAGCCAACTCCAAACCCTTCCAATGATAAGGTGACCTTGGCAGTGACATCTCTAGATGACCTTTAATGCTTACAGAAAAGGGTATAAAGGGCTGTACAAAATTAAATGATTATTTAAATTATGGACGCCCTTTTCCTTCCATGTTTCATTTAAAATCAGTTAAAAACAGAACCATCCAAATGAATAAGATTATTTACCTTTATGGTTTTTTAGTTTACAATATCTATCCTTGTTAACCAAATTTCTGACTTTGCTTTTCTACTGCCACAATATATTATTGTATAATTTATACCTGAGACTCAGGTGTGATCAAGTTGGAAGAACTATCCCTTTCTGATTACTTATTGTAGTGCAGGAAGTTATCTTCCTAGAAAGAGACATTACCAATCTCAGTATATCCCACAGTACTTCTTAGGATTTCCCATGGTCATATTTAAAAATGTTTTTGTGATTCTTTATTCTAGCAGACCTAACAAATCAAGGGCTCAGGTTACTTGATCAGGAAACTGCTATTAAAATCAAATTTCTAGAATGATTTCTACCTTCTGGGCGGTTGAGGGAAAGCAATTTGTAAACATTTCATACACATTTCAAAGAGAATGTTAGTTTGAATCCTATACCCACCATTTTCGAAGTGAAAAACACCAATCTATCTCTTGAATCCTTTAACATAAACTGAATTCTCACTTTTTATTACAAATTATTTAGTCACAGAGCATAATATATAATAAAACATGCACAATGAATATGTATACATGTTCTGCCTCAGGAGATATAACCGCTCACTGAAGTATGTTTTTCAAGGATCCCCTCCTATCAAAGACTTTCATTTTACACCCATACATCTTTGAGATGTATAGTGATCAGCCAGTTATCTTTATCAAAACAGAGAGGAATATCTTTAAGTATTTTTATTTACTTAAAGAGGAAGATAGACATGCTACTTGGAATATATGGCATGAAGCTTCCATTTGTTTTGGTTTCAGAGCCCTCTTTGGGATTAATTAGGAACTAGTAGAGGATGTTCTCTCTAGATATTAATTGCAGCATTTCTAATGGGAGCGCTTGCTTTCTATACATTGTGCTCTTCAGTTGACATATGAGCCTGTACTCTTCTCTCCTGACTTCTGAAATAAAGAAAAAACCTGGTGTTATGGAAACCTTCCCAAGGGAGGTATGCTGGCCTCTGCTGCCACTTACCTTACTGTAACTGGGTGAGATTGAGTGTCAAAATTTTTATTTAGTTGCCAATGCTACTGCTGATCAAATATATTCAATACATATTTTTAGATTTAAGTTTCAACGTCCATTGCTTTATTTCATATACTTGGTATGTGGCGTATCTATATGCTCAGAGTTATAACAATGCTGTTCCTCAGGACTAAAAATGTGGAATATACTTATTTTATAAAAACAAAACAGAAAGAGCGCAGCCTTTTCAAATAATATTCACATTTGGCAGCTTGCATTTGGAGTGGGTAATGATAAACCTTCATATTGTGAGATGCAGTATGTTGGCTTGTATTTCAATTTCTTGATTATTTATTATTTAATGCATCTGAATGCTGAGCACAATTTAATACATACATGGAAGGAAGTAAAGGTATGAGTCTGAATGTGAATGAAAGAACTATATACCTTGAGTTAAAACTTAATTCTTTATTCCAGAGCTATTTAGAGAAGGGGTACCCAACACCCAGGTGTGACCCATTCCATGGTATTGGGCCACCCCTCACACCACTCGTGTGGAACCATCCCTCTTGCCCCGCTGCCCCTGCTGCTCATGCATAACCAAACCCTCCCCCCCATTGCTGGTCCACAAAGCCGGAAAAGTTGGAGACTGCTGATTTAAAGCCTTTACTTGACACAAAATGAGATAGCAGAAAGGAAGCTAAAAGAACTAGATGACTTAACCAATTACAAGGTTTTCAGTACAAGGGATTGTTGGTGGATGGTTTAGTTTACATAGGCAATTTCTAGTTCTTGACTGGAATTCTCCTTGTACAGTTGCCAGCTAGATGCCTGTATAAATAATTTTAGTACTGTTCTCATATATCTATGAACTGATATAATCATTGGAACCCTGGATCACAGAAGCATCAATTACAGAGGTATAATGGTTATTGAGGAACAATCCTTGTTAATGACAGCCTCAAGCTACACATTTCTTTCTGAGAAAAACTGGCTGGAATCTATTTTTTAACTTTTTCAGGAACAGTTGTTTTTTTTCCTTCAAAATGTTTAGTTCCTTTTTTTTCTGCTTTTGTTCTGGATTTTTGTAGCATTTCTGTTACTACATTCTCTATTCTAAATTCTGCATCAAGTTCTGCTATTGTCATGCGAACAGTTATTACATCAATTCAATTTATAGTTTTACTTCCATTCGGTAGACTTATTGCTTCCATAATCATTTATTGACTGAATCGTAAGGTATGAAATTGAAGGGAACAATCAAACTTACTGTTCTGAGCCAGGGCTTGAAGGAGACAATCCAAACACCCCTCCAAGCTATCAGCTCTGCTGTCAACAGCTGTTATCTTCAGCTTCTTCAAGGCGTCACTTAGATTATCTGCTTGGATAACACAAAAGAGAAAAACAAATTCAGTGCTATGGCCTGTCAATCGTACCTTATGGAATTAAAGTACAAATCAGCAAAGATAAGGTGATGCCAAGAATGGTTCTGACAAGGGACCATAACTCTTTCGTCTCTCTTGTGCACAAATGCTAGCAGGGTATGAAGCTAAAAAGAACATACTTCCAAAACAGCTTTTGGTTTCGTAATGTAGTGAAGATATTTTTAAAAATCAAATTTATGCCCATTTTTTTTACAAAAAGGAACAAAGATAGACTCATACTGCCTTGAAAAATTGTAATTTGACTAGAACCAAACTGTGATTTTTGGCTGAGAGGGATTTTAAACCATGTGTTTCCAATACAAGATACTTTGTATTTTATTTAATTCTGATTTTCCAAATGATTTATTAATTATTTATGTATTTCCCTATTTCCTTGTAAGAGCAAGGTAATACAGAGACAGGTCCTGTCTTGTTTTATTCAAGTAACATTCTGTGAGCAGAAAAATACTGACTGGCCTTAAATTATACAACAATTGCAAGGTCAGTATGTACTTGAATCTCTATCTCTTTGATTTCAGTCCAATGCCTTAATCACCACATCCCATTAATTCTTATATAGTTTCTTGAAACACCAGAATAGAAGATCTTCTATGACTCCAGAGGAATTGTACTGAATGAGCAATTGCCTAATCCCCTTGCTTTACTTTATAGCACAAAGATACCAAGAAGCCTAGAGGAATTGGCTTTGACTCAACTCTGGTAAGATGGAGCAACTCTGGGTTTTCAGCCTCCTGGGTCCAGATGATATTTCATCTTTGACTCTGGATGGGGTGTCACTCCCCCAGTCTGAATTGATGTGCAATTTGGGGGTCATCCTAGATTCACAGCTCCTGCTTAAGGATCAGATGCCAGCTTTGATGGAATATGCACTTGCAAGAGCAGTGAGATAGACTGGATAACACAGTTTTCCAAGAGAGAGCTTAGAATAAGAGGTTGTGATGTTCAGAGTTGTAGGTGGTTCATGGCTCAACGTAGCATGTGAATCAAAACATCACTACCAATATACCTTGCTATTGCATCTACATATGACATTATAAATGACCCAAAAATGTAAACCAGGGATATCCAACTCAAGACCCAGAGGCCGGATCCGGTCTTCAGGGTGCTTAGATCTGGCCCACAGGACCACACTGGAAACAGCAAAGAACTAGCCTGCCATGCCTTTGCCAGCAAAAATGGAGCTCAAGAGGGCCGCGTGTGGCCCTCCTGAGCTCCATTTTTGCTGACAGGATTTCAGGAGGCCATTGCAGCTGAAAACGGAACTCGCGAGGGCCACAGGCCTCCCAAGCTCCATTTTTGCTGGCAGAAGGTTGCAGGAAGCTGTCACAGCCTAAATTCGAGTGCAGGAGCCTGTTTTCACTGGCAAAGTGCTCAGGCCATCACAGGTGCCCCGACATGAGTGATGTTGAGCTGGCCATGCCCACCCTAGCCACACCCACTCTGTCCCCAAAGTCAAACACGACCCTGATACAGCCCTCAATGAAATCGAGTTTGACACCCCTAATGTAAACTGTTGGATCGATGGAATACCAAAGAAGAGATTACTGCACCCAATCATTAACAGAAATTATTCCTGGTAATGTCATTTTCCACATCTCCTTTAAGTTACATGTTCATAGTTCACGTATTTTGAAATTTCCTATGGATTATAAAAATATAGCGAACAGGATTTGGATAATTGAATTATTTACAGGAATTGACCAGCAATAATTCACTAGTAAGTACTTATTATTTGAGGGAGGAAATACCTCTGTTTGCTTCACACAATGAGTACTTTTCTTTTCAATTTTAATAGAACTTTCTTCCAAATAAGGAGAGTTAGGATTACAGGCTTTGTAGGCATGGAATCTGAATTATTCCTTGTGTCTTTTTAAAAAGACCAGACCGCATGTAAAGATAGTCATCAACTGGGGAAAAAATTAAACCGCAGCTGTTAGCACTTTTTATGTTTCTTGATTACATAGAATGTGTGACAGTGTTCCTATTTCTAGACATGCTTTAACAGGGACCTTAATGTAAAACCACAGGAAAGTCCAACTTGAAACTAGCCATCTGCTTTGTTCATTTCACCACTGAAACATCAGTATGTTTTTTAAAAAAAAACTTTTCCTTCCCTAAATGGTCTTCCTTATATCATGACTTGAACTGTGTAGAATTATACAAAACTCCTATTAGGTTTTACAACTTATTACCAAGAGATTCACTCAGGGAATTAAACAGGAGTGCTGAAAGTCTCCCCTTTTTCTATTAGGCCAGGCGTTCACAACTGGGGGTGCGAGACGATATTCCAGAGGGAGGGTGCGAAACTTGGGTTTAGAAGTTTCAAAATTATAGTGCATATGCATAATTATATGCATATAATTATTTACTTTTGTAAGGGATGCGAGAATATATCAGAAGCGTTCTAGGGTTGCAGGGTATAGAAAAGGTTGGGAACCCCTGCATTAGGTTATCGATATCAAGAAAATCTGCAAAGATTCTGAAAGATCTGCATGCACACTTCCTTTCTAATACAATTCTAAGAATAATTTCCTACCTGAACATCTGTTCAGAATCACCTTGGGTCATAATTTCTTTTTTTTTTAAACAAGTTTTATTCAATTTTCCACATTTTAACATCTCTTTTCAGTAAACAGCATGATTACAGGTTTGACATATACATACAAATATGACCATAACTACACATTCAGTTTTTATATTCAATTTCTTATCTTAACAATGTTTTTGTATATTTTCTATTTTATCATATTGTTCCAAATGTTTATCTCATTATTTAATTCACATATATTAACTTCATAATTATTATATTTTAATACTTTTGGCTGTCACATTTGTATATTCCTCTTAAATTCTAATTTATAACATTCCTTCTATAAATTGGTTTCCCCTGAAATAATTTAAGTGCACCTTTGAGTTACATATTCTTCCATTAAATATTAACATTTTATTACCTAGCACATTAAAATTACTAATCCCATTTAGGATTATATAACACATATAAGCCAGGTTCTGCATGGTTTCCCCTTTCTAATCTTAATTTCATAAAGTTTATCTAGTTTCAGAAAAAAAGAACATGTTAATCTGCTCATTTAATAGGCCCTGATGTTAACTCCATTTCATCTCACCTCCTATATCATTTCATTTATTTTAATATATTTAAGATATTTAAGATATTTCAATGTGTTCAATAAACATATTTCATTATTTATTGCAATTATCTTTATAGGTAATAAAGAGCATAAAATTCCATTATCAATGAAATAACAATTAGTCAACCCTCATGCCAATTTCACCTTCAAATCTCCTCCTACACTATTACATTTATTATTTATTCCATTCATACTTAAATCAAGAGAAATAAAAAAGAAAGTCAGCATTCCAATCCTCAGAAAAGAAAGATTCAATATATTTAATAATCATGTTCCATATGTTCATTATATTTATTTCTTATACATAAAGGAGGAGAGCTTTACCAAAAAATAACACTTCTATTATCCATCTTCTATGTCCCCTTTTCACAACTAAAAATTTATCTATATTATTCCCCTACACCTTGCAGAACCCCCTCTCCCAACCATTATCTGTGTAAGTTTACTCCCATTTTTTCAAATTTCCCATATTCCTTTATTCCCAGATCCTGTTTCTTCTGCCTTCCATCCCCTAACATTTCCCCTTTTATTATTTGACTCCAATTTTTAACCCCTTCTCTCTTTTTGACTATCTTCCAGCCTTCAAGTTTCTGCTGATTCTTTTCCCCTTTTTATTTTCCAGATATTTCCCTCTTTACTCAATTTCTCAACCCTCCGGTATTTTTTCCCAATTCTTTTCCTCTTTCCCTCTGGGTTCCTTTGTTCTCGACGATAATAGTTAAAGATGGCCCCTTCTGGAATTTGCTCCACCTCTTCTTCGATACTTTGTTGTTCATACTCTGCAACTGCCTCTTCAAGAAATTTAAAAATGGGGCCAAAAGTTTCACCTTTTTCCTGCAAGGTTTTCTTAATTTTACCCAGCTCCAGTTTTAATGCCTGAAAGGATATTTCCATTTTACAATTTTTTATTTAATCCAATCGATGTCTTTAAAGTTAATTCCCAAAAAAACCCGGCTTCTGTTTCTTTCTTCTCAGCTTTTAGTCCTCAATTAGTCCAATACCAAGTCCATAACGAAATCAGCAAAATCCAAAAGCAAAGTCTTCATATATCTTTCTTTACTTCAATATTTCAATTTTCAGAAACTCTTATTTTATTATGTCAGTTTTCTTTGTATTTTAGGAGACAGGTTCTTTAAAGAAAAAAGTCAAGTTAAGTTTGACTCAGGTGGCTCTTTGTTCTAACAAATCCACAGCTCCTCTTTTCTTTTCCTTCCCAGTTATTCAGAGCTTTTCAAGCCACACAATCTACAAAAAGGATCCAATTGGTAAACATTTCCTCCTTAACAGTCTTTAGCAGTCTATAAATCAGCTTAAATTAATGCTTAAATGAAATCAAAATATACTCATCCGGAGTGGCTGTATAATTTCTTTATGGCTTCTACCTCTCTCGGCTCAAGCTCCGTCCTTTCACAAAGAATTCACACCTTTTTTAAACCTCTTTCAGTTCGCAGCTGAATTCTTTCTTAAGAATGCTTTGTAGTGTTAATCCAGAGGGTAATTTTCAGTTGATTATTTAGTCCCGTATTTCATGCTGTCTGCTTCTTTAACTCTCTCCTGCCCAATGCTTCTTCTAGTCTTATTCTCCCTTCGGGTGGCCATTAGACCACCGCTTCTGGCGTCTTCGGGAGGGAGCTGTGCCAGTCCAGGGAGGGGATTTGCGACTCCCCTCCACCTGGCTGACAGTCTCCCCTTCCTCCGCCGCCCCTACGAGGCAGCTTCTGCCCCAGATCTAAAAGATCGGGGCTCTCCAATGCCGAAGCACAAACCAAGCCGCGAAGAACAATCGCGGAAAGGTCTGTCCTCGGGGAGGCTCAAAACCGGAAGTCCACCTTGGGTCATAATTTCAAGTACATCTGAAATTTTATTTTGCACTTAGCTGGATATAGGAAGTCTTAAATCTGAGTATCTTCTTGTAATCTTCCCTATTTCATAAACATCCGATAAGCAGGCATATATCTATATAAAACCAAGACAATAGTGGATACTTCTCTTCTTTCATTAAAGGAAACAAGATTGTAGGTACCTTGCTGGTTTAAACTATCAAGTATATATCTATTTGTTTTTATTAAAAAAAATTCTGTTTTACCTGAGAACAGATTTTTCATCAGTTACATGCAATCTAATTTCATAACAGTCACTGATTCTAATATTTCTTTGGCAGTCTATGTGGATTCCCCATATAATGTTGCGAAATGAAACTGTTCATATTTAAGAATAGGAGAACTACTCCTTTAATAAATATGATAAAATTTATAAGAACATCAAAGGATAGATTACATGAACTCCCTTAGGTAAATAAACCTGCCTGGACTGCATATATAAAAAGAAACTCTTCAATTGTTTGGATTTTATCCTTAATTTTTTTAGAAGAACTGAAAGATGATCCCAAGCACTTCTTAGAATAGTCATTTACTTATGTTCAAAGTGTTAGATATAACAATGATTATTCTGCAGTCTAGCATTGTCTATTCACTGAAGAAATGTCTAAAGAACCAAGTTTTATTCAAGTGAGTCCTTCTAGATAATCTTTATGGTGCCTCAATGATGCTATTGTTAAATTAGATCTAATGAGGTAAGCCATTTTATCGACAACCCTGCCTCCCCATTTCAGAGATGACTGTGAAATTATTTTGAGAAAAATGAAATTACATACTTGAATACTTATTAATCTTCTTGCTTGATCACCTCTTTTCTGCTTATTAATATTTCAATATGTTTTTATGCACCAAATCCAGTCAATGCTCTTCTAGGTGGTTACACATACACACACACACACACACACACAACCTATATCTATCTATATATCTATATCAATATCTATAAACTGGTTACCAGTTAAGAGTGCAATTCCAGAAACCAATATAGATGCTATAATTTGCATGAAGTACTTTAAAAGTAAGATAACAAATTTGCTTTCTCTGTATGGGTAACATATCCTAAAGACACTGCATCAACTGTGATAATGCTGTTAATTAACAAAACAAGCAGACATTCCTGAGTTACATTCTTGAAGTTTCTTGACAATGGGCCACAGCCACACAAACGATATTTGTATTAAAATTAAATTCTTTAGATTTTTTAATCTAGAGCCATAATTTCACAAAAAAGCTGAATTATTATTTCAACTGCGTGCAGAATTATTTTTGAAATATTAGCAACATTTCCAAACTATTATTTTGCAGCTAAATTTTAAGATTGGATGGTTGGGTCAGCCTCTAAATGCCCAAGGAAATACTTGGGAGTTAAACCATCTGTTGTTGATGGACTTGTTACTTATTTTCACTGCTGGCACCTGTTTGGGGTACTTTTGTCACTTTCCAATCTTACATTGGTGCCTGAAAGTTAATGTACCATTGGTCCCATTATAATATAAAGCAATTTTTCTCCATGTCTGGGTGTCCTCTAGAGGTGTAGGAATTTGGAAACATACATATCTGGATGGGCCCTGCTTTAGAAAGGTGAACTTAGAAAGTCTAAGCTAAAACACAAACCACATGTAATTATTTTTCCAACATTCATAATGATTTTATTCAGCTTGTGAAATAAAAACTGCACAAATCATATTGTTTGGTTTATTTATAGTAGTCAGTTTTTATTGCTTAGCATTTTGTCTGTACTCTTATCGTTTGAGATTTGTTCAATGATTTGTACTGAAATAAACAATAGTTTTAATGAACATACTAGTTCTTTTCTTTTCCTTGCCTTCTGCAGTACAATACATAACAATGTGACCAAGAAAAGGACCACACTGTGAACAGTGAGTGCCTCTAAACAAATCCCATTACTGCAAACAGTATTTTATGCCCTCTTGTTCTCCCGGTTACACACAACGGAGAGAGAAATAGGTTTACTTCTTTTTAAAAAATGTGCAATATGTCATGTTAGGCAGAAATATATTTATGTATCAGATGTTCTTGGATTTCTCTATCAAGATCTTCACTCTTTCTCCAGATAGTTTCTGTTCTTAGAAATGTCAAGATAATGTTCCAGTCTGATTTCTGAATTCAGAAGCAACATAGCTATATCTGGCTTAGCTTTATCTGCCAACTTGACTGTAGTGAATTCTTGCTTAAGCAAATGGGATGCTTTGAAAAAAATTGGGATGTCAGAAAGTATCAGTGTTATCAGTTCAAAATTAATTCCTTTACAAATAAGCCTGAAAAAATTAGAAATCTCTAAGTAGTTCAGCTTAATATATACCATTTCTTTTTGCTTTTTAAAATCAACTATAGAATATAAAAAATATAGTTTATATGTTTATTTACATTTCTGTCATTTATAAACTCAACAAGACATCCATGCCTCATTTGTCTTCATGAAACCCTCAGAAATAACAGTAGACTAAGCTTGACTTCTATAAGTCCATCTGATCTACAAGCTCTTGATTATCAGAAATCTCATATAATCTCCTAAGACATGTATTTATATAATGAAATGTTAATTTGTAAACTTGTAGTTTAATTAGCTACAAGTAATTTTATATAATTAGCTACAAGTAATTTTATATAGACTTCTACTTTAAAAATTCCAAAAAATGGTTTCAGGGAATATACAACAGAAACCCTTGATAGGGATACAGTTAGAACAGGGATGTCAAACTCAAGGCCCGCGGGTTGCACCCGGCCCATGGGGTGGTCAGATCTGGCCCGTGGGGCCACCCTGGAAACAGCGAAGGACCGGCCTGCAATGCCTCTGCCAGTGAAAATGGAGCTTGGGAGGGCTGCGTGAGGCCCTCATGAGCTCCATTTTCGTGGGAGAGGGTTGCAGGAGGCTGTCACGGACGAGAATGGACCTCAGGAACCTGTTTTTGCTGGCAGAGTGCTCAGGCCACCACAGGCGCCCTGACATGAGTGATGTTGAGTTGGCCACGCCCACCATGGCCACCACCATCCTGAGGTCAAACACAGCCCTGATGTGGCCCTCAATGAAATCAAGTTTGACACCCCTGTTTTAGAAGACAGAATTATATACAGTATATTATATACAGTGAAGGTCTTTATATCCACTTGTATAAGAGGATCTGAAGATCCTAGCTAAATAGTTTTCATACTTGATTTGATCACTCTTTAAGAGACTCATTCAGACTTAGCTTTACTATACAATGTATAGTTAATGGAACAAATTTGTTTGGGATACTATCCCTTTTCCTCTGATGTGCAAAAATATATAAGTTATCAATATTATTTTTAATATTTTATGCTAGTAACATCAACTTTAATTAAAGTTAATTGGCTTAGTCAAGCATGACATTTTTAACCATGATTTAAAATTTATTTGTTTTAGTGACATTAAGGCTCAGTTAAGACTAGTTGTAATTTTTCATTGTTTGGACCAAACACTGTAACTGTCAAGCCTCACACCAGGCACTTCAGCCAAAATTATAGTTCTTGGCTAGACTTGGCAGAAAACTACTAGTACAACTCAGTTTGATTAGAATCTTTATTGCAGATAAGAATTAAGCCTTCAGTGCAATACACAATGTCAGAGGCTACAGTTTTCATTTCTTCCTTCTGCTGTTCCAAATTAAGGAATATTTGCCAGGTCTTTAGGTGAACCCAGAAGGCGGCAAAGATATGGTAAATCAACATCCATCTCTAGTCTTTTCACTTCTGGTACTTTCCCTAGCAACTTTACATCCTCAATCCTTTCAGAAGTTAATTTATTTGAAGATGAAAACAAACATTTTTTATTTTTTCTTTGTGGCTACAGTACATCATAAAGGAATGAGGGCAGAGAAGTGCAGAAGAAATAGCAAATATCAGTAGCCCTATCTCCAGAATAGTTACAACGAAAATTGGCTTTCACGTAGCTTTTCATCTTAACCTAAAATGGATCTGGCAGCATATTTCTAAAAGATAATTTTCATAAACTGATTTTTAACCAACTACATTATATTTTGCTTTAATTAAAGTAATATATAACTGTATGAGATGGTTTACAAATTTAAATAAATACATTTAACATAACATGGCTTATAATGTATAAAGTTTTTATTAGCACTAGCAAACCTCTGGAGAAACAAAAAGCATGAACAAGTAACTAATTAAAGTCTGGGGATATTTTTTAAAATTGTTATTGGTGTTGAACAAAATCCAAGGTAATTTAAAGCACACAAACACAGCTAAATCTAAATTGGAATAAATGTGCATTTTAGGAATGGCATTAGTTTCATTCAATGGCATCAGAATATATTTGTTAGGGAAAAATATATCTGTTCTGTGTGTCACAGTATGTCTTATCAGAAGATAAATAACATTAAATTATCTCAAGCAATTTGATCTTTATGTCACTTTTCTTACTGAATGAATTATGTATATACAAACAGTAAAATGCCATCAATTTTTTGAGATACCAAACATTGATAGATTATGATGTCTGAATAATGGAATTAAATAATATGCTATCCAAGTACTACCTGTACTTCTTCTGCAAATACCTTTCTCCTTTGCAGAAGACAAATAATTCTTCTTAAGGCCCTTAAATATACAACAACATGAAGTTGCTAGAATTCAAGAAACATCTTGGCATGAACATTCATATGCTCCAAACCAAAAAGCAAACTGAAATTATTTTTGATCAGGGTCATTTGGGTAGTTTCTGTTGTCATTATGACTTTAAAAGAGTAAACACAGTCGATTGATAATAAATGGTTTCAACCAATCACTAACCATGAGTGAAAGAAAAGTTTTTATGTTATCATTCATATTCTTTGAAAAATGGCCAAGAAATCATAAATTCTGCCAGGGTATGTAAACTTAGGAGCACAACTGTACTTTATATCTAGCATGTAAGTTCCCAATATGAACCCATGGATACCAGTGATGTTTAAAACACGTCTCTTAACAACCATCTGATTCTATACCTCTCCTGGTTTTTTTAAAAATGTGGATGGCTATTTGGAAATATTCCCATCCACATTCCCCCCACCCCCAATAGGTAAAGATAACTTTGTAGGAGTGGGTAGAAGGGAAGGTTTTTACATTCTGATAAATAGGTGGTTTTGAATAGCTGTACCCACCTTTGCAGCAATTCTGTGAAATCATTTGTGCTTTCAAAATTTCGATGTGCCCACCAACCCCAAAAGTTTATAGCCTCTCTTTCCAGAACTTCTTTCCACACTGTAAATTTTTAATGCTATAAATAAATTTATAGGTTTCTTTCTAGAATACATCCTGTGGTTGATTCATAATAGATCAACACAGGTTTTTATGAACTTCCAAACATTTTACCAAATAAAATTACTTTTAGCTTCACATTTCTTCCTGAAAAATGTGAGTTGAAAAAAGGAAGTTGTCTCAATTCCCTTAATCATTTAAAATCTTTCTATTGCGATAACTATTGTTCATCTAATTTCATTCAACTAGAAATGACAAGGCTATATTTAAAAGAAAAAAATCAAATACTAATAGTATTTTGAATAAAAAATTGAACTTCTGGAAAAGGTTATTGGCCTAAAATTAATTCTAACTAAGAAAGGTCTGTGGTTCATTGCTCTAAGTATAGAATGTACTCCTTGTATGGTACAACAATCTACCGAATCCAGTTATGGAGGCTTTATTATGTGTGTGAATGTGTGTGCATGCATGTATAATCATATCAATATGTTAATGAAAATATTTTATAAGATAACCAGTAGCATTACTCATTCTCACCTGTTTAAAATTTTAACTAGTTTCTATTAAGGCAAACTCTACCTATTTATATAAATATTTGGAATAGGGAGTCATTTGCTCCTTCTGTTCAAAAGGAGGATGGTTAGTACAGCCTGCACTTAAGGTCTTTCTGGTGAAACAATTTCACAGCTGAAAAATGGATTCCCAATTTGGAGTTTGCACAAATTAGAAAAATTACAACTGGTCTTGAATAAATTCTTAACTTTAGCCCCATTTATACCAGCAGCAATACTGAGATTAGAAGTAATCTTCCATCAATAAGAGTAAAGAGAGCAATAATCATACAGGAAACTAGTCCTCATGCCCAATATTTATTTGGCAAACAATGTCTACAAACAATTTAACAGCAATAGATGAATTTGTGTCTAAAACTATTCTCAAAATTCTTGTTAGATCTGAGTGATATAAATTATCATATAACTATACAACTATATACTATAGACACACACAGACTATTCAACTGCTGAGTGACGTAAATTATCATACCCTACTGAAGGACTACTTATTTTTTTTAAAGATTTAGACAAAATAGAGAACATGTACAAAAGCTTAAGTTGGCTAAGTTATATCAATTTTTTAAGATAGAAGAGGAACATTACTATTTAGTCTCTTACATTCCTTTCTCTAAGATAAGCTCTTACAGAACTTTGCTTTCAAACAATGCCAACAGCCTACTTGTATGGAAGATATAAAGAATGAACAACTATACTCTATGCATTTATAATAACCAGCATGTGGAAGATGTAGGCTATTACCTATTACATTGAAAACTTTACCAGGAACCTAAAGCTAAATTTACTATGCCCTTGTTAATCCAACTGAATCAGTCTGACTTCTGGCTGACGTTGCGATGAGACCAGAAGCAGTGAACAGAGGTCTCTGTTCCTACACTGGCTTCTTGCCATTTGTGGGCTCCAGATGGAGCTGAAAGCCGCCTTGGAGGGGCGGTGAAGCTAAGGAGAGGCGCCCAATGAGGTTCCAGGGTAGAACGCAACTCCTCTGTAGAAACCCCGAGTTTGCTCTCTATGCCATGACGGAGAGAAAAGCGGACCAAGATGGCCGCTACAAAATTGGGACAGCCAAGAACCACCTAAGTGCAGTACTGGAGCGGAGATTAGGAACAATATTTGGAGAAGGGTGAGAAGAATTTACTTTATTTTTATCTACCCCAAAAAGACTATAACAGAGAATATAAAGAATTGTATCAGCGGCAGCTTGGAAGATAGAAGAAGAATTGGGAAATGTAAAGAGCTTTTAAACTTTTAAAATTGTAAAAGGAATTAATTCAGAAGAACACTAATTTGGAACTGGCGATCAGACAGGATTTGGCATGGGAAGGCATTAATTTTAATGCTGGAAATAATTGTTCTAAAAGAGAAATAATATTTGAGTTTTAAAAATTGGTGAAGCTAATATAAAGAAATGGAAAAAGAGTGGCTGTGAAACTGGAATAAAAGTGCCACCTGTTGATGAAAGAAAATCCTGCAGATCCCTTCAAACTAATGATTTAATCAAAAGAAGAAATTAAAAAGGAAAAAAGAAAGACATTACAATATGACCCCTGGAAGCTGAAATATATCAAAATTAAAGAGTAAGAAATACAAGAGGACATTACCCCTGGAATTATTGGTGATTTCGATTGTTCAACATTGGGAAATAAAGATTTGAGGACATTGACATTAAAAAAAGAGAGAGAGACATTGGTTCAAATAAAATAAAACTTACTGGATATTGGACAATTGGAATAATAAGTAATATAAAGATGAGTGACACATGTAAAGAAATAAAGATGGACCTTCGAGTTATGAATAAGATGTGGGACAGAATTTTGGATCTATGCACTAAAATCCAACTGAATCAGTCTAATTTAGAAGAAACCCCCCCACTATTTTCTATTGTCAGATAATATGTAGATAAACATGTAAAAAAACAAGTTGTTTTGTTTGCAATGGTTTCAAGAAAGAGAAATTGTGTTGTAAATATTGGACTGATATGGATTGTTATAATTTTATATGAATTTGGCTAAAACAATGGCTGCAAATAAATATTTCAAGGATTACTTGAATTAATGGCTGCCAATTTCAGCTCATTATAATTCAGATCTCCAAAAGATACTAACCCAAGATCCCACAATCACAGAACTCGCAGACTCCTGCCTGTGGGCATGCGATCCATCGTCCCAGCTCAGCTGTCACACATGCGCATATGCCTCATGTTGGCCACCTGGTCTTTGGGTCTTTGCCGCGCATGAATGGGGTGGATGCATGTGCAGGAGATGCACATGCATGCACAAGGGAGCACGTGCATGGGGATGCACATGCATTGCATTTTGGGGGTGTGCGCAGATGCGCATGCTTTGGGCAGTCAGTGCTGAAAAGGTTAGCCATCACTGCTCTAAATTGTACAGTAAAAAGTTATTATTTCTCGTTCAATGCTATGAAAATATAGAGCCGTTTCTTAAATTCAGAATGTCATTCAGCAAAAATTAATTCCTGTGGGAAATAATTAAATACACACATAAACCCTTTTCCTAATCTCAACAAAATCAACAAAACAAATTCTGATTGATTGGATTTTGATTGGTTGCTATCCCAGGCATGACATTCAGTCCAAAAACAAAACACCAAGCAGGATGTCCTACAAAGATAGAGGGGGAAAAAAAGCTATATCAAAAAGAGTCTTGACTTGGCATGAAGTTAGCTCTGCAGCTGTTGGCTCAAGGCTCATGGTTAAAAAAATGCAACAAACGCCTTGACTAGGTTTTCATATTGTTATTCACCAAGGTGACAGTGTAATATCCTTTCTTCCACTTTCTGGCAAGCATACTAAGTTTCAACCTTGAAAATTTGGACAAGGAATGTTTTCAGATTTATACTTCAGCACCAAAGTGTTCAGACCTTGCAGGGCAAAACCAGCAACCACGCAATTATTGATAACTATAACATATAAGATAGATTCTTTGTTTTTTTCTTAGTTTGTACTTTTAATTTTTTAAAAAAACCTTTAATATTAAATATTGTTAAAAAACAATAAAGATTAGATTAAAAAAACTAGTAGAAATCTCTTGCTCTATTAACTCTTGTTCTGAGAACTGTCAGTTGTAGAAGTCTTCATTCTGATATCTTTTCACATGCTGCATAAAGCCTATTCTATCAAAACAATACCTTTTTGCCTATATGGCTTCCTTTGAAGAGATCTGATATACATATTATACATATCCATTCATACCCTTAAATAAATGCATGGAAGAGGCATACAATATACACAGGAATCAAACAACTATATATCAGTTTAAGACTGATAACAATGGTGAGACTTTCCCCTAAAGCCACAAACACATTACATAAAATGCTGCTGAAAACCCAGCAAGGGATATACAGTGTCTACGTCCCTAAATCATTCTAGGAAGGTGTCAAAGAGATGGTTTTTAAATTGACTAATTTTCCTCTCTAGTATAGATTTCCCATGAAGATGTTAAAAGTTCTGCATAATCTGGATCCAAGGTAACCAAAATATTGCTTTCTCCCATAAGTCTAACTGGCATTTATGTCTTTTGGAGAAGTCCTTGTCTTGATCATTCTACTACAGTATTTCCATGAAAATAAGGCCAGGTCTTATGTTAATTTTTGCCCCAAAAGAAGCATAAGGGCTTATTTTCAGGTGATGTCTTATTTTCAAGGAAATACAATATTAAATGCATGTCTGACGATCTTAACTGTGGCTTATTTTGGGGATAGGGCTTATATTATGAGCATCCTGAAAAATAACGCTAGGGCTTATTTTCCAGTTAGGTCTTATTTTCAGGGATATGTGGTAATTAAACACACGTTTAGTGGGAATCAGGGCAAGAGCTTTCTTAGTTCTTCCCAGGTCATGACATCCTTCCCCAAAGGAGATTAAGGTATATTTATTTGCTATTCTTCTGCCAGCATCAAAGCAATTTTTATCCAGGCAAGCATTTTTGCATTTCAGATAGTCTAGCAATATTTAATGTTAATATTGTTAGCCATTCTGTGAGCCATTTATTGGGAGAATCAACAGATATAAAACAACTCCATTTTAAAACAAAACAACACATTTAATATGGGGTAAGAAAGAAAAGAAGTATTGCAGATATATTTTGTCTGGATCCCAAATGGATACAGTTAATCAATATATTTCTTACTGCACTGAATAAAAGAGCTGAAGATTGAAGAAGCCAGCAAATTTTACTTTTAAATGTATATTTTGTTCTACCAAATGTTCACAAGGATTATATATGATAATTAAATTCTCAAGCCAGAGTGACTCTCTGTTCCAATAATGGAAAAATGACAAAATGGAAATGGTCCTTAAATCCCCAATATTAACCGTACTTTATTTTACTGAAACCTAACTAAAATCAATTTAAAGGAGATATTAGCTTCTATTATTTCTATATACTTCTATATATGTTTATTTCAATTGTAAGATGCTTTAGGCTTTGTAATACTGGTATTTTCCAATGACACTTTAGTTGACATCTACTGCTGAATGAATCATCTTTTTTCAATAATCACGATTTTTTTAAAAACCAGGCTAGCTGATAAAAGTTGGCAAGTTATTATTTTAATTTCAAAACCCATTCAGCAAAAAAACAAAGCAAGCAATAGAGATCAGTGAGAGTAACAAAACAATATTAGGAACATTCTGGCATTCTGGCTAAAGTTTGATTTCTTTTTGTTTTCACAAAAATAGTGACATTTAAAGGTGTAGGCCAACACTTCCATTAGGATGGGATTCTTATGAGGCTCTCTCATGTCTTGTGGTTAGAACAGAGACTGTTTCAGCACTCTCCAACTTCAACAAAATAATGCAATCAACTTGAATGACAATGTATTAAAATAAAATAATAGGTTAATGTGAATGAAAGTCTTAGTCTATTTCAGTAGTATTTATATATTGACATGTTAGTATATAACCATCTCAAAATAGTTCCTTGAGTTCTACAGTAATTTACAACACAATGCAAAGCAGCCTTCTCAACCTTATCTCAGTCCTCTAAATATGTGGAGTTTAACTTTCATAATTCTAATCAACATGACTTCTAGGAATTCTAGACCCTGAGGACATCCAAAGTTGGGAAATGGGCGTTGTATAATTACTTGAGAATGCCCTTTCTATCTATACTGCTAGAGAGTCCAGGATGGGTTAGACTCCTCCTGATGATGTTATCGAGTTGAGTCTGTCTTATATAAAAGGCCAGCCTCTGGGAGTCTCCCCAGCTTTGGCAAAGATACTTGACAGACTTTAGTGAGTGTCTCTGAAAGCCAAACAAAACCTTAAACACCAAACATACCTTACCAGGACCGGACAAAGCAAAGGGTGGGGCTGGACTCTCCAGCAGCACAGATAGAAAGGGTGTTCTCAGATAATTATACCAATGTCCATTCTCCTTCATGCTGCTGCGAGAGTCCAGGATGGGACATACCAAAGTCTGCATGTCCACGGGAGAGTCCTCATCTGGCTGATCACTCTGATTGCGGGACCACTCGCTGAAGTACCTGTCTGCAGAAGGCTGCATTCACAGAGGCAAAGGAATCTAGACGGTAATGTCTGATGAAGGGTGACAGGGATGCCCATGTGGCTACTCTGCAAATTTCTTCCAGGGGTGCGTGGGTGGCCCAGGCAGCTGAAATTGCGGTGTTTCTGGTAGTGTGTGCTGACAGACCTTTGGGCACTGGGAGAGCGGTGCTTCTGGTAGAGTGTGCCGACAGACCTTTGGGCACTGGGAGAGCTGCGGACTTGTAGGCCTGTGCAATACATGCTCTGATCCACCTACTCAAGGTGGTAGGGAAGCCTTGTTCCCCAAGTGCGATGGGAAAAAAGAGACAAACATAGCCTCAGTTCTTCTAAAGGCAGAAGTGTGTTTGAGGTAAATTCTAAGTGCTTTCCTAACATCTAAGGTTTGCCACTTATGTTCTAAGTTGTGGCGTGGCAGGGGGCAGAAATCTGGCAACACGATGTCCTGCGACCTGTGGAACCAGGTATTAACCTTTGGGATGAAGGTGGGATCTAAACAGAGAACAACTCTATTATCATGAAAGGTGCATAGGTACTGCTGACCGAAAGAGCAGCCAGCTCAGACACCCTTCTAGCAGATGTGATTGCTACCAGAAAAACCACCTTCAGGGTCAAGAATTGAAGAGACACTGACTGAAGGAGTTTGAAGGGAGGTTCCGCCAGAGCCTGGAACACCTTCGGAAGGTCCCAAGAGGGATGCCTGTGTACAATCAGGGGGGTGGAGGTTGGAAGCCCCTTTTAAAAATCTCCGGACAGAAGGGTGGTGTGACAAGGAAGGAAAAGCTTCCCAATAAGGAACTGAGGAAAGGGCTGCTACCTGGTGACTTAGGGTGTTAGGTGCTAAACCCTTCTCTAGGCCATTTTGAAGGAAACATAATACTTCTGCTATCTGAGCTGAGGTAGGATTGAGGGCTTCCTTCAAATACCATTGACAAAAAACCCTCCAGATAGCATCATAGATGGTTTACGAGACACCTGGATAATGAGGATAACCCTCTCTGGGAGATTAGCCTCTCTCAAATGTTGCTGCTCAAGCGCCACATGGTCAGTTTGAACCACTGGGGATCCGGGTGGAGCAAGGCTCCCTGATGGAGTGAGATTTTGTTGGCTGGGATCCCCCAGTGAGTGGCTACAGACAGGTTCATCAGGTCTGCAAACCAGGGCCTCCTGGGGCAATGGGGAGCCAGGAGAATTAGCTCTGCCCATTCCTCCAACATCTTCCAAATGACTGCTGGAATGATGGGAAGAGGGGGAAAGGCGTAGAGGAGACCCCTGGGCCATCTGCTCCGAAGAGCATTGATACCCTCCACTCCCTGACAAGGAAACCTGGTGAAAAACTGTTTACTTGAGCATTTTAGGAGGTGGCAAAGAAATCTACTACCGGAGTCCCAAACCTGAGGGAAAGGTCTCTGAATAGGGACAGGTGAAGGCGCCATTCTGTGTGGTTGACCAAGCTCCGACTCAGGCAGTTGGCTTGGGAATTGTCGACCCCAGAGATGTGATCTGCCGTGATGGACAGTGTCTCTCCACCCACAGCCCCAAACATTCGGCCTCCCTCATCAGGGCCCTGGACCTCGTCCTGCCTTGTCTGTTGATGTGTGCCTTTGCAGCCATGTTGTCCATCAAAACTAGTACATGGGATCCAGTCACCGAGTCCCTGAAGTGCCTCAGTGCCAGAAAGATGGTCTGAGCTCCAGCCAGTTTATTGGACGGGTCCTGTCTATCCGGGACCAAACCTCCTGTGCTATTTGGCCATCCATATGGGCCCCCCAACCCAGAAGACTAGCATCTGTGGTGAGTAGGAGTCTGTCCTGTTCCTTGAATGGGAGTCCCCTCCAGAGAGCTGGAGAAAGCCACCACTTGAAGGAACACCGGGTCTGTGGAGTAAGCTGGACCCTGATCGATGTGTGGCTGGTTCCTGCTCGTTGAAAGGGGAGCAGGAACCATTGTAGAGAATGGGAGTGAAGCTGTGCCCACGGGACGATGCCGATGCACGAGATCATCTTCCCCAATAGTTTGGTCAGCAGCGACAAGGGAACAGTGTGTTGATGTTGAGCCTGATAGATGATCTTGGTAAGGCTTTTCCCCCAATCTGGAGACAGAAAGACATGGCACAGATGTGTCGATGACAGCTCCCAGGTGGAGTAATCTGGTCATGGGTGAGAGGTGGCTTTTCCTGGTGTTGATGGAGAAGCTGTGATTCTGGAGACAGCACAGTGTAGTTTGTAGGTCTCAGTGGGTGGAATGGATGAACGACGATAGCATCAAGATGTTGTCCAGGTAGCATTGGATTCTCACTGGAACGACCAGAGGGAAGCCATCAATGCCACTAGGACCTTTGTGTAAACCCTTGGAGTCGAAGAGAGCCCAAAGGGCACGATACTGGAAATGAGAATTCTGGTAACAGAAACAGATAAACTGGTGATGATGAGGCGAGATGGGAATATGGAGGTAAGCCTCCGTAAGGTCAATGGAAGAGAGGAGATCACCCTCCTGAACGATCTCTAGAATTAAATGCAGAGTCTGCATTTTGAAACACCTGTGTGGGATAAACTCATTCAAAAATTTTAGATTGAGAATGGCTTGCCACCCCCCCCCCGAGGCCTTAGGGACCACAAAAAGCCGAGAATAGAACCCATGTCCCCTTTGATGATCAGGGACTGGTTGAATAGCCCTTATGTCCACCAGGTGTTGGATGGCCGATTTCATAAGGGCCCTCTTTGAACTGTCCCACGAGATGGGACAGATCACGAAGTTTTCTGGGGGGTGGCGAGAAAAATTCTAGGTGTAAACCCGACCTTACTGTATTTAGTACCGGTTGTCCATTGTTGATTCCTCCCATCTGGAGGCAAAGAAGGTCAAACGACCTCCAATGGGTGGGGAGAATGAGGGATTACTTAGAGTGATGGAAGAAATGACCCCCTCCCCCACGAAAGTGCTGTTTACCCACAGTATGTTGCTGTCTGCCGGGTGCATCAGGACGTTGCTCTTGGCGCTGGGAATATACCCTCTGTGGCCTGGAAAAACAGGGGGTAGCTTTGGCCTGAAAGGAAGGGGGATGGTAAGGGGCTGGGTGGTAGTCTGCTCTCTTCCCCATCGAGGAAGGAATCTTACTTTTGTCCCTGGTTTCAATGATGAATGGTTCTAGTGCGTCACCGAATAGCTTTTCGCCCGTGCAGGGGGCCAAAGCCAGTTTCCACTTACGACAAGGTTCCGCCTGCCAATTTCGTAGCCACGAAAGTCTCCTCACTGCCACCGAGGACACCATGGCCCTGGAGGTGAACTTGGCCAAATTTAGGGTGGCATCCGCCCTAAATTTCACTGCTGCGATAATCTTGTTTAGATCTTGCTGCGATCTAAAATCTGATGGAGGTATGCGGTCTTGTAGTTGGTGCAGCCAGCGGAGTGAAGACCTCGTGAAAAACAATTCAGCAGTCGAAGCCCAGACAGCCCAAGCAGAGGCTTGGTGATTACGTTTGAGTGTCTGCTTGGAACGCTTGTCCTCTGCCTTGAGTACGTCCTCGGGCTCGGTTGGAATGCCCAAGGAGAAGGAAGCCACAACTGGAGCATCTACAGAGGGCACTGCAAGAGCGGTAGAGAGGGAAGGGCCCACACTGTAAAACTGTCTGTCACCGGACAATGGGCGGAGGCTTGCGGCAGGGGAGGCAAACTGCTCTTTGATCAAGTCAAGAAAAATTATGGGTGAAGGAAGGACCTCCGAGTGAACTATGGGTTTGGAGAAGAGGGTGTCTCCGTGTCCCGATGGCTCCCCTTGAGGTTCAGGAGCACCCTCCTCTGGGGACAACTGGGCTGTGACCAGTACCTTGTGGAGAACGGGTTTGAATAAGGCAGGTTTAAAGACTGCGGCTGAGGAAGGTTGATCGGGCCGCAGATCCTCTTCTTCCTCCAATAGGTTGGGATCCCAAACCTCTCCCTCTTCTGGTTCAGATTCAGAAGAGTGGCTACGCTCAGATAGTTCTGCGTAGTGTCTCTGATCGTAATCTCCCCATTCTGAGTGGGTAGAAGGGGCCCTATGCTCCTGAAGTTGAGAGAATCCCCTCTGAGGAATCTGAGCCTGGGAGTAGGCTGAAAAAAGGGACCACGCCCTCTCTAAGGGTCGAAGGATCTGTTGAAACTCTTCTGCTAGGCCCTGTCGGATGGCAATGGAGACAAAATCCTGAATCTCACTGGGTCTGCCACTCGTGGATGGGTCGGAGGGGTGAAGCTCTGCAGCAGTGGGGGTAAAGGTAGCCTCAGGTCTAGGCCGAGAGCTACCTTGGGCTATGGAGGGCAGAGAGGGAGCAAGGCCCCAAGAGACCTGTTTGAAATTGGGGCCTGACCTGCTCAGGTCTTGAGGTCCAAATTGTTCCTCAAGGCTCTCTAGGGAGCAGGATTGGAGGTGACCAAAAAGGGCTGGAGCTTCCCCCTGGAGGTACCTCCCTGAACAACCTGAGGATTTGCAAACTGGGAAGCTTGTTGCAGTTGCCCTCTCATTTGCTCTATAGTCTTACTGAACTGTCTCTCCAAGGCCACATGTCTTCATTTTTCTGCTTTCAGTTTGGCCTGGGATGTTTTCTTGGGGCCCAAGGCTTTGGTCCTAAACTTGGCAGCCACCTCTCTCTGTGCAGTTTGAGTGCACTGCCTCCTTCTCTTTCTCCTGGCCATCTGAAGGCCCTGGTCCTCTAGGCCCGGAAGCTTTGCCTGGGCCCTATCTTCATCCATGGTTGAAATAAGTAGGCACAAGAGATGCTGTAGCAACCCTCAATATGTGCTGCCTATTGTAGGGGCCTTATTTGGGGCCTACTGTTGTTAGGTGCTGGCTGTTCGGATATGTGGCCACCTAAAATGGCTGCCCACCACGTGTGTCGAGAAGTGCTGGAAAATGACCCCTCGCATGTGCACCAGCCTCCAAATGCTGGTCCTCGCTCTTTAGGCTGCAAAGGAGCCCTGAGCAGTGAAATCGGGAGAAAGGATAGACACAGTAATTAGAATCAGCTGTAAAGCGCTGTTATCGCCGATCCGATCTTTATGATCGCGGCGGCCAATTTCACGGAGGACAGCTGCAGGGGAGTATAGATGGCTTCTCCCTTACTTGCAGCCTCCCTGGTGATTGCTAATGTCGAATCCTCGGTGTTGCAGGAGAGCGGGGCTCAGCCGTACCGGGTCCCCGGGAGCTGTGCCAAAATCCTGAATAGCTTTCAGACTTTGCTGTGAACTAATGGCTAAAACAACAATGCTTTCAGAGACACAAGCTCAATTGATGAAAGGAGCTGAGTCAAAGCTGGGGAGACTCCCAGAGGCTGGCCTTTTATATAAGACAGACTCAGCTTGATGATGTCATCAGGAGTCTAACCCATCCTGGACTCTTGCAGCAGCATGGAGGAGAAATTTAGAATACTAGTATCAATTTGAATAGTCAAAAAAGTCTTTGGAAAGTTGACACAGCCTGAGATGTATGGCCACCAAAAGCTTTGACTGAGCACTTTTTACTGCTGAGAAAATTACATTGAAATGTCCTACAAAGTCACTAACTGTCAAACTTGAGAGAGATATTACACTTCAGCACACTTAATTACAATTAAACGGTTGCTAAATGTGTGTTCCCCTTCAATGGGCAATGTCAACCAATGACGAACTTCTACTTTCTTAAAATGAAAAGGGGAACTCTTTTTATGAAATATTTCCATATTATTCCACATCTGTTTGCAAGTATTTGTAGACTGTAATGAAGTTTAAAATCATATGCATGTATATACATACAGGTGGGATTAGCCATGAAGTTGCTTTGGGAAAGTGATATACACTACTTCTAAATAGGTGTTAAGAAATTCCAAAAGCTATTTTTAATATCCAAACAAGAAAAGTTTAAGCATGGATACAATCATCTTCTATTTCTTCTATCAATATATATTTGATCATGTGTATTTAATTTTCTCTCCTTCCTAAAGGGCCAAAAGCTACTATGCTATTTCCTCTGTGAACGTGGCTGTTATCACCCACCTGACAGGTGCTAAATACAGCACTCAACATAGAATTAATTTTTGCAATTCATCTCCAAATGTGTTGAACAGATGCCTAAAAACAAATTTCAAGAAGGGTAAGGTTTGGCTTGCACATTCAAAATAAAAATCAAGGCCAGGTTTTTAAGAAGAAAACAAAATAGGAAATGATTTTTTTACCCATTAGATCATCCACATTTTAAGCTAGCTTTTTCCAAAAGGACTTGCATCACCAAGTTGTATACAACAGAATAAGCCTGGAGAAATTTCAACTAGCTCATGTTATGTGAACAGGGTCAGTAGACTGAGAGGCCATAGATTTATGCATTGTTCTCAGGCACTTTATCCTCTGCTCTTCCCTCAGGAAGCTACATCATTACGTTATTATTACATATTACAAGAAGAGCGGCATGGTGGCTTGGAGGTGAAGAGCAGAGGTGGTAATTCAGCAGGTTCTGACCAGTTCTGGAGAACCGGTAGCGGAAATTTTGAATAGTTTGGAGAACCAGCAAATATCACCTCTGTCTGAAGATTTTACAGTATCCTTCCCCTGCCACGCCCACCAAGCTGTGCCCACAGAACTGGTAGTAAAAAAATTTGAATCCCACTACTGGTGAAGAGTCTCGCTTCCTACTCAGAAGGTTGATAGTTCAATCCTAGGTAGCAACAGATGTTCCTGTACAAACAGATGTTCCTGTACAACAGATGTTCCTGCACAAAGAGAAAACATCTGCTGCGAACTCCATTTGGCATCAGAAAGGGCATCCAAGTAGTAAATGCTCAGCTCCATTCAATTGCCCTGACCCCACCCAAAAGCAAGGGATTACAGGGTTGTAAAAAGAAAGAATACATATTACAAGAACTGTTCTTATGAGTTGCATTGACAGACTGATCCAGTTAAAACTACAGAGGCATTTCTTACCCAGAGGAAACTGAAGTAAATTGTTTCCCTAAAACTAGAGTAAACCTTGGCTTTTTATATATAAAGTCAATTCAAGCCATTTCCAGGCAGAAACCTCAGTATGAGACACCACCAAATAAATAAAGTCGGAGGAAGACTCTTCCACTTAAAATGAAGAACCAATCTGATGAATATTTTTCAAGCCAGAATATATGCAGGTATTCTCTCTTTTTTTTATTAAAATAAAGCCATTTATTTATTGCCAGTCAAAGGGATTTTATTCTATTTGCTTATTGCTTTAGTCCAATCCTGATCTCAGAAAAACTAAGTGGCACAGAAAAACAAAACCAAACCAAACAGAAGACATTGATTAGTGTGATGCTTCCTATATTCCTAAACCAAAAGTACACATATGTGGCAAGAGGGCGCATCACAGCAAGGAAAGTAACATTAATGGGACTGCAGCACATCACGAGACATGCAAGTATTGGGAATATGAGTAGATCATTTTAATAGTGTAAATAAAATCTTGAAAGAGCAGATAAGTGTATTTGTTCCTGATGGTTTATGCCAAAATTTTAGTGGCACAGGAAGAGGGCATACAAAGAAAGATTTAGAGACCCATTAGTTTATAGGCAAAAGGATGGCTACCTCCACTTAGGATGCTATGGGAATGAAGCCTATCCAAGATGTGGACTTGTCTGTCTCTTCCTTCTTTCTCTCTCATATTACCCATGCAGAGATTCTCAGCTATTGCTAAACTATATTTTGGTTTATTTCAGACTTAAGAACCAAGTGAATTCATACAGCACTCAGCTATTAATGTAAGTTAAAATGCGACCATTATCCAAGATTTGAAATCTGATGTAGCTGAAGATGATATAAATTACAAAGAAAAATGTTTTTTAATCCACCCAAACATTTGAAAGAATTGAACAATTCAAGTGAGAAAATTCTTTCCTAGTTAGCTTGCAACCCTTCTCCAAGGAAGACCAAACTGTTCTGAAAATTGTCAATTATTCTGAGTCTTTTTATAAATGTGCTTTTGTCAAATACTATAAATACTACCCTGCTCCTTGCACTTTTATTTTGTCTCCTTGCCTGCATATAGTAATTTATACAATTCATTTTGAAATGCGAAGCATAAACAGTTTGAATTTAATCCATTTTAAGTGTAGAGTTTCAGCATTCTTTTGACCAAAATTTCTAGCAATAGTTCACCACCATAAGTTCTCTAAGTGTTCTGAAAGAATGAAGGTGTTGCTTCATTAAATGCTAAAACCTGATTTTGTAAATCTAACACAATCAAATTTTCAACTAGTCCCTTTTTAAAATGCTGTTAAAAAAAAACAACTAAAAAAGCAGCTGGGTCTGCAAATAAGGTTGGAATTTATGTTGTCAGTCCTGATAAACTACAGTAATTTCATTTTTTATTAAGATTCCATCTGAGGTGTTATACAATACAGTATAATCTACTGTTTCATATTCAATATTGATGGCTTTAATTATGAAAGTACCATATATTAAACGTTTTTTAGTTTTTCCCCCTCAAATTTCTTCAGTGTATACAACTATATAGTCAATTGTTTTACCATTTTGCTAAGCAGTTACATATTGAAAATTTAAAACGAACCAATAGTGATAAGTATTCAAATAGGCCAGTGTTTTTTATTTGTCCAGTATCTATTAAAATAATCCTGAAGACAAACTAACCATGTGGGTCCTACAAGATGATATTGATTTGATGGCACATAATTAATCCATTTAAATACTATTGCCTAAATCAAGGGTGTCAAACTCTCGTTGTCACAGCGTCGTCACGAGACATATTGTGACTTTTCCCTTCGCTAAACTGGGTGTGGGCATGGCCAGCACGTGACACATCCAGCCCGCGCCCCACGAGTTTGACACCCCTGGCCTAGATTATTTATGCCATCCAGCCTCACTTGGTGTGAGATGGAGATTTATCTATATAAATTAGACAAATAAATTTAGCTATTTCCCATCTCTTTTGTAGTTTTCCATCTTCAGCCACATCCATGCTTGTGTTTTGCTCAATGATGTTGCTGGGTATCAGCAGTCCTCTGCATCCAGATAGTCATTATCCAATATCCTTTGATGCTGCTTTTCAATCTACAAAGGTCCTCCTTCTGATTGCTATGTATATCTAATGCATCCTGTACCATCTTCCCAAAGACCGAAAAATAAAAGAAATCCACCATCCTGCAATTAATGTCCCTCTTCTAGCTTTCTGTATAATTCAATATCCCCAGAGGGACTGCCTTTTTCTACCCATCCAACTCAATCTAGCAGATTGGGCATGCTGCAGTTCCCAGCAGCCAAAGAGTGTTGACTGGCAGGGACTAGAAGATGGGCTTTTTCTGCAGTAGCCCTTGCCTTATGGCAAAACCTCTCAAGAGATTAGAATGGCCCCGACCCTGTTAGCCTTTCAAAACACTCTAAAAAACCTGGCTGTGTTCCCAAATCTGGGGTGCTGAATTTGGTAAGGACCCTGTTTCGTAGCTTTATTGTTAGCTGGTCAAGTATCTCAGCGGCTATGCATATTTATTTTGGACCAACATTTTTTCTTTAGGTTTTTTTAATCATTTTAAAATGTTTTATTTTGTTTATTCTAGCACATTTTTAAAAATTATAAACCACCCAGTCATTGATTGAGATGAGCAGCTATAATTGAATAAATAAATAGCTGTTATATAAATGGATAATGAAACTCAGGTATCACTAATACAAACTATCTTAAGGTATGGCATAAAACAATATATTTTTCTGGCATTGCTAAAGTTTGATTTGCTTTTGTTTTCACAAAAAATAATAGAGCAATTGAAACCTGGTAATGAAGTATCTACAGGAAGAAAAGCAAGCTCAGAGAAGGTGTAGTCTGATCTCATTTGACAGACTCATCAACTTCTGACAAAAAATCCCCATGAAATTGTGATAATGATGACATGAGGGGTAGACTGTACTGCTATTAGGTGGATACAGCACTAATTGAACCATTTTATCTAAGTGTACATCTACAACTTTGTACGAAGCAGGAAGTGGCAATGACTTCTATACTACAAGGCTCCATCATATATTCTTTATTATTTGGTCTATTTATGAATGACCTGGATATGGAATTAGAAAACTCTGAATTATTTGGACATGGGGTTAGGTTACTAGATACAATGGATTCAACAGTAATGTATTTAAATAGCAGTCATGCTACTTATCTCCAGTGTATTGAAATTTGATTCCTTTGTGAAAAACCTTGCTAAGAGAACTGCATGGACTTATCCAGGCTGTCTCTGAAAATCGGACACAAACGAAGGAAAAATTTTTTTACAACACTTTTTCATAAGTTTGCTAATCTTCTAATCAAACATTTGGAATTTGGAAAGAAGATAAAGACCCAGCAGAATATCTATACATGTTCAAAGTCATTTTCCCTTTTGTATTCAATGCTCACACATTTTGCAACCTCAATCCAGTTGCTCATATGACCTTGATTTCTTTTAGATTTTTTATAAATATACATGAAGCTTGCAGTTGAAAAGGGATTAACAAAGACTAGTATTTTGTAATGATCTAAAAATTATTTGATTGCATTGTACAACATTGGGAGGCCATTGGGAGAAATTATCTTTTATGGAGGTTATGGTGTCACATGGTAGTAATCTATTTGCTACAAAGGAAAATATAGAAATGATGGGAGGTTCCATAGAGAATTGATGCTAACAGCTGGAGTGAGTTACCCCTTAAGTATTGTTAATTGTTATGGTGCCCTAAGGGTTTGTCAAACTGAGATCATCAGCTAGGATCGAAATAAATTGCTGCCACGTCACCCTGCTATCTCTATGGCAAATTGACTTGTTGATCTTAAGAACATAAGCAGTGACCTGATGGGTTGAATGCCTGGACTATCTTACTCAGCAATCTATTCTCATATGGTCAGCCAACTGTACCAGGAAGTCCACCACTTACCCACCAGATGGCCTGCAGAGGAAGTCACACTGCCATTAAAGCTAACAGCCACTGATCTTTATGATTTTCAATAGTGTTCATCCCTACAGTACAGCTGATCCCAACTGTCTCTGCTGAAGGATATCTGATTACAATGATGAGAGAAAATATATGTATTACAAAGAAATCTACTTTGCTGGTGTCTTTTCTGAATATATCTTTCTTTTAAATTTTCCAATGTTATTTCTGTATTAACCTGTCTTTACTGTACTCAAGCAGCTTATTAAAAGGACGTGAACTCTGAGATTATTTTTGTTTCAAAACGAAGAGAATATATTTTCTTCTTACGATGCCCTTACCAATTTTAGTCTAATACAGTTCATTAATTCTCTCTTTTTTATATTCTAGAAGAGCAGACTACTTACACCAATTTATTTAAACCTCCTCCTCCTCCATTACTTATGCTCAGAATACATTTAGGATTAATAATACTGAAGTGTAAGACATTCTAGCTCTAGGATCAAGCTTCTATAGGATTACTCATACTAGTCATAGTATGACTGAGATCAGAAAGCAGATAGGCAGATATGTAAGCATAGAGAATCCACATTGTCATCTTTCTAAAACGTTTTCTCATTTGTTTTTTTTTAATTCATCATAATAAAATGACTGAGCAGATAATTCTGGGATAAAGTTACAGAACAGTTCTACAATGAAAGTGCATCTTTATTTGCTCCTTATAGAATTTCTCAAAAGGAAGAAGTTCGTTGCAAAAATTACCTTGGGCTGTCTTCCATAATTTTCCAATGAGGTTGGAACAACTTGTTTTAAGCTCTTTGTGTATTTGCAGCTTTTAAAGTTTTACATTAATTCATTAAACACTATTTATTGTTAGAATTTGAGGAATATTTTTTCCAGGATGTAGGGAAAAAGAATCACTAGTATATAAATAGTATCCACAATTTTTTATTCATTATTCATATTTGTGTTCCATTTTTAGAAAAAAGTTTATTTCAGATTTGTTAACTTGAATCTGCTCTCCATCTCAGTTAACAGAGAGTATATTCATAATTATGTTTGAGCTGTGTTCACATTCTTACAAAATAAACCAGATTTAAAATTTTAAAAAGTAGCTTAAAAATGATTTTTGTTCTCCCTGAAGTCAAGTGGCTTAGAGGTTGTAGTCCTAATTATTTTGCGTTGCTCAATGAAAACAGCCAGGTCAACAATTTGTCATTTTTTAAAAATAATCTGTGAAAGGGATTTGATACTTCATTAAAACTGAGCCTAGCTAGTTCACTGCAAGGTGTTGCAGTGTTAATGTGATACTCACATGTAATTTCAAAGTTTTTTCCATTTAAAAGTCTCTTTATCAAAAAACAATTTTTACACAATACAAATAACAGAACCAACAAGAATTAATTCTGATAGCACGGTATAAATGTAATAAATAATTAAAAACAAATAATAAACAGCACCCTGTGATTAAATAGAAACGTAAACTATCAAAAAGGTTTTCCTTCTGTTATTTGCAGAAAAAAAATCCCATTAAAATAATTTGTCTGAAATGGTATAGGATTTCCTGCCTGAGCAGGGGGTTGGACTAGAAGACCTCCAAGGTCCCTTCCAACTCTGTTATTCTATATTCTATAACTATAAAGCAAGGCAAGGAATAAAAAAAGAAAGTCTTAAAGCTGCAGCATACAGAATTTGCTTCTAAAATACATTTCAAATGTTTTATCCATATAATATTCTATGCTTTAAAAACAGTCCAGCTTTTCCCTAAAATTTATTAAAAGAAAAATTAATTTCATAAGCATTGTTAAAGTTAAAATTAATTTCAAACTGATTTTAACAGTCCTGAAAGTAAAAGATCATCTCTGCATAATTTTGCGTGCTGTGACAAATATGTCTCCTGAAAGCAATTATTGCTCCTGAACTATAGGCATTGCCACTGATTTATCTGCAAAATAAAGTTTTTGTCATAAGATTCAATGCAAAGTTTATACAAATCTGAAAAACTGGATTTTTTTCAGGCAAAAATCTTACCTGGTACCCTTTATTTTAGTTTTCTGAATCAGTTTAATATCAATGTCTATAAAGATTACTTCAGAAAAATGTCACTAAAGCTAGTAGAACTGTAGAGCACATATGCTGCTAAGTAAATATATTAATATCACACATCTTTTTATTAAAAGAATATGAATTTTTATAAGCCCCATATGAACAAAACTATGTATTTGACCCCCTTAGGTACAGAACATTCAAACCATTTAATCATAAAACCAACTTAGCGATTTAGTGCTCAGAGAAGCAAATTTTGATGCTTTGACATGATTTGCCAAGTGGGCAGAGTGTCACAAGGAACACTTAGTTCTAGGGGTTTGGGGGAAGAGAATCAGCTTTACTATATCTCTGAGGCTTTCCAATCAAGTGCAGAAAATAAATCCTGTAAAAAGCAGATAGGAAGATTTAAGCGTAAAGATGTTGCATAGAAGCTTCAAGCTAGATTTTCTACGTTCAGAACTCATATTTTATTGTGATTTTCCCCCCAAAGTAGTAGTTATAAACGCCTTCTCTTCAAAAAAGGGGAAGATGGCAAATCAGACTGTAGTGTGGTGTGTTCCCTGCTGACAGAAAACAAGGACAACTGCAAAGATTCCTAGCTTTGATTCTTGGGAGATTTCCTCAGGAACAGCAGGAGTGCCTGTACAATCACATATGGCCAACAGTGCAGTGGCCTTTTTGTTCCCTCCTTGCTCGTCCTCATCTTTTTCTCCCCTTTGCAAGCAACAGTGTCACAGCAAAACAATGCTGTGAAACAAGGCACCCAATGCATTAAGCAGCAATGCAGTATCTATGAAGCTGGCAAAAGGTAGCACTATAATTACTCCAACCAACCTTGCAATTAGATTAGGAGGAGGCAGTCCCAGTGTGAACAATCAACCAAGGTTCCCAGTGCCATCGACAACTTTTAGCCAGCAATTCTTCTTGTCACTATACAGAGACCCCCTGGCCCAAGCCTCAGAGGTTTCTTGGCTTCCTTTGCTGAATCACTCGTCTCACATTTTCTCTCCTTTTGTCATCTCTGTCATCTTGCTTTCATTCTTTCCTTGCTTTCATTCTTTCCTTGCAAACAATCTGCTTCCCAATTCTTTAGACTCCATATTCTATTTGCAGACTATTCATTTATTCTGTTCATTAGGCCCCCTTTCCCATCCTATTTCCCCCCTCGTCCCCTTTTTTTGTCAATGATATGTTGTATCCTCTGATTATAGTATCTGAATGTTTTGACTTTAAAAATTGGTAACTCCTTATGAATAGCAAACTGGCTGAAAGTATTCCAGATGACCAAAGCAGTATAGATGATGGTGGCTAGGAAGTTTTTACGCAAAGGAAAGACAACTAAACTATGACTAAGCAAGCTTTGTGAGTCGAGTTGATGTCCACGTGAATGTCCATCATGGCTGTAACTGTAATTTGCTATTTAATGTGTCTGAATGTAGCCAGCTTATGCAACAAATCATAATTAAACAAACTGTGATTCAGCATACATGAGCCCAGTCTAAGTCAAAGCAAAAAGCTTATAACATATATATGTATATACACAAAGTACAGGCAAACTAAACCACAGCTAAAACAGCATCACCTATTGATAAAAAGCAAATTCTATCTATTAGACACAGGTACATTAAAGTAAGAGAGAGAGAGAGAGAAAAGGGGCTATTTTAAAAAGGGAGAAACTTCTTAGAATGCAAATAGACACAGGAACTGACATCATAAATTATCCACAACGTGCACAGCAGACACAAGATTAATGCAAGCAGTAGCTCCTTTTCCTAAAAAGCTTGCAGTCCAATGTTACAACCAGTACCCATAGAAATATTTTAACAGTAATAGACATACTTGAAGGTGGCTGTAGGACCGCAGTCAAAGTCTGTACCTTTCTACATGATTGACTACAATTAAAGGCAGTACCTTTATATCTAAAATTAGATTAATATATTAACAGAGATTCATATAATAAAACAAGGTATACGGCTAAATGCTAAAAGTTAAATATTTACAAATGTGTTAAATAAACAGAGCTGTGTGTAACGATACACAAAGATATGACTATAGTGAGCAAATATGAGGTAATTCTGAAAGTATGGACATATAGGATTCAACAGCTGACCATCAGGACTTTTAAGTCCTATGCTCCCTTGAAAATAAACCTTCAGGAACACAACTTTTATTTTTTGAGTGATTTACATCGCATGTTTCTGTTCCTGATATGCAAAACGTAGGCAAAAGCAGTAGACAGATTCATTCAGTTCCAGCCAAAACTTCTGAGTGGATCAAAGAAATTAAAATAGCTTTTGTGGTTTTTCTCCAGACATCACATCCTTTAAGTAACCTAGCTGGACATTTTTTTACTACCAATTTTTTTAGCCTCCACAAAGCATTTAAGATTTTGATGCCTTGAGCAGGTAAGATTTTCAGGGTGAAACAAGTTATAGAAATAACTAGAGCATTCTGGGAATATCCCAATTCTTATTTGAGACTGACTCATCTATATTTTCGCAACCCACCTTGCCATATAAATTAAAAACCCAGGAGCCTTCAAATTGAGTCTGAAATAATAAATGCAAGAAACTACAAGTACTGAAACAATATGTACTATGAAAGTATTAATAACATTTAGGACCAGGATTTAATCTGGAGCATTTAAATCTTTAGACTTTGAGAAATCACCATTCCATAAACAGAAAATATCTGGTATTGCATTGGATACTGTTTATGCTAGGTTGGCATGAAAAAAATTGAACGATAAATTAGCCAACCATGCTAGTATGTTGTTTATCTACAATTCATGAGAATTATCTTATTGTTCAATATGTACAACCCAGGAAATTTGGACTTAGTTGGTAAATAATTAAATAGAATGAATAAACATGGTTAAGAGGTCATGTTAAGGCAACATCAGGCCCTCTACCCACTTGCACCTTAGTACACCACAAATCTTGCTGTAACAACTTTCTCAGTTGTTCATTTGATGTTGCTTTCATCTGATTCCCACCTTATAAGGCAAACTTAAGTCATCATAAGCTGTATCTATATAACTGTAGTATATTTTCCTTCTTCATTTAACACAATCTTATGAATCAGTTTCAAGGTGTGTAAAATCTGGAACATTTTACCACCAATTACCCTCAAGGGAAAATCTGGTGACTACTACGATTGACCAGAAGTGTATTTTGGGATTGTGGGGAGACAGGAACTAACCCCTTCCCTTTAGTCACTAGTCAGCCTTCAACCTTTACCATCTCCTTCAGTACTTCAGTACTTTATTTCTTGAATTATTTTCATGATATCACTTTTTTTCTTCAGTTGGTGGACACCAGCTTCTCTGCAGGCTTCCAATTGTGGCAGATCCTCACTATTTCAATTAAACTTTTTATTTGGCATTTCTTTTTTAGATCCCCACTATTTCAATTAAAATTTGTATTTGCCACTTCATTCACACACACACACACACACACGAATGAATAGATAGACAGATAGACAGATAGACAGACAGACAGACAGACAGACAAATGGGAAGACCAGACCAGCACAGAAAAGCCAAAGAGTCCTAAAATCTGACCCACCCTATATTTGCAATTCAGCACTCTGAATGCTGGATATTTTCTTACGGACGAGAGAAAAAGTAAAGGAGAAAACCAGTCATTTTGTCTAAAATGAGTGTTGAACATGCATATAACATCCGTCAGTGGGTAATTGGTATAGATGCAGGGTACAGATTAGCAATGGGGACAGCCAAGGGCTCCTGGCTACTCCAGAAGCAAGATGGTTTGTGGAGTTCCAAAGAAGCTTATATAATATTTTATCCTGTAAAGTGAGATAATGAAAAAAAACAACAACAACCCAATAACCCAAAAGCATTTTCACTATCTGCAAGGAACTGGTTTCCCTCTATGAACATTGTTGCCCCTAAAAGTTCCAGAACTCTTGATGTGAAATTTAAGAATCATCTCTTGTACATCTGTTAAAGCCACTAGTGAGATTGTTCTTATTTGTTTGTCCACATTATTATCAACAAGTTCTGAAAAAAGAGGCAAGATCAGGTTTGGCATATAGTACTCAACCTCAGTGTTTTGAAAAAATTACAGCAATGACTAATTAATGAAATGAACAGGCCACATTTTTTTAAAAACCCACTAATCCGGGAATTTCAAGGTAGATTATTTTGGTAGCACTGTTTGCTTAACATGAGAGATTATGATATTGTATTAATCACTCTCTCCATTTCACATATATACAACACAAACCATTTCTTGAAAAGACAACTTATGTAAAGGGGGAAGATAATAAGACTCAAAACAAGCAAATGACATGGAACCATTGTATTTCTTTCCTTACTATATTTGAATAATTCCACCTATATTGGAATCCAAGGTGACTTTATACTCCATAACCAGATGGATTCCCTTCCAGGCATTGATCCAGACTAGGCCTCCTTTTAGTAGTTTAATCCATGTGGGTGCATCATGTGCTCACGGGTAAAACAGTCCAAGGGACTTCAGCACAATTGACATTTGGGCAAGTGTGGCCTGGAAATGCTGAGTTATTAAGTGGTATCTCTGACCATTGGAGCTTTTCCCTTAAGATGTTTAGTGAAGTTTAATTCACTGTTTTACTAAGTGATTGTGCAGTCATATCTGTCTTTCTTTCCACAACAGACGATCCTGTCTGAAGTAACTCCTGTTCCTCATCCTTAGTAAGAAAATCTAATGATGTACCATACACAAGAGCCCTTGCAAGGAAGATTGCATGCATGGCAGGTTACCTTACACAGCAAGAACAAATGCCCACAATGCTGAGGAAACAGAAGTCTTAGACCTACAGCTAAACTGAGTTTCCTTCAATGAAATGACCTCCAGCTCGGATAAGCCAAGCATGAAATAACTGGAAACTTTGACAACTAAAAATGCTAATGATTAATTCATTAAAAAACTGGGATTCCTTATTAGATAGTTAAGCTCTCTGCCTTTAAATGATGCCGGCAGGACCGAGACCTGAACTCAAGGCCATTTCTTTCCCATTCCAAGCTCCTTCTTTGAAAGACCTTCGTTGTTGCCACCTCAAGCATCCCCGGGTTGACTAAGGTCACTCAGGCAGCAGGGGTCTCCAACCTTGGCAAATTTAAGCCTGGCGGACTTCAACTCCCAGAATTCTCCAACCAGGTTTGCTGGCTGGGGAATTCTGGGAGTTGAAGTCCGCCAGGCTTTAAAGTTGCCAAGGTTGGAGACCCCTGACTCAAGGATACCTGCAAGCCTCCTGTCCTTTCAACGGTCATCCTGGCCGAGCAGCGTCACGAGAGAGCCCGACATTTTTTAACTGAGGGGAGGGGGAAAAAAAGCACCTTTGCTTCTTTCCGGCTCCCCCGCGGAATCCGAAAGCGAAGGGATGTGCAGATGAGGAAGTTACAAGTAGTCGTCTTCCTTCTCCCGTTGCTCGGACATGAGGAGAGAGGAAGAGAGAGGCACGCCACCCGGGGGGGGAGCGGGTTGATCCATGAAGAATTATTTCCTCCCCACCAAAAAAGAGGGGGCGGGGGGGGAGAACGCGTCCCGACTTGCTACACCACCGCCGTCCTATTCCTCCTCATCCGCCCCTAAGCCGGGCTTGGTTAAAGGGCTTGCCGGCTGTCCCTTTAGCGCAAGCGAGGAGCACCCGCTCGAGGGGATGCTTCAGCGGACCTTGACCGAGCCCGGGAGAAACGAAGCTGACCTGCCGGGCTCGGGACGACTTACCCATGTTTCGGCCACAGGACAAGGGAAGAAGGCGAGGTTTTTTTTTTCTCTTCTTCTTCTCCCCCCTCTCCCGGCGGCGGCGGCTTTTGCTTCTGCTGCTCGTGGGCTGCTTTGGCTCTCCGCCTCTCCCGCGCCAGGGAGAAACAGGCGGGGCCCGGGGTTAGTGCAGCTGCTTGCGGCTAACAAGAGGCGCAGGGCAGGGCAGAGGCGGAGGTGGGCAGCAGCAGGCAAGAGAGGGGTAGCCCGAGCGCGCCGTGCCTTTCCTGCCGCGCCTGGCTGCGTGTGGCTCTCTTGAGGGCGCTCCGGTGCACGCGCGCCGCCGCCGCCGCCGTGAGGCGAAGGGCTGCCCGCGCCCGCGCTGTGGCTCTCTCGGCGGCAAAAAGGAGGCGGAGAAAGAGAAATTTTCCGGGGTGGTTGCGCGAGGGAGGGCCAGCGCCTGCGCCTGCGCCGCCCCGGCTCGGGCCGATCCGCCCTGACGGTGCCTTTGCCTTTAGGGGAGGAGAAGCGAGGAGGTTTCCGCAGCCGGAGAAAGGGGGACGGGGGACGGGAGGCGTCCGTTGGAGCCGGAACTCAGGCGTTTGGGTACAGCCAGGCAAGGCCTGTCGTGAGAAGCGCAAAGGCTGGCAACACCCACGGAGGAGGAGGAAGGGGAGGCCAGCACTCTAGCTGGAGAGAGGCGGCGGCGGGAGCGGGGAGCGGGGGCGCGAGCAACACGTCGGCCGCACCTGACTTTGGTCTGCCTGAGTGGTCGTGACGTCCGGGGTGGGGTTGAATGTTAGGATACGTTGATATTACAGGAATGCGGCGGAATTCTTTGAAAGAAAATTGCTTGATGATTTTATCTTTAAAAAAGCCATATTAAAATAACTATTCTATTTACTCGCAGAACCCACGGTAAGATGCAGTGGGTGAAACGAAACCTAGGAACAGGAGGACCCTATGAAGCAAACTATGAGTCTGGAAGGAACCGATTTGCTGTTAGATGGATGAATAGCTAGAGTTCAAATTGGTATTTGCACAGCAAGGAATGCCCCTCTCTTCACTGCATATTGAATTAAGCCATGGTATTCATAACCTCCTGGCTTCACATATACATGCAAAAACTACTTTGCTGCTGAAGGTGTAGTAGGCCCCGGGTGGTAACATTCTGCTCCTAATGGATAATCAGGTTTTAATTCAGCAGTGCATAGAAGATGGGCATTTTGAATTGTTAGGTCTTTGTCATTATGACAGGGATGCTTTCCATACTGAAGCATGATAGCGTGCAACATACATTCATACCCATAATAGTCGCTTTCAGGTTATGCAATAGTGATATGTTTTCCTCTCCCCTCCCCCTTCTGTTTTGTGTCCAGAAATACCACTGCAAATTAACTAGATTATGGATGTATTTAACTATAGAGTGTGAATGTATGGTATACATATAATGAAATCCGATGTCGGAGAAGAACTAAATGAGATGTGATATGTATATACACACATTCTTACTATGCTATTTCTTTTCAGGGTAGATAGCATTATGCAAGGTGCAGAAAAGAAACAACCAAAGAATGTAAAGCCGTTTCTTAAATTCGCTAAATCGGCATTCATTATATCTCTCTGCCAGCCCAGTGGTGGTGAGATTCTGGCAGTGACCTAATACATTGTTCCACAAATTGCTGGATGCAGGCAACAGAACCTGGGTTACTCCTAAAGCTGGCATGTAAAGCTGTATATACTGATAAAAAAGAAATATCTGTAGCTCAGGGTTGAACTGTGGGGTCTTTGGTGTTCTCTGTTTTCTTGCAAACATTTCATTGCCTCAATAGGTAACATAATACCAATTATTTTTTTATTTATTAAATTTATTTGCAACCCATTTCATTTGGAAGCAACTCTTGGAATCTTACAGCATAAAAACATTAAATTCATCTGAGATAAATATTCCTATTTCAGTAAAATGACATTACAATCAAAATAAAATCATCACATGATGCAACAGGAGGGAGCCTGATGGGGCAGATGAGGTTGGCTCTTACTTAATCAACCATCTCCAGTGTGATATTCCCCCGTTGGGGTCCAAAGCCATCTGGCAGAGCCAGATCTTAAGACTCTTAGGTCAGAAGGGTGGGAGCCAATCTCACCTCAGGGAATAAGATATTTCAAAAGTCAGGAGATAATGTTATCTAGTTAGGTAATGAAACATCTGTAGGAAAAGACTCCATGAGTTCAATTCCCAGTAGAGGATGTGAACCCCAAAGAGTAACAGCTGGCTACCTTTATAGGATGAATCAAAACGAGAATGAAAGCAGTTGTGTAGTACTTCCTCCTGTTGATAAGATAGGTGATCTGAAAGTAGAAATTATCAATCCATTGTCATGACCAGGTCATTGTCATCTTGAGATTGATGCTCACCACTGACCTTTGTGGGAAGGGATGTGCGTGGTCCTAATAAATTGGCCTGTTTTAAGCACTTCTGAGTTTCCAAAGGACATCTGGGAAGTTGCCTAGGAGGCAGTTCTATTGATTTTTATTGATTGGATTTAATTTGATTTGTTAAGGTTGTCCAATTCCAACTACCACCTCCCTTTCTCATATGGCTGAAACACGCCTTTCAATTTTCTGTAATTTTTCTAATTACAAGAAAAGAACTTTGCTGCACATTATATTGCTATTTAATAACAGCACAGACTAACCCACTTCACTGGGCACTCTTCTTATTGATTTTATTTTTATTGCAATTTAATTACATGGCAACCAACTCCAGAACAAACCTGCATATTAAAAAGATAGGAAACAATAAGAAAGGAAAAATTTGCAACCAGAAAAACCACATTCTGTGTATCATAAAATGTAATGAACAGGGGCTTCATCACTACTTTATCCAATACCTGGAAGAACAGCCAATTTCTTGACTTTGAAGGCAACATCAGGGTGTAAGCCTTATCTGACTGGATTAATGACTCTATTTTCTAGAGTGTTCAGTGAAAAGATCTGTCACAGCTTCTAAGCTTTCCTGAAGCAGAGGTTCTTGCAAACTGTCAAACATTGCTTTGGATGCATACTGTACCTGTAGCTCATGGTTAACCCCATATTTTGTATATAAGAGAACTCAACTGCGTCTGGCACCTCCTGTTAAAAATCCAACTCTGGAAAAGCATTTGCCTAAAACTGACAAATGTCATCAGTTTTTGAGCTTTATTATAATCTTCCTCAGTGAAACTAGTACTAGTACTCTTTAGGCATGAGACCCACAGGAAGGAATGAAGGAAACGAAAGGAAAAGAAAGAAGGAAGGAAGGAAAAGTGCTGAAGGTAAGTTGCTCAGATCCTCTTTCATCTGACTATACAATAGCTTTACCTATGTACATTTGATATATATAAATGGCATATAAATTTATAATTGCTGTTTCTCTTCATAAATGCAAAACTGAAGCATTGAAGGCTTAAACAGACGTTTCTAGACTATTTCACCTCCACTGCTGCAGTAGATATATTAAATTCAGCTAGAATATGAAATTCTGTATCTCATTCAAAAGCAATCATTTCCTCTCCTTATCTGTGGCAAATTAACACAGAGCACTTTTCTTTCAACACTTTTAATTGCACTCAAAAATTTTGACACCTGCAAGATGCATTATGGTGTGTGGTATCTTCTTCAAACATAGCCTGTATGGTCATTTAGGGGACTATATTTAGGGGAAAATTGGGTTGAGTGAACTTTGGTTAACATGAATAAACATTTTGTATTAGCACAGCTATTATAATCTGTCTTTACATTCTGAGTGCTTTTGTAGCAAAAATAGAATAAGATAAATATATAATCAAAATGGTAATTGATGTTTTTTTCTTTTAAATGAAGGCATCAATGAAAAAAAATGGTATAATGTCAGAATAAATTTGTCATATTATTATAATATTTTCTAATATTCCATATTTTAGAGCTATGGTATGGAATATAAAATTGTCAGTCATCTTGATGGATCTTCCAAAATGCTGTCAGAATTCTCTGAAACAATGTTAAGGCACAATTTTCTCTAAATTACTTTTATTTAAGTAGGATATTTTGAAAAAAGATCTATGATTTTCAAGAAGATCTGAAAAATAGTACAACGGTTAATTTTATGACAGCAAAACAAATTATTTCAGATAGTTTCCCTTCTCAAGATTTGTTACATTTTAAGTACCATCACTCAGAGTTTGGATGTAATGTTCACATGATTTAAAAAAATATTCCTAGGGTAAGTGGCTTAAGAGCTATTAATAAGTGCTCTGAATCTTGTTCATAATATTGCATGCTAATTTGCTGTCAATAAGATTTGCAGATATGTATGGGAGAAATATGGAGAAGAAATGAAAACATTTAGTTGGAGGTATAACTTGGAAATAAACTGCATAAGGTATTCTATGGGAATATTTTGGAACTACTGCATTGCTCTGGGGACCAGCCACTGTCAGTCCAATTCACCTCGCAGAGTTGTTGTTACAGGGAAAATAGAGGAAGGTGTGTTGGATGTGTTTGTTGTCTTGTTAGGACATAAATAAATAAATAGGCTATATATTGTTAGGTCTTTATTTCCTTCAAAATATTGTAGACTCTTTCAGCTAAAAGCAACAAAATTGCAGCCCTCTAGCCATGCAACTTCATTTTGTATTGAATGAGGTAGTACAATAATGATGTCAGGAAATCATTTTGCAGAAGAAACTGTAAATAAATCCATTTGATATTGTGACAGAGAGAAAAATCGACTCAGCTGTAGACAAGCAAGCCTGGATGACTGAGGAAGTTCATGAGGTAAGGGAACAGGTGAGGGAATATTACAAGCAGTCCTAAGAATCAGCTTACTTCCTCACTCTTGTGGCCTACCAATATGGACAGTTCTGAATAACTAGAGTTAACCATGTATAGATTAAAAGGGAGCTGGACAAGAATGTGCAAGAACTAAAAGAGAAGTCAGCTGCCCTTGCATGTGTACTACATAAAGGAACTGGCTGGGGTTTAAACACTACAAATGGGGAAGCTGAAAAGAAGACTGCAAATGTGAATATTTGCAAAACTAGACTTGGTATAAATAATAGACTATGTGTGATTTAGGATAAGAATAGGAATGGGAATTCTTTCAGAAAGAATTTATTCCTCGTGATAACAAGGAAAGGCATCCAGATTTGACCCAGATACCTGATTAATAGTTTCAATTCAAACCTCTGTAAGTGCCAGGCTTAGGCACCTGTGTGTAGTAATAGGTGCAGAAGGATCTTGACTTGAACATTGGGTCCTATCTAACAAAATGAAGTTCAATGGTGAGAAAAGCAAGTATCTACATTTAGGCAAGAACAACTAATTGCACTAGTATAGAATAGGTGATTCCTCACTCAATAGTAATAACTGCAAGAGGGATCTTGGCATCCTACAGCAGGGGTCCCCAACCTTTTGGATCTCAAGGACCACCAAACTCATAATTTTAAATCCAGCGAACCAGAGACCCTGGGAAAATTCCCAAAAAAGGAAAATCCCCCACCCCGTTTTCCTACTGATTGATCTTTATTTGGGATCGCAGGATACCATTTCTAGCTTCATTCTCGGAGAGAGAGAGACTTTTGGCTTCATGCAAGGAAAGCAGCAGAAGCCTTTCTTTCTCTTTGCCAAACTCCACCAGAAATTAGTCTTTGTGAGACTTGTGCCAGTGCAGGACGCTTGGAGCAGGACACCTTGCAGGGTCCCAAAGACTCACTTTTGGTGGAGTTTGGGGGAGAGAAAGACTTGTTGCTTTCCTTGCGTGCAGCCAAAAGCAGAAGAAAAAGAAGTGGAAAGAAGCAGCCCAGTGGCCAGGCCAGGTGCATGGGGCAAGTGGGGAAGTTCCCCCCCTTTCCCTTCTCCCCTCACTACATCATGTTGTTCACAATGTGACATAAGCCTTGTGTTCCCGCGGGCCATGTGGATGGCACAGCCAAGTGTTCCTGCACAGCCTGGATTAATTGCTTTTGGGGGTGACATTTCTCTGTGCACCACCAAAATTTTCTCTCAGATCACCAGTCCACTGGTTGGCAACCACTATCCTAGAGGACATTCACTTAAATATGAGCCAGCAGTGTGTTGCAGCTGCCAAAAAAGCCAACACAGTCCTAGGTTGCATTAATAGATAAAATGAAGATAATTTAAAGTGTTAATCCCATTTTATAATGTGTTAGTGAAAACCACACTTGGAATATTGCATATAGTTTTTGTCATCATGCTATAAAAAAAGATGTGGAAGTGTGTAAAAGGATTCTGGGAAATGGAGTTTAGTAAAAAAAATATTTCACACTTACTGAGAAATGATTTGTCAAGGGCGCCAAGCATGGCAAAACAGATAAATGATACAGATTATATGTTACACATTGTAATGCAGTAAGTCATAATGTACTTTTTAAATTTGGGATAGATAAAAATAGATATTGCAAGGCACATTTTATGGCTTTAGTTGCATTTCATCTGTCAAATATAGAGCAAATTACAAATAAACCATAGCTTAATTAAATGTGTGGACTCATCATTATGAAATGGGAACTTAGACTTTGATGTTGAATCTATGCAGAAGAACTGTACTTTCAAAACGGAGACAAAATGTTCCATTAGAAACTGGAAGGAATCTTGAATACAGTATAGATTTTCAGTTACTTTGCAATAACTATTTAAATATTTTTCTTGACTTTGAATCAAATTTTGCTTTCTGTAATCCACAGAAGTAGTAGAGTACCATAATAATCTCAAACATGTTTCAGTGACAGAACATAGGCCAAATACTTTTGAGTCAATGTCTGAAACTAAATCCATATTATATGTGTACAGGGAATGTAGTCCTTGACTTATAACAGTTCATTTAGGGACCATTCAAACTTACAATGGCACTGAAAAAAGTGACTTATGACCATTTTTCACACTTACGACCTTCTAGCACAGGGATCTCCAACCGTGGCAACTTTAAGACTTGTGGACTTCAACTCCCAGAATTCTCCAGCCAGCCCAGCTTGGGTCCCCAGTTTGGGGGCCCCTGTTCTAGCATCCTCATGATCATGTGATCAGAATTCAGAGACTTGGGCACTGATTCATATTTATGGCCGTTATTGTGTCCCAAAATCATGTGATCCTCTTTTGTGACCTGACAAAGTCAAAGGACAAATTCAATTAACCAGGTTACTAATTTAACAACTGCAGTGATTCACTTAACAAATGTGGCAAGAAAGGTCGCAAAATGGGACAAAGCTCACTTAAGAAATTTTTCACTTAAAAACATAAATTCTGGGTTCATTTGTGGTCATAGGTCAAGGACTACCTGTGTTAAAAACTAAGGAGTATTTTTAAAGGGGATACTAATAACTTTTATAGCTCATCAAGAATATTGTAATAATGGCACAACAGTGGTTGCTAGTCCAAAAAATTAGTTTGTAAGTTTTTAAAATTAACATTGATTCATCAAAATATTTTATTTCAATTCTACAGGACAGTTTAAGGAATGTAATTGAAAGGATAGATATCAGATTTTTTTGTTGTTGGCAATGTTAAAAAAATAGGAGTTATTGATTTGTATGGTTTGGTCTTGTGAATTACTGACTTCTTTGGAGAAGAATAGTTTTAATATTTTAAGAACACTTTGGGGTTTTTTTTCATCCCCTCCCGCATGGACAGCCCTGCATGAAGAGAAACTTCTTCGATAAGATTTTGAAGCCTAACCTTTAGGAGGGTAGGAGGTGCAGGATTTGAGATGGGTAGCAGACTGATTTGTATCAAGAAAGTTTGTATTAATAGCTTATGAAAATATTGGTCATTAACTGACATGCTCAGGCCTATTTATTTCAGTACAGTTAAATGCCTGTATTTTCATGTGTATACTCAGTATAAAGCATCCAGAACCATAATATTCAGAAGTCTTTTGCAAGTATGGGTGCATGGACTGAGAAAGTTTATATACAAATATAATGGAAAGACCAATGTTTTGTTATCTGTTCAGAACAATTCTATTTAGCTTCTGCAACAGGAAACTTCAGTCTTTTGAACAGTAGCACTTCTAGAGAATGTTGAGAACATTGTCACAAAGATTCGCCATGGAGAATTTGACCAGTCACAAAACTCACATTTATCAAGTCTAATTGCTAAGATTATTCACTGCCACCTATTCAGACAAGTGCATTCTGTTTGGAAAATTTAAAAACTTTCTCATCTAATTTTCATTCATCTCTCTTTGTTCAAAATACTGCGGCTTCCTTCCCCAGTCCATGTATTTCTTCTTAAAATAAATTGAATAAAGGAATGAAGAATAAATAGATCTGTTGTCTGTCCTATTAGTAATGGAAAATTGCTTTGCTAGTTTCAAATCACTCTAAATTCCTTAAATTTGGTATGCCACTTTTGCTGTGTTTTATAGTATACATTGTTTGCACCACAGAAAGTACATTTGTAGCAAGAAACTTAATTAGTAATTTCATAGAGTATTCGTAGGGAAGGAAAGAAATCCTTTCAGCTAGAATGCAAAAGACTCTGAGGCACCATTAGTTTAATACAGTGCTAAGCATTTCAGTTTAATCAGTAAGGCGTGCTTGGATCTTGTATAAATAATTCTTTCTGGATGGATATATACTCTTCTCAAAGGAGGGTCCCATTCAGGTAAGGCATGCAAACTTGGCTGAATGAGAAGTTCTGTTTTCTATTTTCTAAGAAACCATACATCCTTTCTGACTCAACAAAGCCATGATTAGTAAGGAAAGAACAAGACAGAATAATGTTGAATGAGTACCAAATAATTGAAAATAACCAAGGTCATGGGGATAAACTGAGATAAAATGGTAGCACATATGACCAGACCAAAACATACAGCAATTATAAATGAAAATATATGCTTTTATCAAAAACATAATTCATCATTATTACAAAGCCAAGCAGATCTTTAGACCACATCTGGCATTTTTATCCACCTATCGACTCCTTCCTGAGGACCTGGGATAGGCAAATTACACTGGCATACACTGGCACCAAGAATCGACTACATCTTTCCTCAACTAACAGCACTAAATTGGCCCTAGATAAGAGTCAATGGAATTCAAGGGTGGGGGGCTGAACTTGGATCACTTGTGGCAACATAACAACTCCAGACTGATTTCTCTCTTGACTCTATTCACAGACTCTGCCTCTTCTACTACATTGTATGGAGAATGAAGTTGCTGTATTTGGAAAACAATGGTGAATTGAAGTAAACATTATTGAGTTAATCCAGTTTTCTGAGTTTATTTTTTTATAAAGATAGCTAATAGGAGACATGATAGAGACTGGACAAACACATGAGGATTGGAGTAACAATGATTGCTCATCTTGCTGACTGTTTGCTACCTGTGGATCATAGGCTGATTACCTTGAACACCAGTTGCTGAGGACTAGAAATGGAGGAAGACAATTGATCTATCGCAGGATCCAATCTGGGTCGGTCATTGGGATCACAGGTTTGTCAGATTGGATCCTGCAACATTATCCTGGGACACGTATATTTGCCTTCATTCGTAAATGATCTGTTGCCTGTAGCCTGGAACTGACTAGAGATAGCTGGCTGCTTTGTGGCACAGAATGTTGGATTAGATGACCTGATTTACACAGATCTTTTTTTCTAATTTTAATTTACTAAATAAGTTCATTGAACTGTAATTAAGGTGTTGGACTAGATTTAAATCTACCTTTAACCATGGAAACTCACTGGGTGATTTTGGATCAGTTGCTAAGACAACCCAATTCTCAAAGTAGTAGTTTTGGCTCAACCCAATTCATAGAGTAGCAGCTGTAGTAAAGATCATAAGAAAGTATACCATCTTCAGGTCTTGGAGGAATGATGGGATATTAATCTAATGAACAAAAAAAAGATAAACTAGTCACACTTGTCAAATGTTTGTATAAAACACTAAGCCACAAACTAGCTAGCTACATTTTAGTCACATATAGTATGTTGCATGAGATTGCCAATGTCCATGCAGCTTGTGTTGGAAATGTGAGTGTTCTATTTCTGATCCTCTTAGAATTTTAAAAAGTCTTGATTTGCTGATTTCAGTTAAGTGCATTAAGAGAATGCAACCAATTATGACTGATTCAGTATTTTGTACTTAACAAAATCATTGGTATCTGCAAGAGGTGACAGAGAAGCAAGCAGAGACACATGTCTCACAATGTCATCACACATACTGTGACTCATATGCTTCCATCAGACACAAGTACACAATGATGGGAATTATGTAATATGTCACCATGGGCATGCCATCATTTTGACATGATCTTGGTTTGCTGCAGATGTCCATCATCTAACCTGGGACAAGTCAGCCTCCTGAATCTCTGCCCCATGTTCCAAGTAATGCAACCATAGAAAGCAGAACTCTGAGGCAGGAAGACTCCTCAAAGAACAATTTATTAGATACATTATATTGGCACAACTGGTGAAAACTGAAAGTTCCCGCAGTTTTCACCTAATTAAAAAGTGAAAGTTCCCCCTTCCCCCAAGTCATTGGTCACATTGTCCAATAGAGATGCTGGCTGCTTGCTTGGTTACCCCACTCCTCTCTCCATCATCTGTTGGAATGTTCTTGGTTCTCACAGGAAAACTTGATTGTTTTGGCTACAAAACCCCAACCAGCTATTCCCCCCCTCCCTCTGTTGTGTGGGAACCCTGAAGCCTCCAAAATGGCCTCAGCCAGATTCAATTCAGAATTGACACTTTTCCTCATAGTGAAAATACTCCATATCTGGATTAGAGGAAAGGAAGTCAGAAAACACAAAGAGCAAAGCAGCTATAAGACATGCTACTACAGCTAAAAATAAAAAGTGCTAAGTTATTATCCAAAATGAGCAGCAGTGCCTAGTTACATTATGAGAGATGCAAGTGTGACTTTGAACATTTGTATTTGTCCCTCAATAACTTACCATTTGGTTGGTGGCAAGACGATCAGAGCTGGCATCAGCAGTTTTTCATGTGTTTTGTCTTTAGGCAATGGAAAATTGCTGGCAGGAGCACTGTTTGCCTTTCTCTCTTTCTAGGGAAAAATCAAAAGAGTTAGATCAAAGCCTATTGTGCTGACTCTTCTTGCTGAGTTTGGCACTGTTAGGAGTCTGCTTTAATGCTATAGATATAACAAGGCTTGCAGGCTTTAGTAGCATAAAAATGACAAATGCTGGAAGGTCTGAATCAACGGAATGATTCTGATTAATTCAAACATTTAACTCATTATTTTGCAAGTTGTACTTTAAGAACCTTAAAAAATTACCATAACTGATCATTTATGCACCCCAATGGTTGCAAGAAAGTTTTGAAGTTATTAATAAAGTTAAAATTTTAATATCAAGGTTCTGTAACTAGAGACTAGAAGGGTGCTATTGTTTAAAGCAACAACAAAAATACAGATAGCCCTCAACTTATGACCACAATTGAGCCCAAAATTTATGTTGCCAAGTGAGAAATTTGTTAAGTGAGTTTTGTCCCATTTCACGACTTTTTTTACCACATTTGTTAAGTGAATCATTGCAGGTGTTAAATTAGTAATATGGTTGTTAAGTGAATTTGGTTTCCCATTGAGTTTGCTTGTCAGAAAGTTGCAAAAAATGATCACATGACCCCGGGACACTGCAACCGTCATAAATGTGAGTCAGTTTTCAAGCATCTGAAATGTAAATCACGTGACCACGGAGATCGTCATAACTGTGAAAATGGTCATAAGTCACTTTTTTTCAGTACCGTTGCAACTTTGAAAGGTCACTAAGTGAGCTGTTGTAAGTCGAGGACTACCTGTAAGACTTATGGAGAATAACATTGAGTAAATAGAGACCATAATAACAAAATAGTCTGCTAAAGTAGGTAGTCAAATTAGAGATCTAAAAACTGAAGGGCTTCTTTTCCCAAAAAGTAAAGATACAGGAATGAAACCTAGGAGGTAGAAAAATATAAAGATATGAACTGTGAGTGTGCAGAAAAAGTGACATGTGGGACAGAAGTCCAGCCAGATGGACGATGATAAGGAAGGGGAAAGAAAGAATGCATACAGGTAATGTATCATTCAAACATAGCCTTAGTCAGTTGGAAAAACATTAGAAATAGGTGTTTCATAGAAAGCAAATGGATAAAGTTTATTGAATCTCAATAGAATACAAACTATACATTGGAACCAAATGGGTTGCTTAAGCTAGAAAATCCACCTCATAAAAGGCCATCCTTTTCTCAAAGGACTTCAATGTATAGTCCTTTGAAATCAATTCATTACCTGGAGATCACCAGGAAATTAGTTTCTCCAGAAACATTGTCCAAGTTAATCCTGTTCATTCTTGACTCATACCTCACCTTTCTCTCAGCCAATCTTCTCAGTCACAATTTCATCACTTTCTTCTCTCTCTCCTGTCTTTTCCCGATTAGTCATCTGTAATATTTTATAGCACCACCCAACTATTGCTATGGCAATGTAACGCCAGTCATAATTAGTGATATGCTGCCTCAACCTTAGATGGATGATTCTGTAAGACACTGTAAATATTAGCTAATGTGAAAATGGCCCAATTCTCTCTTGCTCTTGCTCTCTTTACACAAATATACTTTTTCTCCACAAACATTATACCATCACAATACAATGGCCACTTTCACAAAGTGGTTGGGGGTTTATTTATTTATATTTTAAAAAATAACTTGAGGTGGCAAATACACAAGATACTCCTTCCTCCTGCTATTTTCCACAACAACAACCCTGTAAGGTGATTGGGCTGAGAGAAAGTAACTGGCCCAAATTCACCCAGCTGGCTTTAAAGGCTAAGAAGGACTTGAACTCAGGCTCCCGCTTTCTACCTTGGCGCCTTAACCAGTAGATGTCTCTAGATGTGGCTCAAAGTATCATGTACTGTAAATTGAGCTTTTCATGTTTCAGTAAATATACCCACCAAACTACATGATTCCCTCAACAATTGTGGAAAAACAACGCTTGAAGCCCTCCTCCCTTGAAGCATATAGAATGGCCTGGGGAGAAGAAATTATTTATTGATTTATTAAATCTGTAGCACATATACCCTTCAATTCACTCTGGCAATACCCAGGCTGTAGGTTGCATCCACCTTTGCCAGTAAATATAGCAGATATGTAATTTTTCTCCCTTCAAGACAGTTTGATATGTGCACGATAGATTATCCTGATTTATGTAAAACGCATGCAGTTAGCATTGGTATTTTACAAGAAAAAAGGATAGCTTGGAATATCCTTTTAGAATTAAATGATAATTCTGCTGACATAACAAACATCTCCAAAGCTTTATTCAGTAATAATATCTTAAATTTGTAACTGACAAGATAATGATTTACTGAAGTGTAGTTAAGAGAAATGAATAAGTTAAGGATAATTAATTGCTGAGTTCTGATATCCTAAAACCCCAATTTTAACCTGTTTTGTTGGCCAGATCCCTAGTCATATTATACATATGTTTTAACTGATAACAACAATGTAATGTAACATATTTTTGACTTATTGATGTCACATTGCACAAACTTATATTAAGAAAAACATGGGAAAGTATATCATTAATCTTTTATTTGATTTACTATTGGATTTTTAGGTTTGTTCCAACATTTAAAGCAATAAAACATTCAAAATAAAAATGCATTAAAACCAGCCATTAAAATTAAGAGTTTGGAAAAAGAGATGCATTTTTATCCTGTTTTCTAATTTTCAGGCATGTAGAGTTCCTACAGAGAACATACCAGAGACAGGAAACCACAGGGGAGAAGCCAATTCCTATATACTTAATAGCTGAGCTTTTGGCAACAGAGGCATCCTTTGAAGGCATCTCCCACTGATCTAAATAGATATGCAAGTGTATAATGTGAAGGCTATTAGTCTCCAAGCCATTTGGAGCTTTAAAAATAGTATCAGCACCTTAAATTCGGTCCATAGGAAACTGACAGTGTAATACTGTGCATCATACGACACAATGCCTCACCCCTTCAGCAATCCAGCTACCTAATGTTTTGCTACCTATGGCAATTTCTGAATACTTTTCAGGGATGGTCCTAATCTTAAGGAATGCTTTAAAAGCCTCTATGATGAGATCACAATGAACAGTTCATTAGATATACAGTACACACAGTTTATTGTATCTTTCACTAGTTCCTGTGATGACACAGGTCTAACAGGGACAGCTTTTATACACTGAGATGCCTGGATGATCCTACAAGTCTCTGTTGTGAATTGAGCATTAGTGACTATCAGGGAAGAGCAAAAAATTGAAAAGAAATGCATCCCTGATAGCTTGCCAGCGTGGATAGAGATGATGGTGGACCAACAATTTTGAAAAGTAATTATTTGGAGACGTCTGATTAAAGCCACTGCACATTCTCAACTTCTACTTCTTTGCAGGAGAGATATCCTATTATCTCACATATCACCAGTTGAATTTTTGCTTTTCTGGTTTATGTACAGTGCAAAAAGTACAATTTAACTAACTTTGCATGTGTGCAGGTCATTGGAAAGTAAAAGGGCCTACTGAAGAGGCTTCTTAATGTCTTTTCCCATAGCTATTTGATCTACATGAATTACAATGGTCCTTGTGTTTTTAGCTGTTCCTGACTTCTGTTGCAGCCCTTTTCCACATAGAATACTATGTATGCTATTGATTCCCAGTCTGTTTGAATACAGTAGATAATCCATGACGGATGCTTCCAATTAAAATAAATAATTAAAATATACTTTATAAATATACATACAAAGTAAAGCCTTCAGAGACTCTGTAAGTCCATCTGAAGGTGTCACCCTGTATCTTTCTTTGGTTCATCCTTTTGGATCCTTTGGTGGTTGTTGGTAGAGATATGAGCAGGTAGTACCTGCTTGCAGCTTGGTAGACTTGAGAGAGGTGCAACTCTAGAGTTTCTAACGTTTTCCTTGTTGACATTTGGCTTGCACACAATGTCCTCAAGTATCTGTGCTCATCTTGTGCAATGCTAGCAGTTGTTTGGGTTTATCCACACAGACCTTAAGAAGGAATGCTGCTACCCCTAGGAGTTGACAAATGTTGATGGCAATATTTAAAACAAATACTGTTTTTAAATAGTGACATCCTATTAGTCATATGTACCATAGTGTCTGAATGTGCCATTTTGTTAACTGCTGACTCTTGTGGTGATCTTCAAAACCTTTCCATCCATCATCATCTTTTAATGACCCCATAATCCCTTGAAGGGTGGAATCGGGGCACCTGAATGGAGCTGAGTGATTACTGGCTGGATGCCCTTCCTGTCGCCAATGCAGAGTTATATTCAGCAGATATATTCTCGTTATGCCCAGAGAGAGAAATATTTGCCTTTACCTAGGATTGAACTCACAGCCTCCTGATTATGAGGCAAGAGCTCCACCTCTAGGCTACCATATCAATTATCCTCAAAAGCTTTCCATGATGTAATCTAAATAAAGGATTTTGGTTAGGCAGCCTAATGCATACTGGGATTCCATATATCTCATCGGACAAGCTAGAACCTTTGGATGTTCAGCTCAGAGTTCCCACAAAGTACTAAGCCAAACCCAAGTAAACCATGATATGGTTAAGTACACTTGAAGCTCAGCTATTGTAGCTATATAATTTATGGGTTAGATTTCTGGCTTTAAAATCTTATCTATATTGTATGCTTCTATATTTTTCTCTATTGGCACATAACTTCCTTATCCTACAAGGCTAAGGTTAATATTTAAGAGAAAAATGTAATCTCTAATGGTGACTTTGAGTTCTGATGGCATCAGTTTGTGCAGAAATGTCTACAAAAATTTTAACATAACTGTATAGTGATTCAATGCTACATATTACATATTGTATAATATTGTATATTATGAACAACTGCAACAAACAGGAAAAAGGCAATAGAGATAGTAGAAGTTGAATAATTCTCCCTCAGCTTCGTAGAAAGGTTGGCTGTGACAAATATAATTGGAAGAGCAAACATGCAAATAAAAATACCTGCCTTGAAGTTTTCCAGTCATTTTTAATTTCCCGCAATATCTGTCTTCCAGACGTTATAAAAGTTATTAGTTGAATTATTGTTATTTAAGAAGTAATTCTACAGTGCTTGCATGAAGGTTTGAATTAATAACGCCTGGTATTATCCACTTAGAGTGCTGCAACAACACAAAATCTTACACTGAACAATACAAGCAGTCTTTTTAAAAACCTGTTTTGCTTAATTAACAGCAAGGTGCTACTCTGTTTTGTTTTTTGTTTTGCTTCAGAACTGTGGCATATTACTGTATTTATTTAAATACATATAGCCTTCCTTTTAAAAAAAAATGTAACTAGAAATCTATTCAGTGTTAAAATAACTCTAATAATGCCAGCTTTTAAGAATCTGTAAAGATTCCATATAGTCATTTAAACTTTCCTCTGAATGTACAGGTAGCCCTCAACTTACCATAGTTCATTTAATGACCATTCAAAGTTACGTCAATGAAAAACGTGAGTTAAGACCATTTTTCACACTTACAACCTTTGCAGCATCCCCATAGTCATGTGATCAAAATTCAAATGCTTGGCAACTGACTCATATTTATGACGATTGCAGTGTCCCAGAGTCATGTGATCACTTTTGCGACCTTCTGACAAGCAAAGTCAATGGGGAAACCAGTTTCACTTAACAACTGTGTTACTAATTTACCAACTGCAGTGATTAACTTAACAACTTGCAAGAAAATTCGTAAAATGGGGCAAAACTCACTTAACAAATGTTTTGCACAAACATTTTGGGTTCAATTGTGGTCGTAAGTTGAGGACTACCTGTATCTGGTGTTCTGCCTATGGTTTCAATTAGAAGTAGGATTTCAGTATTTGGATAGGAAGGGGAGTTTTTGAGGTGTTTGGTTTTAATTGCAATTTTATAACACTATATTTCTTTTATGTCACCTATAGTTTAGAGCTAACATATCTGGCTTGGGAAAAAAAACTTTTACCATTAGTTAAACTCTTTTTGGCAGCTACTAGTGGCTAACATATATGGCAGCGATCTGGGGAAATTAATTCAAGGTGATGAAATGGTGGAAAGATGTTTAGAAGCTGATATTCCAATATTCACTTGATGGGAAGACAGCAGAGCAATAGAAAAGCATTTTGAAAACTGGTATTTCAGATATTCTGCAGTTTTCTAATCTAAATCAACATCACTCTGAACCAGCTGTCAATGTCTAACCCTTAGCCTGGAGCTGTTATTCAGTTATTCAAATGCTTTTGACTCTTTATGACCCAATGAATGTCATTCCAAAAGGAATCTGTCAGTAATGGCTTGAATTCTCGTAAATTTATATTTTTGCATTATCAGTGATAGCATCTAGCTGCCTAGTCTTCTGGCAACCTCTTTTTCAATTGCCTACATCAAGTTCTTCTGCAATGACTCCAACTGTGCCTTCACAGCAACTCAGCTTTATTTCAGTAGTCTGGTTTTGGTTCATCTGGTACTGAATGATTTATTCTTCCTCTGGTACCTTGGAGCAGAACTATCATATATAGCTAGCAAAAATCAGGACAACCACTAAAAAGCACCAAGAAATGTATCCAGTAGTAACTTGGTTTTTCTTCAAATCAGTTATGGTAAAACTCCAAAGAAAGTGGCCACAGAAAAACTTAGGGTTTTAGAAGGAATGATATATCTCTTTTCAATTCGAAAAACCCTTCCAAGTATTCTAGCATTAGGACGAGACTTTGGAATGAAAATATTCAGGCACAATGTTCAAAGTTCAGAAATGTGCATGTTTTATTCCATGTAGACCTGAAGTGCAATTATGCTCATTTATGAAGTTTGACTGTCAATCAATTAGCTACCAGGTGCATATGAAGTAGATCCTTCTTAATCACCACTTGCCTTTTTAAAACCAAAATGAGAAGCAATATTTAGGGATGATATTAGAACAAACTGTCAGTTAATATTTTGGTGACGTGTGTTTAATATTGTGGTGATGTGGGAATGTGTTATGTTCTTTGTTCAGTGAAATATGATTGGGTGACAATTTCTTTTCCTGTATAATATCACACCGGTTGTCAATTGCTTGGTCATCTTTATAGTAGCCATACTATGAATAGTAGCAGAGTAGCAGAGTAGCAGAGAGCTATGAATACTATAGAGATTGTCATGGTACATTATATATCATGTAATAATTGATCAAGCAAATGTGCATGAACAAAATATTTGTACCAGAATTGTATCATATGCTTTTAGACCATTCTCTGTAGAAATACGAGCAGAGGTCATGGTTTTTACTATTTGCAGGATGCATCTAGCATAATCAAATTGTAAAATTATTTCAACATTAAGCTAATTAATTTGACTTATGCACATATTGTGTGCCTTGATTAGTTTGTCTGCATTCCACTTCAAACTTGCATTTGTGTCTGCATACATTAATATACTAAAGATGATATTTTCTAACTATTTATACATTATGGTTGCACACCCCACCCCATTTCTGCCATGAAGGTCGGTAGGATCATTCCAGGTGATCATACTATATCTCAGTTTGGATTTGTCATGGACTAATTTCTCAGCTGACCATTTAGTGAATGGCATTCATTCACATTATAGCTTTAGTGAAAAAGAGACTGCCAATCTAAGCATTTGGTGATTTCAAAAGTCACTTAGAGATAAAGGAAGAAGAAAATGGGTGTACTACCACTATTCCAATCCTGCCAGAAATAATTTACAAGTGCAAGCAATGCCATCTTTACTATATCCATGTTTAAAACTGCACTGAAAGGAATCCAGGTAATCTGCTAAAGAGAAAAGATTTTCAAATTAAGTGTTCGCTGGCATCCATACGAACTTAGAAAAATTACAGTAGCTCTTAGCATGAGTCAAATGCCAGCATCTTCAGAAGATATTAATATCTTCTTAAAAGGATCTTTGTAAGTAATGGCTGCATTCATTCTTCATGCTAAGCCACAGTATAGATTGTTTTTGGCTTAATGTGATATGTAAATAATTTAGCTATATCTGTACAACAGGCCACTACTTCTTGCTCAATAAATCATTTTTCCCCTAAAAAAAGAATCCTAAGTTATCATTGTGGTTGATATCTGCTATTTAAAATGTTTTGAGTATTTTGTCATGGATATTTATTGTTTGGATATGCAATATGAAAGATTGGATATGCAATCTTTCTGTGTTTAGTGCTCCAGGAGAGTGGTATGAAATATGTTAAATCCATGTATTACAAGAATTATGTAATTCCTAGAGTCCTTAAAAAAAATTACAAATATTAGCAAACAACAAACAGGATGACCTCTTTTCCAAGTACTGTGGTGAGCACTCCATATGCACATAACCAGTGGTGGGATTCAAAATTTTTACTACTGGTTCTGTGGGCATGGCTTGGTGGGTATGGTGTGACTTGGTGAGTGTGGCTTGGTGGGCATGTCAGGGGAAGGATACTGTAAAATCTCCATTCCCACCCAACTCCAGGGGAAGGATACTGTAAAACCCAATTCCCTCCCCACCCCACTAACCTGTTTTCCAGCTCCATTCTCCTGTGCAGGGCAACAAAAGAAGACCCAGCTAATCAGCTGGGACTCGGGAGGCAGAGAATAGATGGGGTCAGGGCCAGTCAGAGGTAGTATTTGCTGGTTCTCCGAACTATTCAACATTTCCGTTACCAGTTTTTCTGTATTGTATACCCATGGAAAAAGATAAAAATATCTGAGATTAATTCATACTAGTTGATCTAAGCTGCAAAAATTTGGATGACCACAGGATGGCAGGAAAGAGCCAAACTCTTCTCTATTTGCTGCAATCTGAATTTATGGATTTATGTATTTTCAATGGCTGTGAAAATTGGCCTCCTGAAATTCAAGATTGTGAAAATGTTGTTGTTTTGACCATTTTTGTCTCTGTTGTATCCTTGATATCAACTTTCTATCAATTATCTGAAAAAGAGAACTGTACAGAAAATCCAAAGCCAACCTGTATGTAATAAAAAGCAGACAGCAAAAAGTGAAGAGGCCATTCATTAGGAATGCTTGGCAACCAGTTTGTGAGCTGTGCACAATTGTGCATAAAATGGATGGCAGTACAAATATTTTACATAAATAATTGAATTAACTAGTAAACCTGGTTTCATCTTTAATAATACGTGGAAACATGCCCATGATGGGTTTTGCATTACGATATAAAGACTTATTCAAAAAGAAGCAGAAGACATTGCATTGAAGTTCCTAAGCTTAATAAGCTTGCAGGAAGTCCTTGATTTATGATCATAATTGGGACCAGAACTTCTGCTGATATTTGAGGCAGTTGTTAAGTGAGTTGTGCCCAATTTACATTTGGTACAGCTGTTACATGAATCACATCGGTTATTAAGTGAATCATATGATTGTTAAAGAAATCCAACTTCCCCCATTGACTTTGCTGGTCTGAAGCCAGCAAAGGTTGCAAATGGAGAACAGATGATTCTGGGACTTTGCAACTGTTATAAACAGATATCAGTTGTTAAGTGCCCGGATTTTGTTCATTTGACCATGGGGATTCTATGACGGTCATAAGTGAAAGGACTGGTTGTAAGTCACGTTTTAGAGTGACAAAGTTGTAACTTTGAATTGTTGCTAAATGAATGATTGTATAGCAGAAATTAGCAAGTATATTTTGCTACGGTCACTTCTGATCATATTCATTTAAAATAAATTATTTTGTTATTTATTTTAACAAGATGAATAAGATATCTATATCTGAGTGGACAGTGTAATAGTAAAAAGCACACCATCCTAAGCAAGCTATCTGGACTAGGAAGCCCCAGTCTGGCAGTCCTAAAACATATCCTAGAAAAATTGACGAGTTTAGTTGCAAAAAGTGATATATCCTATTGATAATAGAATTCCATCCAGTATTTCCTAATTATTATTCCGTGATCGGAAAAAGCTATAAAATTTTGCTAAAGACAAGATGAGTTCACAGCAACCCAATAGTGACAGTAGTAATCAAACCTAATATCTGCATTCCTGGATCATACATCTATGAATGAATCAGTTTAAAGATACATTGGGGAGATGTTCATTCTTAAAATGCAGGATGGCAGGCCATATTACAAAAAATACAATTAAGTTAATAAAATATAACTTAATTGGGAAATCCTGAAACACAAATATATACATCTAGATTGTCATATTCCATTTGTAGTTTAAAAGCCCAGTGATTTATGCCAAGGTTTTTAAAAGCCTAATTTGGCAATTATGACCAATCCCCATTAAGAAAAATTAGAAGAGGACATAGACTTTTTCAGTTTAGGTAATCATAATTTTATCTATATGGTCACGAAGAGTTGACATAAAGAGTTGACGTCACATTATCAATCATTTAAATCATAAATTACTGTATATACACGTCAATTTATGCAAGAGAAATGTGGCTCTTTTAACAAAATTGTAATTTTGGGCTACACAAGTGTATATGTTACTATCAGGTGGCTCTAAACTAGATGACACTCATACACAAGGTATCCCTCATCCATAAAACAAGACATCGTATATGGATAAGAATGACAATTTTGAATAGTCATTCCAAAAAGTTCTCTATGTGCCTCTTTGACAACTGTAGTGCATGACACCAATATTTTCATTATATTACAAATATTCAAAATGTGATTAATAAGGAAGTTAATTTACAAGTCATTGTACTTGAAGATAAAGCTATTATTCACCCCCCCCAGATTTATACCCCATTTTCCTTCCACAAGTTTAAGATAGTATTCATAGTACACATCTTCTACTGCCTCCCACAATAACTTGGTTTTATAAGATAGGCTGGGATGAGTGTTGGTGATTGACCTACAATTAAATAGTAAGAACTTCTATGATGGAGGGTTATCTTGAACTTGGTCCTTCTGGTCCTAGGTCAGTGGTGGCTAACCTTTTTCAGCTCCCATGCCAAAAATTGCATGCACGCTCTTGCGCGTGCTGTCATGTGCCAGCACCCAGAAGGGAATGCGCAACACCCATGTTCCCTGTGCATGCACACGTGACACCCCCGTGTGTGCTGTGTGTCTCTGCGCATGAGCGTGAGACCCTTGCCCCTGGGCATGCACATCAGATACCCAACAATCAGCTGTCAGACGAGGACCTGCGTGCATGCGCAGTGGCGCTCTTCCAGGTGACCTCTGGCGTGCCGGCAGAAGTGGCTCTGCATGCCACTTCCAGCATGCGTGCCATAGATTTGCTATCACCATCCTAGACTAACACTTTAGCAACCGTACCGTATTGATTCTTTAAAATGAGTACTTTGAATCTGTCCAAACATGATGGCTAGAGACTTAATGTGGTGTGAAAATACCAGTGTTAGATTGAGAGGGCCCTGTTGAAGATACTTAAATTTTGGAAAAGTTTGTGAGAATTAGATGCAATATATCATTTTTAATGAACAGCTATTTCTTCTTGAAAGAAAAATCTAGAACATTTAAAATTATAATAATAAAAACCCTCTGCAATCCTTGAGAACTGTAAGATGGGGGAAAAACCCTCCTTTCCTAATTAAGAACATTTCAAGGAACAATATCTCATCAAGAAACTTGGGAAACATAATTAAGTTTATGAACTGCCACATGAATACAAAAGACATTCTTTTTTAGTTTTTCAAAACACATATGAATGTTATGACTTCGGTTTTGTCTGCCTGCATTTAGATAACTCTGAGCAATGGGTGAGTCATTTCTTTTCATGTATGAATTAGTGCTATTGTATCCCATAATCTGTTCTCAAAGATGAAGACTTCCTGGCTTTCTTTAAAGTTGTATATCTGTGTGGTATAGTCTCTCTAGATGAGCTTTCAAAATAAAAAGCATTTCTTTCAGAACTTGCAACAGAACATTTTATTACTCCACTTAGGGGGAAAAAAGGAGAGAGTAGATTTTTTTACAGCTTTGTTGGATCCAGAAATTCAGCTGCTCCCAGTATTAGATATACCAAGGCAACATCCTAGAATTGTAGGATTGGAAAAAATCTCTAGGATCATCTAGTCCAACCCTCTGCAGTGTACAGAAAGTCCAATTACACTATCTTCAAGAATAGCCTCTTCTTAAAAACCTCCAGAGATGGGGAACTTAGAGCTGTAGGTACACTATTCTACTGCTGCAGATCTTATTGTCAGGAAATTTTTCATTAGAACAAAATCTAGCTGCAACTCAACAGTCATTATTTCCAGCCTGAATTCTGTGGAATGATACAGTAATTTGGACAAAACATACCTACAAATAAAAATACATATGCTCTTCCCAAAAATAATTGTGATAAATCTAGAAGATGATGCAGGCCACATATCTGCCAATGTTGTTCTTTCGCTACAGTCTGCTTTGCACGGCTGCTTTCTTTATTATATCAGTCGGTGCTTCCAAAACTAGACAATGGAGGAATACCAAAAATACAAACAGGTGGCTCTTCATTTTGGCACATAAACTTTTTATAGCATGTCAAGATGAGGAAAGTAAACTAGCCACTTGGTTCAGCAGAAAGGATGTGAGAAGAACCAAAAGACTGAAGTATTTGGCTTCTGGAGGAAGAATAGACCCTCAGAGGTAGAGGCAAAGTCAAAGGGGGCATTCACACCACTGCAACCCACTGCTTTGCAGCCACAGAAGCAGCACTATGAAATTGTTGTCACAACACTTCTGAAGCAGGAATTGATTAAATTAACTTATGGAATTAATGAACTCATATTTCTAAGTTGTCTGAAAGCTCCAAGGCATCTTTGGAAATATGAGGACAATGCCAATTATCCCCTTTGAGTTGATTTCACACAAATTACTATCCTTTAATCAGAGGTATTTTCTAGCTTGCTTCTCATAAAAGACACAAGTTCTTAGAAAGGAAACCAACTCTTTACTTTTCCTCATGACATTTGAGGCCTACTCCCTACTTACAGTCAGGATCTAATAGTTCTTAACAATCATTAGGGCACTGTCAACAAGGGGATGAAACAAGATCTTGAAAAATCTTTCAGGACCAGCTCCTTGCCAAACCTATGGTCACAAACCATGGTCACCCCCATCTTCAAAAAGGGAGACTCCAGTCTAGTTGAAAATTACAGACCAATCTCTTTATGCTGCGTCACCTGTAAAGTCATGGAATCAATTGTTAACCAATCCTCCACTTAGAGACAAACAACCTACTCTCTAACAAACAATATGGTTTCAGCAAAAAACTATCCTGTAATCTGCAACTCTTACACTGCAAAAACATATGGACTACACAACTCGATCAGGGCAAAGCAATAGACGCAACAGACTTCTGTAAAGCCTTTTGATTCAGTGGTACACGACAAACTACTTCTAAAACTAAAATCTTATGGTATCTCTGGACACCTGCATAACTGGATAGAAGCATTCCTGTCAAACAGACAACAAATGGTCAAAATTGGGAGTGTCTTATCAAATCCTGTACCTGTCAACAGTGGTGTCCCCCAAGGCAGCGTTCTAGGACCAACTCTCTTCATACTCTACATAAATGACCTCTGTGATCATATTAAGAGCAACTGCGTTCTCTTTGCTGATGATGTAAAGCTACTCAACACCACAGACAATACTGCTACCCTTCAAAAAGACCTCCACTATGTATCAGAATGGTCAAACAAATGGCAACTTCAAATCTCAACAAATAAATGCTCTGTCTTACATATTGGCAAAAAAAATCAGAAAACTCATCAGTCTGGAACCCACATCACGTATCTGATATTAACACAGTTGAGTAAGAGAAGTCAAATATTTCACAAGAAGAGTTTACATTCCTCTACTCGTTGCAGAATACCTTATGCCACCAGACTTGAAATTCTAGACCTAGAAAACCTAGAACTACGCCGCCTTCAGTCAGATCTAAGTATAGTATATAAAATCATACATTGTAATGTCCTTCCGGTCAATCAATACTTCAGCTTCAACCATAACAATACAAGAGCACACAATAGATACAAACTCAAGGTAAACCGCACCAAACTTGATTGCAGGAAATACGACTTCAGCAACAGAGTGGTCAATGTCTGGAATACTCTACCTGACTCTGTGGTTTCTTCCCCAAACCCTCAAAACTTTAACCTTAGACTGTCTACTATTGACCTCACCCCTTTCCTAAGAGGTCTGTAGGGGGCGTGCATAAGTGCACCAACATGCCTACCATCCCTGTCCTATTGTTTCTTTTATTTTTCTTATATGTATTCATTTCATGTATTCACAACTATGTTTATCCTTATACTTATTATCTTGTAAGCGATTGACAAAATAAATAAAGAAATAAAGATGAAAGATCGACTATGGTGTTGAAACTCTGATGCCCTATTCAAATGTGCAAATGACATTACCTCAGTAAATGTCAATGTTAGCCTTTGTAACATGAGTCCAAGTTACTAGAGGAACTATCTCATCCAAATGGGATTGGCCTGGCCCCCTCCTGCAAGCAGAAGGGCCAAGGAAATCCAGCTGGCAGGGTCCAGGAGAAGAGCCTTTTCTGCTATGCCTCCCATCCTTTGGGACTTTGTACTCCTGGAGGAAAGTTCTGCCATCATCCTCTTGACCTCCTGAAAGAGCGTTAAAACCTGGCTCTGCCAATTGGCCTGGGGCCTTAGATCGGTGTGTGCCATTCTGGAAGTAGTTAGTGGATTAAATCAAAGATCCCACGTTCACCTCATTTTGTAGTCCCACATTGTAGCTAATTGTTGTTTTTAATGCATTTATCGTGTTTAATATTTTACAATATGGTTTTATCAAGTTGTAAGCTGTCTAAAGTCAATGTGATGGTGAGATGGGTAGCTTGTAAATTTAATAAATATTTTAAAATAAATAAAAATAATCTCATCCACACCTGCATCCTGTTTGTCAGGCAACCTGATAGGTTCTAAAGTCTTGCTTATCTGCATCGCACCAGAGAAGAGCAACTGGTGGTTATTTTTTACCTGATAGTTAATGCTTGAATGGAGATGAAGCAAACTCAGGGGAAATCATCAATAGTTTCTTCAATTGGTTCAACATTTACATAGTAAAGAGAACATTGTTCTCCAGCCTAATTATGGAGGCAAAATCAAGATCAGCAATAATAGAGCAATTTATGCTTGTATAGATTTCTGATAGATCATAGATTGGAGGATAGAACTTTTAATGTGGCTATTTTGCTGGGGCCCATAGTGAAAGATATTGGGTTTAACAACAAGTTCAACAACATTTGAAAGGGCATGTGATGTATCATATACTAATCCTAAGTATATGCTAAATATGAAAGACAAAGGAAGATATAATGAAGTGTCTACCACTGTATATAGCATGTTTTATCAATAATACTTAGAATGTCTGTAAATATTCCCCTGACAAAGCTTATTTTAATGGAAATGATAATTCTGGAAAAAAACATTAAGTGAAGTCATTATCAAACCAATTTTCCTGATTATTCAAGGAAGGGTTTTGATTTGAAATGAGATTATATTCATCTATTATTAATCTAACCTAGAAGTAACACATTATAGCACTGAGTGGAGCTGAAAGGATTGACTTCTGAGACTTGCTCATGATTGTGCATAGATTCAACTGTACTGCAGTACCGTTCTCCAGAGAATCTACTAACTCCCTAAACTTAAATTGGATCACTTTATAGATCAAAGGCCAATATCATCTGCTTGATGGTTAGTGATGGATCAGTTTCCTCCTAAAACTTTTATTTATGCTTTCATTAGTGAGTAGAAATACACATTCTTGCTATTTACTTCAGTTTTAAGAGTGGTTTGCAATAACAAAAATAAAAAACAAACCCCACAAAATAATACAGATCAATAGTATATATTTGTATCAGGCAGCTTCAAGAAGAGATAGATGTTTAAAGAGACAATGTCAGGAAAAGAAAAACAATCTCCAAAATATAAAACATTCTTTTGCTACAGTCAATAGTGTGCTGTTGATTCTACATGTTTATATTTAATTTTATGATTTACATCTGACAGAATAGGATGTGGATGTCTTCTGATTTATTCATTTGTATTTTGAGTAAGTTTTGGTTAAAGGCAATAATGAAAACTGGATAGAAAACTTGTATCCTTTTCAGCTGCAGAAAAATATGCCAAATGTATTCTGAGTGGAAAGGCAGTCAGTGTAGGCATTTTAAATGTCAGATTCTATAGACTTTCACTGAAGAGGTGGAGGTCTTCATACATTTTTACTATGTAGACTGTGTTTTAATCAAAAGAATGAGTCACTGGAGCCTCCTACTCTTCATTCACAATTGTCAATATGATACTGTGACTTTTCACAAGTGCAGAACGTCCCTTGGAAACAGGCATTTCTTTACATTTCAAAATCTGACATTAATTTTATAGCAATTATGAATAAATGTACAAAGCTTGAAGTAAAGATAAAAAAACAGCCACTATAAGTTATTTGGATTGCCTAACTACATATTTCAGATTTGAACATAATATACTCAGATATAATTTACTAGAAACATTCCTACTTTCTTGGTGGAGTTGGAGAAGACTAGGAAGACCTAATTGAATGATACATGCATTATTACAACTGTATTATAATGTATTAGTATAGTTATTTTTTCCTAGTTAACTGTCCATGGATATGATACACTGTGCAGATTGCCCTTCCTTGATGAATCTCGTTTCACATCAAAGGGTCTATTCTGAATAAAAAGAAATAGATTCCAAGATGAGCTCAATTACCGGGGACTTCATGACATATTCATATGGTTTTCTTTGCAACCACACAAAAATATTTTTTTCTTTAGGAGGAGGTTTTTTTCCCCAACTTCCAATCTTCATATTTTATGGTAGTCTTCCATCCAAATAACTTTCAAGATCAGTCAAAATCAACCAAATGTTATAAGAATTCTAATCTGGCAGAAGATAGTATATAATCCACACACAGGCCATTCCTAAGGAAAAGTTGGGGGGGATTAATATGTATATTTACTTATTTATAGTGTTCATAGGCTGCTATGCTTCAAATGGCTTCTGGAGGTTTCCAATATAATAATACATAAACACATACACAATAAACAAAACAAACACAAAAAATATAAGCTGCATCTGAATAATGGAAACAACTTTTGCACATCAATTATTCTGGAACCAAAAACAATTGGTTAGCTTTTTAAAAAAAAAGCTGGGAAGGGCACTATAGATCTGGGGTAGTGGTGGGGGATGACTATTCAAAATGAGCAATAGAAAAAGACATCTCTTAGTGCCTCCTCCACCAAATTGATGTTTCAAAGGTACTTTAAGCATCTCTAGTTGCCGATTTTATTCAAAGGAATCCATTTTAAAGGGAGCCAGGTCAAAATGTTCACTCTGAAATGCACTTGAAGAGTACTGGAAGATAATGTAGCGTGCCCAAAATGGTACTACATGACTAAGCACTCAGCTGACAGACTGCAGGCCACTGTATTTTGCAACATCTATAGTTTCTAATTAAACTTTAAAGGCAGCCCTGTGTTAAAGGCGGCCCTGTTGCAATGGTCTATCTTAGCAGTGATAAGATGTAAGTAATTGTTGCCATGTTCTCCTGTTCTGGAAAGTCTGCAACTGGCACATTGGCCAAACTTGCAAAGGCTGTCAGTGGCAATCCGGTTGCCTCTGAATTTCAGATCTTGACTAAATACTTGGCATAATTGCCTGCCAGGTTGCTAGGAGAATCCCCAACAGCCACAGGGGTACATGAGTTACTAAGGATGGCCATTTGAACCCTGTAGAGATACCCTAGTGACAAACAGCTTTGTTCAGACCAAGGAATGATTATGGCAAAGAATGATGGCGAGGATGATTAGGTTTGGAGGATGCCTCACTCTGAAATAACTCTTGCTGGTTTAGTTATATCCCATATATAAGCACTCACCCCAAAAAACTAAGCAGCCAAGGTTTTTAAAGACTTTCAGAACTTCACCAAGGTGGGAGTTATATGGATCTCAGGGAATGGGGGATATCATTCCAGAAGGAAGACTCTTTAAAACATTCTCCATCTTCCGATTGTACATTAACAACTCTGAGATGAAAACTAACTCTAACATGATGGTTTTCACAGAGGCCATGAAATCCTGACACTTCCCAGAACAATCTTTATGCTTAGGAATGGAGATTGAAAACCCCAAATAGCCAGGAAAACTCAAAAATCAGCCCAGCAGTAAGGTCCAGGTAGTAAGGAAGGGATACTGCAATGTAACAGTGTATCATTCTGCAATAACATTTGAGCCTCAAGCTTTGTTAGAAAGAGCAGCAAAGCACAGAAATAATGGAGACCTAAAAACAATGGGAAATGGTAACAGATTTGTATTATAGATCTTTCAGTTGGAATATCTAAAGTATTGATTGGATAGCCTCTACATATTTTGAGCATTAGAAGAAAGTAAAAGTAAATTCTTCCTTTTTAAAATTTCCTGCCTTTAATTATTCAATGCTTTCCCTTGTGGTCTACGGTACTATGAATAGGACAGTTACAACTGAACATGCTGGTCTCTGATTTCAAGACACAAGCATAGGTTACAAATCACAACAATTTGCTTGCAATAGATTTATTATAAAATGTTAACCCAAACATCAAAATACATTATGACTTAATACAATAAATATGTATGTGAAATCTAGATGACTCAGATGTTATGCAAAGTCATTGCTTATTTTAATTGTTTTCTATTATAGTTAGCCAAACACCATAATAAACAATCAATGGCTAATTTCACAAACACTCTAAGTTAAAATCAAATAAACCATATTACTACTGTGTTCGAATGAGATACTATGCCACAGTATGGTTTGATTTTGGCTTAGTGTGTCATGTGATCCTGTGATCACTGTGCCTGGTAGGCTGTGGTTTAGGCAGGAGAGGTGGCAGTCAGTCTGCTATTGTACTTCTGGAATTAACTATTTTTGGCTGTTTATAATTTGTTGGGTATGTAAAATCCTTCATCAGTCTGCTTAGAATTTGAAAGCAATGACTGATTCCATGGTGACTGTCCCATTTTATTAAAATAGCTTAATATGTTTTCTGTTTCCCTTGTAGAACAGAAATGGACACCAGTGGATTAGCCATCTGGATCATAATGACTTTTGAAGCAGTTCACTATGACAAATATTGAATGCCTTGTTATGCAAGCATAAAATAAGCCATGTTGTAAAATAGATTATTTAATTATGAATGCAAGCACAGAGGTAATTATGGTAAGCCAAGGTGTCTTTGGGGAAATTTATTGGTTTTATTAGCAGAAATTTAGGAAAGATTAGTTGATAACCAAACACACAGAATGAATTCAAGTCATAGAACTAAAAAATATCCCCAAGACTTAATTAAAAGCAGACTCAGACTTCATTTAATTCATATTTGCGTCCATTCTTGCTACACTGTGTAATGATTTACAGCCCCCCCCTCCATTATCACTACACTATGTATTTAAAACATTTTAAATTATGGCTTCAGATATTAAACTACATCATAGGCACCCTAGTATTGCTGCAAAGAAACAGGGAAGAATTAATTGCTCTGAGTATTGATTGAAAACAATAGGAATAGATACCACCTACCACTGTGCTCATAATATTAATTGAAGTAATTTTTCCTCATTATATTAAAAAGTGACATTAAATAGATGGTGGATTTTTTTTAAAACAGTGACCCTAAAGACAGCTAGCTGGCAATCTTCCTACTGCTTTTATGAAGGCTAATCTTATTTTGAAGATTGCTATTTAATTACCAGTGTGAGAATCAGCATGACATTGTGGTTAGAATGTCTGTGGGAGACCTGTTTTCAAAACTTTGCTTGACCATTAAACTCACTGGTTCAGTACCGATCCCTTCCTCAGGGTGACAATAAAATAAGTGAGAAGGAGAAAGTGAAGTATGCATATAAATTAGTTTACTGGTAGAATACAGGAAACTAAATATAAGATATCTAATAAATTTTCCTTATGGTTAGAATAGCACCTTTTTCATTGACAGAGACAAATATAGATGATCAAGTCATGTATTGTAATCTATTTTTCTTGAGAGAGAGTGGAAAGAAAAGGTGCACTAAAGCATGCTTTTAGATTAATATGTCACAGCTTAGTTGTGCAAATATGCTTTTTAAGTAAACACTGAAGGTCAAAGCAGTCTTTTTTTCTCAACAGCCTAGATTTAAGAAAAGTATGGACCTATTCCTTTTGAAGTGGAGTTATAACTGAGTGCTAGAAGTTTAAATTTTAGATCAAAACTAAAGAAATTCTAGCTGTAATCCTAAAGATATTTGGCAACACATCCATTAAATTCTGAGATATTTAGTTCTAAATAAACAAGGGTAGGATTTTATTGAATTTGAAAATTAAATTTAAATGCAAATGCAAAATTAATAAAGCTGAATTTATGGCCAAACTGCATGCAATGCCAGGATGTCTGTTTACAGAGGTTGTGCTCCCTCAGTTATTTCTAAGCCCAACATATTGTCTGAAGCTAAGAAATCAAATTATTCTGAGTCAAGAGCAGGGCCATTCTAACCCTAAAGTGCCCTATATGAATTGTTAACTAAAGTACTTCTCATGGTTCTGGATAGTGACCCCAATATTGACTAGGATCACTAATCCACTAAGGATGTGAGACTAAAAATGCAAACTGTTCCCTTACAAACTTATTGGCAAGGCCTAAGCAGCCACAGGACATGACTTCTAAACACTTGAGTGCAGCAGCTGGGAAACAGACAATGGACATTGGCATAACAATCATAGGCTACAAGTAGTCCTCGACTTATAACCTCAATTGAGCCCAAAATGTATGTTTCTAAGTGAGAAATTGAATTTCCCCCCATTTTACAACTTTTCTTACCACATTTATTAAGTGAATCATTGCAGTTATCAAGTCAGTAACATGGTGGTTAAGAGAATCTGGCTTCCCCATTGACTTTGCCTGTTAGAAGGTTGCAAAAGGTGATCACATGACACCAGGACACTGCAACCGTCATAAATACCAATCAGTTGTTGAACATCGGAATGTAAATCACCTGACCATAGGGGATGCTGTCACAGTCGTAAGTGTGAAAGAGTCATAAGTATGAAAAATAGTCATAAGTCAGTAACATTTAGTGAATCTGGCTTCCCCATTGACTCTGCCTGTCAGAAGGTTGCAAAAGATGGATCACACGACCCCAGGACACTGAACTCATAAATACGAACCAATTGTCAAAAATCCGAATGTAAATCACCTGACCATTGGGGATGCTGCCACGCTCGTTAAGTGTGAAAAATAGTCCGAAGTCAGTAACGTGGTAGTTAAGTGAATCCGACTTCCCCATTGACTGCCTGTCAGAAGGTTGCAAAAGATGGATCACACGACTCCAGGATACTGCAACTGCCATAAATACGAACCAGTTGTCAAACATCCACATATAAATCACGTGACTATGGGGATACTCCAACTGTCATAAGTGTGAAAAATAGTCGCTTTTCAGTGCCGTTGTAACTTCAAACTTTGAACGGTCACTAAAGGATCTGTTGTAAGCCGACGACTACCCGCCTTGGGCAGCCCTTCACCTTCTTAGTAAGATGCAGCATCCATGAGGTACGGCGACATTAGAGGCCGCCTATCGCCATCGACTAATCTCTCCAAAATGGGGCGCGAAGGCAGCCGGCGGCCTTCCCTAAGCGACGAAGCCATAAAGGCCCCGGCCCCGCCCCAGCGGGGCGAAACTAACCGTCTCGAGGGGGCGGGGCTGGTTTTCAGGCTGGCCCGGCGGCGGCGCGTGGGCCGCGCGGTAGCCATGGCGACGGCGGCGCCTGCTGCACGCGAGCCGGTGGCATGTACGACCGGGCTCCCCGCTGCTTCCCTCTGACGGTGGGCTGCACGAGCCCCCACCTAGGCCCCGGCTGCTACGACTTGCCTTCCCAGAACAGGCAGATCCGAGGTGAGCGGCGGGCAGACTGAAAACGAGCCTTGCCTTCACGCCCTCCCGAAACGTTATCTTCGTTTCCCCCGAATTCGCGCGTCTCTACGTAACATGCCAATTGTGTAGTGGCCGGGGAGGGTGGGTGGACTTGTGGGTGAGGAGAGGGGCTTTGCAACTTAGCCCTTCACAGGCCAGCAACGCGACGTGTCTTCCCAAACTGCAGGAGCCACCCATTAAAACAGGGATCTCCAACTTGGCAACTTTAAGACTTGTGGACTTCCAACTCCCAGAGCTCCTCAGCCAGCTTTGCTGGCTGAGGCACTCTGGGAGTTGAAGTCCACAAGTCTTAAAGTTGCCAAGGCTGGAGACCCCTGCATTAAAATGTGCCGAGACCTTAACTTTCAGATTGCGCGAACAAAGGGATTCCTGGGAGTTGTAGTTCCACTATATCTGGTGCTCTTGGCTGGAGAGTAATTTCCACAACACCTGCCATGAATTTAGAACAGTGTTTCTCAAACTTGGTAGCTTTGAAACGTTGGGCTTCAAATCCCAAAATTCCCTGGCTGGGATATATAGGCAGTCCTCGACTTACATTCGCAATTGAGACTTAAATTTCTGTTGTTAAGTGAGTTTTGCCCCATGTTACGACCTTTCTTGCCACCGTGGTTAAGTGAATCACTGCACTGGATAAATTAGTAACCGGGTTGTTAAGTGAATCAGGCTTCCCCGTTGCCCTTGCTTGTGAGAAGATTGCAAAAGGGGATCACATGACCTTGGGACACAGCAACAAATATGAACCAAGCATCTGAATTTTGATCATGTGACCATGGGGATGCTGCAAAGGTTGTAACTGTGAACAATGGTCGTAAGTCACATTTTCATTGCTATTGTAACTTTGAACAGTCATTAAATGAACTGTTGTAAGTCAAGGACTACAACAGTAGTCCTGTACTGGGAGGTGAAGTCCATATATCTTAAAGTTGCCAAGTTTGAGAAAGACTGAATTAGAGCTTTCTTCTTTTCAGTTTCCAGGGGGTGTTAGATTTTTTTCTTAACATCTTCTGTGTAAAAGATGTTCTTACATAGATCCCCCCAATTTGCTTCTTGATTCAAAATCAGCTTAAAATTAACATGTACTACCAAATAAGTTTTAGGCTTGCAGCTTTATGCTTCGTCCTTGTACATGTTTGCTCAGAATTATGTTATTGAGACTTAAAGGGTGCACTACAGGAGGGATAAACAGGGTTTTTTATTTTTTTGAATTGCAGTCTTAAGATGTGGTGAAGTGGTTGGATATCAAGCCAGTTTATGGAACCTCTTTTTGGATTTTGACCCCTTCGTCAACTTTCATCCAAGTAATTGTGGAATATTCTTCCCAGACCATAACCCCTTTTGGACTCCCCTTTTTTTCTATCATCCATGCCAGGAAAGAAAGCACCAGTGGCTTTTCTTTTCTGGACAGGTGTTTGGCCACATGTAATTTCCATTGGTAGCCCTTTCTCGTGAGCCCCATTTGTTGAATCCCCTTCATACTTGCTGCCTTTCCATCTGGTGTGACCACCAGTTTAGTTTAACCTGGTTAAACAACAAGTTAAAAACAACAATAGTGTTACAATTCCTCCAATCACTTGGACTAAAAGGGGAAAGTAGCAGAATTCTTGCCAATTTCATCTAATTAAACAGAAAGAAAGATGCAGGTGAGAGAAAGCAGGGTCCAGTAGACCTCTAAAAGCCTAGTGGACCTGTAAAAACTGACTAGTCAAAGTTTAACTTACGGGAAGAGTTGGGACTGTGCTGATGTACTGCCTTCGCTGCTACCCAGCATCAACCCTGACTGAATTATTGGACTCCCATCATTGGACTAGTGCTAGAGTTCCCAAGATGTTAGTATTTGGGGATTTCAGTCTACCACCTAATGACACTGAGTCTGGGGCCGATCTGGAGTTTCACAGCAACCATATCCCTTTTTCATATTATTGGGGGCACAGCACATAATGGTGGTCACATGTTAGGTCTGGCTTTTGTCTTGAGGCAGTTTCAACATTTAATTAATTAATTAATTAATTAACTTATTTATTCAAAAGCTTACAATGCAATAGAAATAAGAATAAACATAAGTTTAAATATAAGAAATGGGAACTAATAATTGGGGACAATAGGACAGGGACGGTAGGCATGATTGTGTGCTTATGCACACATGATTTGAAACATTAACACCAGTCCATTGCTGTGAATGATGCAGTTTACTCTTGCCTTTCATCTCACTGGTCTCACCTCTTCCTGCAAGGAAGATGGTCTATTTGATCAGCTCACCTCAAGAGGTTGATGGATCCAGTGAGATCTCAGAGACAGCCTGAGGTTTTCCCTGAGAATCAAGCAGGCAATTTAGCTAAGGTCTTACCTGCTGTTTGGATTGATGGGAGCCTGGGATCTTGGGCCATATCACTTCTATGCAGCGTCAGTGTGCTGATCTCAAGGGGCACATTGATCTGCTGAGTATTTCAGGAGATGAAGGCTTCCTCCATTGTAACGAATATATTCAAAGTGGGTAAGACTGGAACCCGTTTTTTCCCATCCAGACATTTACAGCCTCCAGACACTGAGAAAAACCCTTGATACCTTCACTTGGACAGCCTGGATGGAGATGGATACCTGAGTATCTCTTGTGTGTGTTTGTGTGTGTGTGTGTATGTGTGTGTATCTTTGCTGTATTCGTGCTGAGTATGAAAGCAACATTGTTTGTTCTTTATTTCTTTTTGTATCATGAATAGTAAACAGCATGACTTTCTGACAAAGTGACCAATTACAATCCCTTTCAGTTCACTAGTGCCTGTCTGTAGTTGGTTCATTTCACCTTTCACACAGGTTTTCCCTTTAGAATTAGCATTCTAAAAGATTGCAGCTCTTTATTCTCAGTAACATCTTAGGTGGCATGTGATTACCATCCAGCCTGATTACCCCATCCATCATTATATCATCAATCTCATCATTTGGTTTTCTTAATAAAATGCAGGTGTGGTTTGATGCTGCTTTCCCCATCCTATATGCAATTATTTTTATGTTGTCGCTAAAATGATATTCTGCATCTATTATCTTCCTATATTTCTGCTGATCAGAAAGAACCTCCTTGCTTTAGTTGAGCAGCTGGAATGACCTTCACATCTTGGGTGATAGCAATAGCATTTAGACTTATATACTGCTTTACAGTCTTCTCTAAGCAGTTTTACAGCATCAGCCTCTTTCCCCAAACAACCTGGGTCCTCATTTTACTGACCTCAGAAGGATGGAAGGCTGCGTCAACCTTGAGCCTGGTGAGACTTGAACTGCCAAATTGCAGGTAGCCAGCAGTCAGCAGAAGTAGCCTGTAATACTGCACTGTAACTACTGTGCCATGGTGTCACTGTGATCCTTCTGACATTATATATTCTTGGCATACATGGGCCAATATTCTTCACTCATCCTTCCCAGGAGCACCCCCTTGCCACAATGAGGGAGCATAGCAGAACTTGGTGGGGGCGGGGAGGTGTTCTTCATATTAATATTATTCACAGCTGAATAAAAAGCGGAAAAAATCTGAAAAATACATATATTTATTTTCTCTTCAGGTGGCTATGCTCCATTTCTTTCTCTGGCAAGTCGTGGGCTTGAAGTTATTTCTCAAAATGATGAGGATGATCTTCCGGGGCCAGGAACCTATGAGATTCATAAAATACAGGTAGAGCCATATCAATAAACTGATATAAAAGATGTAAGATACCAGGGAATAGTAAATGGATTTATGATATAGATGAAAACTTATATTTCTTCAAAAATATTTTTAATCCAGCTTTTTTATTTCTGTTCTAAATTAGTGATTAGTGATTCTGTTCTAAATTAGTGAGGGTACTTGCGGGAACGCCTCCTGCCAGCATCAATCTCCGATCGCCCTGTTCGCTCTCATAGGAGGGGCCTCCTGGGGGTGCCGTCAGTAAGATATTGTAGGCTGGCGGTCCCCAGGGCTAGGGCCTTCTCTGTGGGAGCACCTGCCCTGGAATCAGCTCCCGTCGATCTCCGTTTGGCCCCTGACCTCCGCTCCTTCCGCCGGGACCTGAAGACTTGGTTGTTTCAACGGGCCGGCCTTGAATGACCCGGGGGTTGGGTTTATTTTAATTTATTTGGCTTGTTTACTGTTTAATCTTGTTTTATTGTAAATTTCCTTAGAATAGGGCATAAATAATAAATAAATAAATAAATAAATTTGTTTGGACTGGCAGTTCTAAACAGAAACAATTAGTTGAGCTTTAAAATTATTTTATTTCCTGCTTTTAATTTCTCACTGCTTTCTAAAATGGTTGCCAAATTATTCTAAAGTTTTTTTCTCTATTGCTAGGTGACTGGATTAGATCCATTGATGGATATTAGACTTTGTAAAAGAATAGAACTTCATAGGAGTCCATCTATTATGTTCCGAATCATCTTTTTATACTTTCGAACTGCACTAACTTGTGGCTATAAAATCTATGCTGGGAAAAAAAGAATGTTTTGTTTTAGTTACTAATCCTAAATTTTCCATTTAAATACATCCGTGAAAACAGTTCAATCAATTTGGCAACATATTACAGTCAGTCTTATTTAGAAACAGAGGATATTTGGGATTTAAGTTGTGTACAAAACAGATTTAAATGTGATTGCTTTCTCCAGTTTAAAGAATAATATTAGTGCACAACTCCAAAATCAGAATTATTTTTTCTCACTGGGTATTGAATATCTTGGTGCAGTAAGTAGGACAATTTAACAGCCTGCACTAAATGCCTAGTGGTTTGCATCCTAAAATGGCACTGTAAAAATTGTTGGACTATAAAAACTTAGGAACTCTTTATTTTAAACATCTTTGTACTCTTTACTGTTAGCTTACTGTGAAACTACAGATAGATAACAGAAATTCAATTAGACAATTCCAAATACCAATAATGCATATAACAATAAGTAGCAGAATTAATAAGTAATAATTAGAATTGTTAGGGGTGCAATGGCTGACGGTTAAAGACAGCCTGGGTTTGAGACTCAAGCACCATATGACAGGGTGAGCTCCCATTATTTGCCCCAGCTCCTGTGCACTTAGCAGTTTGAAAGCATGCAAATGTGAATAGATGAATAGGTACCACTTTGGTGGAAAGCATTCTGTGCCCCTTGGCATATAATCATGCTGTCCACATGACTATAGAAATATTTTCAGACAACACTGGCTCTCTTAGCTAAGAAATGGAGATGAGCACATCCCTCCCCACCCGCTAGAATCAGAAACAACTGGACAGGGGAAACCTTTGCCTTTAATTAGAATTGTAAGCTGCCCAGAGTTACTTGGTTGAGTTGGGTGGCTACAGATATTGAAGAAATAATAAATAAATCAAATTCAGTGCCCTGAACTAGCAACAAACCAATTCACAGGAACAAGGCTTCAGTGTTAAAAGCACTTGGGACTAAAAACAGCAGCTGCAGTATCTACTGCAAACACATTTTTTGAATAACCAGATATTTTTTAATTAGCTTCAAAAAAACTGACAGAGGGAGAATTAAATAGACTTTGTATAGAAGCTATTCCTAAAAAGATGAACGCATTGTCCTTTATCTTCCAGTTCCTACTGAACTTCAGTTAGTGAAGGAACATAGATCAGCTGCTGAGATCCTGATCAGAACATATGGTATGGCGTAGATGAAAGAGATAATGATTTCCTAATTACTAGCCATTTTTAATCTTTTAGCGCTAAGAAAAAGTTCCTTAAAATGGATCAGGAGATAAAATCCTCCATTTTTAGTCAGGCATGTAGGCAAAATATTTCATAATTTTAACTTTTATGTAGATGGAATCTGTGAGATTGGTTTATGATTTATTTATTGTATTGCGTGAATCCAATCTGTTGTATTCATTTAGAAAGTCATGGCAACAGTGGGCTTGCATAATTTCTGAACAATACAACCTTCTTTCTTCTTTTAAGAGTTTGGTTTGTGTAAGCCACATGATAGGACCTATATTTTCATTCTTGGTAAGTTCACGGAGAGTACAGTATAACCAATGATTGCTGTTGCATTATGGATGATTTTCCTGTTTTTTTTAACTCCAGAAAACTATTAAAGGAGGCAAAAGTCCTCAAAACAAGGAAAAACGTTTCACATTTACAGTTAATGATACACCTGGTCCTGGAACATACTGTCAACCTCCTTCACTGAGTCCAGAAGATAGTAAGACAAAAAGACAACTGAAAGTGCCTTCTGCACGGGTATGGCAACATAAAACTTAATATTGTTATTTTTTATATGATTAGTTGACTCTGATAGTAACTGTTATGTAAATGTTTTCTGGAGTCAGGTACTTTCTGAAAAAAGTCCTGCAAAAGACAATATATTCTGGAAATTTCTGTTTTGTTGAAGTTGCAAATATAAGCACTTTGGAACCTGTATTGTATGGAAATGTGTTATTAGCTATGTAATAGATACTTGTATGATTTTTGTTCATCTCTTGCACACATATTTGAGGGCAATGGGCTGAAAAAATTACTATTTTATTGCTGTAGTGGTTACCAATACTTCTGTTCCAACCACCAATTTTATATGGCTGCAGTCTGATTTCTGTGTGATGAGATTTTTGCTCTGACATTTTTCTTAGAGCAAAGTGAACTGATTCCCCTTCACTGAAAATTTGCTATGCAAACATGAGCCTCTATTTCAGGGTGGTATGTATATGGCTGTCACTTTCTTCTTGAAGGGTTTTCTGAGAACCTTGGGCAAGTTTTGGCAGAAATATAATTTCTTTCCTATAAAGACTACTTCTGAAACTAAAACACTGTTTCTCTGCATTAGGGATGTGCAAGCTGGGAATCTTGTGAAGGCAAACATTTTTGATGTAAATAGACCAAAGAAAGATTTTTTTCGAAAATGCTTGAAAAAGGCTGGATAAAATGTTTTTCAAGGAATTTTATTTTTATTTAATAAAACAATTGAAACTCATCATCTAGAAAATTGCAAAAATAAGGTGTCTTTGGAAATGAAATTATATTCCTTATATATATGTAGAATAACAGAGTTGGAAGGGACCTTGGAGGTCTTCTAGTCCAACCCCCTGCTTAGACAGGAAATCCTACACCACTTCAGACAAATGGTTATCAAATCTCCTATAGAGAGATCTCTCTTATGATCTCTCTTTTTATCACAAGATGGAGCTACTTTCAGTTTAATCCTTTTCGTCCATCAGCAATTTCTTGATTTCAGGGCATTGGAAAGGAGGTTCAGGGTGGAATGGTGACTGAATTTTATCAGACCTTGGATGAAGGAAATCCATCCTGAATATAGTATCATTTTAAATAGCTTGCAGGAGTCAGGGACTAAGGTTGTAGCAGTTCTACTTTCATCCTTAGTGGATAGTTACAGTAAGTGATGGTGAAGCAGGAAAGATCAACTCAATAGATACTTCTTTGTGGGGTGCTGTGGTGTAGGGAGATTCTCTGTCATCTCTTTTTTTAACATTTATATGAAGCTACTGAGAGAGGTCATTCAAAGTTTGGGGTTCAATATCATTAATATGCTCATGATACTTAGGTTTATTCCAGTAACCCAGTCAGAATGGTGATCCATTTGAGATTCTCAAATGGATCATTCTGTTTTAATGTTCGCCGCCCTGAGTCCTTAGGGAGAAGGGCGGCATACAAGTCGAATAAATAATAATAATAATAATAATAATAATAATTATTATTATTATTATTATTTTCTCCCAGTGCCTCAAGGCTGGGAGGTTTAAACTAAATCCTAGCAAGACAGAGTTACTGTTTGTCTGGAGTCCTCTAGCTGCTCTGTCTTGATAGGTAGATTTACCCTTGAAAGAGAAAATCTGTTGTTTGGGGTTTTTTTGGACTCATAAAAATGTGGGAACTTTCCCCCTAGCTTTGCTGGTATACAGTTGCAACCCTCTACAGGAGCATCTCTACAGAGGTTTTCATTCCATCTCTATAGTTTGGTTTGGTTAATTTTATTTTATTTTGTTTTTTATTCATTTTGGAACTTTTATTACTGTATATTTTATCTTGTAAGCCACCAGGAATCCTTAGTTCGTTTACATGTATGATAAACAAACAAACAGTAAGTAATTTATGAAAGATAGACTAATGGGATACAATCAAGAGGGCCCATTTTATAGGTAAATGTTCTCTGACAAAGATGGTAGTAAGTTTGCATACAGTATCTTACAAGACCTTCCACAACTGGTACATTTTAGCAGTAAGAGACATCATCTCCAGTTTTCCAAGCTAATTTCCAAATGATTATGTTGAATTCAGGGCACAACTGGACATGTAATAGAGCAAACATGACACATGCGGCTGTGACAATTATCAAAATAGCTCATCTAAATTTTTAGAAAATTTAAAGAAAATGCTTGATTTTGAACCTTTTGGGAGGTAATTAAATAGTGAACTCTCTGAAAATCTGGAACATTGTGAAGAAATATAAAGCACTAAATGAAACATATTACTGAAATGGAGAGAAGTCATTGAACATGATCATCAAAGGTGAAGTATCAGATTTACTGTTCAGTAACTCAGTTACTATAGCCTTTAAAAGGAAACACAGAAGCTGTTCTGTAAAAAGCAGATTTGTTGATTTATTGTGCCATCAAGACAGTGTTGATAACTGTCTAGATTTGGCAAGATTTCAGAAGTGGTTTTCCATTACCTTCTTCCTAGAGCTGAGTAAGAGAGTGAATGCGCCACAGTCATTCAGTTGGTTTTGTACTTAAGGCAAAACTAGAAGTCACAATCTCCTAACATGAAAGAAATCAAATTCATTTATTATGTTTTCCGTGGTTACCTCTAACCAACTAATTTATAAAATTCCCAATTCTTAGCAGTAATGGCAATAGAACTTGTGCATTTTCTATAGTTCTTTCCATGGAATAGATGAACCATTGGTTTCAGCTAAGAAATTTCCTCACTATCCAAGGAATCACTCAGGTAAAAGAAGCATTAGACAAAAGATAACTCTATCCTTTGATAGAAAGGATGGTATTAAAAAGTATTACTACCAATTGATCTCTGAAAAATCTGCAAAAATATATTTCAAATCCATTAAGAAAAGTTATTCCCTTAAATTGGGCTGTTGAGGTTCAGAAAACGTAGATGAAATGGAATGGAAAATAAATGATATTTTGATATTGAAGAACTATAGTTCAAAGCTAAATATACTCTGTTCTCTTTGTGGTGAAATTCAGTTGTGTAATTTGATGTTTCTTCGTAAAATAAATTCCAATCTTGCATTATTGATAGAAGAAAATATTTGTAGCTCAGGATTGAACTGTGAGTGCTCTCTGAATCTGGTATGCCACAAAAGTGACCATCAAGTACCCTACAAACTTGAATTATGATTTATGGTTAGAAGAATGTGTTGTAAAGGAACTAATAATACTGTGTTTATTTCCACAGAAAATTGCAGGCTGTATCAAATATTTTCGAAAGTCAGAGGCTCCATCTATTCCTTCCCAAGGACAAGCATTTGGTTATGAAGAGGCTGAAGATGGGACACTTATAAAATTTAGCCAGCCTGAAAAAGACACTACTTTGGGACCAGCATACTATCAAGCAGTATATGTAAGTAATTTTAAAAGATGGGACACTGTTCTTGGCTCCATAGGATTATTTATTTATTTATTTATTATTTGGACTTGTATGCCGCCCCATCTCTGAAGACTCGTGGCTCACAACTAAAACAACCACAATAAATAATTTAAAAAGAATTAAACAGATCACAAGCCCAGAATAGTAAATATAAAATTTAAGATAATTTAAAAAACCCATCCCCCCCCGGAGAGGGGTCACAGCCCGGATTGGTCAAACAGCCAGGTCTTCAAATCATGGCGGAAGGTGCGGAGGTCAGGGGCCAGGCGGAGCCCCAGGGGTAGTTGGTTCCAGAGGTCAGGGGCCGCGACAGAATAGGCTCGTCGCCGGGGGACCACCAGCCAGCATTGACTTGCCGACGGGACCCCGAGGAGTCCTTGCCTGTGTGCTTATAAAGTTGACACTCAGAGCTTCTGGAACCCAAGAGTCCTAAATTGGTGTTATCAAGTATGTATGTTAAACTAGAAATAAGTGATTGTTTACATTAAAAAAATAGCTTTCCATTTCTTAATTCTTATTATCCAATGCAATTGTCAAGCGAGATTATAGAGTTCTTTCTATTTATGATACTTTACTTTTCATTGGGAAACTCAGTAGCTTTGGACAATCAGTTACAGTATCCCTGAGTATCCCTGAGTGCTTGCAATGTTTAGCTTGAAATGACCTCTCCAAGGTCCTGAAAACTTTGCCTCTTAAAGTACTATGAGGCTTCCCTACTAAATCTTGGGCATTCCTTTACATTTATTTATACATGTAGTCCTCAACTTATAACCATTTATGTAGTGACTGTTTGAAGTTAACAATGGCAGCGAAAAAAGTGACATGATTGTTTTTCACACTTACAACCGTTGCAGCATCCCCATGGCCACGTGATCAAAATTTGGATGCTTGGCAACTGGCACGTATTTATGATGGTTGCAGTATCCCTGGGTCATGTGATCTCCTTTTGCAACCTTCTGACAATGGAAATCAATGGGGAGGCCAGATTCACTTAACAACCATGTTACTAATTAAACAGCTACAGTGAATCATTTAACAACTATGACAAAAAAGGTCATAAAATGAGGCAAAACTTACCTAGCAATTGTGTTACTTAGCAACCGACACTTCGATTCAATTGTGGTTGCAAGTCAAGGAGTATCTGTATTCTAGGATTTTGTTCACAGATTGGATTCTTTCTATTTTTTAGGTTCCAATCAACTGATTCAATTTTTTTCTCTGATGACTATCCCACTTGTTCTCAGTAAAATCATTAGCTCTTCATTAAATCTGAGATATTTGTTCTTACACATAAGCCTGTGAGCTGTTACACTTCTGTGTTTTTAATTCTACCCTTGACTGGTTGCATTGAGCTTATGTATTGACACTTGATTATTTTTGCTTAGCTATAACTTGGATATTGTAGCCAGGCACGGAATCATCTATGTATAGCATTGCTGTATGTTATTTTTCTTTAATCAGTAGTTATTAATTAAATTAATATTAATGTATTTTCTGTCCCTGTCTTAGCCTTTTTTGGAGAGTTGTTTCTGGCATACTATAGATACACATGCACATTTAAGTATACAATACTTACAACCATGTATCACTGGCACAAATTCATAGTGGGCTAGTGGTAGAAATCTTTAGTATTAATTTCAAGTAAAATTAGAAGTACAGGTTGACAATGTGGGGAAGATAGGAGTTGTATCTGTGTGTGTTCGTGTGTGTTTATGTATGCGTTTTTGCCTACTCTTTTTAGGAAGGATTGACTTAAATTCTGAACCATTTTGCTAGCTATCTCTGTAGAAATACCCTTTGTACATAAATAAACACTTAGAAGACTTGTCAAAGGCCTAGAAGTCTTGTCAGAAGCTTTGAAGCATCCATGACAAATATTCAAGCAACTGCAACTGTTTCACGGATTCAAGAAATGGATCCAAAAGAGTCACTTTGCTCATTGAATTATTTTCATAGAGCTAATTATTTCTGTGTGTAATGAAATAATTAAAAAAGTTGGTAGATACTTCATTGTATATAATTGCTTTCAATATTTATTTTTACCTTAGAATCTAGATAATGTAGAACAGTGGTTCTTAACCTTTTTGAAAGAATCGCCCCCTTGAGCTATTGAGGAAGTTGTCATCGCCCCCCTCCCCCAACATAACCGCCCCCCTGCCACCTCTTAGCATCCCCAAGGGGGCCAGCAGAGGGGCGCTAAGAGGCGGCAGGGGGCATTGAGGCACCAGCCGGCCCTGCAGTTTCACCCATTTTGGCACTGGCTCTGGAGTGGTGCTACAGTTAATGAGTGAGCCTGCAGGGCCGGCGCCTGAAGCCCCCTGCTGCCTCTTAGCATCCCCAAGGGGGCCAGCAGAGGGGGGCTAAGAGGCGGCAGGGGGGCGGTGCGTCGAACATGGCCACGGCAGCAAGTAACGTGCCACTGGTTCCGCATTGGAGGCGCCGGCTCCAGAGCAGTGCTAGTCAATGGGTGAACCTGCAGGGCCAGCCGGCACCTTGAACACCTGTCACCCCTTAGTGGCCCTCTGCCAGCCCCCTTGGGGACGCTAAGAGGCAGCAGGGGGGTTGGCGCCGGCCCAGGCTCACCCCATTGACTGTTGTACTGCACCTGAACCGTGCCTCGAATGCGGTAGCATGTTGGGAAAAGCCGCTGCCACCGCTTTCCCAAAGTGCTGCCGCTCTCGCATTCTTTCTATCTGTCCGTCCATCCATCCATCCATCCATCCATCCATCCATCCATCCATCCAAAAGGTCTGTCTGTTTGCCTTCCTGCCTACCTACCTGTCTGTCTTTTTGTCTACCTACCTATCTATCTACCAATATAGATCTCTCTCTCTCTCTCTCTCCCCCAAAATATCTCGCTCCATCGCCCCCATATTGCCCCCCTTCCGTTCCTTCGCCCCCACGTCGCCCCTTTTCATTCCATCGCCCCCCTGAAAAACAAAATCGCCCCTTGGGGGGCAATATCGCCCAGGTTAAGAACCACTGATGTAGAATATATATTTATGTATTAAATGTATATGCTTTGATCTGATATTTTCTCAGATCTTAAATCTATGGGTTTTTATTCAACAAAAGATTTTACTCTGAAAGCACACATATTGCATATTCAGCGCTTTGTGGAAGTCCTGAAGCAGCCACAAAAAATCTTTCACAAGCTACATCTTTAACAATAGAGAACAATAATGCAACCTTTGTGCTTAACTAAAATAAATATGTCAAGATAATGCTGCTTGTAATTCTATGAGCTGTAGATGAAAAGTAGTGGTGTTCTGTTACTCTGTTTCTGTCATCTATTGTCAAATCAAGGAGAACCTCTTAAAAGACTGACCACCAACAGAACTTCATTAGTTGTTGCCTACAACTTAGATGTTAAGCGTCTGTGGAGATTCTCAGTCATTCAGGTCACGGTTGTCCCAAAAGTGCTTTTTCAACTGGACTTTCTGGTTTTGCTCTGAAGACGTTTCACTTCTCATCCAAGAAGCTTTTTCATATCTGACTGGATGGTGGAAATGGAAGGATTTATACTGCTTGCAGATAGCTGGTTATTTGCATTCTTAGCTCTTAAGCCATTCAAATCCATTCTTACTAAGCTGCAGCCCATACAAGATGACTTTGCCCATTCTCAGATAGTGGGTGGAAGGCCCACATTTGCACACAACCACCAAATCTGAAGCAGGTTCCAAAAGTCACAATTAAAGCAAGACAGTGATGCCAATATGGGAACCAGATCCTATAAAACTCAGGTGTCTACTTTGCCCTCACAACAGCACCATTACAGGCCCCAGCAAGTACACTCACAGGATTAGAAGCATATTTTCCTGCTGTTCCTCCAGTGTACTATGTACCATCATTTGCCAGCAATGCCCCTTTGGATTCTGCATAGAACACATGGGACAAATTTTTCATAAAAGAATTAATGTACACAAGTTTCACATCAGGATTGAAACCAATTCTAAAGTAGTATCAGAACATTTGAACTTCCTAAGCACTCCATGGCAAATCCCAAAGTGATTTTTTTAGAAAAGAATATCACAGTACCATTGAGCAAGAAATAGTTTAAGTTCCATAAATGAAAAGTTTTCAGCAACCTTTGAAAATCTCAACAGACAGAATGGTGTTTTAATGCATTACAATTGTAACTTGCAACTACATAACCAAACTGCCACACCAACTAGTCCTCTGTGCATATGATGAAATGAGTGGCAGCTCACTAAGGCTTAGATCTTTTAATAACATTTATTGCTTACAAACAAAAATCCACTTCTTAATTATAAGTTTTCAGGCAGTGCATTAGAGGGCAGCAGAGCCATTCAATGGAGCTGCATGAATTTGGGACTGTAAAGCATTTTGCTATGGAAAATTGCCTGCATTAGATATTGCAAAAGAAAAACCAAATCTTTAAGCTTTTAATATCTTATTAAGAATTAAATGAACTATAGATGATTCTATTGATGCATCAGTGTTTTATTTTATATTTATGAATTATTTATGTTACTGGCTTTGTTTATAAAAATGTTTATTTATTATAATATTCCATGGTTATCTTTGAGTATTATTACTGATGGGAATGTTTATGCCCAGGTTTCATCTTGCTTATTGCCACTCCTTGATTTCACTGCAGAATGGGAAGAATTGTGGTTGCAAAATATGGAGTGGAAAAAGATGCTATGATAAGTCTTGCTTTATCTTGAAAATCATACATATTATAAAAATGGTGGGCTACAGAGCCTAAATAGATACTGTAGAGTTTCCTGAGAAAGGACAAGAAATAGAACATTATTTATTTATTAATTGATCTCTAGAAGATGCTTACAAGCACAATAAATTAGATAAAACCAGATTAAACAAATGAATTAAAATAAAATTAAATCTAAAACCAGCATCACAGCACTTAGTTATCTATAATATTACTTATCTAGTAAGTTGTTTCAGGTGAATTTTTGCTAGTTTTTAAAAATCAGAACATAAGCTCTCCTCAAATCTGCTAGATTTTAGTTATAAATTCAAGGAGGGTAAAAGTCTAAAATCTACTAAAGCTTCTATGACTTTGCTGTTGTTGTTGATAATGAAGTCAAACACCAAAAACCAGTTCTTGATTTCCATCTAAATTGTTACATAACACCAAAAATAGGTATGGTGTCTAGATTATTCCTCCTTTTCCTCCTCTTCCTCCTCTGCCCCCTCCTCCTCCTCCTCTTCCTCTCAGGACAGATTTATCAACAAGCTGGTTAAAAATATAAATGGGACAGCCATTGGTTTGCACTTCAACTGTGTCTGGGTTTAATATGCCTGAAGCACAATGAATTCTACTTGGACCAGGAAGAGCCATAGTTAACCATAGGGTTCAATAAATGAGTTTGGGACAATGACTTTCTATCTGCCCATCCTATTTCACAAGGTTGTTTGCAACTTCTAGCCCAAGGAAAAAAATACAAATAGGTCATGGAGGTGAAGTTGTCCTCATGTAGCAAATCTAGTATAGTATCATATAATATTTTGATTTATTCTTTTATTGTAGACAGTGAGCATCATACTGTTATGAGTATTTCAAACCAGCATTAAGGGAAAAACCTACATAGGATGTAGGGTTTTTTTTAACCATATTGGAAGACTACACTCCATCCAGAATTACTTTTGTGAGGCTAGCAGTTACATAAATTTAATACTTACATAGTTAAAGAATGATTGTAGAAGACCTGCTTCAATTTTCTTTATTAACATATTCTACCTGACATACCTTATATTTTTTTATTTTTGTTTTGGAGAACTGTACAATATATGCAATTATGACAATAATTCGAAGTGGTTGCAGCTGGATGCTTTTAATAATAGAAGACATTTCATGTTTCTGAAAGCTTTTTTTCCAGCATTTTGAAATATGATAAATACTTATTTCCACCTGAGGCAGTATGGGATGTAATCTGAAATCTGTGTAGTCTATCTTACATATTCATGCTAGGAATGCTGACACTGATAAATTACCTAATGTTGGGAACATGCTGGGAAATACCTGGGCTGCTGCTGTAGCACTGAAAAGACAGTCCATTAGTGGCAGAATTAATGCACTCTGGGACTTTTAATTCTTCATAGAATCTATTTCCATATTTAATTACTGGAAAGTCATGGAAAAAAGTTCTAAAGCACCTTCATCCATTTTTATTGTCAACGGGAGTGTTGATTAGCAATTCTTCAAGTTATATTGCAATGTTCACTTAAAATAATGTACCTCCTTGCTGAGTTTGCTTCAATTAAACCATATTTTATTTGTTAATGACATAGCAAGATGACAGCGACCTTGAAGTTAGGATTGTCAACATTTCTTGGCAAAAGAGGATGATGATTTAGAGTTAAGAGGGCATCCATTTATTCTGCAGTATTTTTAAAAGGTTTTTTTAAATCCATTAGGGATTGGGATTTTATGTGAGTAATGCACAGGTTAGTGAGTTAAGTATCACTCAGTTTTATATTATTTTTAATGCTAAGATTGATCTGAATATTGGGAAGGAAACAATTATATTCAATGTACTGAGTCTGAGAAAGAATAGCTTGTAGCCAAAGTGCCTCTTAAAATTGCTTTCAGAACTCAATTGCTAAAAATGCTTTTTGTAAATGTCACCAAGAGATATTTACTGAAATGTTCTTTCATAGATACGAAATTTAGTTATTGGCTTTTTAGGTTTGTAATGAAACAAAATACATATTTTCATAACAGCAGAAAAAACTTACAGAATCAACCCTTTTTTCAGCAAAAGCTGAAGCAAAATTTTGCAGCAAATAAATGCACAAAAAGCAAGTATTTATTTATTTAGTTAAACTTATATGCCACCCAACTCCCAAAGGACTCCGGGCGGCTCACAGCAAAAAAAAAAACCACAACGAATTACATTATAAAAATTTAAAACAATTTAAAAAACAGCAAACAACAGAAGGGCCAGATCTTGCTGGATCTCAGTCACGAGATCTAGCGAGAAATAATATATAAACCATGTTTTTTAAATCTTTGATACTATATAGTTAGCTGCTGCCAGAGAATTACTGTTAGTCTTCTGCTATAGCAAAAAGATATTAGATAAAAAGATTTGTAGGGCTCTGGTGCTAATACAGATATTATGATGTATGCTTTCTTAAGTTTTCATTCATTAGAAGGGTAAGTACAAGAAGTACACATAACTTTGTACAGTAAATTTTGGAGGGAATAATAATGTAAGGAAATGAATATAGGAGGTACACTAGTTGAGTGTGATTCAGTTATTGCCAAAGCTTGCAGCAAAGATGATACATCGTGCAATTTACAGAAGCAAATTTTTCAGTACTACTAAACTAATACTGTTGTCGTTCTATATTTTGGTTTATTCTCCTACTATCAAAAGATAATTATGGAAATTTACCAGTAAAAGTCAAAAGAATATACTCAACCGTCCTTTTAATTTCTTTGGTTAGGCTAGTTTTTAAAAAATACACTTTCACAGTATTTTCTCTCTCTCTTCTTCTCCCACTCTGTGTGTGTTTGTGTGTTTTACCATACTTACCATAGGAAGAAGCAAAGCAGTACTGAGATTTACAAAGAAACAGCTATTAAACTGTTTGATGAAGCTATTGATGAGGAAACTATTAAGGCTGAAACCATGAAGGGGTACCATTTAATTGATTGGCCTATTTGAAGTACAAACATAGGATAAACAAAGCTTGAGCTAAATGAGTTGCAGAACATAGCGGAGAAGTTCTGAATTGGTGAAATAGATTTCAGCCATTCAGAGTGCAGAAGGAAAGATAACATTATTTTAAATAACTCTTTTTATTTTTCAAAAAGCCTTGTGCCTCTAAATGAAATCTTTTCTTCATTTAGACATGGTTTTGTAATTGTTATATACAGGTGAAACTCAAAAAAATAGATTATCGTGCAAAAGTTCGTGCTCAGGAACCCTTTGCAGGTGTTATGGCTTAATTAGCTGATTAGAGTGGGACACTTCGAGCCTAGAATATTGAATCTTTTCACAATATTCTAATTTTCTGAGATTGTGGATTTGGGGTTTTCATGAGCTGTCAGCCATAATCATCCCAATTATGACAAATCACAGCTTGACCTATCTTGTTTTGTGTGTAATGAGTCTATCTCATATATTAGTTTCACCTTTTAAGTTGCATTACTGAAATAAATAAACTTTTGCACGATATTCTAATTTTTCGAGTTTCACCTGTAGTTGTATTGAATGAGTGAATTATTGAGATGTATTTTTTTTCTAAATTCATAACAAAATGCTTCTTACATGTAGAAAATACGATCTAGAATGGAACAGGCTAGTCTTACCTAGGATAGGAGATAGATCTTCCCCTCCTTTTTTTGGTTACAAAGACCACTGTGTTCTTCAGTAGGAAGGGGAGGATGGGGTTTAAGGTTGTGTCACATATTGCCTATAGAGCTGCAAAAAAAAAAGTACTGCTCACATAACCATGGAGAGCTTTGCTTGCTGTTTCTGCCAGTCTGATTATCACTCTTATCAGGTGATTTTGGCAGAATGAATTTGTTATTTGCCCATTATCATTAGCTGTTTGAAATTAATTACTTGTTCTCCAGCCAGCGATTGCCCTGCTGCTAGTTATTTGTTTTTCAATCAGCATTTTGCAACTGAGTTATTTGAAAGAGGAAGTGTCCTCTCTTCACCTACATATGTGAACACATTGCATGCACAAAATCTTCACTCACACCCTACAAAAAACATTACCGCAGAGCAGGGGTGTCCAACTCGATTTCACTGAGGGCTGCATCAGGGTTGTGTTTTACCTCGGGGAACTGGATAGATGTGGCCAGGGTTGGTGTGGCCAGCTTGATGTCACTCATGTTACCTTTGCTGGCCTGGGCGGGGCTGGGAGGATCCTCCTGCAGGCCTCTGCCAGCAAAAACAGAGCCCAGGAAGGCCGTGTGTGGTCCTCCCAAGCTCCATTTTTGCTGACAGAGGCACCACAAGCTGGTCCGCTATTTCCAGGGCACTCCTGCGGACAAGATCTAAGCACCCCATGGTCTGGATCTGGCCCACGGGGCTTGAGTTTGACACCCCTGCTGTAGTGGCAATATGAAGCATTTTTCTCTTCAGGAAGGTAGTCCCAACAAAATTTGAGGAAGCTCCAGAGAAGGTGCCTTTCCTTTCTATTGCCCTTGCTCCTAGTCTTTCCCACTACCTCATTCTGAGACTCCGTGTTGCTGCAATGAGAACAAATATTCTGAAATAGTCTTCTTCACTGGCAGCATTTTTAAAATAAGAAAACACATGTTGATTGACATCTCTTGCTACTGTTGACATAAATTTGTTTGGAAAATCCAGTCTGTGTTTGTAGCAATACGAGCACTTTTGAGTGAATTTCCTTGTTAGCAGCCTTTACTGAAATGGCTACATGAACATAAGACATCTCAAGCTTTGTATTCATTTGGAAATAAGTTCCTTTAAACTCATTGGGATTTATTTCTGAACAGACAACATTAAAACTGCCTATTTTGTGACCTGTATAATTAATTCTGAGTCTTGTTTTCTTTTCAGATTTGACTTAAGCAAGGCAAAACAGAAGGGTATCATGATAATATCATTCAGTGTAAATTTATATTTTTTATTATTTGTATATGAGTGGACTGTAAGAGTTTTAATACATCTTGGTAATACAGGTAGTCCTTGAGTTATGACCACAATTGAGACCAAAATTTATTTTGTTAAGCAAGACATTTGTTAAGTGAGTTTTGTCCCGTTTTATGTCCTTTCTTCCATAATTGTTAAGTGAAGCACAGAAGTTCTTAAGTTAGTAACATGGTGGTTAAATGAATCTGGCTTCCCCATTGACTTTGCTTGTTAGAAGGTCACAAAAGTTGATTACATGACCCCCTGTGACACTGAAACTATCATAAATATTTCTCAGTTGCCCAACTGTTCTGACCCAACCCTGTTACCAGCAAGAAAATCTCAAACAAACGTAGCAACTCAAACCTTCACAGCTTTAATCTACAAATAACTTCTTTGTAGATAAAAGATGGCTTGCAGCCAATTAGTCCAACCAGAAAAGCCTTGATAGAATTCTTCAGATAAGCCGGAGTCTCTACACACAATGCTGGGTCCTTACAGCATTTTTGCCTTTTCTAAAGGCAAAAACCTTTTGAAACCAGGCTTATATTCCCTGGAGGGAGGGGCCATTACATTGCATCCTTTCTCCTGAGTCGCCTGCGCTGCTCCAGCTGTTCTCTTCTACGAATCATCCTGTGCTCACACACACTTGGCGCAGGCTCCTCGGGAACTTCCTCATCACTGCTGCCAGCTCCCACAATCCCTAAAGGCAGCAGTCTACTCCCTGATGGTCCCGGCCCCTCATCTGAGTCTTCACTCTCCTCCACTGTCCACACCGGCTGCCGGCTAACCACAACACAAACATCTAAATTTTGATCACGTAATCATGGGGATGCTGCAATAGTCTTAAGTGTGAAAAATGTCATAAGTCACTTTTTCCAGTATCATTGTAACTTTGATGTGTCACTAAACAAACTGTTGTACGTTGAGGGCTACCTGTATGTATTGCTTACATATTTTGTATTTGGAAATTTCTTAGATTTGTGAATATACCTTTTAGAAACCACTGGATGGTGCTCTAATTCCATTCCTATAACACTATTGTATTTTTGTGTTCTTTTTTCTAGTTTTGCAAGTAGTTTACAAACTATTTCATATGTAGCATTGTCATGTACATAGAAAACAGTTGTCTTGCTTATCTATGTTCAGATTTGTTCAACCGATTCACTGATCCAAGGGAAAAACTGTTGACAGATATTTTCTGCTTTATTTGTTATAAATGTATTTGTACCATATCTGTGGTTGTAATAATGATTGGTTTTATATATGCATCAATTCAATTTACTGAGAAGAAAAACATAGTTGCAGGATATGAATTAATAAATATGTATTTTTGGATTTGTTCATGTACATCAAATGCAAATTTTCAGTTTTTGGCAATGGCATGGATTATTCGTTTATGTCTGAATTATGCCTTATATTGATTAACTTTAATATTGCCTACAATTACTGAACTTATATTATGAAATTGTAGCTCAAAACTTGCTTATGTCTTGTGGAAAAAAAATGAGGATTAAACTCTGTATTCATTTTCTTTCAGAATGAAACCTATCCAACTTTGAAATATAAAGGAGTGCATTTTGGCAGTTTGAGAGAAAAGCGTCTTGAATTTAAGCCACATGAGGGCCCTGGACCTGCAGACTATGATATCATTCCGTATGTAATTCAGCCGGTACTTTGAATCATATTTGCCCCTTGTAACATTGTAATCAACAAATGTTGTGAAATTCTGGTGTGGAGGTTGTTTGGAGGCCATATTCCAAAACCAGGATAATGAAAAGTGAAACTAGATTAACGTTGAATAATTCTAATCATATTGTTCACAGAATCATAAAATCGAAGTAATTTAGGGGAAGGAAGCTCATCAATTCCCTCAGTAATTGGTTCTGTTATTGACTTTATAACTTTTTATCTTTTAAAGTTATCTTAACTTTATAACTTTTTTTCCTAAGTTCAACAAGAATGACTTGCTTATCACCATTATATTTTGTCTTGCCCCTCCCCTCTGTTTATGTGTGTATGTGTGTGTGTGTGTGTGTGTGTGTGAGAGAGAGAGAGAGAGAGAGAAAACACATCTTGATCTTTTTCTATTTCCAACACTTTCAGATTTTGTAAAGATTCTTTCCTATTTCCCTTCCTATTTTCTCCAAGTTAAATACACCCAGGAGTCTCTCCTCTAAGCCCTCGTTCTCAGTCTTTTAAATCATGATATTCAAATGAGGTAGAAAAACCCACTCATCTCCAATTATCTTAATATTAACTATAGTTTGTTTCAAAGAAGCCAAACTTCATTTTTGTCACCTACTTTATTGTCAATTTAGTGCTCTGCTAAGTAGCATGTTCTAAGAAATGATTGAAGGCAGGAAATTTGTTACTTGTTCGTGTTGTCTGTAAATAATGCTAACTTGTGAGCCCATCTGTTTCTTTATGATCAGTGTTACTCACTCACTGATAGTTATCTCCTTATGAGTCCCTAGACCATATCTGCTTTTCAATATGTGTATGAAACACCTTCTAGTTAGAATTTAAAGAAAACCCAAAGATAATTTTTCTTGATTCATTTAAGTTCTGAAGGTCAACCTGCACATGAAGATAAGGTATCTGAGTGTTGAAATATGCAGATTCCTCTATCATGGTCATCTTTGAGCTGTTTTTCTTATAGTCTTACTTACTTTGGCTAAGGATAAAATAACTTTTATGGAGAATAGAATTTTTTTTAAAGCATGCTATAAATAAAAAAAAGGAAACCTGGGAGACAGAATATACTTTTAAAAAATATATTTTCCTGTGAAAATCTGTGGTTTTGGAAAGTAATATGACCTCATAGTAAAGCACCTAAAAACACAAAGAAGCTTTGAAATGTTAAGAAGAATGTTAAAAAATACTACGGTATTTATAAAGAGCCAGTTTGGTCTAGTGGCTAAGGCTAGAAATGGGGAGATCATGAGTTCTAATCCTGCCATGAAAGCCAGCTGGGTGACCTTGGGCCAGTCTTTCTCTCTCAGCCCAATTCACCTCACAGGATTGATGTTGTGGGAAAAATAGAAAGAAGGTATGTTGAATTTGTTTGCCGCCTTGTAAAAATAATAAAGACAGGATATGAATACCTAAAGTAACCATTGCTAAATTATTGCAATTATTGCAAGAAACATGATTTTATTGCATATATTAGTTGCACATCTTTCTAGGCCTCCTCAGCCTCGACTGCAGTTTGATTGGTAATTTACCTGTGAGAAGAAAACTTGAAAATGAAAAATAGATCTTATTCCATTATAGAAATGAAGGCTAGGCTATTAGTGAGCAAACTGGCTTTTCATTTGTTCTTGCAAAAGCAGCTGTTTTTAATGTTCCTCTTGGGGGGGAAAGGGTAAAAGCATTTTGTGCATGTTTTAGGAGCTTAGGCATTTAAAAGGCAACTCATAAATCTCCTCAAATTTTCTAAAGGGAAAGCGCAGTGCATTGTGAAAATGTCAACATCAAGAAGGAAGACAAGAAAAAATGTGTTCCCTGTATTCCACGGTATCATGAAGAAATAGTATTACAGGAAGGAAAAAAGGTAACGCTAACTGAACATAGTCATTTGCAATATGTAGAAAATTATTTATGATGGGATTGAAAGTTCTTGTTCGACACAGCATATGTTTAAAAAAAAGGAGCACGAGCTGTGGAGTAAAAATAATTGGTGGGCTTTACAAAGCAGGGCTTCTAGAAGATGAATTTGCATAGACTTAAGCAATCTTTGCAAAGATTATATATTCTTGTTACATTATTATAACGCATTCTTTTGTATGACGTCTGAAAGTCATGGGAGAATTGGAGAAACAGCGGGAGAAATGCTGTACCATATTTCTTCCAAATAGGAAAAAGACACAGTTTTCACTCTTCTTTTTCAAATATAACCTTAAGAGGATAGTTTTTAGTTTGGTGAGTCATTTCAACGGCTTATGGAGGAGTATCCACTTTTTAATGGTCTAATTCTTTAAGCACTCATATTGTCCCTCCTGTTCCATCTATTTATTTTTCATGTCCATATTGCTCCAGTATATCAAACAATAGCTTGACTTGCTAAGTACTGAGATTTAATAGGATTATTGTGTAAGCATTATGAGTAAATAGACTTTTCTTGTTTTGTTCACATGGCTCATTTCCCCCCCTCTTTGCTACAGAGAGGCAGGTTCTCCCTGAAATTTAAATGGCTGTTGCCTGTTGGTATTTTGAAAAGTCCTCAAGATGTGATTCTTTACCAAGGCTTTTGGCAAAGATGATTGATGTCCCTTTTCTTCCCTTTTCTTGTCCCCATCTGTGCTTGTTTTCTCTGTGTCTTTGTTTCTTTGTTTGTATTTCTTGAATTGCTACTTATTTTGAAATATTTTAACAATTTATATAAATCGCCTAAAGTTGCTGGGAAATGGATGGTATATAAATTATTATTATTATAGCAATAACACGTAGACTTATATACCACTTCATAGTGCTTTACAACCCTCTCTAACAGTCCGCATATTGCCCTCAACAATCTGGGTCCTCATTTTACTGACCTTGGAAGGATGGAAGGCTGAGTCAAACTTGAGCTGGTGAGAATCGAACTGCCAAACTGCCAGAAGTCAGCAGAAGTATCCTGCAGTACTGTATTTTAACCACTGCCCCACCACAGCTCTTTAGACTCTTAAAGAGTCTTATTATAGACTCTATATAGCATTGATACCATGGATAATAGAAGAACAAAAAATTTAAATGGTTTGTTAAATTAAAATCTGAAAGTTGAAAGACAGTTGAAAGTTTATTTTATTATTTGTTCATCAAATTTTTTTCCTGCTTTTTATTTGTTAGTTCAAGATAGTGTATATAACAATTCCCTTTAGGAGCCTTTCAGAGGCTCCTAAGTTTGGGTAACAACCCCATTGCCTTTGCTAATTCTAGGTGGAGACTTATTTTTTATTGAAAACTGTTGTCAGATCTTCCTGAACATAATATAAAGGATGGTACAGGTAGTTCATGATTTACAATCATTTGTTTGGTGACCATTCAGAGTTACAACAGCACTAACAAAACTGTCTTCTGATCGTTTTCCACACTTTCAACCATTACAGTTTTTTACACTTACAACCATTACAGCATTCCCTGTTTGATCACATGATCAAACAGTTGTACTGACCTGGGGTCATGTGATAATGATTTGTGACCTTCCCAGCCAGCTTCTGACAACAAGTCAATGGGGAAAGTCAGATTGGCTTAATGACCACATGATTCACTTAACAATTGCAGTGATTTGTTTAATAACTATGTCAAAAAGGTTATAAAATTGAGTAAAACTTACTTAACAATTGCCCTGCTTAACAAAGGAATTGTAGCCATAAGTCATGGACTACCTGGTTACTACCTTTGATTGTACATGAGAAAGTTATTCACTTAATTTCACTTGTTAGCAAATAACACTAAGTATAACAAATAAGTATATAAGCATGGAACAATAGGGCACATAATTTAAAAGCTAGGTTTTTTCCTTTGTACTTATTCTTCATTCCCATGTTATCTATATGCAGCATTCCCCAAAAAAGTGTAGTTGAAGTTTGTTACTGATACAGAATGAAGTCTGAAGGAACGGTATTTTGAGAACCCAAGTAACTGTATCTATTCTTCAATTAATAATCTTCTATCTTCTTTGGGGTATTTGCTGATTTTACTAAGTGTCAAATCACCAAATTTTCACTTGTTTATTCCTATTCCTGTTGACAGATACAAATGGAGAAAGAATAATTACCTTTCATGTTGTGTGCTTTGATATATGTGATCTATTTATCTGGTGGATATTTATATATTGTGATAGCAGGTTAGAGTTTTGCTACAGAATTTTCTAGAATTCTTTCCTCTAGTATGTGGGACACAGTAGATGAGAGATACAATTGTTGTATATTTTGTAAGACAGAAGTGACCTCTGAATGACATAACATACTGTACTGATTGACCTCCATCTTATAATAACAACTAGCTTTCTCTCTTACACTTACAAAGTCTTGATGATTTATTGTTAATCACCATCCAATTTGACTATTGTATTGCACTGTACACATATATTGGAACAGCTGTAGGAACAAAATCTTACAAGTCTGAATGTGCTTCCCTTCCTTCCCCATTTATTTTCATCTGAATTGCGGGGATGGTTGTATTTAAGATATTTTTCTAAACCACTTTCTTGGTCTGGGTTCAAGCCTCATGTATGTGATTGTTGCCTTAGTAACGATTCTTCCTTAGTTTCTTCAAGCGTATCTTCTATAATTATGATAGCCCTCCTCATATATTTGAGTCAAAACCCTCCATCACCCCATATGGAGACAGAAACATGGTCTTATAGTCACACAAAGAGTCTTTCAATTGAATGTTAGAAGAAAATCTAAGTAAGGGTGTTGTGATAGCAGAACCTGTTATCAAGAGATATGAAATGATTATATTGAAGCAGAGGCTGAATAGCTATTACCGGTAGTCAGGGATTTTTTTTGTGATGGCACCCAGGGTAGAATGAAGATTGGGAGGATTGGGATTGCATTTTCTTTAAATAGTTGGGTTGGTTTAGATTATAGCTGTATGCGTGGACCATGATAGGCAAGGTGAAGTATGAATAAAAGCTACTGATTGTGGCTCTGCGAACAACTGGAAAAAGAACAAAGCACAACTGGATAAGAAAAGGCAACAAAAAGAAAAGGGAAAGAAGAGAACATTAAAAGAATTTGGCTGGTATAATAGGTTCGTCGCTAGCTGTGGCATGTGGTGGAGACAGTGAGTGAGGAGTGATGGAAGAGTGTTGCTACAGATAGTTCAGATCACACTTGAGACCTGCTGTGTGAATGGTTGGGAGCAAGAGGATGACCTCAACATTACTGAGCTATGGGAGGCCTGGAAATTATGTGACTTTGGCACATTTTGCATAATACCGTGTTTCCCTGAAAATACTACCTACTCAGAAAGTAAGTCCTAGCTTGATTTTTACACGTGTGCCCAATATAAGCCTTACCGCTAAAATAAGCCCCAATTAAAACTCTGCCCACTCCAGGGTGCACAGGTAAAAATTAAACTAGGGTGGGGATGGAGAAGGGGTGGAGCTGCTTTACTACTTACCTTCAGATAGTTGCAGCCAGGCCTTGCACACCTCAGCCCATTGCTTCTGCAGCCAGCAAGGCTTTCCTGAAGGGCTTTGTAGCCGATAACAGAGCTGTTACCGACCACAGAGGCCTTCAGGAAAGCCTTGCTGGCTGCAGAAGAAATGGGTCAAAGTGTGCAAGGCCTGGCTGCAACTATCTGAAGCCGAGGAAGTTCCTAAAGGCAATTAAAAGGAGACTGGGGGCGACGCGTGCAAATGAGGTGAGTCAGTGGATGACATCCTCCCCTGAAAATAAGACCTGGTGCCTTTTTAGGTGGCAAAAATATAAGACAGGGTCTTATTTTCAGGGAAACACGGTATTTCCTTTCTAAATTTTCTCACTTCTGTGACAGTGATGTGCTGTGCATGTTAAATAACAGGGATCATTTTGCAAGCAAATGCCCCTACTTGCTCTAAACCCAGTTTATCTGAATGCGGGTCCCCACAAGATCTTAGAATATTTCTATCTTAGATAGAAATTTGACAATTTTAATATGCTATTTAAAATTTGAGCTATATTATATTTTAAACATATAATTGTTTAAATTATTTTGGTCGTATCTTTTGAATTAAAATTAATTTTTAATTTTACACTTTACATTTAACAGCTTTAACATTTTGAAAATAATTATTAAAATATCTGAATGTATGTGATTGGCTGACTAATGGATTATTCATTCTTAATATATAAGCTTTTTCCAAAACCTATGAATAGCTCACCCATGTTATTTCCTATCATTCAACTATCTGGTTTTTATAATGATTTTATCTTAATATAATATATTATCTCTTAGTGTATTGTCAACATATGTTTGTGTGTATGTGCATGTTTGTGTGTATATTTGCTGATGCTTTATTTAAACTAAATTTGTATATCAGTGATTGCATGACCTCTGTAGATGCCATACACTAAATAATTAAACAAATAGTTTGTAAGGGACAGTACAGCAAAGTATGTCTAGGGCCAGCCTGTCAAACTGGCGGCCTGTGGGCCAGATGCATCATGTGAAGGCCACACCCACTCTGCAAAGGCAAAAAACATCACGATACATCACAATATGTCATGTGACACAATCAAGTTTGACACCTGTGGTCTAGGGCATAATCTTTAAATGGAAACCTGATGGAGATGAGACATGAACCTCTTTGTTGTAAGTCAGTAGCTGTATGGAGATCTTTACTGGAAGTGCACTATTATTATATTTTGATGAACTCATAATAACCAAGGAAAAGTGAGAACTACTGACAAACAAATTACAAATGAAGTAGTTTAACAATAAATCATCCTGAAGAATATTAATTTTCTTTTTGATGTACATGAATTTTTTTTCTCCTTAACTTAAAACATTAATTCAATTTACAAATTGCAGTTCACAGTTCATCAAGGAGTTCACACTATCTATAATCTAGTTTTGATGACTGGTTGTATATTTGATGTTCTAATCATAATACATAATTGTATTTAATTGTTATTCAAGCATTATATAGGAAGCTCTTTACTGCTGTCTTCCTCACTACTTTATCAAAGTACGCTTTAATTCAGTAAATACACTGTATGAAGAACCTTGGTTGTGCCTAATTATTGCATATACTGCATAGAGAGCCAGTTGGCACAATGGTTAAGGTGTAGGCCTAAAAACCAGGAGACAGTGAGTTTTAAGCCTCCTTAGTCATGAAAGCCACCTGGGTGACTTTGGGCCAGTCATTTTCTCTTGGCCCAACCTACTTACAGGGTTGCTATTGAGGTGAGAATAGGATGCGGGGTATTGTGGCCTTGTTTCAGATTTGTAAACAGCTACACATAAATATTAAATGTGCATTTAAATTTCTGGAAATATGTATTTAATTTTGTGCTATCAGAGGTTATGGCAATATGGAGGTTTTTTTTATTATTTTAAAAATCTTTTTACTTGGGAGTTGCCCAGAGTTGTTGGGAGTTGAGCAGTACAATAATTATGAAATAATAAAAATCTGTTCACTCACGTATGTTCACTGAAACATACAATGTGACCAAGGGTGCCTAAAATTTTGCACATAACTGTTTAGTGAACCACGCATTGCATGCATAGTATTTGACTGTGTTGATTAATATTTTACAAATTTTCTAGAGAAATCAAGTGGAAACACTTTGGGTGGAACCTTGAAGGAGCTAGTAATAGAATTTGTAATGAATTTTAATAAATGTTACTTTAACTTTGTTACTGTACTAACGAATGCACGATGAAATGAATGGTGGGTAGGAAAAGGTATCTGTAACAGGAAACATTGCATTGAAGTCATTTAACATTGGATTTAGTTACAAATGGCTATTTTTATGTTTGGAAAGACTTTTGATGAAGCGGTAAATTGTAAACATATTGCATCTGAACGTTCAGTGTATTAGAGCAGTTCATCTAGTATAAAACCTCTCATTCTCCCACTTGTGAAAGTAAAATTATTATTATTATTTGGTATGCTTCAGAATATATTCGTATAAAGATCAAACTGAGAAAGATGACAGAAAAGAGCAAGGCTGTCAGTATAGAAGAGATGTTGTAGTAAGACTGATGATAGTCCGTAGCACTCATCTTAGCTCTTCAAGCTTAACCCTTTTGTTCATCAATCAGTTTAAAGTGGCAGGTAGTGACCATTAGGAGGATTCATTAGCACCCTGCAGCACGTTTGTACAGGGTGACCCACATCTGTCTTTATTAGAAGTTTGCTAGTTGCCAGTAGTGAACAGATGGATCATTATTGTCTATGTTGCCCTTTGGGTGTACCTGGAGGACAAGCAAAGTCATCCTGAGCAGGACACACAGTGTTACCTCACAAAGAGGAAGAATTTGAATAATATTATTATAGGCATCAATGGTTACTGCTGTGGCATATATCTCTTTCACCTTGGATGAAAAAAAAATCAAAAGACAGTCATTACCAACATTTGCAATTGCTTCCACAAATGTTGGTAACTGTTTTTGTGAGAAATAATCTAGCAGTGAGATGTTGCTTGTTTTGCATGATAAGCTTTTTTTTTTTAACTCAACAGTTATTTTTTCCTACATTTACATTTATAAAAGATGGGACAATGGAAGGAGAAATTTTTAGATGGATGCTGCAGTTGCTGGTGAAAGGTAGTGGGTAATATATGGCCTGTGCTAAAAAAACGAGTAGTACTTGTCAAATACTATTCATTTTTTTGTGCGGCTTTTGATAAAAATAGGATCGCCAACATGATCGCCAATGTACGATGACGGATATGGCACAAGAAGAAGAAGAGATTTGTCAAAAGAAATAAAAATGGAATGGTTCTGCCTATCTTCTTATGAGGAAGTAAATGTTGGACATGTTAGGAGAAACACTCGGGTAAATTGAATGGGAAGAGAGTACCTGAGAAGTGTGTCTGATTGTTAAAAGAAGACTTGCAGTCCAGAATTATGGATGATGAGTGCATGTAGGCTGAAAACAGAATGAGTTATCCTCAGGTGATCTAGAGAGAATGAATGAGAAATGAATGCAAAAAGAAATAGATGAAGGATTAGTGATCAGTAGAAAAGGAGGAGGAAAACAAAGGAACATGTAGCTGGAGGGAGCTGATGTCTTTTTCAGAAAGAGGAAGGTAAGAACTTTAAAGAACCAAATGTACAGCATGGAAACAAAACGCATGGAAACAGGCAAAAGATGTTGCATATAGCAGCCATGTGACTATGGGATGCAATTTTAACTTTAAGAACAGGTTGTAAGTAGCTTTTTAAAAGTGTCTTGTAATTTTGAATGGTTGTTAAGAGACTGATCATAAGGACTGACTGGAATGTATTAATCAGTATATGGATTTGATGGAAGCAAGGATGGGTGACAAGGGTAGAAAATTACAGAGGATGTAATAAATAGTCAGCATATTAATTTAGTTGGATTTTTTCCCTTTTCTCCTGCTTTTAATTTGTTCTGTTTATTACATCTTACTTCCCCACTCTCCTGTTCTGTACACATTGTTTGTTCTAAAAGGGAATAGTCCAGATTTGTTTAGCTTTTTCAGATCATGCATTGCAGGTAGTCTTTGATTTATGACCAGAATTGAGTCCAACATTTCTGTTGCTAAATGAGACAGTTGTTAAATGAATTTTGCCCCATTTTACGACCTCTCTTGTGACACTTGTCAAGTGAATCATAGTAAATGGTTGTTAAGTGAATCTGGCTTCCCCATTTATTTATTTATTTATTTTTTGAACTTGTATGCCGCCCCATCTCCAAAGACTCGGGGCGGCTCACAACTAAAAACAGGAACAATAAATACTTAAAAAGAGATTAAACTAATTTTACAAGCCCCAAAATTACAAAAACTAAAATTTACAATAAAAAATTAAGAAACCTATCCCCCGCCAGGGAGGGGTCACAGCCAGGGTTGGTCAAACAACCAGGTCTTTAAATCATGGCGGAAGGTGCGGAGGTCAGGGGCCAGGCGGAGCCCCAAGGGCAGTTGGTTCCAGAGATCAGGGGCCGTGACAGAATAGGCTTGTCACCGGGGGACCGCCAGCCGGCATTGGCCTGCAGACGGGACCCCGAGAAGTCCTTGCCTATGTGCTCGCACAGGGTGGCTGGCACTCGATATCGGCAGAAGACGCTCCCTTAAGTATTGAGGACCCATGTCGTGTAGGACTTTGTAAGTTAAAACCAGAACCTTGAATCTCACCCGGAGTGCAACCGGCAACCAATGCAGGCAGCGCAGGAGGGGGTAACATGGGAGAATCGGGAAACTCCCATCACCACCCGCGCCACCGCATTTTGCACCAGCTGCAATCTCCGGATGGTATGCAAGGGCAGTCCTAAATAGAGAGCGTTTGCAGTAGTCGAGTCTAGAGGTAACAAGGGCGTGAGTGACTGTGTGCAGGGCATCTCGGTCCAGAAATGGGCGAAGCTGACGAACAAGGTGGAGCTGGGCAAAGACCCCCCTGGCAACGGCCCCCACCTGCTCCTCCAACCGGAGCTGTACATCCAGGAGGACCCCCAGATTCCACGCCCTATCCACAGGGGCAACACCTCTCCCCCTATGGCCAAAGATGGATATTCCTGGATGGGCCGAGATGCCGGTATGCACAGCCACTCAGTCTTGGCTGGGTTGAGTCGAAGCATGTTCCCGCTCATCCAAATCCGTACTGCATCCAAACACCGGGTCATCAGGGAGAGGGCATCACTGATCTGGTATGGGGTGGAGATGTCATCTGCGTACTGATGGAATCTCACCCCGAAACCACGGATGATCTCACCCAGCGGCTTCATGTAGATGTTAAATAGAAGAGGGGAGAGGACCGACCCCTGAGGGACCCCACAAGAGAGCACCCTCGGGGTCGACCTCAACCCCCCGCCAACACTGATTGCGACTGCCCTGAGAGGTAGGAGGTGAACCACTGAAGAACAGTGCCCCCACTCCCAACCCCCCGAGGCGCCGCAAAAGGATACCATGGTCGATGGTATCGAAAGCCACTGAGAGGTCTAATAGGACCAGGACAGAGGAAAAACCCCTGTCCCGAGCCCTCCAGAGATCATCCATCAGCGCGACCAATGCCGTCTCCATGCTGTAACCGGGTCGGAAGCCCAATTGGTACGGATCCAGGTAGTCTGCTTCATCCAGGAAAAGTGGAAACTGCTGAGCCACCACACTCTCAACAACCTTCACCAAAAAGCGAAGGTTGGAGACTGGACGAAAGTTGTCTAACATGGTCGGGTCCAGGGCAGGCTTCTTCAGGAGGGGTCTCACCACCGCCTCCTTCAAGGCGGAGGGAAAAACACCCTCCCTTAACGAAGTGTTGACAACTGCCTGGAGCCAACCGCAGGTGGCCTCCCTGGCGGCATAAGCCAACCAGGAAGGACACGGGTCCAACAAACATGTGGTAGAACTCAGGCGCCGCATAGTCCTGTCCACTTCATCCTCGGAAACAGGATTGAACTCATCCCAGATCACACTGGCCAGACTGCTTATATCCCGTTCCTCAGACCACTGCAAATCAGAGGACAACCCGGCCCGAATCCGAGCGATCTTATCCGACAGATATTGACCAAACTCCTCAGCCCTTCCCCTCAATGGGTCCGCCCCCTCCCCCATACGAAGGAGAGAGCGGGTAGCCCGAAACAGGGCGGCTGGGCGGTTATCTGCGGACACTATGAGGGCGGAGAGATAGGACCTTCTCGCCGCTCTCATAGCTACCAGGTAAGTTCTAATATGGGCTCTTAGCTGGGCTTGATTGGATTGGGAGCGGGTGGACCTCCACTTGCTCTCTAAACCCCTCCAACGACGTTTCATCTCCCGGAGCTCCTTGGTATACCAAGGAGCCATCCGGGATCCACGGCGTGTGAGGGGGCGCATGGGGACAACCCTGTCGAGGGCATCCGGCGCAGCCTGTTGCCAGGCGGCCGCCAGATCCTCGGCAGAGCTGTGGGCAAGGGAAGAGGAAGGACCCCAGTTCCGCCTGGAACCTCTCAGGGTCCATCAGGCGTCTGGGGTGGAACCATCTCAGTGGCTCCTCATCCCAGCGGTGGGGAGCGGCCTGTTGGAAGACCAGCCGAAGGAGATAGTGATCAGACCATGGAATGGGCAATGCCGTAAAAGTGGCTTGCCCTCTGTCACTACGCCACTGTTCAGAGACGAAAACTAGGTCAAGAGTATTTCCCCCCTCGTGAGTCGGGCCTTGAATCAGTTGGGCCAAGCCCGACGCCGCCCCCAGGGAGGCAGATTGAAGTCCCCAGGACCATAAGGCCCGGGAACTCCACTGCCACCCCCGAGAGGAGATCAAGAAGCCCAGGCAGGGCCGCTGTCACACAGCTGGGGGAAAGGTATGTGAGCAGCAAGCCCACCCGACCATTAGGCCCCCACCTCAAGAGGAGGGTCTCACTCCTGCCTATCTCTGGAACATGACCTCCCTTGGAAACAGGGTCTCCCGAATAACCACAGCCACCCCACCACCTCTTCCCTGGGCCCGTGGCCGGTGCAAAACCCGGAAACCTGGAGGGCACAGATCAACCAGAGGGACACCTCCCTCTGGGCCCCCAACCAGGTTTCGGTGATACAAGCCAGGCCGCAGCCTCCTCCTCAATGATCTCATGGGAGGAGGAGACTTATTAGCCACAGACCTGGCATTAAAATACACCAACCTAAGCCCAGGGGCCCCGGTTCCGATGCCCCCTAGGGAGGAGGCCATAGGGTCGGAGCGCGCCACCGCACAGAGATGGCAGGTACACGCTCCCGGCACATGATATGGCCCTATGCCTTGACGTCTCCTGCCAATCCCAACCACCCTGGGAATGGGGGTCCCCACCTGCACCCGGGGCCCTGCTGGCCCCCAACCCCCGACCCCTCACCATGCACCAGGCTGCAGGAAGACCCCTCCACCCCCTCCCTAACCCATTAAGACGGCCAATTAAAAATTTTAAAAACCTCCCCTTCCGAATTAAAGTAATTTTAAAACCCATGGTCATGCTTTGCCTCCTCTCGGGAATAAAAGATCCGTCATCAAGGAGGGGCTTTGACAATACGGCAGGCCATCTCAGGGACAGGGGAACACCCCTGAGTGCCCGCAGCTCAAGGGAAGAGTAGGTGTATCCAATAGTGGTCATTGCTAGGGAGAGATCAAGTCCAGGATAGATGGTAAAAGTTCAGGTCGCCGATGGTCAATCAGTTCTAGGGCCAGCAAACAGCGGGGACTTCTCGACCCAGGCGGCACTCCCACTGCCCGCCGGGGAGTAAGTCCCACGATCTCAAACATGGTCCAGTCCCCTCTCTCCCACAGAGGAAGACAGTCCACAGGCTAGCCCCAGATGAGGGGGCCAAACACCACTGCTCTCACCCCAGTGGTAATGGCCAGGCATGGAGTGCTCCCACCACACCATGCAGCCCCAGAAGAGCGAACTGAGGCATCCGAGGGGGAGGAAAGATGGTCCAGACATGATAGATGGCCACTAAGGGCCCGATGTCTCCACCAGTCAGTCATCTCTGCTTGCATCCTCCAGGCCCTCCAAGGAGGAGAAAAGCCGAAGAATAACATCCGCCGCCATCGTCACATCCAGGCTAGGGAGAAAGGCCAGGGAGGTACCGGGACCCAATAAAACTGGTACCCTGAGCATCCTCCCCGGCAGATCTTCAAATATCCCCAGCCAATAGCACCAACAGCAACAATGCTGTTGATGCCGCCATCGTCGCCACACCATCTCCACTGTGCTGCAACCACGCTAAACTGCGTAGCAGCTCCGGCAGACTCCAGCGGGCCATCCGACAGCCCCTCCAACGACTCAGCATCCTCTCCAGCGGTCCACAGCACACCCTCCAACAATCAGTTCAGCAGCCGTCAATGCAACAGCCGCCCATTGACTTTGGTTGTCAGATGGTCCCACAAGGCAATCATAGGATCCTGGGACATTGCAACCATCATAAATAACCACTTGCCAGGCATTCAAATTTTGATCATGTGACCACGAGGATGTTGTAATGGTCATAAGTGGGACAAACAGTCTGAAGTAACTTTTTTTAGTGATATTGTATCTTCAAACGGTCGCTAAATGAACGGTTGTAAGTGGAGGACTACCTGTATTCTAGAATAGGGGAAGGATGTTAGTTTTCTGTTGCTAAGCTGTTCCAGGTGTTAAGTAACCTTGGATGTAAAATTATCTTGAAAATATACTACAGAACTTCAGGTTTGATCAGGGAAATGTGTTGATGCAATTATAGATATAACAAAAAATTGAGTGAACAAATTTCCACCAAAATAATTTATGGGAAAAGCTAATTAACTAATAATTGTGAGTTTTGGTGACATTTGTGTCCTCATGATCATAGGAATCAGCATAATGCAACCTACTTATCAAATGGCAAAATAATATAAATTGCTGATTTCTTTTTTAAATTTTCAAAAGAGAAAAATATTTTCTTCATCATCTAATGAAGTTGTAAAATTGAGTACAAAGCTGGGTTTTCTGAATATACCTGTTAAGGTAGGGTGGCATTTACAGCTGTTGCTGGTATTTTCAACTTTTATATCTAATACCATCTTGTGTTTATTGTCAGCAATGAACGTGAGATTTGAGTAATTTGAAGCAGCAATATACAAGAAACCATAAAAACTAGTTATAATGTCAAAATCACACATGAACAACCTGCATTTATCTAAGTCAGTACTTCTTGTCTTTCCTTAGAAGTTGGATAGCAAAGAACCTTCCTTTATAATTTTTCTTAAGAATCTTAATATTTTACATCCACATGAACATCATACTGGGTAACTATAAAATATAACCAGTGGATAAACTTTACCAAGTTTTTATTTTTTGTTTATAACTGTATATTATATATTTTCATGACACATACAATATTTTTTTTGAAAAATGCTATATTCTGTCTCTTCTTTATGACTATGTTTGTCTTGTTGATTTCTAAGTATGCCTTATTGGTTTTTCAGATGTGCTGCTACCCTTCAGGTCTTTAATTTTAATTGTTAAGAATTCCAGGACTCTGATTTTTCTTTTATGCAGTATTCCTGCACAGCTGGATAACAATTGGATATGCATGGTTGTATCTGTAGGCACTGTGCTAAACCTGACCCTATCTGATCTTACCTAATTATATCTTTTGTTAGTATTACATAAATAACTGATTTTTTTTATTTAAACAAAGCTGTGAGGGGCAAAATTTAGAGATCATATTATCACAGGACTGATTTTAATTCTACCTCCAAGTTTGCACAATTAGCCTAGAAGTTTTGGGGGTTCATCCTTGTGGATGATCCAGGGAAAGCAAAAAGCCACTCATGGCATCTGTGCTCTGGAATAACCTTCTCCCAGAGATCTGAATGGTATCTTTGTTCCTGACCTTTAGGAAAGCTGTGAAAACAGCTGTTTGGAGAAGGTTTTTGGTGATTAACATCTGTTTATTGGGATAGAAGAAGATATAGATAAATAGGTAGATAGATAGATAGATAGATAGATAGATAGATAGATAGATAGATAGATAGATGATGGATAGATAGATATACACATATAATGTAGTGCTATATATATCTTCTTCTACCCCAATAAATAGATGTTAATGTGTTTATAATGTGATATATGTCTTTCTCAATCTTGGTCCTTTACCAAAAGCCTGGGAGTTTGAGGATTTTACATGGTATCTTACCTGGTTCTAGCACTGCACTTTTCTGAACAGATAGGTTTGATTTTGTTTCTGGGATCTGTTGGAGCAGTGTGTGTGTGTGTGTGTGTTATGTTATGTATATCAAATTAATATATTGAAAAAGGTTCAAGACAACACTTGAAAGAAAGGATTACCAGTTTAGTGCTGTTTTATGGTTTCTTTCTTTGGACAGGTGCCCTCAAGAGGTGTTATAATTTAACTTGTTTAATCATAATGGCTGAAAATTATAGGAGTTGAAATCCTACATTTCTGGAAGACCTTAGATAGGAAAACATTAAATTAGGCTGGAAAATTGATGGCTGTTCTTTACCCAAATGAAGATTTCATCACACTGTCATGGTTACTGTTTTCTTATTCTCAGAATAATTCTGCTCATCGTGTAGATGCATAATATTTTATAAATCATTTACTATATATAATTGCTCAGGATTTCTGCCTAAATTATAGCATAAACAAAGGCATATTTGCAGGAAGTATTAAAACACATACATATATTCAAACATAAATACAAGATATAAAGATTAATTTGTGTTTTTCATTTTTTAAAAATAGATGTCTATATTTTGAACATCAAAACGAAGGTATATAATCTCTGTATAGGTTTAGTCCACTTAATAAAGAATACATTTACCCTGATTGTCACAAATAATATAACTCAGAATGAATAAAACACACACTTGGAAAGTTACAAATGCAGCAAAATTAATAGGATAGCAAAGGTACATGTTTAATATTTCATGATAGAAGTGATTTATTTAACAGTCACTAGGACTTGGCACATAAAAAGTAGCATTAATTGTTTAACTTGGGTAAGATGGGCTACTTGGTTTTTATTATGTCTTACAGTGTTATTTCAATTGATTAAAATATATTCCACTTATAAATGATATAAAATGTATTTTTCGTTCACTTTACAAATAAAATAAAACAAAATTTGCCACTGTGTTAGAATCACACAGTAATGAACTGTGTTGAATATCAAAGCTTAAACAGTATATGCTTATATATGAGTCAGATCCTAGGTTGTTTAACCCTAGGTTGTCTATTCAGAAACGCTTCAAAACATCAGCAGTTTCTCTCCCAAGGCCTGCTGCTTAAAATTATTTCAGCTGGAGATGCTAGACAGTGAATTTGTGACCTTTAGCACCTCAAATTTGGGGTTTGCCATTGAGCAGTAGTACTGCAGGAAAAAAGGGGAAGCATATTGTGGACATGAGTTGATAATTCCAACCAGACTGTTAAGCTTATTATTATACCCCAATATTTGCCTCGTTACACAGTCTCTTATTTGATGTCCATTTGCAACATGCAATGTGAACCAAATAATTATGCCCTGAATCTATGTAAATATAATGCATGCCTTTTAAATGTGTGAATTATGAAATAGAGTGAATGATTTGAACAAATATCATTTTCTACCATGATTGTTAATGTTGCTCTTATATGACATATATCCTACAACACTACAAAGTGCTATATATCTATTAATCTTTACAGCAACCTTGTAAGTTAGTACTTTTTTCTATTACAAATAATCTGTTCAGAGAATTACCGTAATGAGTGTACGCTGTAGTTAGTTAATGGCATGTTGAGATTTGAATGGGGATCTAGCTGTCACCTATTCTGCCACTGAAGTATTGGAAGATATCATGTGATATCCTTTGCTTCTACCCTGAACTATTTAGCGGTATTATGGGTAGACCAATTTTAATTCACTTATGCCAATTCATAGAAATACATCTAAATGAATTCACCTCCTGAAAGATACGCGTCTCTTGGACAGACTAAAAATGCAGACTGACAGCAGACAATTCCTTTCTCTCATTCTTTTCTGTTTTCTATGAATTCTCTACGCATAGCAAAGTATATTTGATTCTATTATTTTTGACTTTATGTTTTGGAAATGACTCATAACAACAGTGTGTCTCTTTACTTAATAATCCAGACAAGGAGCATTTTCTGGTGCTTTTTACATTATGCTTTTGAATGTTCAATAGTAATACCTTAGTTTATGTTAACATAAAATGTTAATACAAGTAACCCTGACATGACAGTACCAGTGGTGGAATTCAATTTTTTTTACTACCGATTCTGTGGGCATGACTTGGTCGGTGTGGCATGGCTTGGTGGGCATGGCTTGGTGGGCATGGCAGGGGAAGGTTACTGCAAAATCCCATTTCCCTCCTCACCCCACTAACCTGCTTTTTAGCTCCGTTCTCCTGTGCTGGGCAACAAAAGAAAACCCAACCGATCAGCTGGGACTCGGGAGGCAGAGAAAAGGTGGGGGTGGGGCCAGTCAGAGGTGGTATTTGCAGGTTCTCCAAACTACTCAAAATTTCTGCTACCGGTTCTCCAGAACTGGTCAGAACCTGCTGAATATCACCTCTGGTCAGTACCCTAATTGATCTGTTATCAATGAACTTGAAATACAGGAAATAATACAAACATATTGACGGGCCATATAATTTTTGTTTATATTCAAATAATTGGCTGCTGCAGTACAAGATGTTTTTCACAAATATTCATATTTGAATTACTTTAAAATCATGGAGATAAAAATATATTGAGAGCATAGTCATCAACTGTACTGAGGGTATAAAGCAGTGCTTTTTTTTGTGAAAAAGAAATTGAGGCAATGGCCCGGGTGAGCCAAATATTTTTATTGCAATTTTTTCTCTTTACACATCTCAATCATCTTTAACAATACTGAGGCATCTTTGTTACAAATACACATTTCCAAACATTTCTAATTATTTATATATATTTTTATACCTTCTTATCTCTACAAATCTTATTCCTATTGTCCATCCATTCATACCAATTTTCCCAAACCGCATAATACTCCAAATCTTCCTCACCTTTTAACTCTAAGGTGAGTTTTTCCATTTCTGCACATTCTAAATTTTTTTGAATTACTAGACCTTCTGACAGTATTCTATCATTTTTCCAGCATTGTGCGAATGTGATCCTCACTGCTGTAGTTATATGCAAAATAATATATTTTATCTTTTTGTTATATTTCCCTTTAATTATCCCTAAAAGGAACAATTCCAGCTTAAATTCTATTTGACAGTTTGTTATTTCATGCAACCACTTTTGTATTCTGATCCAATATTTTTTTGCTTCAGGGCATAGCCACCATTAGTGAAAGAAGGTACCTTGTCTCTGTTTGCATTTCCAACAACTTGGGTTCAAATTTGGGTACATTTTTGCCAACTTTTACTTTTTCCTCTTCCATACTGAATTTTAGTAAATAGTTATATATTCTTGTTATTAATTTCTCCTCAGGAATTTTTTTTCTAGTTGTTGTAATTTGGTATCAAATCCATATTCCTCTGAATCTGTTTTATATCTTGATTGTAACTGAAGATATTGCCACCAATCTATAATTATTCCTTGATCTTTCAGTTCCTGATTGGTTTTTAATGTTTGTTGATTATCTAAAATTTCATTATATCGACATTTTAACTACGTCTAGTGTATTGGGATGGATCATTGCCTCCATGGTGAAGAGCCAGCCTGGGATTTTCATGTAATGTTTTTTCTTAATCTCTTCCCAGGTCTGTATCAGAGAATCCCTCATTTTTTGTCTATAGAAATATGAATGTGACTTGTTTCTTCTGTCCCACATGAAGGCATGTGGGTGGCACATTTTTTTAATGGTATTTGGGCTTATATGTGTACTTTACAAAAAAAAGCATTACTGTAAAAACTTGTGGATAAGATGAATTAATTATATACTCAATGGCAATTAGATTCTCAATGGCTTCCACTGAGTTTTGTGTGACACAAGAACAAAGATGAATTCTCAATAAATTGGATTATTTATCAAAAAGAGAATACTTTCAATGAACAAGACCTCTTTAACTTTTTTCTTAAAAAAAAGCTAATGAGTTCTGTTTTTAATTCAGATGACCTTGAGTTGGATAGTGTTTTAGATGCATTAATGGCTTTCAGAAGATGAGAAAAAAAGCAGTGTTCTGAGAGATGTTTAGATGGGAGGAAATGATAGAACTACTGTGAAAGGTAAATAGTAATCATGGTTCATTAGTGATTACTGAGAAAGACTTCTTAAAAAGGATACAATATTTATCTCCTAGTAGAATTTTCAGTAGGTAAGGTCCCAAGATTAATTTTATTTTCATAATTTTCTTATTAATATTTATAACTTCTTAAGTATGACATTCAATCCCTTTAACAGTATACTTGTATTGGTAGTTCTTTTCTTTTTTTGTCAAAAATTTCTTATCTAATGAATTTATTTACCGTTCTGTCTAATAGACAGATATATATCAAGCAATGCTAACAAGCTCTCAATACAAGACATATATTTGTATTTGTGTGAATTCTCCAGGTAGCTTAGAAACATGCTATTATTATACAAATGTTTAGCACAGTAATCTGAATGCCATCCTGATATATTAATACTTTATTCTATTTGGGGGTTCCTCTCAGGTTGGGCAATTGATACATATTTCAAAGACAATATTTTGTACCATGAATCATTCATAACCTAAATCTGAACACATTTTCCCTTATATAATTTGATTGATTGCCACAATATGCTTCAGTCTCATAGATACATAGCATACATTGTACCATATTTAGCTGATTTCAGTCCTTTAGAATTCAATTACCTTAGTTTTGTCCATACAGCATAGGTTTACCTCTTTTATTGAAGCACAGGATACATTTCACACTTGAGTTAAGTAAAATTTATGTGGCGGTTATATAAATGAAAACTGTCAGTTGAAACCTTTGCTATGTTGTGAGGTAGAAGGCATATTTTAAACAGTAACCAACCAAACATTGGAAACTGTCCACTAGAATTCTTTTTACATTCAAAACTCTCTCATTAACTTAATACAACCTAATGCCCCAGAACTCCAAAACTGCCAGAGACTGTTTTTGCAGACCTCCTTGTGAGGAGTAGCTGTCTGGAACACTTTTGGGTGATCTCAGTTCCTCTCCTTGTCTTCATTCCAACATGGTCATGACACCACTTTTTTCAGAATCATCTTCAATCTACCTACCTACCTACCTACATTTGTATGCAGGTCAATCTTTCAGATTTACAGTGACTGACAACAATGTAAAACTATTAAATGTTTACAGTAATTCAACGCAATTCAATTTCACGAATCAAAGAAAAAACTACTGACATAATGCAGAATACCAAATAATCAACAGGCAAGAAAATCTGGTTCCATATGGTGCACATTCATCTCTAAAGGAGCTTCAGAAGAGCATGACCTTCTGGGAGGTCAATACTGAAGGGCCCAGCTTGACTTCCTGAAAAAGACTATTCCAGAGTATAATGCCTTTCCTCATAAACAATTTTTGCTCACTTTATCTTCTTCTTGAACTTTTGAGTATCAGAAGCAACTTCTCTGTGAGGAACACCTCAGATGGATCAACTTTAGTTGTAGAAGGAAGTCTTGAAAGTGCTTGGAGGCAAAGCCATATAGGACTTCATTGATCAAACTAGTACTTTGAATGCATCTGGAAATTCATTAATAACTACTCAGGGCCTGTAAGTGAGACATAAGCACAGCAACTAAACTCAGTTGGTATAGTTGTTTTGGGCCAACTATATCTGGCTAGAGCACATTGTAGAAGGCCAACCACATGTTAATAAGGACATGAGTTGCAATAGTCAGGTTTTCTCTCTTCTGAACAAAGATCCAAGTTTCTACCTGATCTTTCAGAAGTAACCATGTTCCTTGGAGGACTCCTGAACTGCAGACCTACTGCCTCTAAGATAGTACTACTTGTCAAATGACAACACTGATAGAGTGTCAAGATTCCGACTGACAAACCCAATCAAGCAAACACCGTTGAGATGTTCTGATCTCTGAATTAAAAACTTTATTGAGTACATCATATCGGCACAGATTGAAAGCACTCAATAAAGTTTTGCATTCAGAGATTGGAACATTTCAACAGTGCTTGCTTGGTTGGGTTTGTCAGTTGGAACCTTGACACTCTATCATTTGAGAAGTAGTACTATCTTAGAGGCAGCATGTCTGCAGTTCAGGAGGACCAAAATGATAAATAGTAACTATTTACTTTACTATGTTTTGCCCCACCCAGACATCAACAACTTCTAGACACTGGAAAAAGATTTTGATGGCATCTACAGCTGGGTCAAAAGTAGCACTATGAAGCTGGATATTACTGGCATATTGATGGTAGCAATAGCACTTAGACTATATACTGCTTCACAGTGCTTTACAGCTCTAAGTGGCTTACACATATTGCCCCCAACAATCTGGGTCCTTATTTTACTGACTTTGGAAGGATGGAAGGCTGAGTCAATCTTGAGCTGGTGAAAATTGAACTGCTGACAGTCAGCAGAATTAGCCTGCAATACTGCATTCTAACCACTGCATCACCACGGATCTATGGCAGCATGCCATAAATTGGCAGTTGTTACCTCTCAGTGGCTTCATATAAATGTTAATCAGCAATGATGAGGACCAATATTGTGATACCCCATAAGAGAAAGGTCATTAGAGGGACATCATCCTTCACTGCCACCAGAACTGAGGTAGGAATGGAACTATTTTGCTTCCAATTCCCAATCTTCTTAGGTGGTTCAGGAAGACACTTCCAGTGGCAATGAAGGAAGATGTCAATCTAGTGGCCTTTCTCTTATGTGGTATCACAAGACTGCTCATTAACCCAGCTAGACAATATCCCAGTCAGTCAAGATAAATCAAGACATTGGTGAATATGAATATTTTTCTTGGCAGAATGCTGATTAAAATGGGCATAGTTGCCAAGCAGGAGCAATTCCTAAACATCCCTTCAAGAAGAAATTAACTACACTGAACAATGCAGCTAGCTGACAGTCTGCTGATACAATGTGATGCTAGGAAGGAGAAGCACTGGCATTTCGTCTCCATTATTGTTCTAGTGTAGACTCCAAGTTGAGCTTGTATTTATACTGTTAAGTTCATTAATGGCCTTTTGCCACTTCAAATGTAATTTCTGGTATTTCATCACTTGGAACTTTTTGATAAACTAGTATGTGCATTTTAATAAACCAATGACTACTGATACACAGAGATTGTTCAGATTGAAGCTTGTTGAGAATCTGGTTACCGCCAGTTCCAGAAACTGCCTATCAGATTGCTGAGCATCAACCCCAGTGCTCTCTAGAAGTTTTCTAGGTTCACTAGATGTCTGGGCTGGATTTGCCTAATGTTTTCTTCTCCACACTTTGAGAGTTTATGCACCTGTCTCTTTCTATTCTATACATGCATGATACATCAATCTGATGAGAGCTTTTATAGCAAGCCACCTTTTTTTTTGCATCTAGCAAATGCAGAGGAACTATAGCATATGATTGAATGAAGCTGATTTGGTGACTTATTTTTGACTTGACATTTGCTGATTAAGTTGTATTACAAGTGACGCAAATAATAATAACTGTAGATTTTTACTTTATAAACATTAACAATTATGTTAAAACCTTCACTTCACAATGGAATGAGTAATCCTGCAGAGTTAGGTCTCCCTGAAACTTTAGTGGCTTTCATATGTTTGGATGCTTCATATATTTTTTCCCCCTGTTTTTCAGGGTGTTCCAGGTCCTGGCCAATATAATATAAAAAGTGAGTTTGGAAAGGCAGGTTGCATCACAAAAAGTGAAGCTCAGCATGTTCCTTTTCTTTCTCTTTCTGAGGTAAAACATATTACAGTTCTTTCTCATTTGCAACTTTTTAAAAAATCATTGTTGTTAGCCTGTTTGAGAAATTTGAAGAACGGTTTTATGGGATTTTGTTTATAGAGGAATGTCTGCAGTGGTTTATTTACAGTTACATTAAATAGAACATAATGGGGGCAGACAGACCATTTGCACAGAA